>JBBBVM010000035.1:8254937-8875202 GCA_037355625.1 Petunia x hybrida
GTGTCTAAAGGGTTCTCAACCCACAACGACACATCTCTTCATATTTTCTGTTGCATTGTTTTCAAAAGTTTATGCCACACGTTGATCATTTTTTCACTATAAAGCGAACGTTAGGCATTTACTCCTCCCCTTCTCCTATCATCCTTCACCTTTTCCAAAAGATCATGGCCACTAGAACATTTGACACGGTTGTTGAAATCCCTCAGTTGCTCAGAGATTGGTGGGGAAATCTGCGTAGATCACAAAGACCGAGTCAAAATGGTGTTGGGTAATATGATTTCACTAATGGAGCACACTGCAGTGGAAGGGATGATAGAAGTAGCAGTACATTATTGGGATGCAGACCGAGCAGTCTTTCACTTTGGGAGTGTAGAATTGACACCATTACTGGAAGAAATAGGTGGGTTAACTCCATTACCTTTTGAAAGTGAAGGAGTCTTGATGCCTAAGAGCATTACACCCGAGGAGTTCTTCGAAATGGTAGGGTTCAAACCTGAATTGTGCGCAGACAGTATAAGGCGGTCGGGAATTTCTCTGACTTCCCTCTACATCAAATTTGGGTATGGAGAGGCATTTCAAGAATCTGAAGATTATTTCAGCATTAACCAGGCAGATTGGCAAGAGCGGAGGATACTTGCTTTTGCCACCAGTTTTTTAGGGACTGTCGTGTTTCCACAACACAAAGGACGAGTTGATGTTTGCGTGGTTTCAATTGCTGACGCTTTACTTAAAGACTTCAACAAGAAATACACCTTGGTACCGATGATTGTTGCAGAAATGTACCGAGCTTTAGAAAGATGCAAGAAAGGCGTTGGTTTCTTTGAAGGTTGCAATTTGCTTTTACAAATTTGGCTGATGGAGCATTTGCTAAGGATGGCTAGCACAGACCAAGCTTTCTATTCCATGCCAAAAGAAAACTACATCTTGACTCATACCGCCCGCATGGACAATGCTTTTGGGAAATGGGACCAACCAACAACTACCAATGGTTGGCACCACATGTTCTGTCAACTGACGCCTGAAAACATTCAATGGATGTTTGATTACTTTCCCAGCACAACAGTAATCACACTGTCCGAAAAAGACTCATTTATCATCTTAGTGGGCTTTAGAGGAGTTTATCCATACACTCCTTTAAGGACACTTAGACAAGCAGGGAGAAAGCAGACAGTACCCCAAATTGCAAACATTAGAAGTTTCAAAGCGAATATTCTCGGAGGAATGATATCTTTTAAAGACAAGAAAATGGAACTTTGGAAAGAAAGGCAACGAATGGGAATCGAGACTATTGGACGAGACAGGTTTGACACTGGCTATGATGAAGATTACCCAGACTGGCTTAGGAAAGACGTAGTAAGGGCAATTCAACCAAGTGCAACAACAAAAAGGAAAAGAAATGCTGATGAGTTGAAATCTGAGTACAAAAGGTTACGCGAACAACTGGCAAGGGCACAAGGGAAATTAGCAAAGAAGCCAAGTTTGGTCGAAGCAAAGAACGAAGAAAAAGGCAAATGGCACAGTAAGGTAGAACTACTGACAAAACACATAGAGTCTATCGGCGTATGGGCTAGCAAGGGGATGAACTCTGTGGCAAACAAAGGAATAGAGGAGAAAGGAAGAAAAGCTTGGGAAATGTTGAAGAACTTCACGTTTAACATATCCCGGCTCTTGACTGATGCAGACAATATCATCTTCCAAGGATATTCATCAGAGGCAAGCTTGTCTGAGGAGGATTCGTCCGAGGAAGAAGAAGAAGAATTTTTTGGGGATGGATCAGCATGAAATATGCTCACCTGGCCATGATCTAACCCTCCAGTAAAGTTTTCTTTCTCTTACACTGTTTCAATATCAGCCAATGTAACAAAAGTCTAATAAATGCAATATTATCTTTTAGGATTCGTATTTTGTTAGCAAACGAAATGATACATGTGGCACAAAGCGCTTTCCGAAATCATCGTGCGTAAAACGGTCCTTCTATTATAGGATGCATTTCTTATTTGGTATGTGTGCATTGCATGAATAGGTCTGTTGCTCTAGGTCTCTAAATGAACGCTTTCTCTAAATTCGATCTCTTACCGAGGCACCCCCTCTCCCCACTCTATGCCCAAATCCTGGTATCTAAAATCTTTCGTATGTCAAAATTATTTCTAATTCGTTCAAAAGTCTATTACCCAAAAGGTTGGCTCGAGTTGAATACCAAGGCAAAAGACATGGTTAAGCGAGTGCACTTGTCAGGAATTTTTCGAAATAAGGGAGTTTTTCACAGCAATTCCCACCAGCTCTCTCCTCTCTCTACAAACTACCAACAAAACTATCCAGCCTGGAAATGCGAACCTTTTCAAAAAGAAGATGAAGTCTCTTTTGCTGCAACCATCCGAGACCCCGCTTTCAACCACTATTATCAAAAAGCGCCACCATTTTTACCCTCACATACCATCTGATTATCCAGTTTACAAAACACTCAGCCCACTCGACCTATATTCCATATCCTAACACTAAATCGTCCACCATACCAGCAAAACACTAAATCCAACTACCAAAATGCACTACCATATCCTCCTAGGTCTCTACCTGATACCAACCAAAGATCGAAAAGAAACTACACTCCACTGGTCGAAGCCCACACTCAATTGTTCGAGAGATGGGGAACTGCCGGGTTTATTGTCCCAGTACCTCAATTGTTCCAACAAGCACTATGCACATGGAGAGAAATTGACAAAACAAGAGAAATGATGGTCAAACTCAAAGGCACACATGACTCACCTTAAGACCTTTTGACACCAACATCCAAGGATCATTTTTGTTGCACCTGTCTACACAGTCACACCACTTACAATACATGACTGTGATCCCAAAGCACTTTCCAACTCGCTCCGAGCGTTCAAAGGGCCAGCGAAAGATAATATTGGAAAGGCAAGGGTGTAGAAAATACTTTTGCACAACAACCAAAATGAGCAATTCGATTCAACTTGCAAAGGAGAGACAAAAATACAATGACAAAGCCATTATTATATGACCAACCTGGAGACCCCTGGAGCATTTGGAAGCATGTCTGAGACATTTACAAGATTTTGTGAATTCTCATGACGACAGCCACAACAAGACACAACAATCTAAGAATACACATGATACATAGCCAACCTATATTAAATTCAACACCTCAGCAATAAGATATTACCCTACATGGAAAGTTGGTGCAAGAACTATATTGCAGCAATTAGTTGACAAGTATGAAAGACGCTAGGTATCTCTTTAAAGACACATAGCTGTCATGATAGACGAATTTGCAAGAAAGGATAACAAGTGCACTCAAGGTCTTGGTGTTCGACAAAGCCAACATCCTTTTCTGTCACACAACACAATCTATTCCTGACACAACATCTTTACCACTTTTCATTGACATTCAACTCCTCATCTCCCGCTTAAACAAGCATCGATCATTTGGCCAAAATCCTTGCCTTGACTGCTACATAAAGCACTTAGGCAATCTCTTGTGATATCCATGCGATCTATCACGACCTCCACTTCAAGTGTTAATCCATCATCTGCGGTCTAGGCTTTCTCTTAAGCTCATGTGTCATTTTTGCTTCAAGTCTTTGCTAACATGCCAACACTCTTTTTTGCATTTCACCACTTTGTTAGGGTTGCCTTGCGTTTGAACACTGAAATCGGTCAAGAATCTGCATTCGAAAAAGTCGAAATGGCAAGCTGAGCTGAAAATATTTTCTCCTGCAACAAAGTCCTTAAACCTGACACCAAGAGTATTTCAGACAATCCCAATACCGTACAACCTTCATTATACTCACACGAGAGTCACAACAAAGAAATCTGATCACTATATGACTGCGCTCACAAAATTCACACTACACCCCAACTTACACAATAAACAACCTCTCATCTGTCAATACTTTCAGCTATAACCCTATCAGGCTCAACCCAATCATGGACATATAAAAAGACAAAACCTCATGCCTTTGTTCCTTTAGCCCAATCAAATGACATTGCAACCAGCAGACAAACTACTCCTTGGATGCCCATTCCTAAATTCAATCCAACAAGATCTACACTCAAACATTCCATACCATAACATCGCAAGACATCAACCACTGAAACACAAAGTTCAGAGTCTGATTGACTAAAGCAAGACAGTGGTACAACAAAAAACCAACAAAGGAAATCTCTAACTCCCCAAACCACAAACACACTTCCTACAAAACCAATCCATCAAAGATAGCTCCATGACTTTCGAAAAGAAAATCATAAAACACGAAGACCCCCATCACAACCTAAGACAAATATAATTTTGGACAATCTCCAAACACCGAACCTCAGTCTGAGTATGCAACATATCCTGTGCAATGCAACCACCTTTTCTCGGTGATCTGCCAAAAACGATAAACTGGGAAAGAATTTTTGAGGATTCCCTCAAAAATTCCAAAAGACACAAACTTGACACTGGGGCAGAAAATTTTGAGGTCCCCTAAAAAATTTCAAGAAAAGTCCTTACAAGAGCAACGTGATAGCCTCCTTAGCACATCGCATGACATAACAAAAGCATTCTACTTATTGCACTTTACTCTTAATGCATCGACAGAGGGTATACAGCCTGATGTCGAATTTTGCACTTTCATTAGCTGAGGGTACACAGCCCGAAGCGTCAGCTGAGGGTACACAGCCCGATTTAGATTTGTCATTTTAAATTAGCTGAGGGTACACAACCCGAAGCGTCGGTTGAGGGTACACAACCCTATATCGATTTGTCATTTAATTTAACTGAGAGTACACAGCCCGAAGCGTTGGTTGAGGGTACACAACCCGATATCAATTTGTCATTTAAATTAGCTAAGGGTACATAGCCCGAAGCGTCGATTGAGGTTAAACAGCCCGATATCGATTTGTCATTTAAATTAGCTGAGGGTACACATCCCGAGGCATCGACTGAGGGTACACAGCCCGATGTCGATTTGGCATTTAATTTAGCTGAGGGTACACAGCCCGAAGCGTCGATTGAGGGTACACAGCCCGATATCGATTTGTCATTTAAATTAGTTGAGGGTACACATCCCGAAGTGTCGATTGAGGGTACACAACCTGATATCGATTTTTCATTTAAATTAGCTGAGGGTATACAGCTGTACCCCGAAGCGTCGACTGTGGGTACGCAGCCCGACATCGATTTTGTCATTTTAATTTTGCGGAGGGTACACAGCCCGATGCATCGACGGAAGGTAAACAGCCCGATGTCGAAACTGACACAGCGGAGGGTATACAGCTCGATACAAAGTTTGACATTGTAACAGGTAGATAACTCGACAAAAGGACAACATGACAAAGGGCAGACATCCCGGAGGATAGACAACCCGGGGGAATGAGTGCATGACAAAGGGTGTGCAACCAAAAATGAAAGAACGATAGGCAACCCTGCATGAAAAGATACACAGCTCAATCCAAAAGGAGTATACGGCCCGACGTGACAAGCACATATTTAAAGGACAAAGAGCAATAGACATACAATCTGGCGTTGCACTGGAAAGATGATCCAACGATAACTCGGCGTGATAAAGCAATTACCTCCTGATGAGAAGCACTTAGCAAATAGATAGCCCCTGGAGGAGAGGCACACATCCCCTAGCACTGAGCACCTGAAAGCAGACCAGACAAAAGAGACATTAACTCAACATGGAGGTTTACTTTATCTTTATTTTTATCTCAATTTGTATTTATCTTGATCTTGCTGTAGGGACTCCCCGATCTCTCGACGAACCCCTGCGCCATACTCTCACACCTGCTCCCAAAATCACTATCAATTCTGCAACTACAAAGCCTCAAATACACCTCAAAGCATCATCCCAAAAGACCCAATTCAAAAGGCTTAATCCTACAGACAATGCTTTTTGCTACACCCGCAAGCTACCTATTTTGCCGAGTTTCAAAACGCTCAAAGCTACAATCCTATACTCGCACTAGTAATCTACCTAATATATATCTTTGGCGTTAAGAGAAAGGATCAGACGGAAGGAATAGGCCAAAATCTCTCAAAACACAGACGGCACCCTCATCTTCCTCGGCTTTCCTTCTTCATCAAAAACCCATCTACACACTATCACAGACCACTCCCCCGACCCTGCTGATTTTTGGGGGTCATCTTCCCCACACAACTCCACCATCTCAATTACCTTCACACACACAAAAGTACCCCTCCCGTCTTCAATCTTTCAGCACATACACGCATATACACAAAAACAAAAACACAATACTTACCGCAACAGTCTCCTTTTATCCTCTCCCTACGCGCGCACACAGACAGAGATCACACATGCATGAGATACACACACAAACAACCAAATCTCATTTGGTCCGCTTCTCCAATTCATATCAGTAGTCAATACACACACGTACACTAATCGAGCAAGAACAGATACGGCACGCACCCCCATATCTCGATCTCCCTTCTTCAACACCCATCGTTTATATATGATACACCCCAACCAATTCATACACAAACACACATAAAATCAATGGAAAGTAGGGGAAATCAGAGGACGAGTTCAAATTAACGGGGGAACAATAATAAACCACCGGAAATCCAAACGGAAACAGAAGGGAATCGGGGAAGTAACACAAAAACAGATTTTGATTATAAGTTTTTCTCCGCTTCTAGTTGATTTGCGATTGGAATCGAAGGCGGCTTCGGGGTCACAGCGACACCACTCACTGGTGGTCGCTCCTCCTTCGTCGCCTTTTCTCTCGTCGTGATTCCGATCGTCGCCTCCGTCACTTGTTGTTTCTCGCTGGAAAACACTATGGTGCAGTCGCACCTTGGTTTTTGTTTTGGGGTTGACCAGTTTTATTTGAGTCAAGATGTTTGCTGTGATTTGTATATTGTTGCTTAAATCCTGTGTTATACCTATTGTCATTGGACTATTTGTTTGGCAATTGGAATAGAATACTACTGATCACCGTTTCTTTAATTTGCTTACAGGCCCCCTGGTGTTATTTCGTTTGGCTCGGTTGCTATTTGTACAGTGATGTGCTAAAACTAGGCCTATGATAATATTTTCATTTGAGGCTTACACAACGAATTGAAAGACGCTATATCAATTATGGCCGAGGAGAATAATTATGCATATTTATTTGAGGCCTATACACTGGTTCGAACGTGATACTACATTTGAACGGCCCCACTCCCGTGTCCCTAAAACAAATAGGCTATGATGACTTGTATGAGCCGTAATTGCAAAACGAGCCGGCGATGGAGTGGTGGGACCGGCACTTGGCATGGAAACACGACCGGCCGGCGTGTTCGCAGTCGTACCGACGTCCCTAACCTCTAGCCGAATCATACATACCTGAGCCTATACTTTGAAAAAATCCCTTTCCCCTTTATTTTAAAACTATTATTATTATTATTATTATTATTATTATTATTATCATTTTCATTATTTTCATTATTATTAATATTATTATTATTCATTAACTCATTTTCTTTAAATTTTGCGAGGTAAAATTAGATGAGAGACGACAACCTATTTTGGAAGAAAACAAAAACCCTTTTATAACTATTATTATTATTATTATTTTATTCTTATTATTATTATTTTTAGTTATTACTTTTATTATTTATTATTTATTATTATTGTACTAATTCATTTTTATCTTTTTGCAAGATGAAATTATCAAAGGAGGAAGCCATAGCAGATCACATTTTTTTATATAATACTATATGTATATTTTACTAGTCATTCAAATTATTTGTCTATTCTTAGTTACTTAGTTTATTTGCTTAGTTGTTCTAGTTTGAATCCCAATTATAAGTCCGGCCGGTAATCACATTCGGTGGAGTTCGAGAGGTGCCTAACCGCTTCCTCTCGAGTTAACTTGAACCTTTTACCTAGAAAATCTGGTTCGTAGATTAAGTTTCGGAGTTAATTGTAAAATTAGCTAGAAACAAAATAGGTGCCCTAATACACCTAGTTAAAAATATGTTAGGTGACGACTCAAACTCTTTACCCGTGAGTTACCCACTAAGTCGAGTCCTATTTCGAGCCTTAACCGGTTCGGGTAAAAATAGGATGCAACAGTAGTGCTAACAGGTTTAGCATTTTTCATGTTGAAGCATTCGAGTACACGTTCAATGTACTTCTCATGTGACAGCCACAACTTTCTACTTGTTCGTTCTCGAACAATCTTCATTCCCAAAATTTATTGTGCTGGTCCCAAGTCTTTCATGTCAAATGACTTGGACATGTCTTCCTTCAACTTGGAAATTAGCTTCTTATCTTGTCCTACAATCAATGTACCTCCCTCGATAATAGACCTTGTTGTTACCTTTAGCATTAGTGGCTAAGTTGGAGTAGAACTCTGTGACCATATGTACATTAGCATGCCTCAACAGCTTATTCAACGTATGCTGCCACCCGGTGTTTTGAAACCTTGCATAGATGTCAGGATTCTTGACATCGACATCGTTCAAGCTAATTATTCTCTCCGGGTTGATATTCTGGTTCCGGAACTTTTTCAAGTAAAATTTGAGTGCTTGCTTTGAGCTAAAACGGAATTTCAATTCCTCATCCAACTCTTCTTCTTCTGAATCTTTCTCTTGAGCCTCTGGTTGCCCATGCTCCTCCTCCTCCTTCTCTTGAGCTTGCTCTTCAACCTCTAGTGCTTGTACCAACTGTTGGGAGGAATAAGCTTCTTGCTTCTTTTTCTTTCTCACCTCTCCCCTAATTTGTATAGCCAAGTTGGCTAACGGCACCTCATCTTGTGTTTCATTCTCGGGAGGAGGAGGTGGGGCTTCTGATTGTTTTCTTTTGATCGTTTTCTTAGGCATTGTACCTGTGAGCATGAAGAAATCATAGTTAGTCACAACTTAAGGCATTACACAAGGCAAACAAAAGAATAATTGAAGGAACGACAAGCTTCAGGAACAGGTGCCCCACCTCTGTGAAAGAGACGGTGCGCCGGATTACAGAACCAAAGAAATGTGCCTAAAACAGGTGCACCGCCTCTGTGACAAAGGCAGTGCGCCTGTCCAAACTTCAGAGATATGCAACCAAGAACAAAAAATAGGCTCTCCGCCTCTGAGTAATGGGTTGTGCGCCTGGCAGAGCATGAATTTTTTTTTTTGCTTCACCCAAACTTGCAAGGTCCCAAGGCAACCTCAAGGTTGCTCAAGTATGAGCCTATTCAATTGATTCATAAGCACGTTTATATGGATTATGCGGGGTTCAAGTGACAAATCAATATGCTTTGGACTTTAAATTCCTTCCCCAACTAGTGGGCTTCATGATTGGAGCCTACTTTAATAAGTTCAACAACCAAGAATAAATATGAACACCCAACTCACAAAAATCATCAAGAACAATTCAAGATCGCAATTCAAGTAATCAAACTTCATGACTCTCATTATGTGCAAACTTGAAGGATTTTCAAGCACTCTTAACAATCAACCTACTTTCAAGGCTCTAAACATGTTCACACAACCAAAACTACTACACCAATTCATGATATCAATTCCAAGTAACTAGCTATAGCAAGTTCAAGCAAAGGTTGCAAGGTTCAAGTTCAACCACCAATTAATTTTTATTTCTTGAATTTCTATTTCGCCACTAGTTCTAATTCAATTCATCCAAATAGCTTTTCATGCTTGACTAAACATAGCACTAACAACTTGGAATAATTTAAGCACCCAAATTCAAAAGATTCAAGTCAAGAGTTCAAGGTTTCATCAAATTCAAGCTTTTCAAAGTGACACCCTAACTTTCCCAATTCTACCAACTTTAATATGAAGCATTCAAGCACAAGGAACAATTTAACACTAAATTAAAGTATTATTAATTACTCCTAATCCTAAAATATGATTCTACAAAGTTTTCAAAAAATTAAAGAAAAAGTTAAAAATTTTATGCACATACCCAATTTTCAAGTGAACTTTGAAGGTTGAAAGTGTTCTTGGAATGATTTGTATGCGCGGTTAATGGGTGAAATTGATTTTTATGTATTGGGGATTAAATTTTGGCCAAGAGGGATCTTTTGTTTTGTTGAAATTTGTAAAGAATGAAAAATGGGGTGTGTAAGGATATTAAAACCCATGTACCCGACAAGTCGGGTAACTGCACAAGTAGGCGGTCCACCTCCCAAGTGGGCGTCCGCCTGGCCCTGAAACCCCTATTCTTTTTTATTTTTTCACTTACTCACTTACCTGGGCGGCTCGCCTATTAAATTAGGTGATCCGCCTAGCCCTATTCCGAGTTTTTCTTGGCATGTTTCGTCACTTCTCACTCTCGTGCTCACTAATGCTTGGGTACCTGCACAAATATCAACTAGTTAAACTAAAAACTTAGGTTGACTCCCAAGAAGCGCCTAATTTAACGTCGCGGCACGACGGTGTTGAATTCTCCCATTAAGGTTCATCAAGATAGATACACGCCACTTTACAAACCTCGACGTCGTACCCCAAATAATGTTTCACATGATGCCCATTAACTCGGAAGCTCCTTCCACCTTCCTTCGATTGTAAAAATCAACCGATCCATAAGGAGTAACACCTACTACCTGGAACAGACTCTTCATTGAAGTACTTTCATTTTTGAATGATGAAGTACTTTCATTTTCTCCTTGTATATCAAGGCATTCTCATATGCCAAGAACCAGAATTCAGCAAGTTTGAGACTCTTGGATTTGCGGCATCGCTCTAATCCATATTCAACTTCTTCAACGCCCAAAAGGCTTTGTTCTCAAGTTCAACCGGCAAATGACAAGCTTTCCCGAACACCAATTTGAATGGAGACATCCCAATAGAAGTTTTATAAGCGGTTCGGTTTGCCCACAAAGCTTCGTCAAGTTTCCTAGCCTAATCGGTTCTATTAGCATTAACCGTCTTGGCTAAAATGTTCTTGATCTCCCGATTGGAAGTTTCAACTTGGCCACTTGTTTGAGGGTGGTAGGGAGTTGCACCCTTATGTTTCACTCCATATTTTTGGAGGAGGTTTGTAAAGGCTCAGTTGCAAAAATGGCTCCCACCATCACTAATAATAGCACGAAGAGTCCCAAATATAGAAATAATGTTCTTCTTCAAGAAGACAAGTACACTCTTGGCTTCATTGTTGGGGAGCGCAACCGCTTCCACCTATTTTGAAACGTAATCAACCATCACCAAGATATACTTGTTTCCATAAGAACTCACAAAGGGCAACATGAAGTCAATTCTCTACATATCAAACAATTCGACTTCAACAATGGGATTCATCGAAATCTCGTGCTTTCTTAAAATTCCACCCATCCTTTGACATTGATCACAATTTTTCACCCAAGCATGGGCGTCTTTATGCAAGGTTGGCCAAAAGAAGCCGCATTCTAACAACTTGGCCGCCATCCTCACTCCACCATAGTGCCCTCTATAAGAAGAAGAGTGACACCCTTCCATAATAGCTTCTTGTTCGGACTCAGCCACACACCTTCGGATGATTCCATCAACACACAACCTAAAGAGATAGGGTTCATCCCAATAATAGAATCTTGCATATTTGGCTAGCTTCTTCTTTGGTAGAATGTGAAGTCTTCGGGATAGACTTCACCCACTATGAAATTTGCTAGATCACTATACCACAGGATGGGTTCCTAAGATACGGCCAAGATCCTCTCATCCGAAAATGCATCATTCACCTCTATCTCTTCTTTTGGCCTACCCTCCTCCTCCAAGCGGGACAAGTGGTCCGCCACTTGGTTTTCAGTCCCTTTTCGATCAAGAACTTCAATATCAAAATCTTGGAGGAGCAAAGCCCATCAGATAAGTCTTGCCTTTGAGTCTTTCTTTGCCATTAAGTACCGGATAGAGGAATGATCGATATGAACAATTGTCTTCGATCCCACTAAATATGACTGGAACTTCTCAAAAGAAAATACAATTGCCAAAAGCTCTTCATCCATCACTGTGTAATTCAATTGAGCCCTGTTCATTGTCTTGCTTGCATAATAGATGGGATAGAACGTCTTGTCCACCCATTGACCTAACACGACTCCCAAGGCCACATCACCAGCATCACACATAAGCTCGAACGAAAGCTCCCAATTAGGAATCACAATGATTGGTGCGGTTGCTAGCCTTTTCTTCACTTCTGCAAAGGCTTCTAGACAAGCCTTGTCAAACACAAATTTGGCATCCTTCTCAAAAACCTTGCACATAGGATTCACAATTTTGGAGAAGTCCTTGATCAAGCGGCGATAGAATCCTGCATGTCCCAAGAAACTTCGAACGCCCTTCATGGTCATTGGAGGCGGAAGCTTTGAAATCACCTCAATCTTTGCTTTGTCCACCTCAATGCTTTCTTGGAAAATTTGTGCCCCAGCACTATTCCTTCTTGCACTAGGAAATGACACTTTTTCCAATTTAGCACAAGCCTTGTTTCTTCACATCTTTCCAGTACTTTCTCCAAGTTTGACAAGCAATCATCGAATGAATCTCCAACCACCGAGAAATCATCCATAAAAACTTCAAGAAAATTTTCCACCATATCATGGAAGAGGGCTAGCATACATCTTTAGAACGTGGCAGGAGCATTACAAAGACCAAATAGCATCTTGCGGAATGCAAAAGTGTCATATGGACAAGTGAAAGTAGTCTTGTCTTGGTCATCGACTTCTATGGGTATTTGATTGTAGCCGGAGTATCCATCAAAGAAGAAATAATAAGCACGACCCGCTAACCGATCAAGCATTTGATCAATAAATGGAAAAGGGAAATGATCTTTCCTTGTTGCGGTGTTTAGCTTCCGATAATCCATACACACTCTCCACCCGGTCACGAGTCTTATTGCAATGGACTCTCCATTCTCATTAAGAATCACCAGCATCCTCCCTTTCTTGGGTACATATTGCACGAGTGACACCCACTTGCTATCGGATAATGGAACTATCACACCCGCATCTAGCCACTTAATGATTTCTTTCTTTACTACTTCTTGCATCAGAGGGTTCAATCTCCTTTGATGTTCTATACTCGGCCTACACCCCTCTTCAAGTAAAATTTTATGAGTACACACCCCCGGGTCAATCCCTCTCATATCTCCTAAGGTCCACCCAATAGCTTTGATTCTCCTCTTCACCACTTCAACAAGTTTGGCTTCTTGGGTTTTGGTTAGGTGAGATAAAATAATTATGGGTAGAGTGGATTTTGGACCGAGGAAGGCATATCTCAAGTGGGATGGTAGGAAATTCAATTCAAGTTTTGGTGGTTCTTCTATGGATGGTTTTGTAGGTGGAGTTTCTCGATTTTCGAGGTCTAAGGATATCTTTTTAGGTACATAAAGTTTTAATCCAAAGCCCTCTAACGACTTTACTACCTCTGCCACACTTTCTTCATTTGCCACATCCATGTTCTAAATCACCGCCGCCGATGTGTCTTCTTGACTAGCTAAGACACTTTTCTTCTCCACAAGTGTATCAACCACCACATCAACATAAGAAAAATTGGCGTCATCATCCATGGGTTGCTTCAAGGCCTTGCAAATATGGAATACGACCTTCTCTCCATTGAATCTAAACGTGAACTTACCCCTCTCTACATCATAAAGAGCCCTTCCGGTAGCCAAGAATGGTCGCCCAAGAATGATAGGCTTCTCAAAATCCACGGGACAATCAAGAATGAAAAAATCCACCGGAAAGACGAATTTGTCCACCTTTACCAACACATTATCAATAACTCCAATCAGACTTTTCATTAAACGATCGACCATTTGCAAGTTCATTGTTGGTGGTCTCGGTGCCTCGGTATCCAAAGTTTTGTACACCACATAAGACATCAAATTGATGTTCGCACCTAGGTCACTCAAAGCTTTCTTGAAGTGTCTCGCACCAATAGTGCAAGGAATAATAAAAGCTCTAGAATCTTCCATTTTTTGCGTCATATGTTTTGACACAATTGCACTAACTTGATGAGTGACCTTGATAGTCTCAAAATCTCCATAGGTCTTCTTGGTTACCAAGTCCTTCATGAATTTAGCAACATTGGGCATTTTTCCCAACGCATCAAATAATAGGATGTTAATGGACGTGCTTGCAATCTTCTCCCAAATCTTCTTTGCATGAGATATCTCTCTTTGCTTGTTGCTCTTTTGTCGGAAAGGAAGGGGTATTTTTGGAATGGACTTCGGGTTAGGAAGGCTTTCTTTAGATGGTGGAGTTTTCTTTGGTTTTGCCATTTGGGTAGTGGTGTTTTTGGAGGGTAGGCTTTTTAGTGACTTCTTGAACATCATCATCATCATTTTCTTGCATAAACACCACTTTGCCTCTCCACTTCTTCTTGCACCATCTCTTCTCCAATAGCTTCATTGTCATTCAACTCGGTACCTACATGATCATCTTGAACTCTCAACTCCGCATCATCACCACTCTTGGCTTTTGGGTCTTCCCATGTCTTCCCACTCCGAGTTTTGATTTCCATCACTTGGTCTTTACCCCATTTTTTAGGATTCACTACCGTATCACTTGGTAATGCTCCTTGCGGTCTTTGATTGACTTGATGTGCTAGTTGGCTCATTTGTGATTCAAGCTCCTTGATAGATGTATAATGCGATGTCATTGTTTGCTTCATATCTTTCATGTTCCCGGAATATCCTTGTTGATTTTGGAGCATTTGGTTCGTCAATTCTTCTATTTTTGTAGGAGCTTTTGCTTTTTGATCATGTTGTTTGAAAGGAGGTCTTGGAGCATATTGTTGAGAAGAACCGGCTCCTCTCCCTTCTTGGTTACTACTCAAATTACCTCTTTCTTAACTCAGCCTCTGTTGCCCTTGTTGTTGATAGGGTTGTTGGTAGGGTTGTTGATAAGTTCTTTGATAGCCACCTTGATCATACCCTCTTTGGCCTTGAAAATTGCCCATATAATTTGCCTCTTCACCCTCTTGAACATGGTAAACATTGTTCCGGGTAGTATCCTTCTTGCCCGTATTGAAGAAGAGATAGAGGAACACCCCTCGGGGTCACATAACCCATTGGAGCCACTTGATGCCTGGTATTTGTTGTGTGGATATTCTCTACCTTATTCAATTTCTTCTCATTTGCTTCTTTATCGGCCTTTGAATTTCTGTTCATGAGTTCCACGAAAGTCAAGATTCTTTCCATCTTCCCATCTTAAGCTTCAAGTCTTTCCATCATCATGGACTTATTCCAACTTCTCTTCTCATATTTTTAGCTCTTGATTGCCATTCTTGAGATTTCTTGGTCACTTTGTCTAGAAATCTCCTTCACTTCTTCATACCTTTTGTCCATGGTGACACCATCACATAGTGTATCAAAAGTGGATTGATTCAACTTGTTCAAGCCTTGATAGAAACTTTGCAACAACATGCTTCCATTGAAGCCGTGATTAGGACACCGGAGCAACCTATCTTGATAGCTTTCCAAGCCTTGGTCAATGAATTGGATGCCTCTTGTTCAAACATATAGATCTTGTCTCTCAATACCGCTTGTTTCTCTTTTGGTGAAAACTTTGCTAGAAATTGTTTCACTAGCTCTTGCCATGTAAAAATGGAGTTTCTTGGCAACTTGTTCAGCCAATCTTTGGCTTTCCCGGTGAGAGAGTAAGGAAACACTCTTAACCTCAATGACTCTTCTGATACCCTTTTCGACTTGTAAAGATTACAAGTTTGTAAAAAATTTCTCAAGTGGTCATTTGCATCTTCATTCTTACCACCACTAAAGCAACCAAATTGTTCAAGACCTTGAAGGATCACATTTAGAATACTAACTAGCATTGCCATGGATTGGAGGAGGAATTATGGCACTTGCAAAGCTATTCATATAAACTTCTTCTTCGGTCTCCTCATCGTCTTCATAGTCTTGCATTTCTTGTTGATAGTCCCGAGAACTTTAGCATACTCTTGATTCCGGATGACATTGCGAGCATTTACTCTATTGGCATTGCCCCCTCAGTTGACATTGGCTCTACCTCCACGGTTTGCACACTGACCACCTAGGCTCACACCTCAACCACCTCGGTTTGCATTGTTGCCAACCCGATTAGCATTACCCACAACACCAATATCATTCCCAAAGATTCAATCTCCATCCGATTGTACCCCCACATTTTCTTGAGCACCCACATTTGGTTGAGCAAAAAGATTATCACCTTGAGGTACCGCATTCTCAACTTGTGGATAATTAGCTTCTACTTGAAGATCATCATCATCTACTTGCTCGACATGAAATGGATAACCCTCTTCATTGAGTTCTACATGGAACTCTTCATCATATTCTTCTTCATAACCTTGCGGATTCCCATGTTGTTGATTATAATAATGGTTGTAATTGAGATTCCACAAGTTCCGATTAGGAATTCTCCTATAAGCCATGTTTTACCTACACAAGGTAAAACAAAAAATAAAAAGTAAAATGCTAGGACTTGTGAACTAAACCACTTTGATCAACTAATGCAACTCAATATTGAAATCGTAGTTCTCCGGCAATGGAGTTAAAATTTGATCCACGCTCAATCCCACACCATTAATGGTGAGGGGCGGTCATCAAAGTATAATACCCGATGTGAGTCGGGGTCGATTTCCCAAGGGAACTATCTCGTCAAGTAAGAGAGTCGCAAATAGAAATTCAAATGAAGTTTAATATTGAGCCCTAGAAATGGGGTTTGTTTGATGTAACTTTATATTAAACTAAAATACATTCAAACTAAAGTAAGTAAATTGATTCTATATTACGAGACTAGGAGTGTAAATGGCTAATAGCAATTTCCAATCAACGGGAGTAATTACTTCACATTCACAACACAAGTGTAATTATGGTCGACTCTTCTTATTATGATCTCTAGAATCCTTCCGGCCTAGAAGAGATTTATCAACCTACTCGTCAAATCTAGTTGAATGCTTAAAGCACTACTCAAGGATCCGAGGAAAGGAGACCTCTTCCGAGCGTAAATCCTTTTAGATGGGTTAGTCTATAAAAATAGCCTATCAACCCAAATCCTCGCCAATTCCACTATTCTACACTAACTATTCTCTCCCGAGTCTTTAATTAGCAATGTACACAAGAAATCCCGAATATCATGGATATTTAAATTTTGATGTTATTGTAATGGGGAATTGGATAATCAATACTTGTGTTATGGGTAATGAAATGGAACGACACCCATTGATTTTCTATCACTATAGCATGTTTACACCCCTAGTTATGAGTTTAGCTACTCATAATTGGGATTTGAATCAAAGCAATTAAAATATAATGAAATGATTTCAAACATAGATCTTGAATTGATATGTGAATCAAGATTTGAAGTTACAAGTTAAGAAGCTTACAAATTGATGTTAAGACTCCTACTTGGCTCCCAAATCGCCTAAAAAACAAGTAGAAAATATAATATATAATGTGTAGTTCAAATCCTAGCTTTTCCTATTTATACAGAGGGGAAAATTTGCATATACAGAGAAGTAGGCGGTCCGTCTAGTAAAGTAGGCGGTGCGCCTCTTGCTGGGCCAAAATTCTTGGATTCTCTGAAGTTTAAGTAGGCGCCCCCGCCTTTGTAAAACAGGCGGGGGGCCTCTTCCTGAAGGCATTTGTTCCACACTCTGTAGTTTGTTTAGGTGCTCCGCCCCTATCAAACAGGCGGGATGCCTCTTCCTGATGGCTTACTTCTCACACTTTGGCTCAAATTATTGCTCTTTAGCTTCGATCTTCAACTAATGTTCATGTGAATTCATTATAGCCTGAAACTAAGTAATTCACGACGTTAATAATACTAAATGTTGTATTTGGATTAAAAAATAAAGGTTTAAAGTAGTCTTTAAGTTGGTAAAATACCAACTTATCAACTGCATCAGTTGATGTAATACTTGACACATTGATCTATTATTAAGGAAGGGATCTTATATACATATATATATATATATATATATATATATATATATATATATATATATATATATATATATATATATATATATATATATATTGCACATATCCTGAATCTCTTTAGTTAGCAGAAGCAACATGTCCTTTGTTAGCTGCCGTTTGACAAAATACATATGTGTGCCCTGGTCTTTACTTTGT
Source organism: Petunia x hybrida (assembly GCA_037355625.1). Lineage (NCBI taxonomy): Eukaryota > Viridiplantae > Streptophyta > Magnoliopsida > Solanales > Solanaceae > Petunia > Petunia x hybrida. The sequence goes on from JBBBVM010000035.1 coordinate 8,272,991, forward strand.
ATTATTTGTGAAACTAATTTTCTAGAAAAAAAGTAAATGTTGGATTAATGTATTTGTGGAATTATTGGGAAGCTGGTGAATATAATTTGATGGCTAATTTTAGTGTAATTTTATACTGCTGGATTATGGATTTGCCAAAGTGTTTTTGATAAGATTCTTTAGTAATAAGATTTCTAGAGGAGTTGGCTAGAGAGAAGTTGGAGTAGGATTCTAAGAAAGGAGAAGGAATTAGAACTAAAGCTATATGCTTATTCCAACATACTTAGACTATTTTTTTACTTATCAGGTCTTTATCTATAAAAGCAGTCCAAAAAGAGAGTTTGAGCATTCATGAGAGAAAAGATTTGCAACAGTTAGAACGAGATCTACAAGTATTGCGCCCTTGCGCTTGGAACAGTTATGGATGAGTGCTTTATCAAGTTATATTGAGCTACTTAAGTCTAGTTTTAGTTCTTGTATTAGACATCATGTAATCTCGTTCAACTTTTGAGAAGCATTTTTTAAGGTTGAAATTTGGAGTAAAAATTTTATTGGATGAAGAGCTTAGAGTTAAGTACTTTTTGTTCCAAGCTAGGGTAGTTTGGAAGAGTAGCAATAGTCTAGAATTTTTGTAAATGGGTAGGTCCTTGGGATTACCTTTGTAATATGATTTTGGCTCATGTGGTTTGGTGCACTGGTTGAAAATCCCACAGGGGTGTGGTCGTGATTTTTTACACCTTTGAGCCAAGGTATTTTCCACTTTAAAATTATGTGAGCCTTGTCTCTTTCGTTGTTTTGTTGTTTTGTTAAGCTGCAGCGGGAACATCCTTTAGAATGGGTTTAAAAAAATTGTTCTATATTTAGTAAACTTAGTTAGAATTTAAAAAGAGGCGAAAATATTGTCGACCCAATTCACCGATCCCCCTTGTGTAGAGTGTACTCTAAAAGAATATTTTTTCCATTGAAATCTTGATCTTATTGGCATGATGTGAATGTGAAATAACATTGAAGTTTAAATGAAGAGGTTTTGGAATCCATCTGGTGAGATCAAAGCAGAAAAAGTGGTTCAAATGAACTCATGATCCATCCGCCAACTTAGGTATCTTATGTACAGATTTTTGTAAATTATGTCTAATAAAAAGTTCGGGAACCTATGCTCTAAAGCTTGGGCCTACACCAAAAGAGGCTTTTACCGGCAGTAAATTTATCTTTAGCGGCAATACTTATTGCCACCAAAATATTTACCGAAAATTGATTAAATGCCATTGAATCCAGTGTCGCTAAAAGCCTTTAGCAGCATTTATATTGAATGCTGGTAATGAGTCATTTTATTGCCGCTAAAAATAATTATTTTAGTGGCAATTACTATAGCCACTAAAGCTGCCTTAGAAATGTACTATCCTAACTATATTGGCAACATTTCTTAAAGCGGGTAAAACACAATAACTGCCACTAAGGTGATATGTTTTAGTAGAAATTATGGTGGCTAAAATCAACCATGAAATCACCTTAATCCATGTATTTAACATCATTTGTTATGGCCTCCAAAATACATCTCATTACTGGTGTGAGAAGATTTTATAAAGAGTCTTTAAATTTCAAGATCCTTCATAAATAACCAATAAAATCCATAAAAGAATATGCACTTCAACATTCAAGATAGTTACTACATAGCTCTACACCAATACTACAAATTACAAAAAGAACATAGTGACATTTAGTTAAATTATCTCTCAAGGTCTTAGTGATACCCAAATGGTGAAGAGTCCTTCAGCTGTCGTCCTTGAAAAGGAATATCCTGCAATCAACTCCACAGAAATTAAGTTTGGCAAGACTTAAGAATGATTACTAAATAAACTAAGGTCGGTTATATGAATCCTTACTTTTTCTTGAAAAAGAAGGAGAGGAAAAAAATCAAAAGAACTAACCTTCATGACACATTATGGAGGTCCGAGAAATCGCTTGTGGAGCAACTGTGTCCCATATGAACATCAAAAAGTTAATCAGCGCATAGCAAAAGCTGACAACACGAGAATTAGAAGACAATGAGATGTAACTGCTTGAGCTTCCAAAATCAGCCTAAGAAAGTTATTTGTTGGATACTTGGATATGATTAGCATGGTCGCCTTGTAGTTCCTGATGACACAATGAAAGAGTAACTGCAAGTTAGGAACAAAGCGAAACAATTTCAAATGCTTGCACTAGTGCTTGTGTACAAACCCATGCTTGTGTTGCACAAGACTTGAAACCTGAAACAGTTTCATATACACCTACAAATACACCAGGACAACTAGAGAAAGAGAGAGAAACTATAAATGAATAAGTCTTATTGATTGTCAATTTCTTTTGCAACTTATGTCGCTCTTTAAATAACGTCCCCAAACTTGCTTAAGAAGAGTAATCTTTGCATTGTTAAAAAAATCTTGCAAAGAAGCTAGATCTTCTTTATGCTCATCATGGATTCAAAAATATATGTGAGATCATTTTGCTTGTTTCAGGGGTAGAATGGTCAGAAAATAAGATATATATGTAAACCAACCAAAAGATCCATATTTAGTTGGTTAACAATCTGGTTACCCAAATTAAATCACCTCTGTGACAATTGCATATAGTGGCGACATACTGAAACTGCAAATGAATTATACAAACACCCTGCACAACAAAACCAAAAGACCCAAAAAACTGCAATGCCACTCATGTTCAGCACTAGAAGGGGGTGGAGTCTTTGTGCTATGGGTTCAGCTAAATCTAATATTTTTGACATATAACATAGATATATATGTGAAAATCACCAGTACGAGTAATATGTGTCGTACCCGATTTTGGACTCAACTCGAGACGAGTCGGGTTTCGGATTTGACTGGGTAACTCGTTTGAGTTTAAGTGTGTTGGAGTCGCCACCTAATATAGTTTTCTAAGGTGTATTAGGCCACCTAAATGTCTAAGGTCAAGTTCAGTAGTCACACTAGTCTATTCCAGAGATTCTGAAGGGTAAGAAGTCCAAATGACTCAGGGGAGAAGGTATTAGGCACTCCCTCGAATCCCACGGAAGGTGGTTCCCGTCCGAGTCTATATTTTGGGATAAAAATGGTGCATATTATCATAAATACTAACTTGGGAGGTTAATCTAGCATTTAGTTCAAGAAAATAACATGCCTTTGTAATTTAATTTACACTCATACAAATAGATTTCATATACGGCCTATATTTAAGCCTAGTCACATTTTATGGCCTCTAATACAAACGCCTAATCGTAAGTGTGATCAAACATGCAAAAGATGTTCAGTTTCAGCCTACTAGTGCAATTCTAACATTTAACAACTTTGCACAAATAGACAGTTTTGCAAACTAATTTCAGATTTGTATCAAAACCCAATGGGTGTTGTTTTAAAAATAAAATGTTGGCCATTTAGGGTCGGTGTGACTTGTCATTAATTGTCGAGCCCTAACCTTAATGGCCTTTTTTGTTTATGGGTTAGTTTTTGGAAGTATATAGGCGAAAGGACTGTTTTTTAAAACGGGTGTCACAGAAGCACACAAATGCAAATAAAAGGTTGTCGCATATAGAATATATATATACGTATAGGTATAAACATGCAAATATATAATCAAACAATAGTTATAACTTTTAAAAAATATTTATAAAGTGTATAAGTGACCCGAAGTACTTTATACACCCCTATACATTATTATGGGTGTATAAGATTAGTGTATAAGAGCGTTAGAGTGGTCAAAAATCATTTTATGCACATGAGAGCCCTTTTTGAAAATGGTTTTGGGCCTGGACTGTTTATGCAAAAGATGGGCGAGCTTAAATTTCAGAAACAGTTTCATTTAAGCAACTATAACATAAGTAGCCCCTGTTTAAATCAAAATTTCAAATTTTACGTAAAATAGTCATGCTTTCAATGCGTTTTAAATGTAAAACCTGTCATGTATCGATAGGAATTAAATATTATGTTAAAATCGACCAGCTTCACATAGATGGTATTATCAGACAATAATCAGAATCATTTTGCAAGCATAAGCATGATGCAGTCACACATAGGAAGGAAGAGAGTAAAGAAAGTGGCTCCTGGGTAGCCTATCTGCACAACATCGCAGTTGTACACCCTGTTTTAATGGATACAAACGGGAACCTTAGCAAATATACAAATTGGGGACAGTTTCTAAGAGAAAAAGCATAAGGGAAGGGTAATGGTCAAAGAAAAGTGCTTGTTTCTTAAAGATCAGAGGTGTCCATATAATAGTTAAAGGTCCATAATTCCAGAACCATCAGAACCAGCTTAGAGGGTCTAATCATTGACTCTAAGGTTTTCCTGGAGTACCTGGAGTCAATGGGCACGGCAGGGTCTATCTGAGACCATCCAAAAAAAGCTGCAAACATAAGATTAGCAGGGGAATGGGGGAAAGGGAAACCTGAATTGAGGCTTTTGTCCAAACTGAAGAGAACTGCAGAGAACCTTATCAATAAGGTGCAAATCATGCCCCTGCACTTTGGCATGAACAAGCATGATCCCATTAGATTATCCTAATCAAACTGGAACAAGATTAACAATGTATGAACAAGCAAAGGGTCTGGGCATGCTATGTTCAGTTATAGGCAGTTTAACTAACACAGATGGGATGAAATAAACACATTATCCAGGCATAGACAAATAGAGAAACAATATGCAGTAGGTAGTCAGTGAGAAAAGAGGTACCTTTTGCTAGTAAAAGAAACAAAGAAGCAGTGTGCAGATTGATTAGGACTTGCAAGACAAAGCCAAACAACTAAGAGAAGCAGTTGTTTCTCAGAAGAAGAGAGTCAGAGAAGGAGATAAAAACTTCAGAAGAGAGTGTTCTGCAGCTTTTTGTTTGCAAGAGCTGTGTGTTTTCTCTGTGTATGTTAATGTGTAAAACTGTCTAAAGTGAAGGATGCAACCTAGTTTAAATAGTTGTGAAGTGAGGCTTTCAATTTCAAACGGGTAAAGGTTAAGAATGGTAAGGAAATATTGTCCCAGAACAGGGCAATTACCCCTAAGTATATTTTCCAAAATTAAATCAATCAGCCTTCCAAAATTAAAGGCAAAACCCAATCTCAAATCAAATTGGACTTTTCTTTTTAACTTAAACATTGTCTAGATTCAGAAAATAATGTATAAGGATGTTCTAGACTGATTTAGGCTCGGAATCCCTTTGATTGCATTGACAAATTCCAATCAAATCTTAAATTGAGGCTAACCAATTATTAAAACAGATTTTCAATCAAAGAATTCAAATTTAGCAAATGAGGATCCTCTAATCACATATGCTAAACTACTATACGAAATTCAGTTTTGAACAATCACACATTCAAAGAAAAAGAGTTATGTATTTAGATAGGAAGACGGCTGCAAACATCAATCTCATATTTAAAGTTTTGATCTTAATGAAGGTGTCGTAAGAATTGAACTAATGCATATGTTAAATCCAAGCACACCTAAAGCTCACAGAAATTCTAACCAGTAGACTAAACAAAAAAAAATCAAATCATGAAGACACTTGCCCTAATCGACTAACATAGAGTAAATAGTCAAATAATCATTGCTAACACATAGTTAATCAATGAAATTAACCAAATCAGGCATAAGAGGCACTCACAACAACGAGGAAAGAAAAAAGGGTTTACCGTTCTCGAATCGGAGTCGGGTCAAATTGACCCGTCTCAAATTGGGGTTGCATGGAGAAATTCTTACCGCTTTCCCACTGATAGTACCGTTCAACACAGCCCGATCCCCGCCGGAGGCGTTTCCCAGCGGTGGCGATTCAGTTAGCAAAGGGTCAAGTTTTGCCCTCGTCCAAACACCATCAAAAGTGTATAGGTTTTGTAGAGGATGATAAGGGGACTCTAATGATACCATTTTTCCCAATTTTCATCGGCCAAATCGACTGGAAGTGGCCACGACAGTGGTGGCGATTCATGTCGCCGAAGAGAGAGTAGAGAGAGTAATTATCGGGGGGTTGGAGAGGAAAATGGAAAGACTGAGGGAGTTTTGGGGTAGTGTAAGTGAGAGTGGGAGATTTAATCTCAACCGTTGGATTAGAGAAATGAAGGGCCAGGATGAGGCCACGTCGATGCTGAGGTGTAAAAATATGTGTGATGTGTAAAATGTGAGGTGTAATATATATATATAGCCACTAAATAATGTATATTAGGCATACTTTGATATAAAATAGGCATAAAAATGGTATAAAATAGGTATAAAAATATAGGAGAATTGAAAAATTAATTTTAAAGTAATAAAATAGTTAGAGAAGCGTATAAAAATGTACTTTTGGATTTTAAAATGAATTGGGTAATTTTATCAAAAATAAGGGTAATCGCAGAAATTGTAAAAAAATGGCTATAGTTTGAGACGATGCTTTTGAAAAGGGCCTCGATTGTCCGGCTATTATGAGAAGATAATTTGAAAAAAATGGACGGGGCAAGAGTAGATACAGAATCGTGTGTAAAATTTGAAAACTATTGATTTTAAAAATAGGAGGAACAAAATTGGGTGTCAACAATGTGCTAGAATCTCAAAAAGTTGACTCATCAAGTTTAAATTTCGATTCCACCTCCAATTAGTGCAAAGGTGTGGAGTAGTGAACTTACCCGATGACAAGTCTTGGGATGATATAACAAACCTCTCCCATGATGCAGGAGTCAAAATTATATTGAGCCAGTCAATGAATTCAACTGACATTCAAAAATAGATAGACTTAATCTTAGTCATAGAAAGAGTGCTTAAATAATGTAAGTTTACCCAAATCCCGAAGAAAAATGGTCTCAAAGGAGTTCTCAAACAAAATGTTGTGAATGAGAATGAGGACTACTCGGGGTTTTTCCAAACCAGAAGTGATTATCAGAAGGCTTGACAACCAAGTCTCCTTGTACTGCTATGTGCTTTGCAGCTACATCTCCAGCAAGTTGAGTTATGACATGCTCTAATTTTGTCCCGCAGCTTCACAATCACAAATATATAGTATAGCCGTCTTAAGCTACATATTGGTATGAAATATTAGCAGTGTACCATAATTTTTTCAATGCTTTTGTCTGCCTAATTACCTGTTTAGAAGATGAACAAACTAAATCATTAATTACTTGCAACGTTAAACAGAGTATTAAAGATTCACGCTGAAATAAACAAACAATACAGATCTGAAAGCATGCTGCAATAAATAAAAATTCGATAGGACAAGTTAATTTACCTATTCAATTTTTTGGATGTAATCCGAGGAGCTTTAATAGCAGCACCAATCAGACTACTTCCAATTGTATATATGTTGGAAATTGGATACGTGCACCCTGTGGGTCAACCCACATCCATATTGAATAAATATTTATATATAATTAGTTATATACAAATCTATATCTATATCTATATCTATCTATACTATATTAAAGGGATTTTTACACAAATATACAAATTTGCACCCCTATATTACAAAAATATAACAACTTATATAAATTACAATACATAGCAATATTTTTTCTAGCATAATACAAAAAAAGCAACCATTTCACAAGCCCAGATATCTAATCCTTTACATCTGACGGTGCATAAAATGACACGTGGCTATCAACCAAATGATCATCCGTCTCTGTAAGTTGCGTTGACGTGGACCACAAAATAAATCTCCTCTTTCGATCCCCATCGGAATTCCAAACATACACCGTGGATCAATTGGTGCAGGCGACGGAACTAAGGCAACATAACTGTTAATCAAATCAATAAGTGCCGATTATGGTGACGGAACTCCGGCGATAAAATTATTAATGAAATCCATTGGTGCCGGCAACAGCGAGCGCAACGAAACATTGTCGATATGGATACAGAAATCCATCGGTACCGGCGACATGGATACGGTAAGCACAACAATCCACATATTCCGATAAACCTCCGTTCCACAATGAGACTCAAAATCTAAAGGGTAAAATCAATGCTCAATAGTAGAATAGGAAATTAATTCTAATATACTGAACATATTAAAATGAAATTCAATAACTACTAATGAAATGCAGAATGAAATTCACCCACGAAGAGCTCGCACTTCGAATAATAATACCAAAGAAAGGCTGGCGAAATTTAAGATTACAGTAACTGAATGGATATATAAATCATTAACAGTGAGTACTAAAGAAAGAAAATGAAATAAGATGTCGATGAAACAAGGAAATGGTTATGGGACGTGAAAACCAATGGATCATACAAAGTGGAGTACACTTGTCCTATATTAAAGTAGAAGGGCTGCATATGAAGGACACACAAGAGCCCAATTTATGGAATAACCAAAGTGACCCTATTTGTTCCACCTTATAGTAGTACAGTTCACATTGCTTTTTGTACAATCATTGAGAGCTGTGTTCATACACTATGGAAATACAACGAGATACGAGGTGGTTGGTAGTGGAGAAACATCGAGATACAATGAAATACGAAGTGGCAGGTTATTGAGAAATATCGAGATATAGCGAGATACGATGTGGTTGGTAATCGAGATACGAGGTGGTTGGTAAAAGAGATACAATGAGATACGATGTGGTTGGTAGGCGATACGGTTAGATACGAGTGGTAATTGAGATACAATGAGATACGATGTGGTTGGTAGGCGAGATACGGTTAGATTCGAGGTGGTTGGTAGTTGAGATACAGTGAGATACAATGAGATACGATGTGGTTAGTAGTTGAGATACAATGAGATACGATGTGGGTCGTAGGCGAGATACGGTTAGATACGAGGTGGTTGATAGTCGAGATACAGTGAGATACAATGAGATACGATGTAGTTGGTAGGCGAGATACGGTTGGATACAAGGTGGTTGGTAGTTGAGATACAATGAGATACAACGAGATACGATGTGGTTGGTAGTTGAGATACAATGTGGTTGGTAGGCGAGATACAGTTAGATAAGATGTGGTTGGTAGTTGAGATACAACGAGACATGATGTGGTTGGTAGTTGAGATACAATGTGGTTGGTAGGCGAGATACGGTTAGATACTAGGTGGTTGGTAGTTGAGATACAATAAGATATGATGTTATTGGTAGGCGAGATACGGTTAGATACGAGGTGGTTGGTAGTTGAGATACAATGAGATACGAAGTGGTTGGTGGGCGAGATACGGTTAAATACGAGGTGGTTGGTAGTTGAGATACAATGAGATACGATGTGGTTGGTAGGCGAGATACGGTTAGATACGAGGTGGTTGGTAGTTGAGATACAATGAGATACGAAGTGGTTGGTAAGCAAGATACGGTTAGATACGAGGTGGTTGGTAGTTGAGATACAGTGAGATACAATGAGATACGAAGTGGTTGATAAGCGAGATACGGTTAGATACGAGGTGGTTGGTAGTTGAGATACAATGAGATACGATGTGGTTGGTAGGCGAGATACGGTTAGATAAGAGGTGGTTGATAGTTGAGATACGATGTGATTGGTAGTTGAGATACAATGAGATACGATGTGGTTGATAGACGAGATACAGTTAGATACGAGGTGGTTGGTAGTTGAGATACAATGAGATACGAGATAGTTGGTAGTTGAGAAACATCGAGATACAGTGAGATACAACGAGATACAGTGAGGATGGGATGAGGAAAAGTGAAATTGGGGGAAATGAGAGGAGTAAAAGTGAAATTAGAGGAAATTGTGGGAGGAAAAGTGAAATTGGGGGAAATGGGAGGAGCAAAAGTGATAGTGGAGGAAGTAGGAGGAAGAATGTAAGGGTTTGGTATGTTATGGGAAAATATTGCTATGTTTATGCTATGTTTGTAATTAACTTCTCCTTTCCTCTATAATGGGTAATTTTGCTAAAATATTGCTATGTTTTGTAAATAACTTTTAAAACTTGTACTTTAATGTAAAAATTTCTATATTAAAAGCACGAAGCCCTTAGCAAATATTGATTGAACTTTTTGTCCTTTAGACAAAATTGTCTTTTTACTGCTTTTTTTTATATTTTATTTATTATATTTAAGATAAATTATTTTTTCAAGATATAATTTGAGGGAGACTAAAATTATTTGAAACTTTGTGTATTAGATTATAAATGGTATTCTAATCATAATCAACTTGTTTTTTGGTTGTTTGTGTTATGTCCTTCCTAATCATGAAATTAAAAAAAGTTGTAACTTTAAATCAATTGGACATAGCACTTTAAGAATTCTAATGAAATAAATATTTCATGCTATTATTCACGCTAAACACGACTATTCTAGATTTATAGCATGTTTGGCCAAGCTTTTCGGAAGGCAAAAATACTTTTTTTTCAAGAAAAAAGCGCTTTTGAAGATTAGTCAATTACAAATATAAGTTGCAATGCGAATGAAACTTTCATTAAAAAGAGCTCAACCCTACGACCTACGGATCAGAACTCACCAGTATGTCTCTTTCCTTTTTTATTTTTCTTCAGAAAATTCTCAAAACTAGCCAGTCTATACTAAAATATTATCCTACCATGACCCAAATTTTGTTTAAACATTTTGTAGCCATACAACCACAAAATTAGGATATACCATTGGGGTATCAAACTTGTATACCATTGGGGTATACGTATATTAGAAAGGTATACAATAGAAGATACCATATACTATTGGGGTATACTGTGGCTATATGGTATACAAGCTTGGGATATATACGATTATGGAATGAAATATTTTTAGCCAAATGGCCAGTTCGAGTAAATATTTTTAAATATGATTATTTTTAGTTCAAAATAGAAGTCATGTAAAAATTCTTTTTTTTTACTGAACAGACATCTCTAATAAGGTTAAAATATTCAACAACACATGTTCATGATGTCTTTTGGTTGAATAAAACTTTTTGTGCATTAAATTGTTGAGTTCTTCCCCATTAATATCGATTTTGGTTTTGCTTCAGGTTTTTCATTGTTTCTTGTACATATTGTTTAGTTTGTATTTCTTTTTGGTATATTTTATATATTATATATCAAATATGTATATATATGAGTTTATATTTTGATTCCTAAAAACCGCCACACACTCCTGACTTTGTCTCTATTAGGTTTAGGTTTAATATAATTGGTAGTATTTCCTTATGATATTTGTCAATATTTGGCTTTTATTTTGAAGGAGCAGCCAAAAACAATTAGACAACCGCAAAACAAAGGCGACAATTTGGGAAACTTTTGCAGGTATTACCAATTTTTTTCTTTTTCATTCTTGAAATAAATTATTAAAATTAATTTCTAGAGCTTTTTGTTTTTTTGTTGCTCCTTTAGACTTTTTAATTCTCCATTCGTTACATACTTTTATTGATTTGGAATGATTTTCTATCTGACCTCTTTCGTTCTCATTAATTCAATTTTGACGTTCTATGATTTAAAAATATACTATTACATTTTGTGTATCATTATATTGTTAACTTTATTTTTTATATATAAATTTTTATTATATTTGTCAATGGGAGATTGTTCCCCATAGAAAGTAAGAAAGCCTTATGAAATGTTGATATTCTTTTATCCTTCGTAAGTGCCTTTTATATTGTATATAATTATAATTGTAGTTAATGATATTCTTTTAAGGTAATAAATTTTCTGTTTATTTACACATAGTAGTGTTTTAGTAATTGAAAACAATTTACAGCACCATATTAGCTAAAATTGTATCATATCTATGATTTTTACTAATATTTTGAGTTAGAAGTCTAAGGAGTTAATTCCTAAAATGGTCACTGAACTAATGCAAAGTATCTAAAAAAGTCACTTTCCTTTGGTTTGAGACAAAAATATCACTGAACTTATTCAAAATGTCTTAAAAAGTCACTCTCCCAAGTTGTGGGTTAAGGTTCACCGTAAAATGCTAATGTGACATTTTATTTAGTTCTTTTTATTAAAATAGACCCAACAAATATTTTAAATTAAAAAAAATACCGAATTATATATATATTTATGAGATAATTCACTGGAGGATTATTTATTACTCGTCTTTATATTATAGGTTTATTTGGTATATTACTGGTGTATATTAATGTCCTATTTGCATATTAATAGTATATTTGATTCCTACTATTTGCATATTAATAGTATATTTGATTTCTTTCAACCGTAAATTGTGCATATAAAGTGTGAGACCTTAGGGATTATGGAAGTATACTCCCTTGTAATTTGGTATTCAGTTAAGTTGATTTTAAGGAATGCTCATTGGAAAATATCAAAGTGTAGAAATAGTATTATGGTAGTTTTGTATTGGGTACCACAACAAATATGTTAAAGAGTGTAATTAGAAATTACTCCCTCTATCCCATTTTAGTTGTTGCTTTAAGCTTTTTCACGCCCATTAAGAAAGTCATTAAATAAGGTGTTTATTTGGTTATCTTATCCCTATTTAATATTTCACCATTAATTTTTTTTGAGAATTTTTTTAATTATTAGAGGTATAGTTGGAAAGAACTAATCAATTAAGCCTTGAAATCCTAAAGTGACAACTAATTTAGGACAAACATATTTTGCTAAAGTGACAACTAATTTGGGACGGAGGGAGTATAACTGATGTAGTTATTTGAATCTTTCCCAACAATTATAGTTGAAAAATGTAGCACCATAAGTTTTTTTTATACATATTTTTGGGCATAATAATTATTGAATTTATATGTTTTCGTATGCGGTATATCTTTTAGATATTTTGATTGACAAATTTGGTTTTTACTTTAAGTTGAATCTTTTACCATAGCATGTTCTTATTTTTAAAAAAAATTTAACAAAATTTGAGAGGTTTGAGGTTTGAAGTTTGAAGTTTGAATTGTCATAGACAAACTTCATATTCAAAGTTCGAAGTTTGATTTACCATGATCAAACGTCTAAAATTTTGAGATGGCTAATACCATAAATATTTGCTATTGTGTAAAATTTCGAGATGGCTAATACCTTAAATTTTGATTTTTTTAAAAAAATTAAAAATTTTCTCGGTCCATTTTTAATAAAAAGAATTAAAATAAAATGACACATAAGCATTTTTCGATAAACTTTAACCCACAATTTAGGAGAATGACTTTTTAAGGTACTTTGGATAAGTTGAGTGATATTTTTGTCTCAAAACAAAGAAAAGTGACTTTTTTTTAGATATTTTGCATTAGTACAGTGACCATTTTAGGAATTAACTCGAAGTCTAAGTAAAAAGAGAAAAATCAAGGTTTGTGAGGAGGTAAAAATTTCGCCCAGTGGCCACTTTTAACACCGGTATTTGGTTTGAGACCACTATTTTCTTTGGACTTACACTAGAGGCCACTTTTGGGCCTTTACTAAATAAACATTGACTTAAGTTCTGATCATTGACTGAAGTTCAGTCCATACGGCCCCTGGACTGAAGTTCCATCTTTAAGGACTGAACTTCAGTCCATATGGCCCTGGACTGAAGTTCCATCTTTAAGGATTGAACTTCAGTCCATATAGCCCTGGACTGAAGTTCCATCTTTAAGGACTGGACTGAACTTCAGTCAACATGGCCCTGGACTGAAGTTCTATCTTTAAGGATTGAACTTCAATCCATATGGCCCTGGACTGAAGTTCAATCTTTAAGGACTGAACTTCAGTCAACATGGCCCTGGACTGAAGTTCAATCTTTAAGGACTGAACTTCAATCCGGCCCCTGGACTGAAATTCTATCTTTTAAGCGAAAGTGGCCACAAACTAAATATTTTGGTATTAGTGGCTTGTGCCAAAAGATCAGTGGCAAAAGTGGCCTTTCGTGCACTTTCCCCCGTGAGGAATCTCATTTTTATAAACGACAAATTAAAAAGGAAAAGAGTAAAGTAAAAGGTCTCGATTCACTAGAAGCTCGTTCCTTACAAATTATGGATTCTCCGAAGATGAAATTTCTCTTTGGACTTTATATGCATTTTGCTTCAAACACCAGGTAAGCTCTCTTTTCCTTTTTATTGCTCGGATATATCGTCATTGTTCTTTTTCTTTTTCTTTTTTCAACTTTTTGACTATTGTTTATGTTAGAATTGTTAGTTTACACAATTTTGTAATGAATTAAGAACAAATAGATGATAGGAATCACGGTAAGTCAAACTTTGTAAACGTACATAAATAGTTTAAGATGGCTATAAATTTACTATGTTTTTATGATAAAGTTGTTATCATCAATTACAAAAAGTTGACTCTTCTAAGACTTTTGAACGCATATATTGTATCTATTGTCTTCAGTCTTGACATATGAAAGTTTTAAATATTTATGTAAGATGACACGTGCAACGCACGTACATTAAAATTAGTAAGATAAAATAAGAAAAAGAGTTTAAAGACAACTATTTAGAAAAATAGCTATCACTAAAAAATATACGAAAATTACTGAAAAGCAGCCATCAAAAGTTCAGTAAATTTTTCTTGGACTTTTGAACTGAAACCCGAAAATTTCCTTGTATTTAGTTCAAAAGTCCTAGGAAAATTTCTTTGGACTTCAAATATGAAGCTCCAGGAAAATTTCATGGAACTTTGAATTAAAGCCCAAGATATTTTCCTAGAGTTTAGTTCAAATTCAAAGTATATTTTCGGCTAATCATAAAAAAATGCATGTTTTTAAAATATGATTATTTTTCTATATGTTTTTAATTGTTGGCTGTTTCTTTTGAGCAGCTTAAAATCTGACGTATCATCAAGTGAGGCCGAATTGCAAAAATATGACACGGGAAGCAATGGTTTGCCAAAATGCCCTCAATAACAATGGTTTAGAAAAACTGCCCTCCATTAGTTTAATGAAACTTATTCCAGACGAAAATACCCCTCACAACTAATAAAAAGACCCACACTATCCTCCCCTTCCTTTTCTCCATTCAAACAATCTCTAAACCCTAAAAACCTACAACTTTTACAAACTCCTCCATTGAAATGAAGATTCAAGGTTAGATTCCTTCAAATTCCTATTCTCTTACATTCATTTAAATAACCTTGTAGAAAATCTATGAAAATAGGTATCTTACACAGACTTCTTTGCAATGGACACCTTGCACAAACTTCTTGGCAATTGCAAAAACTTTAAGCCATATTGCAATGGGCAACTTGTCTCTGCAAGTCTTGGCTATGCAAAGAGTTTAAGCTCTGGTGCAATGACACCTTACACAAACTTTCCTAGAAATTGCCAAGACTTTAAGCTTTATTGTAGTGGCCAACTTGCAAAAGAAAGTCTCTGCAAATCTTGGCTATTGCCAAGAGTTTAAGCTCTGGTGCAATGGGCACCTTACAAAGACTTCCTGGCAATTGCCAAGACTTCAAGCCCTGTTGCAGTGGGTAATTTGCAGAGAAAGTTTCTTCAAGTCTTCGCTATTGCCAAGAGTTCAAGCTCTGGTGCAATGGGCATCTTGCATAGACTTCTTGGCAATTGCCAAGATTTCAAGCCTTGTTGCATTAGGTAATTTGCGAGAAAGTCTCCGCAAGTCTTGGTTATTCCCAAGAGTTCAAGCTCTGGTGCAATGGACGCCTTAACTAGGAAATCAAAGTGGAATCTAACACAAGAAAAATAAAAACAAGATTGAATGAAAGTTATGAATATCGTTACTAAGGGTCAACTTATCACTGGACAAATCAAGAAACCAACTTCTTTTATCAATGGTAACACCACACAAGTGATGTTACCAAATTCTCTGCAACTTTTGGTAATAGCGAACACTTTAAGGTCGGGTGGAAGGAGGCAACTTGTAGGAGAAGTCTATGAAAGTATTGGAACTTGCCAATACTTTACGATCTGGTGCAATAGGCAACCTGCAGACAAAATCTCTGCAAGTATTGGCAATAGCCAAGACTTTAAGATCTATGCAATAGGCAACTTGCAGAGAAAATCTCTTCAAGTCTTGGCAATAGCCAATACTTTAATCTCTGTGCAATAGAGGCTACTTGCAAAGAAAGTCTCTGCAATTGATAGCAATAGCCAAAACTTTAAGTTCTGTGCAATGAGCAACAACAATATCTAATTGCTATTGTCAATAAGAACCTTAAAATAATCTTAATCAAGCATAAGAAGTAAAAAAAAAAATTCACAGGAACGTCAATTTAATTCAACGATCGTCAATCAAAATGGAAAAAACTTACAGAGAAGTGTATAGATAATAATTACCAAAAAAAATACAGAAAAAAAATAAATACAAATAAAGGATTAGGAAAAATAAAAACTATATTATAACACAAATTAAAGAAAAATAATAAAATAAATAAAACTTTTACAGATTTCCTAAATCTCTCTAGGACGCAAAGAAGAAAGAAGGAAATGAAGGAGGAAGGAGAGAACGAAAGGAAGGAGGAAAGAGAGAAGGAGACTGTTACATGTGAATTGGGTTTAGGCAGGGGCTAAATAGTCCTTTTTAGTTCTTTCGTATAGTGGGGATGATGTGGAGGGCATTTACTTAAAATATTTGAAAGTGAGGGCAAATTGATAAGGCCAGTGCTTATGGAGGGCACTGCGTGAAATTTTTTGATCAAAATCTCACCACAAATATTATGGCATACATAGGTTTTTGAAAATTCTTTTTTTTTCTTTATTAAATTTCTTGCCAAATCAAATTAGGATAAAACAAATTAAATTGAGGGAGTATTAAATGATTAATGCTATAAGAAAGAGTTTTTCAATTTAATACAATTGCATATCATACTTTTTTTAGCTGCAAGTACTCTTTTTATACCTTTTTTGTTCTTCTCTCAAAATCATATCTCCCGAAATTGTAGTTTAATTAGCATGACCAAAAAAATGCATATCACTAATAGCTAAGCTTTAAGTTGATATTAGTGAAGGTAGAGGTCATGAGTTTGAATTTCCCGGTAATATATCCATAGTGGAAAGGACTTTCCACGTGCTTGACCCATAAAACAAAATTAGGCTTGCATGTGAATGGCGTGTTAAAGATAATTAGTAAGTAAATAAAAGTCTACTCTTTTTAATTGCCTAAACTTTTTAATGAGACAATCATACACTTTAACAAATAAAGTTAGAGACAAACGTGAAACTTTAGTAACAGTTTTAATTGTTGATTATTAAGAAAATAAAAATATGCTCTTTTTAATTGCCTAAACTTTTTTTATGAGACAATCATACACTTTAACAAATAAAGTTATTGACAAACGAGAAACTTTAGTAAGGCGATCTACCTTATTTCTATTGTTGAACCTACACCCATAATCTCTGGTTCAAAGGCAAGTGTATGTATTTCAGGGACATAATTGCCAAATAGATGTCGTTAAAATTATCTTCACTTTCATTTAGATGCCTTAATGGATGCCATTACATATTATTCACTCCAATCCTAAACCCAAATCGATCTTTCCTAAGAATGGTCTTCTTTCTATTGTTAAGAAGATGGAAAAATCAAATGTATCCCAATCTGCTCATTTGCGAGCGAATATGAAGAATAAGTGGATCGGCAAATGATAATGCTAACTGGGCAGTAGGTGTCCATTGGTTGAATATGGCTCTGATATCACTTGTTGACATCGAAACAATATGGTGCATGCGGAAGCTAAAACAAAGCAATCATTGGTTGACAATAAATCAGACATTAAAAACACATAAACTAAAAATACTTTTTAAAAAGATTTGGCCTACATCATATAGGAGAGGAGTCTCCCTAAACAAAATTTTACTAATGACTACATTGTGGAGTTTTGGTGTTGTTGTTGTGAGAAGAAGATCCTCTATTTATAGTTGTCTATTACTTCTCCTCTAAGTAAAGGATAAGTATAAAAGGAGATTTATTCTATTTAGAACTCTATCTTATCCTTTTCAAGAAAAGAGTTTTAATAGGTTAGAAATTCAGAGCAAAAACCCTAACAATTCTCCCCTTGGACTGAATTTTTTGACAAATGAATCTTGATCTTCCTTTTTCACATGATCTTCAGACTGCTGCTTGTCATGTTTAAATTTTGTATTGGTTGAAAGGAGCCCATGAATAGGTTAAAAGGAGTCCAAATATGGGTTAAAAGGAGCTCATACATTAAGAATAAGCATGAGTTAAAACTGACATTGGTTAAAAGTAGTCCAAACATGGGTTAAAAAGGGTTTTATTTTAAATATGTAGCAGCAGGTCTTTTTGGAACTATGGTTGATATTTTATCTCCACTTGTAGCATCATAGTCAAAATCTTGATAAAAACTTCATTCATTATTGTCAATTGGTTGCAGCTAAACTGAACCCGCCTTGAACATGTCTTCAACCTCATCAATCTGGCTCATCGAACTATTGGTTGAATATGGCTCTGATACCACTTGTTGACATCGAAACAACATGGTGCATGCGGAAGCTAAAACAAAGCAATCATTGATTGACAATAAATCAGACATTAAAAACACATAAACTAAAAATACTTTTTAAAAAGGTTTGGCCTACATCATATAGGAGAGGAGTCTCCCCTAAACAAAATTTTACAAATGACTAAATTGTGGAATTTTGGTGTTGTTGTTGTGAGAAGAAGATCCTCTATTTATAGTTGTCTATTACTTCTTATCTAAGTAAATGATAGGTATAAAAGGAGATTTATTCTATTTAGAACTCTATCTTATTCTTTTCAAGAAAAGAGTTTTAATAGGTTAGAAATTCAGGGCAAAAACCCTAACAAGATTTTCTCAAAGGATAAGCGGTCGATTGCAAGTATAGCTCAGTTATCTGGAGTCGAATCCAATAAAGAGCTTAACGTTAGTTTGCAACTTTTCAATAAGCCAAGTTAACTAATCCAAACAATTCTCAAGCATTATAATTTTATGATTTTTACACTAATGAAAGTAAAAAAATAAGAACCAATTGCAAGCAAATATATAAAGATAAGGATTGTGCTCGATTAGTAAAAGCTTACCGTAGAGATTTCCTCAATTATCAAGATGGCTAGTGGCAGGTTTCCTACAAACTCGTCATTTTTTTCTCTATTGATCGCGAGTTTTCTCTTTACCGCAAGTATCTCTCGATTAAGTGTGATAATTTCTTATAATATGGACATTTTCTCCACTAGACATCTCAATATGATCTGTAATATGCTCTGCTTCATATCAATTTATCTCATTCATAAACCTACACATATGGTACTTAATTCTGTGTAAAGTAAGTAGAATGCAAATATATATTTAATTCGAAAAGGCTTTACAACTAAACTTTGGATTTTAACTAAATTCGTCTAGTCAAGTCGCGTTCCAGTTTTAAATTTTGAGTTCCACCATTGACCGGAATTAAAAGAGGAGTTTGGAGAAGAATTTTTAGAATTGGGGCACGAGGCTCATGTAAACATCAGTATAGGCATCCAAACAAAATTCCTAAACAGGACAACCTTTATAATGTATCTAAGGAAGTAGTGCACAAATTGATAAGGTATTGAACAGCAAAACTATTAACTGGTTGTGTATAAGGAAATTCTCAATATTGAAACTTTGGACATTTCATTCTAGTATAAAAAGCTGGTTTTTGCAACATTTATGCAACTCAATATGTATCTATAATTTCTTATAATGATAGATCCTACTTTCCTCAATGAAAGGATGCTTCATTAATAAGGAATAATCAAGGTACTAAGCTATTGTAAATGAAGATGAGAACAAGTTTGAGCCGATTGACTTGGGGAATTACATCTGAGTCAACTTGTTATAAGAAAAAGAAATACAATTTGTCATTTACGCATCTACAAGTTACTTGATGACCGGTCAATTTCCATAGTTTATTTTCTGATATCAATTTGTCTATACTCCTACTAAGCTATCTAGCTTGCTGACCTCCTCTTTATATTATCATATGTTGAAAGACAATAACACTACATTCACTATGCCTCTGCATTCCCATATGGATTCAGCACTCTTCTCCTCCAATCTTATAGGAGTAGTAAATAGAAACATTTCCATTCTATTCTTCATCACAAATTTTCTTTGTATTTCTATGGTTTTGTGCCATGGCAATGATACAGACCAACAAGCACTACTTGCATTCAAGGAAGCAATAAATGACCCTTTTGGATATATGAAACCATGGAATTTATCCACTCACTTTTGCCAATGGCCTGGTGTCACTTGTGGACGTAAACACATGAGAATCATTCAACTAAACCTTGCGAACCAAAAACTGCATGGTCCCTTGTCTCCCTTCATTGGAAACATGAGTTTCCTAAGGTCTCTGTACCTATCAAACAATAGCTTTCAAGGTGAAATCCCATCAGAGCTAGGTCGTTTGAGAAGGCTACAACGACTGAGTCTCCATAACAATTCATTTCATGGAGAAATTCCAACAAATTTATCAAGGTGCTTAAATCTTGTCTCTCTTGGCCTTGGAGGTAACAAGTTAGTAGGAAGTCTTCCTCCAGAGCTAGGCTCCTTGTCCAAACTTGAAAACTTGTTAGTCACTCGAAACAGCTTGACAGGTGAAATCCCTTCTTCTTTTGGAAACTTAACTTCATTGAGAGGATTCTATGCACCATTGAATAATCTTCATGGGAAAATACCTGACTCACTTGGGCAGCTGAAGAACTTAAAAAGTTTAGGATTAGCTGCAAACAATTTAACAGGTATTATCCCTTCTGCAATCTTCAACATCTCTTCTATTTCAACGTTCGATGTTGGATTGAACCAAATACAAGGTACTCTCCCTCCAAATCTAGGCATTACCCTCCCCAATCTTGAATTATTTATCATTGGTGGGAACAACTTTTCTGGATCAATCTCACCTTCATTGTCCAATTCATCAAAGCTAGTGTATTTTCTTGCTGGAGGTAACCAACTTACAGGAAGCATTCCAAGTCTTGAGAACCTGCATGAGCTTCAACAGTTAACCTTCCCAGGGAATCATCTTGGAACTGGAGAACGAGATGATCTAAGTTTCATCTCCTCTTTGAGTAATGCATCTAGTTTTAGAATTTTGGAAATTCAGTTTAATAATTTTGGAGGGATCCTACCTGCATCCTTCACAAATATCTCAACTGAGCTTCAGGTGATGCAATTGTCCTATAACAGAATACGTGGTGACATACCGGCTGACATTGGAAATTTCATCAACTTGGAAGAATTTCAGGTGAGGGAAAACTTACTCACTGGTACTATTCCAACCAACTTTGGGAAGCTTAAAAACCTGCAGATTTTGGATTTGTCTCAGAATAGATTTTCTGGGAATATTCCATCATCTCTAGGAAATCTGAGTGTAGTATCCATCCTTCTACTTCACGATAATAATCTTATGGGTGAGATACCAGCAAGTTTAGGGAAATGCAATTACTTGATTGAAATATATGCTGCTCAAAACAACCTCTTAGGACAGATACCTAAAGAACTTTTTGCTCTCTCTAGCTTAGTTGCTGTAGACATCTCTGAGAACCATCTAGATGGTTTTATTCCTCTCGAAGTTGGAAACATGAAAAATCTTGAATATCTCAGTGTTTCAGAGAATAACTTGACTGGTAAAATCCCAAGTACCATTGGTAGCTGTGTGAGTCTAGAAGTCTTAGACATGAAAGGAAACTTCTTTCAAGGAATAATTCCTCCTTCTTTTAGTTCTTTGAGAGGTCTCCATGTTTTAGACCTTTCTAGAAATAATTTATCTGGCCAAGTACCAAAATACTTTGATGGATTCAAGTTTCAACTCTTGAATTTATCGTTCAATGATTTCCAAGGAGAGTTGCCAAATGAAGGTATCTTTAAGAATGCAAGTGCAATATCAGTAATTGGAAATCCAAAACTTTGTGGGGGTGTGCCTAGTATACATCTTCCAGAGTGTGACATCGAAAGATCAAAAACGTTTGGTTCAAGGTTTATCCTCAAGATTGTAATCTCCCTTGTTTTTAGTATACTTGGACTTGGTATGCTACTCATTTTACTATGCTATTTCCTGTTAAAGAAATCTAAAAAGGGGCCTGTTTCAAGTTCATTTGGTGAATCTCTCATAAGTATATCTTACCAAAGTTTGCTTCAAGCTACTAACGGGTTCTCTGAAGACAACATGATTGGTGCTGGTAGCTACGGATCTGTTTATAAAGGAACTCTTGATGGAGGAATAGTTGTTGCAGTGAAAGTATTAAACCTTTCACGGCATGGAGCTTCCAAAAGCTTTATGGCTGAGTGTGAAGTATTGAGAAACATTAGACATCGGAATTTGGTGAAGGTTCTCACAGCTTGTTCAGGAATTGACTATCAAGGGAACGAGTTCAAGGCTTTGGTTTATGAGTTTATGGTTAATGGAAGCCTAGAAAGCTGGTTGCATCCTAGTCCAAGTGAAGATACAAGTCAGGCAACTGAAACAGAAAAGTTGAATATTCTTCAACGGCTCAACATTGCTATTGATGTTGCTTCTGCAATCGACTATCTTCATCACCACTGCACGACTCCAATAATTCACTGTGATCTCAAGCCAAGCAACATTCTTCTAGACTACACATTGGTGGGTCACATTGGTGATTTTGGTTTGGCAAAGTTTCTTCAACCAGCTGAACAAAGTTCCTCTACTTCAGAAGGAAGCTCTAGTCTTGTTAGAGGAACTATAGGTTACACTGCTCCAGGTACCTTTTTCTCTAATTTCATCTAACTTTTCTTGAAAATGATATTGTCATAGAAATACCATTCTGCCTGAGTATTATGTATCATGCTTATTTTAACTTTTTTTTTTTTTAAATTGTAGAATATGGGATGGGTAGTAAGTTATCGACTTGTGGTGATGTGTACAGTTTCGGAATCCTCTTGCTAGAGATGTTCACTGGAAAAAGGCCTACAGATGGAATGTTTAGAGATGGTCTCGACCTACCGAGCTTTGCTAAGTATGCGTTGGTTAATGGAACTATGGAAGTCATAGATCCACCCCCTGTTTGTGGAAGTAATGAAGACAATGGAGGTGATAGCACAAGTATCTACAAGAATGAGGAGTGTCTGGTTGCTATACTTCAAGTGGGGGTTGCTTGTTCTGCATATTCTGTAGCTGAAAGAATGAACATCACTGATACTGTTTCCCAGTTGTACTCTATCAGAGAAGCTCTCTTAAAATCAGAAAACAATTCAGGAGCTTGTTGAAGTGATCTCTTTTCCTTTTTAGTTATAAATTAACTGTGCCTTGGTACTAGTTAACAATGATGTTAGAACTATGAAATTGCTTGTAATAAATATTATCTTTAGTGTTCAAAGACTTTGATGTTGTTATATGTTTTCTAGTTATAAAATATTTTCTTTAGTGCTCAAAGATTTCTCTTCTAGTTATAAATCGACTCTTGAATGCTTTACAACAGATACAAAGCAGATTGCATAAAGGCAGGAAAGAGAGACTTTTATTGGAACTGAGATTTCACAAGGTGGAAAATTGTTTGAGTTCTCATTACAATTTTCAAAAAGGAATAATAATCTACAAACAGGGCAAAAAATTAAAGCCACTATTTAGCAGTACTGCTTTTTCATATATCATTTCCACTGGTTTGCAACAATGTCAGCAAGATCAACCACCCTCTGTGAGTAACCCCATTCATTGTCATACCAAGCAATAACCTTAACCATGTCATCTCCCATGACCATGGTGAGTGAAGAATCAACAGTTGATGACACGTCAGAGCATCGGAAGTCAACAGACACGAGTGGCTCATCGCAGACAGAGAGAATGCCATTGAGCTCTTTGTCAGCAGCCTCCCTGAATGCAGCATTCACTTCCTCAGCAAATGTCTTCTTGGAGACTTGAACGACAAGGTCCACGACTGAGACGTTGGGGGTGGGTACACGGAGGGCAATACCATTGAGCTTTCCCTTAAGGCTTGGAAGGACAAGGGCCACAGCCTTAGCAGCACCAGTTGAGGTTGGAACTATGTTGAGAGCTGCAGCTCTTGCACGTCTAAGATCCCTGTGGCTTGCATCGAGAAGCCTTTGGTCACCAGTGTAAGAGTGAGTAGTTGTCATGGTTCCCTTGATAATGCCTATGAAATGAAAGATATGTATTAATGAATTTAAGTTGTATGTGCACTGAAAGTAACGAATGTTTATGCTCGTGTATAGTTGGATAAAGAAGTATTACCAAATTTCTGGTCAAGAACCTTGACAAAAGGAGCAAGACAGTTGGTGGTGCAAGAGGCATTGCTGATGATAGTATCATCATGGCTGTAGAGTTCAGCATTGACACCGACAACATAAGTTGGGATGTCACCTTTTCCAGGGGCAGTGATGAGCACCTTCTTGGCTCCGGCCTGGATGTGTTTTCCAGCACCTTCTCTGTCGACAAACACTCCGGTACCTTCTATCACCAAGTCGATCCCAAGATCTCTGAACAATTAAACACAATATTTGGAACAATGATAGCAGTTAGAGGATGTTAAGTATAACATGATAGTAAATTATCTTGAATCGGATAAGTTAAACCATCTTATCATGAACTCTGGCTAGCTGCCAGTAGTTGGACAGTGTTAGAACTACATTTTCAGTTTTGATAACTCATAATAGGAGCTCTCTACATCATAATACCAACATTTCATTGGATTTTTTTTTTTCGCTCAACATTATTACATTAACTAGCATAACTATTACATAATCTCAAGCTTGGCCACATACATCGAACACAAGTACAACTCGTTCACTATTTTGTTACAAGTTTATATTTTCTCTATGAATGTTTACAACTTAAATCCTATTGTTATATGTCAGTATTAAAGAACTTACCCCCACGGGAGGTTGGAGGGGTTGCGGTCGGAGACGACTTTGATGACCTTTCCGTCGACGGAAATGCCATCAGTGCCGACAGGCTTGACATCAGCGTCAAAGATACCAAGGGTGGAGTCATATTTGAGAAGGTGAGAGGCTTGCTTGACACCACCAGTGTCATTGATGGCAATGACATCAAGGGGAGAGTCTTTCCTGCCATGCCAGCACCTCAAGAAGTTTCTTCCAATTCTTCCAAATCCATTGATGGCCACTTTCAATTTAGCCTCCACTACTCCCCTCTTGTTGTTCCCTCCTCCAATCTACATTTTATAAAATTCAGTTCCATGTAACTACGATAAGGAATATCTCAGCTCTTCACAATATTCACCAAGTACATGAAGCATAATTTTAGAAGTACAACTTAAATGCTATGCAATGTTATTATATATATTGTGTGGTATGCAATGTTATTATATATATTATGTGGTCTAAATCTAATATATTGAGAAATTGTGAACATTCAAAATTTAAAATTTTATCCGAGTAATAGTGGGTGCTTGATCTTTAATCTTCCTTCTAACTTATCAAATTACCATGCCTTGTGAAATACTACTATATATTTGTATCATGAGTCATGACCTTTATGTGGAGGCTAATTTTTCTTTTAGATCTTTTTCTAACTCTTTGTGGTAATATTAATAAAGCAAAATAATTGCATAGTTAAGCATCAACTAGAATTAAAAAGTACATCAAACACATCAACTTTACTTAGCCATTGGTAATCAAGCATCAAAGAAGATTGATTCAGAGTTACACAGATGCTTAGTTAAAGTCTTATGACTTTTTTATTTTAACCAAACACCAAATATACTGGAAACTAGTGATAATATGCAATGATAGAGTGATCTATTTACAAAAATATTCTCTTCATTATCCATAAAAGATCCTGCTAAGTGGTGCTTGAACTTGAATCAACACTCAATAGTTGTACAGGAAACATGGATATTCTTCTTTTCTTCTTCTACTCTTATTTATTTCGAATCATAGGTCTATGCAATATATGATCTTTATGCAATATAGTAGTACTCACAACAGAGGTCTGGAAAGCAACAACAGAGAGCAAGTCATCGTTAGTTTTCCTTCCAAATGGAATAGCTGATGAGCTGCGTAGACCTGAGAATTCAGAGAATCCTTTGTTGCTGACCTGCATGCATGACCATTATTTAATGCATTAAATAAGAGAACTCAAAACAAGATGTTTACTAGTTATAAGTTAATATATATATATATATATCATGATCAAATGAAACAACACCAACAACATGATCAGTATAATCCCGTAAGCAGGGTATGAGGAGGTTTGATATGTACGTAGACCTTAACTCTACGTTGAGTAAGGTAGAGAGGTTGTTTGCGTGCACATAATCAAATGAAATAAGTATATATTAGTAGAGAGTGAATGAGAAAGACCTGGAGAGAAGAGTTGGCTACTGAGAGAGCAGCCGAAGCCATTGTTCTTTTAGAGTGTCAAGAACAAATTGGCTTTCAAAATACAGCAGCAGTAATGTGGTTTTTGTTAGTGAAAGATGAATGGAGGTATAAGGGGGTGAGTAGTAGGACAAGATGAATGGATGGATGGATGGAGGGAAGAAAATGGATGAGATTATGGATCATAACTGGATAGATAGCCTCTCACTCATTGTATGGCTGTGGTTGTTGGCTATTTGTCTATGTTTTCCATATTGTGCTATAATTTCTTTGTTTTTGTGTCATATATTCGCTCCTTTGGTTATTATAACTTTTCTACACCAATGCTACAAATAATTTTCATATTATCAGTTCACTTACTATTACATCTTTAAGTATAATATTTTGTAACAAGCATGGTTTGGTAACCTATAAATGGGAAGTAACGTTTCATAAAACGTACAATCATAAAAATGATTGAACAAAAAGAATGATAATCGTGTACAATTTTTTACATTAGCAAATAGGGTAAAGAACTTTTACTTATAGTACATTATAACGGATCTATTCGTGTACAATTTTTTACATTAGCAAATAGGGTCAAGAACTTTTACTTATAATACATTATAACGGATCTATTATGTTAGTATCTTTTCAATTGTCAACATGTAGAACTTAAACTCAACTAATTAGATCTCTTTCAATTTATTCATTAGTTTCTGTTTGTTTTACTATATGTTACTCCTACTACATTATGTACGCTTTCGTTTAATCTTAGCTGAAATTTTTGCTCTCTCACATCTGAAAGCTAGTTCAATGATATATACCTCACATTTGAAGACACATTTTGTTTTGAATGTCTACTAGACCAAATTTTAGAGTGGTATCTGACATAAATAACTTTGACCTTTTAAAATAAAACTTGGAAATTTAAGCACAATGTACAGTGGAAAAAATTAAGAACAATAGGGACAAATAGAAATTAAATATGCAAAATTCATTAAGAAAGAAATATTAAAATATTTATGAAATCTATTTCAAAATCTCATCGATCCGTCTTTAATTTCAACAAGAAATATTACGACAAAGTGATGAGCTCATTGTCAAAATGTAAATTCACATTGATAGTTTAAGAGATCAAATTTCTTAATATTTTAGAGTTTTTATTTTATTTTATGTACAATTTCTCTTTTCTTTTCCCTTTTAATTAAAGTGGTCACCAATCAGTATGCTATCCATCAGAAATTCAGAATTGCCACGTGTCACTGAGACTCTCTGTCACTCGACAGCCAATGACCAGAAATCCTTTGTTCATATCCATCTCACCTCATCATAAAATGTATTTCTGCACCTTTGGCTCAAAATCTTTAAAAGGTCTTCAAAAGCAACCTTGTTATATAACATTGATTGAAACATATAAAAAATAGTGTGTGAAATTTGTCGCTCAAAAAATTCTTTCTTTATATGATATCTACCCCTATCCTTTGGATTTGAAATAGCGTTTCCACCTTTATCGATCCCAACATTTTCTTTGAATAATTTGTTACATCTTTTTCCTAATATAGGCTTGAGATGGATGAACAGAACAAAAAAAAAAAAAAATTAAGGTGCTTAGTGTCTTGGGTCCTTTGGTTGGAGGGTCTCCTTCAAGTCTTATAATAAGAAAAAAGACCTCTAATTTTAAATATTAGGTGTAAGGGCCTTATTTATGATTAGTATTAATAATTTAAAAGATGAGTTCAAAAGAACCCCAAAGTTTTTAAATTTGCACTTTAGCCCGTCCTTACAAAACCCCAAACTCACCCCAAAAGTAGCAAAAAAAAATTTCCCTCCAAACATATGCCGATTCCACAACCCCATTTTCTGTCCACCGTCATCGGCGACCTACCGGTCTTTTTTTTCACTTTTTGCTTCAATCTCAGCTCCCCTATGAAGATACAACCAACCTTTCCAACTGCATTGGCCCCTTTCGATCAGATCTAGGATTTTCCAAATTTGAATAAATTGTGTACTTATTTCACCATTTTTCACGGCTATTCGACTCTTTCCTTGGTCTGGTAAGTTTTCCCTAAGCTTTAGGTTGTTTAAATGGAACTGGAAAAAGCATTTTGTCAATTTTGCCGATTTTTCACGTCTGGGGTTTCTTCTGGTGAAACATCTGTCGTCATGTTGCATGGATGTTTAAACATTTCATATGATGTTTAAACAACATCCGTCGTCAGTTTGCATATATGTTTAAACATTTCATATGATGTTTAAACAACATCCGTCGTCAGTTTGCATATATATTTAAACTTTACTTATTATGTTTAAACATTACTTATGATGTTTAAACAACATCTGTCCTCATGTTGCATGGATGTTTAAACATTTCATATGATGTTTAAACAACATCTGTTGTCAGTTTGTATATATGTTTAAACATCACTTATGATGTTTAAACAACATTTGTCGTTATATTTTTAAACATCTAGTATTTTTCTTGGATGCTTACATCATAAGGTTTTTTTACTTGAATTGCTTAATTCATCATCTGGCACATCTGATGAAACATCTGTAAGAATGTGTAAACATATATTTGATGTTGTGCACAATCTGTTATATGTTTAAACATAGTTATGTTTCTAATAATGAGATGTTCCAAACATCAGTCACAGTCAGTGAAACATCTATTATGATGTTTACACATTATGAATTCATGACATAATGTTTGAAACATTACTATAATATTTCATGTTCCTGGCTTTATATAATCATTTGTATGATGAATATAATGCTATAACGGCCTAATATATTTCTTTTTTTTTTGCATGTTTAGGACTCGTGAAAATTAAATGGCGCCGGTATTAATAAGAGTGAATTATCTCGGACAATGGTAGAGAAGGCAAAATGTTATACTTGTGTTCCAGTGGTTAAAGAGTGTAGACCGATTCTTGTGAGTAGGGAGGTTACCTATGCTGATTTGGTAGGAAAAACAATTCAATGTTGGGAGATAATGTGAGGATCCGAGGGATCTTTGTATTACGTACATGATGATCGTCGCAAAGCAAAAGACTGCCCCTTCTAGAATAAAGAATGATAATGATGTCTCTCTTTATGGCTAATGTTGATGCCGCTGGTGCTAGGCCAACTCTTAGGGTAAATGTGGTTCCTAGGTCGGAAGAATTTTCAAATTCAAAACAAATGGAAAATCAGGGGTTGGAAGACACTGGGGATGCTCCATTGAACGTGGATGTGCCTGGAAAGGAGGAAGCACGAGAAGCAGAACAAGGTGAAAATAGGGTAGGTAATTCTGGACCTTCCATAAGTTCAGTGCCATCACAACTCAGTAACGATCGCGAAGACGACACTGGTTTTTACAAGGGCCAAACATTCGCGAACAAGCGTGAGTTGGTTGTGTTGTTGAAGTTGGCGGCAGTTAAGAAGCCTTTTTATTTCGAGACAGTGAAGAACAAGAAAAAGTATTTTGCGCTCGATGCGTAGACAAGAATTGCCCTTGGTAGTTGCGAGCCATTAAGTATAAAAGTGGGGATATTTTTTATATCACCATTTACAACGGTGAGCATACATGTGCTCCGAGCATGCTAAAAGCCACCATCTTCACGCCACGTGCGACGTCATTGGTGAGTACATGAAATGTAGATTTATTGATGGCAAAGCAGCGAGCACAAGAGATATTAAGAGAACAATTCTTGCAGATTTGGGTTGTATTATAAGCTATTGGAAGTGTCTAAATGGAGGTAGTGTTGCAAAAAGCTTGGCAAGCGGGACATACGAACACGTTTATGCTTGTCACGATGCATACTGTTTCATGATTAGGAATTTAAATGAAAGAAGCAAGACTGGATTGGTAACTGATCAGAGAGGGAGGTTTCTGTATATGTTTGTGTCTTATGGTGCCTGGATCAGGGGGTTTGCTAGTATTAGAAAAGTCCTTGTTGTTGATGGGACATTTTTTACTAGCCCATATGGGGGAGAGTTGTTGTCTGCTGTGGGACAGGATGCGAGAATCACATTTATCCAGTTGCATTTTGTGTAGTTGACAAAGAGTGCGATGCCGCATATGAATACTTCTTTGAACAGTTGCTCGGTGTGATTCCCGATAATGATGAGTTGTGCATTGTTTCCGCCAGGTACAAAAGCATAGAAAATGATGTTTCCAAGTTTTCCCCTTCAGCTCATTATGGTTATTGTATTAGGCACCTTGTTGAGAACCTCCGCTCGACG
Organism: Petunia x hybrida; assembly: GCA_037355625.1. Lineage (NCBI taxonomy): Eukaryota > Viridiplantae > Streptophyta > Magnoliopsida > Solanales > Solanaceae > Petunia > Petunia x hybrida. The sequence goes on from JBBBVM010000035.1 coordinate 8,303,237, forward strand.
TTTCATTGTGGAGATCTCCTTTCCAAATACTATTTGGCTGCAGAGGCATATCGTTTAAGTGAGTTTAAAACTCATTTTAAAGAGATTGAAACTTTGGATCCAAAGATTGCTAAATATCTAGTGGAGAAAGTTGGGCTTCATAAGTGGAGCAGATGTCATTTTACTGGAAACATGTCAGTCTTACTGCTTAAAGGTGTTCTATTTTTGAAGACTTAGTTGAACTGCTTAAACACATGGAAGATGTTTACACTTTGTGCTATATGTTTGACACACCTGATTGAAGTTTGAAACATTTAATGTATCTTTGTGACACCTGATTGATGTTTGGAACATTCTTAATAATGTTTACGTGTTTTGGCTTTTTGATTCCAACATTTGTAAACATGTTTAAACATTATGTTGGATGTTTGAAACATAAATGTGATGTTTGAAATATTTTGATTGAGGTTTAAGTGTGTAGGCTTGTGTTTTTTCAACATCTGAACAAATGTTTGAAACATAAATGTGATGTTTGAAATATTTTGATTGAGGTTTAAGTGTGTGGGCTTGTGTTTTTTCAACATCTGAACAAATGTTTGAACATTTTGTTTGATGTTTAAAACATTTTTAGTGATGTTTCAAAGATTTTTGTATATGTTTTAAACTTTATGATTGATGCTTCATTTGTGATAGATGTTTAAAACCTTTATGTCGGCTTGTTAAAGAGTTTCTTTGTAAATATTGTAGGTATGCGGTAATGACTACAAACATTGCGGAGTCTGTTAATGCTATGTTTAGGGATGTGAAGGACTTCCCAATTGATGCATTATTCACTGCTATCACTAAAACTATGCTGAAAAGTTTCATCATAGGAGCATGGAATTTTTGGAGAGTTCCAACACATGTGTCAAAATGATTGAAACTAAAATATCACTTAATAATTCACTGGGCAGCAAGCTTGTGGTCTATCGAAAGAGTAACTCTGAATTTGATGTTTCTGGGGGGAACAACAGATATTGATGCTACTGTGGATCTACATAACAAAACTTGTACCTGCAGGGAGTTTCATTTGACAAGATACCTTGTCGACATGCTATGGCAGCAATTCGGATGAAGTTTGGTGCAGATTATGGAAGAAGAATCTATGATTACACTTCTCCATATTATTATGTTGATTCTTATGTGCTTGCCTATGCAGAAGCTGTCCATACAGTCCCAGATGAAGAATTTTGGCAGGATTGTCCTACTGAGCTGGTTGAGAGGAAACCTTCCATCCCGTACATGAAGCCCAAGCATGGACGAAGGAGGATAAAGAGGATTCTATCGATTGGGGAACTATTTGCCTCGCGGAAGAACTGATGTGGTATTTGCAAAAGGCTTGGCCATAAATAAACAACCTGACCAACTGTTACAAGATCTCCAGTTCTAAATGGAGAAGGAATAAATGATGTTCTTTTTCAGTTTAAGTGACACGACCCAGAATCCGGTTAGGCCGTGCGGGCACCCGACATCCTCCCCTAGACCCGTCGGGCGAATCCTTACCAACAAAATTAGGAAAATAAATATAATAATTCATAAATAAGGACAAGACTAAAAAAAATACAGACATACTAATACCTCTAAGCTGTACAAAAGAAATTACAGCTGACTACCCAACATACTAGGTTTAGGGCTACCCAGACAAGACATCTAAGAGTACAAAAGAAGACAGATACCTCCTGAAGGGAGCAAAATGCAACTGAAATAATAATCAATAAACTGGTGGCCATCCGGAATAAAAGCTGGCTCACCCTGACAGCTGAAGTCGTCTTCGCTCCTTCACAACGTGACGAACTCGATCCTGGAGCGAACCTGCCGAAACGAAATAGATAGACAAAAACAAACAACAAACAAGGGTGAGTCAAAAGGACTCAATAAGTGGGGCAGACTAGCCACCTCAAAGAATAGGATAGCTAGTCAGGGAGAAGAAAAACAGATAAACTAAATCCATCTTATTTAAATTATGAAAAGGCAGAGCCAGATAATAACTAGAAATACGTATGGAATCACAAACTTATTAACAACCAGGAACGTAAGGTAGCCAGAACATATAGGTATCCCGAACATATCAACAATTAAAAAATACATCATACCGTTGCAGTGTTCAACTCGATCCATATATTTATACCGTTGCGGCGTGCAACCCGATCCATATATTTATACCGTTGCGGCGTGCAACCCGATCCATATATTTATACCGTTGCGGCGTGCAACCCGATCCCCGCAACCCAGAATACGAGCCAGAAATATATAGGCAAACTGAGATATGTCCACAACATGGTGTACATACCGCATATATAAAACACAACACAATACACACAATAGTCAGTATGCGGTGCAATGAGATGGGTTGAATGCGGTATGATGCAATGCAGTCACATATGCCTGATACCTATCTCCGGCGCGGGACTCTCATCGTCTACCAGGAGATATATGCAATAATGACCCTTCACCGGCTCGGGACTCTCATCGATTACCGGGAAGTATATGCAATGATGACCCTTCACCGGTGCGGGACTCTCATCGCCAACCGGGAAGTATATGCAATAATGACCCTTCGCCGGTGCGGGACTCTCATCGCCAGCCGGGAAGTATATGCAAGAATGACCCTTCGCCGGTTCGGGACTCTCATCGCCAACCGGGAAGTATATGCGATAATGACCCTTCGCCGGCGCGGGGCTCTCATCGCCAACCGGGAAGTATATGCAATAATGACCCTTCGCCGGTGCGGGACTCTCATCGCCAACCGGGAAGTATATGCAATACTCAAAACCAGAGTGCAATGCTCATATGTTTAATGCAATACCAACAACAGGGCATAACATATAATATACAATGTAAATCCAAAGCTAAGGCGTAATGAGTACGCCTATCGGCAGCTACACACGTAAGGAAACACGTGGTAGAAAATCCACGAGGCTAAGTGCCTCCAAAGAAATGGATATAAACACTTACCTCGTTCCAAAGTTAACACTGCTAATCAATAACCGCTTTTATCCTTTGGTTCCATTGCCAAACGATCCCACTGTGTTCAATAAGCAGAAAAATATATCACATTAGGCTAAAGGCTTCATTCCTCACATCTTAGGGCAATCCAGGTAGGAACCTGATACCCTATTCGCATACGCAATACGCAGGCCAGGCCTATATACAGGGTTTAAGGTCACATAACCAAACCCCAAATAATTTACATTTATATGTTGCCCATGACTCACTGAGTACGGATATATAATCAATTTCATTATCGGGGTCCATTTGACCCTTTAAACTATCAATTTACGTCATTAGGGCGATGTCTAAGATCCCTATTTTTACCGTAAAAATATATTCAAACATACGTAATAAACTCAAATAATATATTAGGATCATTACCTGAATGTTTCAGGATGAAAATTCTACTTTTTTCCAGCCCCTTTTCTCATTTTCTGGCATTTTTCCACTGCGTATTTTCCATTTTTTTTAATTTCTCTGTTTCTCGCTTCCCTGTATCTCGTTGAGCTTATAAGCTCACTTTGACCGCCTAACTTTTTGTCCTTTTCCTTTTTCTTTTTTTTTTATTTTCTTTTATTTTATTTTCTTTTCTTAACAAAAATTAAAATGGTGCCCTACGATATTCGAAATAATTTCAACTTTTTCATACAAGTTATACAAAATATATGTAACATACTCGCGAAGGCGGATCTCAAATCAGACTCCCGAAACTCAAGATGCGAATTTAAATGAAAAGAAGTCAAAGTATTTAACTTTCGGCATTTTAGCGGAAACTAGCCGAACAACATCGAAATTCACTTTTGAAAGTTTACAAAAATCACAAATAATCATACGAACCTAACGGCACTTTCGGATTTCGAATCGGCGCTCATTCGGTAAAACCGAGCTCGAAAATCTCTTTTTAATATTTATCGCCAATAAAAACTGAAACCTTCTTCCGATGCCTACCAACCGAGGTCTGATTTAGCTCAAATTTTACAGACAGGTTCTAATGGACATTATGAATATTTTAAAATTATCGGCACGCCAATCGGAGTCCTAACTTCCGAAACGACTGACCGAGGTCGTTTCATTAAGACAATGCTTTATTCTGTTTAAGACAATGCTTTATTTGGTGGCTTGCTTTTGACATGACCCGGATTACAGGCTTGGTCGTGCGGGCACCCGACATCCTTCGCTAGACCCTTCGGGCGAACCCTTACCAACTGAATCAGGAAAATAAATATAAATTCATCATACAAATAAGAACAAGACTTAGGAAAGCACAGATATATTGATGCCTCTAAGTTGTACAAAAGACATTACATATGACAACCCAACACACTAGGGTTAGGGCTATCCAGACAGACATCTAAGAATACAAATGAAGCAAAAACATCCCCTGAAGATAACAAAATACAACTGAGATAATAAACATAAAATTGGTGGCCATCCTAATAAAAGCGGGCTCACCCTGACAGTTGAAGTCGTCTTCGCTCCTCAACAACGTGGCGAACTCATCCTGGAGAGAACCTGCTGGAACGAAATAAATAGACAAGAAACAAATGGTGGGTGAGACGAAAAGACTCAGTAAGTGGGGAAGGCTAGCCACCTCGAAGAAGTAGATATGCTAGCCAGGGAGAAGAAAAAAGATAAATCAAATTCACCTTGTTTTAACTATAAAAAGGTAGAGCCAGATAATAGCTGAAAAAACGTAAGAACCAATAAACTCATAAACAACCAGGGATACGAACCAGAAACATATCAACAACCAGAAATACATGATACATACACAAAAAATCGCACTAAGTCACACAATACACAACAGCCGGTGCAATGAGATAAAATGAATGCAGTATGATGCAATAGGGTCACATGTGCCTGTAATCCCGTCCCGAAGCGCAATACTCCTGCATTCGATGGGAATACAATCTAATAACCAACTGGAGCGGAATACTCCTGCTCCTGGGGCGAAATACTCCTGCACTCGATATAATACAAAGTTGAGGCGTAATACTCCTGTACTCGATATGTGACATAAGAGCGGAATACTCCTGCTCCTGGGGCGGAATACTTCTGCAACCAAGATAATATAAAGCTGAGGCAGAATACTCCTACACTCAGTATATGACATATGAGCGGAATACTTCTGCTCCTGGAGCGTAATACTCCTACACCCGAGATAATATAAAGCTGAGGCGGAATACTCCTGCACTCAATATATGACATAAGAGTGGAATACACCTACTCCTGGAGCGGAATACTCCTGCATTCGAGATAATATAAAGCTGAGGCGGGATACTCCTACACTCAGTATATGACATAAGAGCGAAATACTCCTGCTCCTGGGCCGGAATACTCCTACACCCGAGATAATATAAAGTTGAGGCGGAATACTCCTGCACTCAATATGATGCAAGGATGATACAATAATAACCCTTCACCGGCGCAGGACCCTCATCAACAGCTGGGAAGTACATATCAAGCTCACAGCCAGAGTACAATGATTTTATGCTCAATGCAATACCAACAACAAGCCATAACAAATAATATACAGTGTACATTCAAAACTAAGGCGTAATAAGTACGCCTATCGGCAGCTACACACGTACGGAACACGTGGTAGAATATCCACAAGGCCAAAGGCCACTAAAGAAATGGATATAATCCCTTACCTCGTTCCAAAGTTAGCACTGGTACTCAACAACCACTTTTTCCTTTGGATATGCTGCCAAACAATCCCACTGTATTCATTTAGCGAAAAAAATATACCAAATAAGGCTAAAGGCTTCATTCCTTACATCTTCGAACAATCTGATCAGGAACCCGGCACCCGATTCGCATACGCGATACGCAGTCCAGGCCTACGTACATGGTTCAAAATCTTATAACCAAACCCTAAATAAATTATATTTATGGGTTGCCCACAACTTTCTGAGTTCGAATATACAATCAATTCCATTATCGGGGTCCAATTAATCTTTAACTATTAATTTAACTTATTAGAACGATGTCTAATATCCTGATTTCTACAGTTAAAATATATTCAAACACACATAATAAACTGAAATAATGAATTAACATCATTACCTGGATGATTCGGGGCGAAAATCCTATTTTTTCCTTCTCCTTTTCCTTCACTTTCTCTATTTTCTGGCTTTATTTTTCTCTTTGCGCTCTGTGTTATGTTTCTCGTTTCTATTTCTGTTCCTGTTTCGTTTTGTTCATTTTAAGCTTAGACATGTAAGCTTAAGGGATTTAATAATTCCTGCCCACCGCCTCTATTTTAATTTATTTTTCTTTTTCTTTTACTTCTTTTATTTATTTTTATTTTTTTTGAAAACTTGCTGATGCGACTAAAATTAAAACGGAACCCTACAAAACTCGAAATGATCTCAAATTTCTCAAGAAAGTTATACAAAATTTATGTGACGTACTCGCTAAGATGGATTTCGAATCGAATTTCCCGAAACTCAAGATACGAATTAAACGGAAAGAGATAAAATTATTAACTTTCGGCATTTTAGCGGAAACTATTTGAACGACCTCGAAATTCACTTCCGAAAGTTTACACAGGTCACAAATAATCATACGAACCTAAAGACGCTTTCAGATTTTAAATCGGAGCTCATTCGCCAAAATCGAGCTCGAAAACCTCTTTTTAAGATTTATCGCCAACAAAAACTGAAACCTTCTTCCGATACCTACCAAACGAAGTCCGATTTAGGTCAAATTTTACAGACAAGTTCTAATGGACATTACGAAGCCTTTAAAACTGTCGACATACCAATCGGAGTCTTAACTCTCGAAACGACTACCTAAGGTCGTTTAATTCTCCTCCACTTAGACTCTCATTCGTCCTCGAACGAGCTGAGTCTAAAGCAAAATTCACACAGATAATAATAGAACTTGCACGTCCTTCATAAACTACTCCATAAAAATTATCTCATGATTAAAGAATCCAAATTATAACACGCATACTAAACTCTTGAAATAAAATATATCTGGATAATATCACAACACCATTTCCCAGCTTATTCTGACTAAGCTGGCCTTTTCTCGATCACGAGAGGAGAGTTCTACATTTTCGAAACAAAGATACACGGAACTCTGGATGGATTAACATGATTCTTCCGACGAATCACTTCTTCGATATACTTTTCGATATAGAACAGGTCGATGAAACTAAGAATTAGCTTACGTTTTAGCAACGCCTTAGAGATTTAATATTAGTATTCAGTATTGGAGGAAGACTCCTCCACTTAGAGCATAAACTCATACAACTAATTTGAATAGAAATAGCCATTCTCGCACAGTCTGTTGGACTAAGGAAAACTTGGCTAAAAATAAAATGCGACTCAGACCTGAGCTACCAAATTACCCTCTCGAGTTGCCAAATAGCTGCAACTCTCGAGTTCACAACTCCATACATTTACCATAAGCACCACCGCCTGATGGATCAACTCAGGGGTCAAATAACATTTCTCATTACCCTTAGTAGCCTTAAAACACAACAATGTACTTACCCGGCTACCTTGACATGTACTTTGCCTCAACACAAGGAACATCACAAGCGGCTACTAACCGCCCAAACTCACTAATGCCAGACGAAGAAGAGATGGCAATTGACTGAGGATAGAAATAATTAGAGCTTCAGGAAGTCATCTTCTTATTTGCTTGGCTACCAGAGCTAGACTACTTCCGAGTCAGGCTAGCCGAAGAATCGCAACTGAAGAAATAGACATTAAATGTGCTTTATAAAAAAACATCTATACCAATTTAACCTTCCTATAAGAAGGAAACTCCAACAATTTACTTGAAAACCCTTTTATAACCGAGAAAAGCTCATAGAATAACATGACTCTACAAGCATCTTGAACCAAAGGAAGACACATAGATCGAATATTACTTACTTATCACTTTACACCGGAAGAAACAACGACACTTTCTAATGGTGATGAATAACAATCCCATCATCCTACCAATACTTAATTCCAAGGAGAGAGCTAGACTGGCTTGACATAATAACAGGAGGTGGCACAACAAGATGCCAAGCAGACAATACCGACCCTCACTCCCAAATCTCTCACATTTAAACCAGATTAACTAGTAAGGTCTCACAAATGCCAGGAATAAATCATACTAGAAGCTTACCCCTCTACCGCAACCAATTCATAATAGAATTGACATCTAAGGAAACCATGAAAACATTATGAGACAAAACCATTTCCATATCGATCGGAAGAATCAAATCTTACTCACATATAAGGGAAGAAGAAATACATGGGTTTACTACATCGGATGCCTCAGCATCCTACCATACTGGCAGTTCATAGAACTGCCTCTGTGGCTGAGCTGAGCCACTACCCTGATAATCACCTTCTGAAGAACCACTGCCACCACACTCTCGACCTCTGCCGGATGGTGGCATATCTCCAGCTGATTGAGATCTAAATGAAATTCCCCGCGACTGGGCAAGTGCCTGAGGGCGAGAAGAAGGACAACAACCTTCATGTCGAAATAAGGGACGGTTCCTCCTAAGATGACGAGGCTCGTGACAATGATAATACCTTTTGGTTAAAAATGGATGTTGGACAGACTATTGATAGTTATAAAGAAAAGACTAAGTCTAATCATGATGAATTACTCGCGCACTCTGAGAATCACGCACTACAAGCAGAGATAAACTGGCAGGTGACCTCCCACAATAATCAGAACTCTTACCTCCAAATGAGGTACCATGGTGTCTACCAAGGCCGTGGAATCTATTGCTCTCCCGCTCTAACTTATGGTATGTCTCATACCTCTGAACAATATCAACAACAACATCAAATAAAGTCCCAACCTCAATCTCTCGAGCTATTTGTGACCTCAAGGAATGAGAAACGTTATCAATAAATCTTTGAACCTTCTCGAAAGGCTCATGGACTAGATGTGGAGCATATTCAGCCTTCCTAGAGAATTGAATCTCATATTATGAAATCGACAGGCTACTTTGTCTAATCCACTCAAACTGGCGATAATTTTCATCTCACTCACTGCGCGAAAGGAACATTTCCATGAATCTACAAGAAAATTCGCACCAAGTCAGCTTAGGCAAACCCTGCCTAGCTGATAAAATAGCGGTCCACCAATCTAAGGCTGGACCCTGAAAATGGAAAGCGGTATAATCAACAGCATACTGCTCAAAATAACCAAGAGCTTGAAGGATACGCTGACATCATTTTATTTTAAAAAAATACACGGAGATTATCTGATGCATGGCCTAAGAATATCGGAAGGTTCAATTGGGTAAAATAATACAGCCTCTTCTGGCACTCGGACCAAACTGTTACCTATGCTAGCTAACCAGCCAGAACAACCGGAGGTACAACACATGTTGCCTCTGAAACATAATTTACTAGGGCAACATTAGGAACTAAACAGGAGCTCCCTGAGTCTGAACATCTGCATATAAGGCGACCTGATGAGCTGCCTAACGAATAGGAGGTTCTTGCAGTATCTGCGCCGTCAATATTCTCATAAAAGCATCATAAAGAGCCGAGGGAACCACAAGTCCTTGCTCCCCTTGACCACCGCTGGCACAGCTAGGACCTCTGCAACTGGATCATCAATACGATCCACAACTCTCGGGGCTTGGGCAACGCTTGCCCCAGGATAGACTGCTTCATCCTGAACTCCTACCCTATCCTGATTTTTCGCACAAGGGTTCACCAATACTACGAAGGAATTAATGAAAATATTTTTGCATCCCAGACCGACGCACGATTAGAAAAGAAGGAAGAGAAACTTCCTAAATGCCATCATAGCCTCTCGTAGATAAGTATGGACGTCTACGTACCCATCAACGAGACTCTACTAGACACTGTCTTAGTATGGATAGACTCTAAACCGGGCTCTGATACCAACTGACACGACCTGGATTTCTGGCTTGGCCGTGCGGGCACCGACATCCTCCCCTAGACCCATCGGGCGAACCCTTACCAACTGAATCAGCAAAAAAGATATAAATCCATCACACAAATAAGAACAAGACTTAGGAAAGTACAGATATACTGATACCTCTAAGCTGTACAAAAGAAATTACAGCTAACTACCCAACACACTAGGTGTAGGGCTATCCAGACAAACATCTAAGAATACAAATGAAGCAAAAACATTTCCTGAAGGGTTATAACTGAGATAATAAACATAAAATTGGTGACCATCCTAAATAAAAGCTGGCTCACCCTGACAGCTGAAGTCGTCTTCGCTCCTCAACAATGTGGCGAACTCAATCCTGGAGTGAACTTGCCGAAACAAAATAAATAGACAAGAAACACCCAGAGGGTGAGTCGAAAGGACTCAGTAAGTGGGGCAGGCTAACCACCTCGAAGAAGTAGAAATGCTAGCCAGGGTGAAGAAAATAGATAAACCAAATTCACCTTGTTTCAACTATAAAAAGTCAGAGCCAGATAATAGCCGGAAACACGTAAGAAACCATAAACTCATAAAAAAACAGGGATACGAGCCAGAAACATATCAACAACCAGAAATACATGATACATACACAATACATCGCACTAAGTCACACAATACACAACAGCCGGTGCAATGAGATAAAATGAATGCAGTATGATGCAATAGGGTCATAGGTGCCCGTAATCCAGTCCCAAAGCAGAATACTCCTGCATTCGAGGGGAATACGATCTAATAACCAATTGGAGTGGAATACTCCTGCTCCTGGGCGAAATACTCCTGCACCGGATATAATATAAAGCTGAGGTGTAATACTCCTGCACTCGATATGTGACATAAGAGCGGAATACTCCTGCTCCTGGGGCGGAATACTCCTGCACCCAAGATAATATAAAGCTGAGGCAGAATACTCCTGTACTCAGTATATGACATAAGAGCGGAATACTTCTGCTCCTGGAGCGGAATACTCCTGCACCCGAGATAATATAAAGCTGGGGCGGAATACTCATGCACTCAATATATGACATAAGAGCAGAATACACCTGCTCCTGGGGCGGAATACTCATGCACTCAGTATATGACATAAGAGCAGAATACACCTGCTCTTGGGACGGAATACTCCTGCACCCGAGATAATATAAAGTTGAGGCGGAATACTCCTACACTCAGTATATGACATAAGAGCAGAATCCTCCAGCACCCGAGATAAAATAAAGCTGAGGCGGAATACTCCTGCACTCAATATGATGCAAGGATAATGAAATAATAACCCTTCACCGGTGCAGGACCCTCATCGACAGCCGGGAAGTACATATCAAGCTCACAGCCAGAGTACAATGCTTTTATGCTCAATGCAATACCAACAATAAGGCATAACAAATAATATACAGTGTACATTCAAAACTAAGGCGTAATAAGTACGCCTATCGGCAACTACACACGTGAGGAACACGTGGTAGAATATCCACAAGGCCAAAGGCCACCAAAGAAATGAATATAATCACTTACCTCGTTCCAAAGTTAGCACTGGTACTCAACAACCATTTCTTCCTTTGGATTTTCTGCCAAACAATCCCACTCTGTTCAATTAGCGTAAAAATATATCAAATAAGGCTAAAGGCTTCATTCCTTACATCTTAGAACAATCTAATCAGGAACCCGACACCCAATTCGCATACGCGATACGAAGTCCAGGCCTATGTACATGGTTCAAAATCACATAACTAAACCCTAAATAAATTATATTTATGGGTTGCCCACAACTTCTTGAGTTCAAATATATAATCTATTTCATTATTGGGGTCCAATTAATCGTTAAACTATCAATTTAACTTATCAGAACGATGTCTAATATCCTATTTTGTACCGTTAAATATATTCAGACACACATAATAAACTGAAATAATAGATTAACATCATTACCTGGATAATTTGGGGTGAAAATTCTATTTTTTCCTTCTCCTTTTCCTTCCCTTTCTCTATTTTCTGGCTTTATTTTTCTCTTTGCGCTCTGTGTTATGTTTCTCGTTTCTGTTTTTGTTCCTGTTTCGTTTTGTTCATTTTAAGCTTAGACATGTAAGCTTAAGGGATTTAATAATCCCTGCCCACCGCCTCTATTTTAATTTGTTTTCCTTTTTCTTTTATTTCTTTTATTTATTTATTTTTTTTGAAACTTGCTGCTGCGATTAAAATTAAAACAGAACCCTACAAAACTCGAAATGATCCCAAATTTCTCAAGCAAGTTATACAGAATTTATGCGGCGTACTCGCTAAGATGGATTTTGAATCGGTTTCCCGAAACTCAAGATCCGAATTAAACAGAGATCAAATTATTAACTTTCGGCATTTTAGCGGAAACTATCCGAACGACCTCAAAATTCACTTTCAAAAGTTCATACAGGTCACAAATAATCATACGAACCTAAAGACGCTTTCAGATTTTGAATCGGAGCTCATTCGCCAAAATCAAGCTCGTAAACCTCTTTTTAAGATTTATCGCCAAAATAACTGAAACCTTCTTCTGATATCTATCAAACGAAGTCCGATTTAGCTCAAATTTTACAGACAAGTCCTAATGGACATTACGAAGCTGTTAAAACTGTCGATACGCCAATCGAAATCTTAACTCTTGAAACGATTACCTAAGGTCGTTTCAACTTTGAAACAATCTTTTTAATTTTTAATGTTTGTTTATGTCAATGGTCTATGTGGCCCGTGTTTTAACTTGTAATATTTTTTTAAGACACTCATTTTATCTATTTGAGCGTATGTAGAAATTACATTGTCTCTCTTTTTCTCAAAAGTAAAAACACGACCTTATCTATATAAACATCATTAATATGTGCAAATATTTAATTTAATGTTAACACTTTTCTACAAATGTTAAAACATCAGAGAAAATGTTTGACCATCTGACACGAATCTGACTCAAAACACTCACAATTTTAAACATTCATTATAATATTTAAACATTTAGTTTAATGTGAGCAACATCCTATAAAATATGCAACATCTGATATTATGCGAAAAATATCACTCAATATTTTGAAACATCTATCAATTGTGTGAACATTAGAAAAAATGGTTACAACATAAGTGAATATGTTTAAACATACTAGAAAATATTTTAGATTCCACTTAAAATATTAAACATCGCACCCGATGTTTACACATCACGACTGATGTTTCAACATAACTGTGTATTGAAGGATGTAATTGCCACATGACACCTTTTCATGTCAGACACATAGGCACATTGCAAAATTGCACGTCTACACTGATTAGACACATTAAGTCCAAAATTTATCATAAGGTGCCTCTTTAAGTACAAATGGTGACTTTTAAAAACCAAAATGACAGCCTATAAATAACCAACACTATATGCAAATTTTCCATCACTAACAACTTGAACAGCAAAAAATGTCTGAAGAAGGATCAAACAAACCCTTACAGGTTGGCAATAGTGATCAGGAATCCCATCAAAACCGGCCAATACAGAATGCGCCACAAAGAGAACGACGAGGCGATATAAATTGGGAATTTGCAATTTTAAAGGACGACATGGCAGATATGATTCGATCCATGGAAACACTACGAGCAGATTTCTGTCGCTTAAGGTACAAGCAAGCGAGGGATCACCGAAGGGTCACGCAAATAATTACAGAAATTTTGGATGAACTGGAATGGAGATTGCAGAAAGATAAAGTTGATGATATATTTTAAGTTTTTATATATGATCTAGTTTCCTTATTTAACGTATTATTATTCTAAGTTTTATATATCATGTAATTTTGGTTATCGGACATATTAATGTATTACATTCAGTTTTTATAAATAACTAGTCGATTTGTGTCTTCTTCTTATGTGTTTCTTGTTATTTTAGAATAATAATTGCAATGTTTAACAAGCAGGCGGGATCTTAAACATTTTATAATATGTTTAAACATTTTTCCTTATGTATAAGATCTCACTTATAAAGTTAAACATCACGCTGGATGTGAAATATCACGTTAAATATTTAAACATTACGTGTGATGTGACACATAATAAGTTATGTTAAACACCACATAGATGTTCCAACATAATGTAATATGTTACAACACCATGGTTGATGTTAAAACATATCGTCAAATATTTATGATACCGCCAGATATTTTACACATCATATCTGATGTTTAAACATCGGCAACGATGTTTAAACATCAGGGAAGATGTCAGCACATATAGTGTTATGTTTACATATCGAGACGGATGTTCGCAACATAAAATGATATGTTCACAACATATTATGTAATGTTTAAACATATATGTATATGTTTGGATGTAGCAATCTATTTTTAGCAAGTGTTCGACCATATTTTGAGTGACAAGACAAATAATTACACATTTTGAATGACAAACTTAATGATTAAGTATATAAAGTATTACTCCATCGATATTTAAGGTGCTTGAAATGATAACACTGATGATTGATGTTTCTATCAATTAAGTTTGAGGTGTTTGAGTGAAAGGTATTAGTGTTATGAGTGATAACACAAACAACTAAGTGGTTACATATAGTTTGATTGATAGGTGAACATATTGGTAGTGATAACTCCAATAAGAAGTCGTTCCTATATGTATGTGAGTGATTTTGAACAATATTGGAGTGAGAACTCTATTTTAACTTGTTCACTCATCTATATGACCATCAATAAAGGAGTTTGTAGTGATCTATCAAATGAGTAGATTTAACCTATGTTTTCATCGAAATTTGAAGGGTTTAGGAGTGAAAACAGTAAAAAAAATACTTTAAAGTAAGTAATCATTGATAATTGAACTCATTCTTATTGAAAATTCAAACTTAAGTATAAACATCTAAGAAGATGTTTAAGCATTTGATATGTTAAAATATTAGCAGTTATGTTTAAGCATTAGCCCGCATGTTCAAAACATTGATATGTATGTTCCAACATTTAGATTCTATGTTTAAACATCGATATTTATGCTTGCACATCGATCTAGATATTGTGAACATACCCATACGATGTTCAACATTCTTCCAAAATGTTTGAACATTCTATGAGATGTTTAAACATGTTTGATGATTTTTTTTAAAAACGCATTGATGCCAAAACTATTATTTGGTACGAATGTGAAGTACTTTTTTGTGCCAATGAGCAGTCGTATTTTAAGTGAATGTGCAGTTATTTTAACGTGTGAAAGGGAAAAGATGAAGGGGTGTACGTGGAGTTATGAAGGGGTGGATGTGAATAGGCACATGCACAACGACATATGAATAGGCACCGCCTGTAATCATCACATATGCAACCGAGAAGGAACCAAGTTTAGCCTATGTATGTGTGTCATAATTACTTTCATCCAACCTAAACAAAATCTGAAGCAAACAACACAAACCAACTCTAAACCAAGCAAGCACATCTGCAGCAAGCAACAACAACGATGCCTCGCAGAGGAAGGCACCCAAGGGCACCAGAATATGATCGTAGAGTGCCAAAGACCACTGAAATCGAGCATGTCCGTGAAGATATTGCAGCCTTGGGCACAGATGTGGATCAGTTACCAGTTTATATAGGAAATATGGAGGATCAAGTGACACAATTAACCAATAGGTTCGACCAATTCAAAGAGGAATATAAGAGGGATATACATCTTATCGAGTGTATGCTCCATGGTATTCGTGTTGAACTCAAGATTGACCCCCTGAAAGAGAGGTATGACTGTTGTGAAAAATGAAAATAATGAACTCATACCTACCCCAAACTGTCACAGGATGGAGAGTCTGTATTGATTACAGACGATTAAATGATGCCACCAGAAAAAAATCATTTTTCTTTGCCCTTTATTGATCAAATGTTGGAAAGAGTAGTAGGTCACGCTTTTTACTGTTTTCTTGATGGTTACTCTGGGTATAACCAAATTCCAATAGCCCCCGAGGATCAGGACAAAACAACATTTACTTGTCCTCATGGTATATATGCTTACAGAAGAATGCCTTTTGGGCTGTGCAATGCACCAACCACTTTTCAACGATGCATGTCCGCCACTTTTTCAGATATGACAGAAAGTCTTTGAAAATCTTTATGGATGATTTTACTTTGTTCGGAAAAACTTTTGAAAAATGTTTGCACAATTTGACTCTTGTACTCGAAAGGTGCGAAGAGACAAATTTGATTTTGAATTAGGAAAAATGCCATTTCATGGTTATTGAAAGAATTATTTTGGGACATAAAATCACTTCTAAAGGGATAGAAGTAGATAGAGTTTGATTTAATCGCAGAATTTCCCCCTCCCACAACTGTGAGAGGCATTAGAAGTTTTTTGGGACATGCTGGTCTTTATAGAAGATTCACATAAGATTTTTCAAATGTTTTCAAACCTCTCACAAATCTTTTTAATGAAGGATGTGCCATTTGAATTTTCTGAAAATTGCAAGAAAGCTTTTGAATTGCTAAAAGAAAAACTGACAAAAGCACCAGTTCTTGTTTCTCCAGATTGGAATCTACCGTTTGAGATCATGTGTGATACAAGTGATAATGCTGTCGGAGTTGTCTTAGGACAGAGAAAGGACAAATTTTTTCGTCTAATTTACTACGCCAGTAGAACTTTAAATGAAGCTCAAATGAATTATGCTACCATAGAAAAAGAGCTACTGGCAGTAGTATTTGCTTTTGATAAATTTCGTTCCTATCTAATTGAAACCAAGGTCATAGTTTTCATAGATCACGCAGTATTAAGATATCTTTTTAAAAAAAGGATGCTAAGCCTAGATTGTTAAGATGGATACTTTTGTTACAAGAATTTGACCTTGAAATAAAAGATAAGAAGGGAACTAAAAATCAACTAGCAGATCATTTGTCTAGATTGGAAATACCACCTACTGAGGTAGTAGAAATCAGGGAAGAATTTCTAGATGAGCATATTTTCTCTATCTCTATGATCACAAATCAGGCACCCTGGTTTGCTGACATTGCCAATTATTTGGTAGCACATTAGATGCCAAAGGAATTTTCTCCACAACAGAGAAGAAAGCTCAAAACTGATGCTAGAATTACTTCTGGGAAAATCCTTATTTATTTAAATTTTGTGCAGATAATGATGTGCGAAGATGTGTACCAGTAGAAGAAATGAAGGATATTTTGAGTCATTGTCATGATGGAGCAGTTGGAGGACACCACAGTTCTAGCAAAACAGCTTCCAAAATTTTGGAAGCAGGATTCTACTGGCCTACCTTGTTTAAAGATGCAAGATCATATGTTTTGACATGTGACAAATGTCAGAGGGCAGGTAACATTTCAAAAAAGGACGAAATGCCTTTAAACTCTATACTCATATGTGAAATATTTGATGTTTGGGATATAGATTTTTTGAGACCATTTCCTTCCTAACAATCCTGTCAATACATTTTGATAGCAATAGATTACGTTTCAAAATGGGTAGAAACAATTACAACAACAACAAATGATGCTAAGGCTGTGTGCAAATTTCTTAAGAAAAATATTTTACCAGGTTTGGGACTCCTAGACTGATTATCAGTGACCAAGGCACATATTTTATGAATAAATAATTTTTCACTTTACTGTCTCGGTATGAGGTGACTCATAAAATAGGCACATCTTATCATGCACAGACGAGTGGTCAAGTTGATTTTTCTAACAGAGAATTAAAAAGAATTTTGAAAAAAACTGTTAGTGCCTCACGTAAGGATTGGGCTTTGAAATTAGATGATGTATTGTAGGCCAATCGAACTACTTTTAAAACACCAATCGGGACTTCACCATATAGGCTTGTTTTTGAAAAAGCTTGTCACTTACTAGTTGAAATTGAGCACAAAACTTTTTGGGCAGTGAAAACATTGAATATGGACATAACCAGTGCAGGTAAAAATAGATTGTTCCAAATTGATGAATTAGATGAATTTAAGTTGAATTCTTATGAAAATGCTTTGTTGTATAAAGAAAAAGTGAAAAGGTGGCATGACAAATTGATACGTCACAAAGAGTTTCAGACTGGTGATCAAGTGCTTCTGTATAATAGTCGATTAAGACTATTTCCTGAAAAGTTTAAATCTCGCTGGACTGGTCCGTTTGTAGTGACAGATGTTACTCTATATGGAGCCATTGAATTTCAGAAAGTCAGTGGTGGTAAGAAATTTAAGGTGAATGGGCACAGGTTGAAGTTATAATTTGGAGGACAGTATGAAACACAAGCTTTTGCAATTGAGATTCTGTGATGTAGTATGAACTACAATAAGTCGAGCTGACAACGTTAAACTCAGAACTACTTTTCAACCACGTAGCCATTGAGGGTGAAGCATTGGAGCCTCATAAGTCCGGTATAGATTTGTTTGATCAGATACTTAATCAATTAATCTGGTTAATATCCAAGTTAGTGTACAACCAGAACATCAAATGACGGCCTCTACAAAAACAGTGTCACCTACACATGAGTAACTCCATGGTGATCGGCATGCCTGAGTAACTGGTTGGTGAACTATTTGATTAAACTAATTAAATATTGGCACAGGTAATTTTCTGGTTTATATACAAACCAGGACCTCATGACTGTTAAGGTCTAAAATTTTCCAGTCTATTGAATATCGAATATGTGCGGTTACAGTTTCTTTCAAGCTTTCTTCTGTGATTGTAAATTCGAAAGCCAAAAAAAAATTAATTTTTACTTATATATATATATATATATATATATATATATATATATATGTAAAAAAAATTAGTTTTTTTGTGTAAAAGTATTTATCTCCGATTTATCTTTCACCACTTTTTCCTTCATTCATCTAATGTTGTGCTTTCATCTTGGAGGATGAAACGTTCAAGTATGGGGAAGGGTTGATTTGGTTTGTATATATTTTTTAATGTATTTTCTTCTCTCATATGACCTTGTGGGTAGTTAATTAACAAAATAGATTCTTTACCTTATACTCGATATTATTTCTTTTTATCTTCACCATATGATTTTTCACGCTATGATTCTTATTTTGTGAAAGCAAAAGCAAGTATCTTCAACTCAGGTAATCATTGGAATTGAGAAAAGTTATGATTACAAGACATATAGAATCGATAAACTTGGCTAGAACTTGCTCTGAATGATTTTTTAGGCGAAATAATGGATGACATTGATTTTTGAAAAATAAAATTAGGCCTTCTTTGAAACACTATTCTAGCCTCTCATTTCTATCCAAATATACATATTTTACCTCTTAGAACCCTTCTTTGAGCCTTGACCTTTTTCTTTCAAACACCAAAAAAAAAAAAGAACTATGTATATATCATTTTACATGCATATATATAAATATGGTTATCATTTCTTCCAGCTATGAATGAGCAGAATAACCAGAAAAAAAAGAAGAAAGAAATTTTGAAGAAAAAAAAGGGATAAAATAGTGTATATATGGTGTATTATATGACAAATAAGGGAAATAATAATTAAAAAAAAGAATTACTACCAAATGATGTTAATAATATATAGAAAAAAAGAATTTATGCTTCAAGCTGGAAGAAGAGAAGTCACTACAAATATATCTTTTATCCTACCAACCTGAAGCCTGATATTACAAGCCAATAAAAGTCCTAAAAAGATTTTAAAAATCTGTGTTGTATCTATATTAGTGGAGATAAACATGAGGAGGGACAAGGTCATGATACTTAATGAATAAGTGGTCATAAACCTATCAATTCTGAATGATTCAAAAAGAAAAGATTGCAAGCTTTTGTTGATCAAAGAAGAATTCAGAAATGAGGTAAAAGGTTTGGTGAATTTAAAAAGGGTAATTGCATTGAACATAATGAATGATATTTATTTTGAGCAAATTTTCTATACAGCAAGAGAAATAAGCATTGGAGAAATTTTTTGAAAACATTCCATTTTTCTCGAGGACAAGCAAAACTTCAAGTTTGGGGAGTTTGATAACTTTAAATTTTATACATATTTAGATATATAAATAAACTAATTAAGTAATATTTCTATTCAAAATATATAGTATTATTTTTTATTTTCTGCAAATATATAAAAATATATTACAGGACAAGAAGTGGAGTCAAATTGAAGAAACAACAAACAGGGAAAAGCAAAGAAGAAAAGAAACACAATTGACAATTACCACGGATGCATCCGCGGATTCCTACGGATGCATCTATGGAAAAGAGAGAAAAAATACATCAATAAAGTGTGGAAAAGGGATCCACGGATGCATCCGCAGATTCCTACGGATGCATCCGTGGAAAAGAGAGCAAAAATACATCAAAAACGTGTGGAAAAGGGATCCACGGATGCATCCGCGGATTCCTACGGATGCATCCGTAGTACTTTGGGCATGAAACTATTCCTATAAATAGGTCCCACTTTTGCTAGCAATTAAGACAAGTTCTTACAAGAGAAAAAAGTCTCCTCTTTTGTAGTAGCTTTGTTTATTATTCTAAAAATTGATTTTCCTTTCTTGAGAAAATATTAAGACTTCTAATTTTTCTCTTTGTAGTATTTTCTACTTCCTCCATGGAGTAATTTGTTTTTTTGAGTTGGGATTAAGGATGAAGCTTGATATATTATTATAATAGAAATTTTGATATTTTATTATTCTTGAGTGAGAGTATTTCTTTGTCAAGTTTTACATCAAAGTATTAGATATATATTACTCAACTTTATCACGTGTATATATTTATGTTATAATATTTCTTGCTAATTTTTGTTATCGAAAGAAATAAAAATTAAATAGGGATAGTGATAACTAAATATATTATCATACTAATTTGAGATAATTATATTTAATCACTCAAAATTCTTTATCTTGATTTTAAGTTTTTCATTCGAAAGAAGAAAATTATTTAGCCAAGTTATGGGATTTAACAAAAGCTAATCGAAAGAGGTTTTTGTTCATATAATGCACTCATTCAAGATAAGTATTGTCTATTCTAATACTACAAGTTGATTATTTAATTATGCTAATCGAAAGAGCCATAAGTGAATGAGAAACTTATAGTAGAAATATTAATTTCTTATCTTTTTAAAAAATTGATATATGGAATAAAAAGTGAAATATCTAAACTCTATTATAATTTTATATCAAAGTGAATTCATGAAATCCCAACTCTTTTTAACAAAAATTAAAAATAAATTTTCCATCTTTTCAAGTAGATATAATTTCAACACTTTTCACCCAAAAATTGACTCTCTTAAATAGTAGGATCGATATTTGTAAGATAGATTCTCCAATCTCTGTGGGACGATATCTTAAACTATACTATAATTTGTCAATGCACGAGCAGAAATTCATATATGCCCAGAGCTCGTCAGGACCGTGCAAGTGATTGGTTGAATGAGTACGGTAAAGACATCATCACTGTTGTCACCATAGTTGGAGTCGTGCACTAAAATCTTTGCTTCCTCCACTAGGAACTCCAAGGTAACATAATGCTTCTTCCAACTTAAACACACTCATGATTCTCTTGGATCCATCCCACTTTGTAGCCCCTGGGTTTGGCCTCTTACCTTCTGCATACTCCATCAAGTCCTCTTTAAATAGGACAGTCGTCAACTATATATCCATTGGTGCAGCCAAGACAACCGTTGTTGCTTTTTCCTTCTTGTACATCTCACACATATTCCTTAAAAACTCCAAATCAAGAAGCACATCACTTTTGACATAGTGCTGGGAGTATGTTTTAGTTCTCACCCTCATTAACTCAATATGTCATCAACATGCTGGAAAAAAAAAAATCAAGGCAGAATACTGAAGCATGACTTGAGATGTTTAAACACTACGTATGATGTTTAAAAATCATTCTTATGTTCAAACATAAGTAGTGATGTTTATAAAAAGGAACATATGAATACAATGTTGAAATATTTATTTGTATGTTTACATAAAAATAAAATAAAAAACAAGGCAGAATAAAGAAACATGACCTGAGATGTTTAAACACTACATAAGATGTTTAAACATCACTTTTATGTTTAACATAATTGTGATGTTTATAAAAAGGAAACATATAAACTCAATGTTGAAACATTTTTTTGTATGTTTACATAAAAATAAAAAATAAATCAAGGCAGAGTAAACAAAACATGACTTCAGATGTTTAAACACTACATGAGATGTTCAAACATCAACATATGTTTAAACATAATTGTGATGTTTATAAAAATGGAAACATATGAACTCAATGTTGAAACATATACTTGTATATTTTCATATCAGGTGCAAATATAAACATTGTAATGAGATATTTACACATCCACTAATATGCGTACACATACACATAAATGTTTAAACATATCGATAAATATTTGCTTACAGGAAAAAAATATTGAAGTAAATTCATATACCTGGTCCTCCAACTTGGTTTTCATACTCATCACCCAGTCCAGATCTTTGTAGTTGTATTCATGACCAAGACAGGTTCTTCTCTTCCAAAAAGGCATCCAGCGCCTCTCTTCGCTTCTTCCCAACAACTTTGTACATATCAACTTTTTTTAGAGACAGCTTCTTCATTCCCTTCTTTCTTCCACTAGTAAATGGAGATTTCAGAGCTCTCCCAGGGAACATAACTCTCTTGGCAGGCACCTGGTGCTTTGTCCAGTCCCTCACCTCTACAAGAACTTTCTCAATTGCATCCACCTTGTCCATCAACAGCTTTTTATCTTTTTTACATTGGGAGAATTTGCAGCTACGCTCTCCTGTAGCATTACCCAGTCCTTCTCCTCTCCTTACTATCCCTCTCCTGCCACCTTCTTCTCTTCTTACTCCTTCACTCCTACCAACTTCTTCTCTTCTAACAACTGCAGCTCTGGTATCTTCCCTTCTCCTGGCATATCCAAACAAATCACCTGCACTGCCATTATATTGTCCTCCAATATCTCCAAATATATCAACTCCACCTCCACCATTGTATGTATTCAACATTGACCCACGGCTGTGAACAACATGTTCAATAGCGGTATTAGGTTCAGCATTTGCTTTCCTAAGCATTGTAACTCCCTCCATTTGTTGCATCAACCAATGTGTCCTCTACATCCTGGTATGGCACATAGCCATCAAGAACATCCCTCAACTCCAAGGGTGTAGGAACAAGGTAAGGGTGCACCTTCTGCAAAGAACATAAGTTAATATAAAGTAAATTTCAGCATCACTTCAAATGTTTGCAACATATCTATTATGTGTAAATATATAACAAAATGTCCACACATATGAGCTATGTTCCAAACATATAGTAATATGTTAAACACATAATTTGATGTTGAAACATTGATGCAAATGTTTCAATATTCATTATGATGTGATGAACATCTCATAGATGTTTCAACATAATATAAAATGTGTGAATAATAAAAGGCAAAAGGTAAAAAGGTGTCTTATTGGGGTCTCCACACGCTGAAACACTTGTTCAGGGTCTCTTTCAACTTTATCACATAACCAACGTTGCATCCTTGGTATAGACTTTTGTTCTGGATATTGCCTTAGCCTAGCAGTAGGTATAGCCTCTAACACCTAGGCCATGAAGGCCCAGGGAAATCCGTAAAGGTTATTGCTATTTTCTGGATTTCCAAGTGTTGCAAAATCCTTACCAAGATATGTCATCGTCAATTCAAAGCTTTTTCTACCCCAAGGGAACTTGTTAAATTCCTCAGGTCTGCTTTCCAAGCAAACAATATCTTTCTCAACGCCACAACGCGTATCCTTTGCACATAAAACACCATGCACAAACCAAACCAAACACAAACTGAACTTCATATTTTTGTTTTTTATTTTATCTGACTTTATCAATGTCATGATATGGTCACTCGAGGCAGCCTTCTTTTTGTCTTTCCCTATCACCAAATCCCACAACTCTTTACCCTTCTCACGGGCATCCTAGCTCTAAGTATTCTTTTGATGAAAACTCTGAACACCTCAGCTTAGTCATAAGTGCAAATTCAAGAAGACTAAAGCGTAGTAAAGGCATCCCATGGAAATTGACCCATAACTCGTGCTTCTTCTCACGAATAACCCTACGGAGTAGGATGTTGTGAACGAGCTTCGGAGCAAACAGTCCCTTCGGCATACTAAGAAAGTGACTAAAACAGCTCTCCCCAAATCTGTCCTCAAGTTTCAAATCCTTTAAATATTGATGCAATTCAGCGAGCTTTCCTAAAATTGAAGATCATATAGTAATTTTCTTCGTGGTAAAAGTCACATGTGTCTCCAACCAGGTAGGCAATACCATATCAGGCATGTCAGTTTTTATAATTGGGGCAACCTTATCAGCCAAAGCCACCTGTATCTAATATTTTATAAGTTAGGCAGATTCACGAGGGTAATGAAGAATAACAAGTGCTTGTTTCAAACATCACTGGTATGTTTAAACATTTCCCATATATGTTTAGAACATTGGGGTGCATGTTTAAAATATTTTGTACTTATGTTTAAAAAAGTATATGTGTGAAACATTTCATAGCTATGTTTAAACATCAATAGTGATGTTTAAACAGATTAACGATGTGTCGGCATCTATATGTATGTTTTCACCACTATTCTTACCGCCATTGCATGTTCCACTTCACTATCCTCTTCTGCACATATTGTAACATGCCGCTGCTCCACTAGTGATTTTCACGTCATCCTCTATAAACTAGGAACTTCGTCCCCTTCATTCTGAGTAGGAGTAGATGTTTCTCCTCCTTCGGCAGAGCCTCTTTGTTCATCTCCACCACTTCTGTTTCCCTCTTCATATTGAGATTGGTCCCTGCTTAGATCACGACTATCGCTTGGGCTCTCAAAAGGAACCTGTACAAGCAAGGGTGCATCTCCAGCCCTGCCTCTCAGTCTTTTGCTGCGAGAAGATTCTTCATGTTCATCCATGTCAAGTCTTCTTTATGTGTCACCCGGCGGTTTCTTAGCCACTGCCTTTACCAGCCTCTTTCTTTTGGGTCCCATAATTTAATACCTGCAAACGGCGAACAATTAAACTAGTTCAACAAACCCATAACTATTTTAAAAAAAATGCAAACCAAATCATTACGAATAAATTCACTATTTTAATATTATAATGGATGTTTAAACATCCAACGTGGTGTTTCAAAACATCATAAGTTATGTTTAAACATCAAAGTTAAATGCTCAATCGTGAAATTGAAACATTTCAAGTGATGTTTAAACATTCATGTTAGTGTTCAACAATAAATGCAGTGATGTTGCAAATATCTACATTAATGTTTAAGCCTCATTTTAGTTTTCAAGTTTCAAATTATAAACATTTACTATTATGTTTAAATATTGAATTTAGTGTTTAAAAATTCAAAACTCAAATGAATAATGTCTTCTCCGGTTAAAAAACCGGTCATATGATGTTTAAACACCACATGAGATCTGCAAACAACACGCAAGATGTTTGAGAAATCAGTCAAGGTGTTTAAACTTATTATCGGCAAAATCAGTCCTTCCCGCTCAAAATCGATACTTCCCGCACTAAAAACAACTCATACACAAGCAAAATCCAAAAGGAAAGCACCAGAATCAGCCCAGATTTTACAATTTTCATTCTAGAGTTTTCATTCAAACACAAAGAGGGAAAACAAGAAAAAACTGATGATTTTGTGCAATAAAATGCAATGTCGGTGTCGAAATATACTTACACTGGGTATCGGAGAAAGTTAACAGCCGAAAAATTGAAATTGTCGTTGGCTTGTTCTTGGTCGCCGGCTCTTGGACTATCGTTTTGATTTTGGGGAAGGGGAAATGTTTTGGGTGTATTGGGATTAGTGTGGGGATGTTTCGATTTTGAATGGAGGGTAGTGGGGGTCGTGGGGTGAGTGGGTGAGTTGGGGTGAGTGGGGTAGTTTTTTAAAGTTTTGGAGTGTAATCTGCCCCACAAGTTTTAAAAATGTTAATCTCCCCCCCCCCCCCCCATCTTCTCCACTTAACCCTTAATTCACTTACAAAATAAAAGAAAATTAAAAAGAAAAGAGCCAAAAAGAGAGGTCCCTTTTCTCAATTTGGAACTGTTGGTCTTCATAGAGTATTCAATCTCGCAAAAGTCTATGATAATATAGTGAACTAGGGTTTGGAATTATCAGTTTGGGAATTTTAACTCAAGAACTCAAGAAAACAATTCAAATTCTATTAACAATCAACGATTACAATGAGTTACAACTGAACTGGTACAATGATACAATGGAAACTAAGAACTGGATAAGGAAGAAACAGAGTGAGAGAGAAGGAATGAGAACGAGAGAGACGAGAGAGAAAGGATCTGTGAGGAAGAAGGAAGATCATAACTAACTGTTTCTCTCTCCTGTCAAGTTGTTAGTTATACTAACAATTTCTTAACCAATTTCTCGGCTCATCCTGGCCCTTGTGCTTCATTAATCTTATTCTAATCTCAGCCCTACACGTGTCCTTTATAACTCCTTTCTTAACTAACATTCAAATCCAGCTTCTCCTATCGAATCCTGGCATCAGCTCCTCCATAACAATGAAACTACAGCCATACAGGCAAACATCTATTGCCTTAAGGAAGAACCTGAAGCTCAGCTCTAAGTTCTATGGTCCCTATAGAGTACTGGAAAGGATTGGTCAGGTGGTTTATAAACTGGAGTTACCCCCCACTAGCAAGGTACACCCTGTGTTCCATGTTTCATAATTGAAGAAGAAAGTGGGCCAGCACATAGTACCCCAGACTGTATTACCAATCACTAATGATAAGGGTCAGTTCTTAGTAAAACCAGTAGCAATCTTGCAAAGACAGTTGGTGAAAAAGGGTAATGCTGAAGCTGTAAAAGTCCTAGTTCAATGGCTCAACCTTCCACCAGAGGATGCCACATGGGAGGACTATGCATTTCTAAAAGCCCAGTTCCCTGATTTTGATTCACGTCCTTGAGGACAAGGATGTTTTGATGCAGTGGGGATTGTTATGGAGGAGCTGCTGCCAGGATTCGATAGGAGAAGCTGGATTTGAATGTTAGTTAAGAAACGAGTTATAAGGGACATGTGTAGGGCTGAGATTAGAAGAAGATTAATGAGGCGCAAGGGCCAAGATGAGCCGAGATGTTGGTTAAGAAGTTGTTAGTATAACGAGAGAGAAGCAGTTAGTTATGATCTTCCTTCTTCCTCACTGATCCTCTCTCTCTCATCTCTCTCTTGTTCTCATTCCTTTTCTCTCACTCTATTTCTTCCTTATCCAGTTCTTAGTTTCCATCAGCTACAGTTACTCTAATAGGGTAGCAATAAGCAGGCTTATAACCTGTTTCCTTGACTGTCTGAACATCAATAAAGCTGTGGGTACTGCATGTATCAATGAGTATGGTCAGTTCCCTCTTCTTAGTATGCCCCTTTACTTTGATTGTATTGACACTATTGTTACTACCCAGTAAGGCATTCAAACAAACTCCTTCTTGTACCTCTTCTTCCATAGCATCTTCTCCTAACACAGCTCCTTGTGGCTCCTCAATTTCATCTTGTTCTTCTACCCATTGTCCAGTCTCTCCTATATGCAATGCAGCTGTTGCAGTTTACACTGATGCCCTGGCATAAACTTCTCCCCACATTTGAAACACAACTTGTTTGCCCTCCTATATTCATATGTTTCTTGGTTCAGTCTAATGGGGTTAGTTCTTGCCACATAATTTACTGGTTTCTTGTACTGTGCTAGTGTACTAGTGTTTTCATTTCCTTCCTTTTCCTTAGAAACTTCAATTGCCTTTTCTTGCATCCTAGCTTGTTCTACTGCATCCTTGAGAGTCTGGGGTTTGAAAAGTTTGATGGCATATTTAATTTCCCTCTTTAATCCCCCAACAAAATGAGACAAGAAATGGGCCTCATTAAGTGCTGGATTCATAATTATCATCTCAGCCTTCAATTCTTCAAACTTAGTCAGATAAGCCTTTACAGAAGTGGTCTGTTTCAGATCTTGGAACTCCTCCACAACATCCTCTAGTGGGTTATCTCCAAACCTTACACATAATTCTTCTTTAAATGTGTTCCAGGGAACTACACCATTACTTAACAAAAATGACTGATACCAAGATTCTGCTTTCCCATCTAGGTACAGTACAACTACCTCTAACATTTGTGCTTCAGGAATCTTATACAGCAAGAAATATCTTTCACACTTCCTAATCCAGACTTTAGGTTCCATACCACTAAAATAAGGAAAGTCTAGTTTAGGAGCCTGTAATTGCAAACCTGGAACACCTCTGTACTGTCTCTGATCTTGTTGCAGTACTACCCCATTCTGCTGTGGAACTGTTCCCATTTCTTGGACTGGTAAGGGAAGTAGCTCATTACCCTGTTGGTTATTGTTTTCCCCAGTGGTTTGCTTCTGTTCTATTGCTGTTAATTTCTCTATTATCATTTCCAGTGTCCCTTGAATCCTAGTTAACTGTTCATCATGCTTTTCTAGCCTCTCATCCATTGCTTTCATTCGTGTGCCTTCAGCTATTGATGATCTTCAGCAGCTAGAAACGTGCTGGCTCTGATACCAATTGTAGTGAACTAGGGTTTGGAATTATCAGTTTGGGAATTTTAACTCAAGAACTCAAGAAAACAATTCAAATTCTATTAACCATCAACGATTACAATGAGTTACAACTGAACTGGTACAATGATACAATGGAAACTAAGAACTGGATAAGGAAGAAACAGAGTGAGAGAGAAGGAATGAGAACGAGAGAGAGAGTACGAGAGAGAAAGGATCAGTGAGGAAGAAGGAAGATCATAACTAACTGCTTCTCTCTCCTGTCAAGTTGTTAGTTATACTAACAACTTCTTAACCAACTTCTCAGCTCATCTTGGCCCTTGCGCCTCATTAATCTTCTTCTAATCTCAGCCCTACACGTGTCCCTTATAACTCCTTTCTTAACTAACATTCAAATCCAGCTTCTCCTATCGAATCCTGGCAGCAGCTCCTCCATAACAGTTAAGGCCAACTAGAGGATGATCATAGATACGATCCTCCATTATGATATACCACAAATAACAATTGCCCCTCAATTTTAAACTAATTGATATAGTCATGTAAAATCTTAAATTGAAACTGAAAAATTGAGCTGGTCAAATTGAACCAAAATTTTAGACAAGACATGTGAACCCGTAAATCTTAGGAGCATGCCATAAGAAGGAATGGTCCCTCGCTATGCATATCATTTAGGTTTAAGCTTTGAAGGGTTCAATATATTTAAGTTTTTAGTACTGCACTAATTGTACTGTTAAATTATAGGTTCAGAGTCACTATTTGTTGAAATTTTTAGTGCATTTTAAATGTAAATTTTACTTGGTGTTGAAAACACTGGGTTCATATGAAACATTACAAAGGTTATATTCGTCTCTGCATTTAGGTCGAGGTGGTTAGCATTTTCCTGAATTAAATTACATTTGCAAAACACCGCTACTATTTTGCCAACTTTACCTAAATGCATTAATGTGTAGCTAGTAATGTGGCATTTCTCAAAATCATACTATACATTTTTCTCATATTATATGTCAATTTATACTAGGTAGTTTGATCTCACAATCAACTTATACAATTCTTCTCAATCTTCCTGAGTAATTTACAAATGTGGTCTAGGGTCCAGGACTTCTTCATTTTACAAAACTAATGAATGTTGCAATTCCAATTATGAGATATACACGACACATCAAACATGTAAACTTCAAATTTTTGGTGAGGTTTTGGTCTTTGCTGGTCGCCACTCCCTACTCGACGTTCTGATAGTCTTTGGAGGGTCCTTCAAAGATGTTCCAAGCTGAACCTCCAATTTTGAAGGGTCCAAAGACAGCATTTCGCGGATAAAATCATCTAAATCAAAGCCACTTCCTGTATCTATGTTATTGTCAACGATATTAGCTGAGGAGGAGTCAGCTGATTCTTCGGTGTTCCTATCAGTGTCATCTCCAGCAATAGTATTGGAAGACTCCTTTACCTTATAATAGGAGTTTTGATCCAAATTCAAGAGCCTCTTTATGCTATCAATTGCCGGATCAATGACATCTAAGAAACCCATAATCCACGACTCATCATCGACAACTTCAGTACGCTGTTACAAAGGAAAAGAAATCATTCTCAGTTTTTCAGTGAAATTTGTCTTGATACATTTGTTTTTGTTAATTCTATTAACAAATTACATTGATTAGGTGACAATATTTGAAGCTAAAATGTGTCAAAGTGTACACGACACCTAATGATGTAAAGATGGGTAGTGCAGCTATATGGAACACTGATTGAATTAAACAGCAATAATGAATTTTGAAAACACAGCAAAAAATGTGCTCATTGTAGGAAATGACTTATCATACTAATGAAGAATACTCATTTACCTGCTGAAAGTAGAGGTTACGAATTTCCTCTGCACGCACAGCGTTACCTTGGTCTTCCTCCAAATTTGCCCAAGTCATCCATGTTATATAGCTCTGAGAATTTATGTTCAGGGATGATCTAAACAATCTTCGAGCAGCTGAGAGATTTCCAGCTCTTTGCTCCAAAACACCCCAAGCCTATGACGCACAAGATTAATGGTAAATAACTCTCAGTACATTACTTATGGGAAATATTACAAGAAATTTACCTACTTATTGGAGAAAAGGACAGATAAAGATGCACGCCACAAATATGAGTTTAATGTTAATTCTGTAACAGCATCAAGAAGATGAATTCAAGACTTCACATCATCTTTTACTATAGCCTTGGACTGTTGATATTTAGTGTGCATCAGTGTTCTAGAAACTTATAGTAACATCCACAATTCTCATCAAATTCTTATAGAAAAAGCTAAAATAGAAAATTACTCAATTAGTTAGAAATTAACAATACCTGAAGACAGCGTGCGGCACTTTCAGTTGTTGAATTGATTGACAGAGCTCTCTGGTATAGTTCCCGAGCAGTGGATATGTTTCCTTCTTTCCACTCCATCCAACCCCACGCCTAAATCAGTAACAAGTTGACTCAGCATTTGGTACATATCATGCATGTAGATGATAATGGATAGTTACGGATGAAGCAAATTTCCCACACAGTTGAAGGGCATATAAAATATGAAATGGACACATCAAGGAGAAAAAACCAACAAAATAAAACATTAGATGGTCCACCTTAATTGGACTGGGCTGGGGAGCGAAGCATCAGTATGAAGAAAAGTTTTGAATCCTAAATGGACTAGAATACACAATAATGCCTAAGAAAACTCAGAGGAAAGATGGATCATATTATATTGTGCTATTAAAAGGAGCTGCCTCCTATGTGAATATTGACAAGCAAAGACAACCCTTGAGAGGGTTTAAAAGTGCAATTTTTGGATGTACTCTCTTCTCTTTACTAATGATAGCCTACAATAAGCGGGAGCACTGGTAGAAGTTAGGTCATAATATGGACTTTTCAACTTGTTTACCCATCCTTGTTCCCCTACTAGGTACTCTGGCTTTTGATTTGTCATTTCAGAAACCTCCCTTCCAGGGGCGGATTTGTTATGCATTTCTCGGTTCTCGGGAACTCATACATCTCCCACAAAACTAGATATATTATGTACATATTTTATAAAATATACCTAATATGATGTTTGGGAACCCATCCTATAAAAAGTTAAATGGTTCACTTGGTCAAGCGGTGGTTCACTTATGCTCACGAGTAGGGATCAATCCTTATTTAAATGTCCTTTAATATATTTTTTCTTAATATTTAATCATATACATGATATTTAACCTATATACACACAAAAAAATTCGACGAAGGTGGTTCGCCGACCACTTTTGGAATGCTGTAACCCCTCTTCTAACAATGATGAATCCATTCTCTTGAAATCCTAAATCCGCCTCTGCTCCCTTCATTTTCTTACCCTACTGTCTACATAGGGCAAGTATTTGAGCTTTTCATTATTCCTTCTTCATGGTTGTCAAAGTAACAAGTTTTATTATCTTAAGACTGCTGACTGAAAACAAATGGAAATGATCTGCTGGCTTCGTCAATTTTATTCGTCTCTTTTAATCTATTTACCACATTAAGAGCTTGTTTTCTTTAAGTCTTTCATTTCTCAAAGGTTGTAAAGGAGGTCAGTCGACTATTCCGTTGAAAAATTAACATGGCACAAATGCAGGATTATTTTCTAACTTCTGTAGAAATTTAATATTTAAAAGAGAAGTCTTACAATCCAAACTGGTTGATGCCTTGGATCCAGTTCAGATGCCCTCCGAAATAAAACTCGTGCAAAGTTTGCACTAGAGTGCTTGTATTCTATCAATGCAAGTGATTGGAGGAGAACAGGATCTCTAGGATTCACCATGTGCCCTATCGTCAGAAGTTTTCTTCCTCGGTCAATGTTTCCCAGATTAGCTTCAAAAACTCCCCACACATGCCATGCAAACCTATTCTTTGGACTGGCCTGTACTGCTTTCTGCTCATCAAGAGCATCAAATACGAGGAAAATAAATAGATTTGAAAAGTAACTGAGGCATCAAACAAAAAGGACATGCTCAATGATGATAGCAATGGATCAACTTCAGAATATACAAACCTCAAACAGCTGCCTAGCAGCACGGTTATTCTCTAAGTGAGCCTCCAGTTGAGCCCATGCCTACATAAGAAAACACAGAACACTATTATGGAATCCATCAAAGGTATGTGCATGAACCATTGAAAAAGAGCCAGGAGAGGTTAAAGTTTTTGGTCAACTCTTACCAGCCAACTAGCACAACTTCTTCGGTTACACTTTGTCGCCTGCTTGAACAAATAGCGGGCTCTTTCATATCGTTTTGCTTTAGCTTCAAGGAGTGCAAGAGTTTGGTATACGTACTCATTACCGCCAGAATACTTGAGGCCTTTGCCAAGAAGATTTCTTGCCTTCTTTATATTTCCCTGTTTTAGCTCCAACACTGCCCATCCATGCCAGGCTGCAATATGCTTCTTGTCAGCAACTGTGGCAGCATCAAATAGTTCTCTAGCTCTCCGTGTATTACCCATCCTATTTTCCAGAACAGCCCAGCACTAGTCCAAAGGAGTAAGTTTGTGAACTTCTGATACAAAGATAAGTTGCAAGAAGCCATGTTCTATGTCATATTATTTTCAATGGAGGCACATTATTTGCAAAACGGATATTCTGACCTTGGACTGAATATCTTTAAAGTTAACTCTTTCTTTCCACTAACAATATCTTACAGACTCAAGGACCAATCCACTGATATCTTTAGAGATGGACAAGGATTGCCTATCAAATGATCTTCTTTGATATCTGACATTCGAACTTAACCCGTAGAAGTATTACACAACGACCTTATGCATGATTATTGGCTGTGGCAAGGTGAATTAATTGCAAATTTGGTAGTGCTTGTATATCAATCAGCTTTCCATATGCTCAATTTTTTTTTACAGGGTTAAAGATCATTGGGAAACTGAACATAATGTACTGTAAATGATGTGTACTCCATCAAGGAATATGACAATAGTTTAGGTTGCAAATTGTTAGTACTAAATCTTCTATCAGACAAAAGAATACTAAGTGCTTAAACGACAAATTCCGCGGATTTGAAACTCAAATTATACATAACATTATCCTCGTAGAGAAACTGCAAAACTCACAACAGATTCTTATTCAAGTTAACGGTTAATTTGTGTTAGAGCTATAGTAAATATTATCTTCATGAGTTTACTAGTTAGTCTCCAGAGTAAGTACAGTAATAAAAAACTGTTGCAACACTAACCTGCCAAATATAAGGATTTTCTCCTTGTGTAGCCTGGCATCCTTTTTCATAAACAGATCTGGCTTCATTCACTTTTGATTGCTTACCCAAAACCTTTCCCAAAGCAACATATGGTCTCCCATCTTCTGGCCAAACATCAATACACTCCATGCATAAAAAGTCCAGAAATCAGTAACATTATTAACAAATAATGAGGTGTCCTCAGCATATCAAGAGAAAAGAACAAGGATGGTAATAATCTTTTGGATAAAGTGGTATGAGTGACTACCTGTTGCAAAATTTTCTCTGCGTCTGCATACTGATATTTTCGAGCCAAGATCTTTGCTCTATACAAAGCTAAGTCTAAATTGACTTTAAGTGGCTTTTCTCCAGAACTGGATTCCACCCTGTTTGGCTCAAATATTGGCATCTTCTCTGCGAATTTCGTAAGGCCGGCATCGAGTGAAAACGATGAGGAAGATGGTTGCTCCTCGAGGAGATAATTTCTCTCTTGAGAACCCTCAAAATTACTGATCTCGTCCCCTTTTTCTTCACCACTTTCCCCAGAAGGCTCCTTCACTGGCCTACGAACCACAAGTAACTCTTCCAAGGACTTCTTTGTAGTGCTGATCTCATCAGCAACTTCATCACTGTAACTTCTATCTTGGAGATCAAACTTAGAAGATGATCTTGATGTTTCTGGCTTTTCTTCAAGAAGTGGTGATGTGGAAGACGGCTCATGGGAACATAAGGGAGGTAAAAGAGGATGTGAAGAGGATGGTTGGAGAGTTCTGAAGGGGAAGGAAAAATTAAATTTAGAAGAATTGTGGTTCTGAGAATGATAGAAGAGTGTGTAATTAGAGCTCGACGAAGAAGTAAAGGAGAATTGACTCATCGCTTTTCCTTTACTTACGCTTGTTTTGGTAAAACAGTTACGTATATAGTTTATGGAAGACAATGGTGATTGCAAGGCTGCTGGAAAAGGGAAAGATTATGTGTGAAGTGTCATATGCTATCCAATAGTCAGTAAGAATTACATTGGTTTCTATCTTCACACATAAATGAATAAGCTGATCAACTTCAGAGCTTATAAGAAAGTTGATGTGAGCAGCTGATACTTATTATAGTTCAACGGATTCTAAGAACCGATGCCTATTTGAAAAATTCCAGGCCTGCCCTTTGTCATAGAAAAGATAATCCCATAAGGCATGCATTCATCGGTGTCAATATATCCTGTTACTTCGAAATGGAAAATTACAAGATGAGATGGGGAGAAAGTAATTTTGTTCATCCCTTTGACATACTTCATTTTCAAAAGCTTTACACTTGTATAAATAGCAAATCAATACACTATTCACAAGGATTCAAGATTTCCAAAACATATATTTAATATATAATGGGATGTTTCTAACCAAAAATCTTCATACACAAACTAAGTGGCCGTTTGGCCATAGATTTAAAAAAATATTTGAAAAAGGAGTTTTTGAAGTTGGGTTGAAAAATAGTATTTAGAAGTTGAAGTTGTGTTTGGGTATACATTTCACTTGAAAAAAGGTAGAGTTTTGTGAGAGGAAAGCAAACTCTTTTTGGAAAAGCTTGAAAAAGTGCTCTAAACCACTTTTTGTTTTTTCAAAATCTGTTCTTCAAAAAAAGTTGAAAAAGTCACAAAATTTCATGGACAAACATGTTTTTCAAAAAGTTTTTGAAAAAAAGCAAAAAATTGCTCATGGACAACACACTATTTTAGTCATGTGCCTAATCAGACTACTATACTAAAAGGGATACAGAGAGACTAAAAGGAAAGAAACATGATGCACACCTTAAACCTTTGAAAATAATGATCACAGCTTGATCAGTCAGAGAAATCAACAGTAACTTTGATATGTTCAAAGGCAGATAATTTTCCAAGAGCTAATCATTAAGTCACTGGGACATGCAGCTAAAAGTATAGTTTGCTGGAGCAAAAACACATGTTCTGGCAAACTACTGTGTCTTTACTCTAGCTTGTTTGGATGATTGTCATATATAGTTTCATAATGTATCGTACTGTATTGTTATTGTGATTTAGATTGTATTATTGTCATTACATAAAATGACAATTTTCATTAACAATATGATACTATGAAAATTTAAAGTAACCATCAAAACAAATATTGTATTTAAAGTGACAACATGACAATATAATAGCTAATAACCATCCAAACAAAACTGTATAAAAATGTCCCATTATAAAAACAAGAATATAGTCTGCAAGAACATATGAAACTTACTTTAGAGTATATAAGGACTGAAGGTAAAAAGCCAACAGAATTGCTCTTCTTTTCTTTTTCCACCAAATGTGAGAATTCCAAGTTTCTTGATTGCCAGTTGCGTATGCTGAGATGGGGTAGTTGTGTTAGGGTGGTGGAGTGAAGTAGTTGAATATGCAGAGTCACAGAAGAAGGAAGTAAATGGTGAATGGAAGTGTTTAACTGTTTCTGCAGCAAAAACAGAAAAGTGACGAGAAAGAATGGATGAGATTGTTGATGACTTGGAGATTGCATTTGGCTAAACTGAATGGCTGTGGTTTCTACCTACGTGTATACACCTTCAGACACTTGTGATTTCTCCTTTTTTTTTTTTTATCTTTCTTTTTTTCCTTTTTAAGTAGAGCATAAGCTTTGTACACTATAGTTTTCCAAGAAATATTTAACAATAACTCTCCAAAAAAGTGCAATTTGTTACCTATAAAAAAATGTGACCTAATATAATACTTAAAAAATTACAATACATTGTCATATCCTTTTATGTTGACACTTGAAGTACAACTATTTCAACTCTTTTTTATTTATCCATGCAGTACTCACAAGTTATTGAATATCTCCAGTTTAGTATTTATTTATGTATTATTATCCTCGTTTATAGAACGTAGCTCCAATTTGCATATTTGATGGTCGCATCAAAATTTAAATAAGTTATATAAGTTTGATAGATTCGTCAAAAGTTCATTAGATTACAAATTTTGGTGCATCCATAAATTTACTTGTAAATTTTAAACAGTGGCTCCAAAATTTGATGACTCAACAAAAGTTGTGAATATATAAACTTCCGGGAGTCGATCAAAAGTTGTAAATAATCTTACCACAGGTACTGTTGAGAAGCATACCCAGTCACCAGCTGATTAGTTAGCAGGGCCGGCTCTAATGCAAAGCCAATAAGGCAATGGCTTGGGGCCCCCAAAATGTTGGGGCCCCACTTTTTTCAAAACATGTAGTGTATATATTGTAAAAAAATGTGTGTATTCAATCCAATTGAAGAAAATTTTAGGAGATAATGAGTTCCCTTTAATGTGGGATCCGATGCATTTATGGGGGAGTGGAAGAGTTTTTATTTTTTTGGTAATTGTAATATTCTTATTTAGGTGGGTATTTTTTTGTTGGTTAATTTATATCCTAAAAACTACTTCCTATATTTAGCTTTTTTTTCTTCACAATTCTTATTCTTTTCTAAGTAAATATTCTAAATACAACCTAAACTCTCTACTTTCTACGGAACTTCTTCTTACAAGTTACAAAGATCAAGTTTTTTTTTTGGTGTCTTCGTCAAATTTTCAAGCAATTGCAACAAAAAATCATTATATTGAAGCAACACCAACACTATTTTAATAGTATTATATCAACTTATCAAATTTCTGAGCCAGATTTTATTGTTCTAAGTTCTAACTTTATATTTTACTTTTTTCATTGAGAATTTGTCCTTGTTGATATTGTTACTTCTTAAGTATATATTCTTGCTTTAGTTATCATTAGAATTATTCAATATAAATATGTCAACTAAAAAATATGAATTCGATTATGAAAAAAGAGGAAAAAGGAGAAAACTTAGAAGAAATAATTAAAATCCAAAAAAAGAGCCCTTGCTCGAGAAAATAAGTTAGGGTCTCCCGTGAAGTTTCGCTTTGGACCCCCAATCTTGTTGAGACGGCCCTGTTAGTTAGCTTAGTTAGACAATTGGTGTATTTTGTATAATTTATGCAGTATAGTGTAGTATATTTGTAATCAGACAAGCCCAATTGTATTTTTAATTCTGAGTCCATATATCATTGTGTAACTCGGCTCATCATATAAATAGGGCCTCACAGATATTTTCTAATTAATCAATTCATTTTGTTCAGCTTCCGCACAGCTCTTTCTCTCCCATGGCGATTCCCTAGCCTCTACATAAATCCGGCAACACCATCGCCACGGTTAACTTGACATGGTATCAGAGCAGGAATCTTCATCGATCCTGTCTTCTTATCTTCTCCGATACTAGCCCCAAGAAGTTTCACCGGAGAATTCACCAGAAAACTCTCAACAACCCTAGTTTTGGTGGTAATTTTAGAGTCTCACGGCGGCGCATCAATTATATCTCGCCTTTTCCAACGGCGGTGGAGCGGGGATTCCTTAAGATTGTTCAGATCAGTCCAGCGACGGTTGAGTTTCTCGATCGGTAACCGTTTCTCCTGGATCTGCAACCTTTTTTATCTATTTATTTTTTTAACTTTACGGTTTTCTTCTGCCTATTACATAGCGATTGCATCTTGCTAGTCTACATATTGTAACCCAAAAGCATGGCTAATGCGACGTATGCACAAACCCTAGGTAATAGTACCCAATCGACTTCACACCCTAGGATTCCTACTGCAAATTATATCGATCCATCAGATCCTCTCTACGTTAGTAATTCTGATATACCTGGAATTCCTTTAGTCTCAACCCTATTTAATGGGACTGGGTATAGTGGTTGGAGACGCAACATGTTGATAGGAATCTCAGGAAGAAACAAGATTTCTCTCATCAATGGGTCTTGTCCCAAGCCAGATGAAGGTTCCCCCCTACTTAGGCAATGGGAACGAGTGAATGATATAGTCACCTCTTGGATCCTTAATTCTATGACAAAG
Organism: Petunia x hybrida; assembly: GCA_037355625.1. Classification (NCBI taxonomy): domain Eukaryota; kingdom Viridiplantae; phylum Streptophyta; class Magnoliopsida; order Solanales; family Solanaceae; genus Petunia; species Petunia x hybrida. The sequence goes on from JBBBVM010000035.1 coordinate 8,341,753, forward strand.
GACATCTCAGATAGTGTGATGTACTCCACTTCTGCTGAAGAAGTATGGAAAGATCTAGAGGATAGGTATAGCACCATTAATGGTGGTAAGGTTCTTGAACTGAAACGAGAGCTAGCCTTAATTTCTCAGGGATCTATGGACATTGCCTCCTATTACTCTAAAATCAAGCGTTTGTGGGATGAATTGAGCTTATTTTCTCCAAGTCATTCCATCAAATGCACCTGTGGTGCCAGAGCTCAATTCATCAAGGCTGAAGAGGATCAAAAACTTTATCAATTCTTAATGGGCCTCAATGAGGCTTATCTGGGGGTGAGAAGCAATATCATGATGATGTCTCCACTTCCATCAGTGGGCAATGCCTACAACATCCTTATTTCAGATGAGCAGCAGAGGCAAATGCAGGCTGGAACTCAATTTGCCCCTGACTCTGCATCATTCCATGCTGCATCTTCTTATCCTTCAGATTCTGCCTTTCCATCTTATCCTCAAGGAGCTGGAGCCACTCAGCACAATCCTTCTTCCTACCCTCAGAGACAGTCATACAAGAATGGTTATGCTGGTTCTTCTTCTAGCCAGACTTCTTATCCTCAGTCTCAGAGATCAAATCAGAACTATTACCCTCACAAAGTGAGCTTTGAGCAGAAGAAATCAGTTGTGTGCAGATACTGCAAGAAACCAGGGCATATTCTTGAGGACTGCAGAAAACTCAAAGCTCAGCAAGCAAAGTCTGGGCATCATGGCACCAGAACTGCTGCTAATGCTATGGTTAACCCAGAATCTCTTTCTACATGTGATCCTGCTTCACCACCAGCTGCAGCTAGTGGTATTGGCTTAACTCAGGATCAATATCATCAGCTGATATTGCTGCTGCAACAATCAAATCTCTCTAAGTCCTCAAGCCAAGCACCCATCCTGAGCTCTGCTAACTTTGCTGGTAAGGACTTTCCTACCTACAATCCTTCTAATGCTTGCATGTCCTCCAGAATAGCTGACACTGTTTGGATAGTAGACTCTGGAGCAAGTGATCATATGTCTTCTGACCTAAATTTACTCTTTGACATCAAATCCTTGCCTATTCCCTACCTTGTCACACTCCCAAATGGGTACAAAGCCAAGGTCACCTCTACTGGCTCTGTCTCACTTCTTCCTTCTTTAACTCTTCACAATGTCCTCTACTTACCTACATTTTAGTACAATTTGATCTCAGTGCATAAACTCATCTCCCAACTACATTGCATTGTTCAGTTTACTCATGATCTTTGTGTTGTCCAGGACCCTTCCATGAAGAAGCCACTGGTTCTTGGTAAGCAAGACAGTGGTCTCTACAAGGTCATGAAGGCACCTGCTTCAGCACCTGCTGATCATTCTGTTTTACTTCATTCATCTTGTAACATAAATAATCTTCCAGTCTGTGCATCTTTGACTTGTAATGCCAGACATTGCCCTCCCTCATGTGATATAAATAAAATGGATATGCTTTGGCACAACAGACTTGGGCATTTGCCTTTTGGTAAAATGAAATCATTAATATCAATTTCTTCTGTTTTATCTTCTAAACAATCTTTCCAATGTTCTGTGTGTCCTTTAGCTAGGCAAACCAGGCTCCCATTTCCACTAAGTGACATCAGAACCACCGACCCTTTTCAATTGGTTCATGTTGACACTTGGGGTCCATATCACATTCCCTCCTCACATGGTTCCAAGTACTTTCTCACCATAGTTGATGATTACACTAGAAGTACTTGGACCCATCTGATGGGGTCCAAAAGCAATGCCTTCTCCCTTTTAAAGGCATTCATCTCCATGGTCCATACTCAGTTCAAGCACACTGTCAAGACTGTGAGGAGTGACAATGCACTTGAACTAGGGGGGTCTAATTCTGCCATAGCATACTTCTCAGACATGGGGATCATTCATCAGACCTCTTGTCCTCACACACCCCAACAAAATGGGGTGGTTGAAAGAAAACACAAGCACCTTCTAGAAACTGCTAGGGCTCTACTTTTTCAGTCACATCTACCTACTAAATATTGGGGGGACTGTCTACTAACAGCCACTTATCTCATTAATAGATTCCCTTCCTCAGTTTTGCATGGCCTGTCTCCTTTTGAAAAATTATTTGGTTCACCTCCATCCTATAACCACCTCAAGACCTTTGGTTGCTTGTGTTATGCTACTGTCCCAAAACCCTCTAGGGACAAATTTCAACCAAGGGCCAGCCCCTGTGTCTTCTTAGGGTACCCTTTTGCCAAGAAAGGGTACAAACTATTGAACCTAAACACTAGCCAATGCTTCATTTCCAGGGATGTTATCTTTCATGAAAGTGTCTTTCCCTTTTCTACTATTCATGCACCCACTATTAACATTCCACCACCTGACTCCTTACCATCAGACTTCCCCACTGATTTCCCTGTCCATCAGTGCCCAGCTCCTCCTAGTCCTCCTGTCTGTTCTTCTTCCCCTTCTCCCATCAGTCCACCAGCTGTCCCTGCCCCACTCAGAAAGTCATCCAGACACCACCATGTTCCAGGATACCTTTCAGACTACCAATACTCACTTCCTTCCCTCCATGCTTGCTCTAGTGCTCTTCTTCACAGTGATTCTGTGCCAGTTCATACTGTGTTTGAGCCCCACACTTATCAGCAAGCTGCTCCTCTTCCTGAGTGGCAAGAGGAAATGAAAAAGGAGTTTGAGGCTCTGGATGCCAACCATACCTGGAGCATTGTTCCTTTACCTCATGGGAAGAAACCCATAGGTTGCAAATAGGTTTACAAGGTAAAATATAAGGCTGATGGCACCATAGAAAGATACAAAGCAAGATTAGTGGTTAGGGGTGATACTCAGGTTGCTGGAGTGGATTATACAGAAACCTTTTCCCCTGTGGTTAAAATGCATACAGTCAAGTGTCTCATTGCTGTTACTGTTAAGGCAAAATGGCCCTTGTATCAGTTGGATGTCAACAATGCTTTCCTCCATGGGGACTTGTCTGAGAAGGTTTATATGAAGATCCCTCCTGGGTTGTCTCCTCAGCTTCCTTCCTCTTCCACTCCTCCTCTTGCATGCAGGCTCCACAAAAGCCTTTATGGATTAAAGCAGGCCTCTAGGCAATGGTATGCCAAGCTCACTCATGCCCTTCAATCCAAAGGCTTTCATCACTCCCTCAATGATTATTCAATGTTCATCAAGAGTACCTCTGCTTCCTTGGTTGTGTTGGCAGTCTATGTGGATGACATAATCCTAACTGGGACTGACATTTCTGAGATTAACTCTCTTAAGGCCTTTTTAGATGCTGAATTCAGAATCAAGGACCTTGGCTTTCTCAATTATTTTCTGGGTATAGAGGTTCAGACTCTGCCCACTGGTCTGCACCTCTCTCAGAGGAAATTTATCTCTGATATGCTTTCTGAGTTCCATTGTTCCACTGTCTCTCCTGTCTTGGCCCCTCTGGACATCAATGTGAAATTGAGGGCTGATGTTGGTGCTCCTCTTCCTAACCCAGAGAGGTATAGATGTCTGGTTGGCAAGTTGAACTTCTTGGTTCACACCAGACCTGATCTTGCATTCACTGTGCAGCACCTCAGTCAGTTTTTGAAGACTCCCAGGGTGCCTCATATGGAGTCTGCACTTCATGTTCTTAGATACATCAGAGGCACATCAGACCATGGCATTTTGCTAAACAACTCTCCTGATTTTTCCTTGGCTGCTTTTTCTGACAGTGATTGGGCTGCTTGCCCTGATACTAGGAGATCAGTAACTGGGTTCTTCATTGCTTTGGGTGGCAGTCCCATTGCCTGGAAAGCCAAGAAACAACATGTGGTTTCCCTCTCATCTGCTGAGGCTGAATATCGAGCCTTGAGCAAAGTGGTGGCAGAGGTTACTTGGCTGATTCGATTACTCTCTGATTTTCATTTATCTGACCTCACTCCTGTGAGTGTTTTTTGTGATAGTCAGGCTGCCCTTCATATAGCTCGCAATCCGGTGTTCCACGAGCGTACCAAACACATCGAGGTGGATTGTCATTTTGTTCGGGCTAAGCTTCTTGAAGGCTTGATCCAGTTGTATCATGTTCGTACTGCTGACCAATTGGCTGATTTGCTCACCAAGCCCCTTGGTGGGTCTGTTCATCGTGCTTTCCTTTCCAAGTTGGGGATTCATCCACCCTCCAACTTGAGAGGGGGTGTTGAGAAGCATACCCAGTCACCAGCTGATTAGTTAGCTTAGTTAGACAATTGGTGTATTTTGTATAATTTTTGTAGTATAGTGTAGTATATTTGTAATCAAACAAGCCCAATTGTATTTTTAATTCTGAGTCCATATATCATTGTGTAACTCGGCCCATCATATAAATAGGGCCTCACAGATATTTTCCAATTAATCAATTCATTTTGTTCAGCTTCCGCACAGCTCTTTCTCTCCCATGGCGATTCCCTAGCCTCTACATAAATCCGGCAACACCATCGCCACGGCTAACTTGACAGGTACGTAATTTAAACTCAGAATATCTATAGCCAAAGTAATGTAATTGAGGTTATTCTTGCACATGTTTCTTGAATGGAGACAAACATAAAATTAAATATTCTCACGGTTTAAACTCGAAGCATATGATTAAGGATAAATGAATCTTATTCATCCAACCACATGTTTTGGTGGTTCTTAATTTATTATATGAATTTTATTTATACTCTTATTGTAATTTATATATATAATATATAATCAACGTAATTTAAATTGTGGTATCAAATAAATTGTTATTTTTATCACATTACTGATTAGTGCTTATTTACAGTTAACTTCCCTTATAAGTGAATACCTTGTGTAAATTACGCATTGGATTGTTAGAGAGTGTTAACACAAACACACTTAAAAGCGCCAAACTACAACATACAAGTACAACCGTGCGGTCCTGTTTTCCTTCAACTTAAACGTAGAAAAAATGGTTATTGTTAGACAAAAAGGCTTGTATATGCTTATTTCAGTAGCACAGGAGTATAATCTACAGAACTTCTTAAACCTATAAGTGGATAGAACATAGTTCTCTTTTGGATAATTGACAAATTCTCAGGGTTTAATCACCTACGGTTTGAAATTCGACAGAATAATAAGAGCACTACTTACTTTTTTCCATTTAAAAACCAAACTTTTGCCAGCAGGATTATTTAACCATATAACTCAATTCACTTGCTCCACTCTTATCACTAGTTCAACGTACTAATGGCAAATAGAACATTTTATTTATGATAACAAATACTTATTGGTACAACACGTTCCTGGCGCGGATCTCAGGATTAGCTAATTAAGCACATTGTACCAAATATATCCCCATAAAAGCAATCCCAACCAATCTCGCATATTTGATAGTAAAAGACTAACATAGGAGGACTTTTTAAACTAAAAACTCCTAATCCCAGATGTTAAAATGATGGTAAATTTTATTCATGCTTCTTTTTCTCCTTCAGATACCAGTAGTTCCTTTGGAAATCTATAACTGCCCAAACCAAATGCCAAAAACCTATCTCAGGCCATAGTGCCCGGGGAGAATAAATAAGACAATGCGCACTCTGCCACAAAAGGAAGTTGCTTAAGCGAGTTTCTCCAGAAGTGCGGATTATAACATCAGGATCAGGAACAACTGCCATGTACATATGTCTGTCAATATCCGTCACTACAATATTATGTTGCTCTACCTCGTGATTTCCATTTATCGCATCCCATTTTTCGTCACAAGATTGTTGAACAGCATGAACTATCTCATCTGTTGAAGTGTAGGCAACACAAATAGTTAATACAGCTTTCGAGTTACCTTCTGTCTTTACCATAGCCGTCTCAAACGCTGACCTGACAGGATCACTCAGAAGCTTTAGGTTTCCTCGAACGTAAATTCTAATGCCTAGGCGGTTCACTAAGCTCTCCTTTTCAACTAATTCATCGATCTTTTCTTGCATCAAATTCATAAGGGATTGAACTTCTTCAGGGCGTCGGTTAAAGTTATCAATGCTAAATGCATAAACAGTTATGTATTTCACACCTAGCTCGTAACAGTATCTTAGCATTTTCTCAAGAGCAGAAAATCCAGCCTGATGGCCTTCTCCTTCAAGCAAATTATGCTTCTTAGCATATCTTCTGTTTCCATCCATAATGAATGCAACATGACTAGGAACAGGACCAGCTGAAAGCACAGAAAATATACATCTGCGAATTAAAAAGCAAAAATTTTCATATAATCCTACTTTAGCATTCGCTCTTTCCTTATCCATCCTCGAAACGGGAGCTGGATCCTGCAGCAAGATCAACCTAATGAAACCAATTGAGAATTCAATCTCAACTAAGAACACATGATAAAGTGAAAATTATAGCAACCGAACACAATTAGTTTGCTTTGCGCCCAATTCCATAAGTTAAAAATGGTACTATAAATTATAATATAATGGTACTCCATGCCTACTAACTTGAAATCTTGAATTCGCAAGCAAATCGATCTATTGAAGGGATGACCCCCCCGCTGAACTTTGATATTAGTACCTTCTATTTGCAACCTAATGCATGCACGGTCGCAACTAAAACTCCATGCAGCAGAAAAGGGAAGGGATCATTTCTCCAAGAACAAATATTAAAACATTGTTTCTTTTGGAGCAAAACATACAATAACAACTGATACCATGAACACAAATTAACTAGCATACGAGCATGCAAAAGCAACAGTGAGAATTATTAGCAAGCCAATTCCGGAAACAAAAACTTAAAAGGTACACGTTAAACGCTAAAATTTTTTAGTGTAGTTCATGACATTATAGCATAGAACTCATGGTAAAGATCCTAATTTCGTACAGTACTAAATATAAAACAGCATGAAGAGATAAAAATCCATGAAAGTTTATTGGACATCTGTGCACATTAGACAAAAAGAGTGTAACTTTGCAACTTTAAGCACTTGAAGGACCCAATTCAAGCAACAAGTTGAAGTTATCGTGGGTCATGGCCTACCTATAGTGTGCATTAACGGTTCTTCAGTGCACCAAGTTAATGCAACTTTTGCACACATATATAGGTGTTATAGACAGAGAAAGTAATGATACATAACTGGTAATCCATCTCAAGTTTGCCTCGCGTGAAAGGCTAATGAGATGACAACATGGTTGTTTGTAGGCTTGTTCTTAGAAATTTCTAAATAGAAGCATGACTGGTCCAATATAGTACAACAACTATAGATTTATAGCCTATTGAATTCTCACTTACCATATACAACAACAACAACAACAACAATTATTGCGTTCAATCAGTGTCGGCCCTTGCCTAAAGCAAGTAAGGCAACTGCTTTAGGCCCCACATTTGTGGGGGCCTCGATTTTTTGCAACACCTAATATTGTATTAGACTGTTAGTTAAAAAAAATTAAAAAAATTAGTATAATACGTAATTGATGATTTGGGCATCATTTCTGAAAGTATTCCGTGGCAATCTTCAGTTTAAAAAGAGAATGCTATTTAACCATTTAACCTATTTAGGAATACTACTAACCATTTAATTGTATTTTGAATATGGAAAGAGTCATATAAAATTCTAAATAGGAGAAGACTTTTTTTTAAGGAGAATATATTAGAAAATTAATAATTACGTCGGAATATTTTCTTGTTCAGATACATTAACAAGCACAACTTTCACTTTACAACTTGTTTGAATGATTGTTACATATCATTTTATAATGTATCGTATCGTATTGTATTGTACTGTATTATTTTGTTTAGTTTAATGTTTTGACAGATTGTATTGTTTGTGTCATTTCATGATACAATACACTAGCAAATGAAGATGAATTCACAATATTGCCAAGAAAAAAGTAGGGTACGGACAAAACTACTATAGAAAGTATAAAGTACTCACTCCGTTTCAAAAAGGATGAACTTATATCCTTTCTAATCTGTTTAAAAAAGAATGATCTCTTCTTAATTTTGGAAATAAAACTTTCACTTTAACTTTAATGGGATGATTTGTAGCCACAAAAACATCTATGACTTATTTTAGACCACAAGTTTCAAAAGTCTTCCCTTCTTTATTAAACTCCGTGCAAAATCAAATGGGTTCATCCATTTTGAAACTGATGGAGTATATGGTAATTGGTCGGCTGAAGGCCTCTCATTGAACTTTGGCTTTAGGCCACAAAATTCATCGGGCCGCCCCTGTGTTCAATAGAAAACAAAGTATCCTCATTAACCATGATTTTCCATAAATAATCATAAATATAATCAGGGGCGGATCTAGGATTTCAAAAGGATGGGTTCACCAGTTACAGTGTCTCAAGAATAGTTCCCGAACCTCCTTCGTCAACAAATGTTATTTTGTATATAGGTCAACTAATTATTTTATATGATGATATATTAACAAAAAATATTAAAAGTCATTTAAATTGAGATTGATCCTTACTCATAAGTGAACCAACATTTGGTCAAGTGAACCATTTAAATTTTTAGAGCATGGGTTCCCGAACATCAAATTAGACATATTTTAAAAAAATTGTACATAATATACCTAATTTCGTAACAGGACCATGGGTTCACATGAACCGCAATTTAAAGGCAAGATACGCCTCTGAATATAATCACTTGAAAAACTTATACATCCATTATTTACACCAAACTTGTGAAAATATGATATTGTTGTTAGATACATTTCGATCATTTGACCATAGTTAGTTATTAGATAAATTAATGCGATCTTTATATACAAATATAAAGTGTGGGTGACTATATTTATTAGCATAAACTGACGCCTTATGAAAAAAACATAGTTTTCCATGTTACTTCATCCTAACTTTGTTAGATTCTCTTTTAACTGTTCAAAAAAGACTAATTATATACTTTCGTTATATTTTTTGCACTCTGAGCTTATTGAAAGATCGCTAAATAGGTTGGATTGGAGGGAATGCCTTGAAAAATTCTCTCTAATTATTTTCAGGATCAGTTAAATATTAGTAATGTATATATGTGACACATCGTAATTATATATAGTACAAGGTGTAAGATCTGTTTTAAGTCATGTTTTTGAGTGGTCAAGGTTAACGAACATGTCCAAATTGGTTGCGAGTAATTGATATGGAAAGAAAATTGACTTTCGCGCCATAAATTAAGGACATACAGTACTTCTTTTTTTTTTTTTCCTTTTGGTAGAAAAAGTTCTCATTAGGGATATTTCACAATTTAAAGTAGGGGAATTTACAAAAATACCCATCAAACCCTACTTATTTACATCTCCATACCCATTACATTTTTACCCACAAACTTATTTACATTGTATACCCATCCTTCTGTATACCTATCTAGTATACAGTATACTCCCATGGTATACTTGTTACACTATACTCTCAAATCCTTCTGTATACCTATCTAGTATACAGTATACTCTCATGGTATACTTGTTACACTATACTCTCAAATCCATAAAAGAAGTATACTTAATTTGGTATACCAATATAATGCAATGGTATACAGTTAAAATTGGGAGGGTGGGCACATAGTGTAAATAAAACAGGCTAGATGGGCATTTTTGTTAATAAAATAAGATGCATGGGTATTCCATGTAAACTAATTTTTTTTGGGCAGAAACACGTAAATAATTTATTTTTGTGGGCATGGAGCGTAAATTCCCCTTTAAAAAGTAACCGATCAAGTGTTATAATATGATTTCGTCAAATTAAACATGTTCAGTAAGACATTTACTACTGTATGATTTATCATCTTCCAAACACAAGAGTGAATTATTTGTTGCATTAAGTAAGGTCAATTAATAACCATACTCGTAGACAACCACCGATACTAATGAAAAAGATGCCTTCACAACTACCTATAAGTTATAAGATCAGGGTCGTGTTGAGGTAGATATTCCATCAAGGACGAAAGATAAACCAACTCACTTTTTTTGTGTTTGTCCATTTTCTTAATGGAGGATTAATTAATTACTATTATCTGTCAGTAATAAAAATATGAAATTTCGGCAAAAGTTTAATGTGTGTTTATATCAAACCTTTAAATGCAACATATGTGTCATTGACATATATATGTGACATAATTTTTCATTATAAAATTTAACTGTTGAGCTAACTTTATTGATCTGATGTATTATACTATTCTAAAAGAGTCAATCCCTATAGCAAAAAGTAAACGACCATTTTGTCCTTCAAAAACTAAATAATGCCTTTGATTTTAGTATATACAAGTTTAGCTATAGGGTTAGTCTTGAAAATTTGAATTATGTTTTGGGATTTTTATAGAACTATTAAGATACATGTATTTGTAATATTCAGAGTATATAAGTTTAATTTTATATTAAGATTCATGTATCACTTTCAACAAGTAACTTTTACAAATGCAATATTTTTCATAAAATACAAATGTTCAAAGTGTTCTATGATTAATACGAAAAAATGAGTTTTACATCTAAGATTTACTCCACACTTCCTTTTTCACGTGTCCTACTGTCATGCCGTTAAGTATATTCCTCCTCTTAATTAATATCATAACACGACTCGGAATCCGGCTAGGCCGTGCGGGCACCCGATATCCTCCCCTAGACCCGTCGGGCGAACCCTTACCAATTAAATTAGGAAAATAAATATAATTCAATTCATAAATAAGAACAAGACTTAAAGAAAAGCACAGACATAATGATACCTCTAAGCTGTATAAAAGAAATTACAGCTGACTACCCAACATACTAGGTTTAGGGATATCCAGACTAGACATCTAAGAGTACAAAGAAGACAGATGCCTCCTAAAGGGAGCAATGCAACTGAAATAATAACCAATAAACTGGTGGCCATCCGGAATAAAAGCTGGCTCACCCTGACAGCTGAAGTCGTCTTCACTCCTTCACAACGTGACGAACTCAATCCTGGAGCGAACCTGCCGAAACGAAATAGATAGACAAGAAACAAACATCAAACAAGGGTGAGTCAAAAGGACTCAATAAGTGGGGCAGACTAGCCACCTCAAAGAATAGGATAGCTAGCCAGGGAGAAGAAACAGATAAACCAAATTTCTCTTATTTAAATTATAAAAAGGCAGAGCCAGATAACAACCAGAAACACGTAAGAAACTTATAAACTCAACCAAGGATGCGAGCCAGAAACATATCAACAAATAAGCAATGCACATATAAGCAAAACAGTAGTCATGTACCTCAAGTCTACACAATGGTATGAAATGAAATGAAATATGATGCAAAGGGTCACATGTGCACGTAATCCCATCCCGAAGCGGAATACTCCTGCATTCGAGGGGAATCCAATCTGATAATCAACTGGAGCGGAATACTCCTGCTCCTGGGGCGGAATACTCCTGCACCCGATATAATATAAACCAGAGGCGGAATACTCCTGCACTCTCTTGGGGCGGAATACTCCTGCACCCGATATAATGTAAAGCTGAGGCGGAATACTTGTGCACATAGTATCTGACATAAGAGCGGAATACTCCTGCTCCTGGGGCGGAATACTCCTGCACCCGATATAATGTAAACCAGAGGGCGGAATGCCCCTGCACTCTCCTGGGGCGGACTACTCCTGCACCCGATAAAATGTAAAGCTGAGGCGGAATACTCCTGCACTCAGTATCTGACATAAGAGCGGAATACTCCTGCTCCTAGGGCGGAATACTCCTACAACCGATATAATTTAAACCAGAGGCGGAATACTCCTGCACTCTCCTGGGGCGGAATACTCCTGCACCCGATAAAATGTAAACCAGAGGCGGAATACTCCTGCACTCTCCTGGAGCGGAATACTCCTGCACCTAATATAATATGCAATGTAATGCATATGAATGACATATAATGCATATGAATGCAATGTGATGCAATAATAACCCTTCCCCAGCGCGGGACTCTCATCGACAGCCGGGGAGTAGGTGGCAACTTACAGCCAGAGTACAAGCTCAGATCCTCAATGCAATACCAACAACAGGACATAACATATAATATGTAATGTAAATCCAAAGCTAAGGCGTAATGAGTACGCCTAGCGGCAGCTACACACGTAAGGAACACGTGGTAGAAAATTCACGAGGCCAGGTGCCTCCAAAGAAATTGATATAAATACTTACCTTATTTCAAAGTGCTACTCAACAACCGCTTTACCCTTTAGATTCACTGCCAACGATCCTGCTTATTCAATAAGTAGAAAATATATCAAATTAGGCTAAAGGTTTCATTTCCTACATCTTAGGATAATCCGGTTAGGAACCTGATACCCTATTAGCATACGCAATACGCAGGCCAGGCCTATGTACAGGGTTCAAAGTCACATACCAAACTCCAAATAAATTACATTTATATGTTGTCCATAACTCACTGAGTACGAATATATAATCAATTTCATTATCGGGGTCCAATTGACCCTTTAAACTATTAGTTGAACTTATTAAAATAATGTCTAATATCCCAATTTTTACCGTTAAAATATATTCAAACATACGTAATAAACTCAAATAATGAATTAATATCATTACCTGGATGTTTCGGGGTAAAAATTCTATCTTTTTCCGGTTCTTTTCTTATTTTCTGGCATTTTTTTATTTCCGGTGTTTCTCACGTTTTCGTTTCTGCTTTTGATTTCCCTCTTTTTAAGTGTTCCACCGCCTAACATTCCTTTCTTTTCAATTTCTTTTCCTTTTATTTTCTTTTATTTTATTTTCTTTTATTTTTATACTTTCTTTTATTTTCGAAAATTAAAACGGTACCTTATGATACTCGAAATAATTCCAACTTTTGCATACAAGTTATACAAAATATATGTAACACACTTGCTAAGGCGGATCTCAAATCGGACTCCCGAAACTCAATATGTAAATTAATTGGAAAAAGATCAAATTATTTAACTTTCGGTATTTTAGTGGAAACTAGCCGAACAACCTCGAAATTCACTTTCGAAAGTTCACAAAAGTCGCAAATAATCATATGAACCTAACGGCGCTTTCGGATTTCGAATCGGAGCTCATTCGCCAAAACCGAGCTCGAAAATCTCTTTTTAATATTTATCGACAATAAAAACTGAAACCTTCTTCCGATGCCTACCAAACGAGGTCTGATTTAGCTCAAATTTTACAGGTAAGTCTCAATAGATCTTACGAATATTTTAAAATTATCGGCACACTAATCGGAGCCCTAACGTCCGAAACGACTGACCGAGGTCGTTTCATATCAACATTCAACACAATGCATACTTCAATCTTTTTGCGTAAGAGTACTTATTTACATCATCAATAGCCTTTTGTTCTATCATCTTCAATTACTTTAGTTTTTTCAGTCTAGAGAAAGATGACCTTTTCATGCGGGACTACAAGAGATGCTTGCCATCATCAGGATGGAGAGTGGGCAATTGGCTTAATTCTACTGAGGTAACTTTAATCTCTTCGCATTTTTTGCTTTTCTTTTTTGTCCTTATTTTTGCACGTGATAGATAGAAAATAATAAGTTAGTAGCATATAACTTTGACATGTTAGACAATATAATTAGACATTTATTAGTAGTATATAACTTTGACATGTAGACAATATAATTAGACATTTATCTGTCTATTCAACCACTTTCTACCCTTCATGACAATCTAGAAGTACATTTATATCACGAATTAAAAATTTATCTTTATTTTATCATGGTTTCTGATAGCAATATCTCTATTTAGGTGCATACACTTGCGCTTGTATTATTTTTAGAAAAGTTTAGCTATGACAATACATTAAGAAATCTTTTTGTCAAGTAAACATATAACATTCAGAAGCCATTGCCGATCGTGAAATTGATGGACTACTCAAATAATAGTCATCAACATATACTCTTTTATAACTCAAACACATTTTATGGTAATATTTATGTATATTTAAAAGTTATTTTATTTATATCTATGGCCTCACGCGCGTGGCGCGTGTCCAAAGACTAGTGATACCAATAAATGTTTACCAATATTCCCTACCAAACTATTCAATTACTCTCTTCGTTCCACAATAGATGTCCTTGTTTGATTTGGATCGAAATTTAAGAAATGCGAGAAGACTTTTGAAACTTGTAGTCTAAAATAAGCCATAGGTAAATGTGTGGTTATAAATCATCTCATTAAGGGCAAAGTGGTAAGTTTAAAAGTAAATTGTTTCCAAATATAAAATTGTACCATTCTTTTTTAAACGGGCTAATAAGAAAACTAGGACATCCATCGTCGAACACATGGAGTATATGTCTAAACTACCTTTTGCCAATTTATGAATAATTTCAATTCATTAAGTTAGAAGTTTGATATTATCCTCTAAGAAAATAAATAACACTTATATGCATTTGATGTTTATACCAAACTATTTAAATTTTTTGAGATTAAATTATAATCTAAATCAAGTAAAAGCAATATAGTACTCCTTCCGTCTCAATTTATGTGGCACAATTTGATCGTGCACGGAGTTTAAGAAAATAGAGGTTTGACCTTATTAAGTATCAATTTTTACCCTTGAAAAATAAAAGAGAAAAGATTTGAGTAATAAAAAAGTTGTTGTCAGGTTTAAAAGTATGTAGGGGTCAACAAGATTAAAATAGAGATGATGAATTAAATAGTTGTCAAATAATGAAAGGTGTCACTTATTTTTTATTTTAGGACAAACAAAAAAGTAAATGGTGCCACATAAATTGGGCACGGAAGAAGTATTATGTGACAAACATATCTCATGTAACTACGTTCTTTTTCCCTTTCACCTAGTCGGACCCTAACTGAATTCATTTGGATAGGACCCGGATTACTAAATCTAAATTAGGAATCCATTTCAATTGACCCGTCTCTTTCTCCGGCGAAACCCAATTTGTAAGTCCTTTTCTCAATCTCCTGAATTTTGTTTTGTTATTACTGAATACAAATTTTAAAAAATAGGTTTTTTTTTTTAAAATCTAAGGATTTTAATTTCCATGTGATATTGATTCCAAAAGTTACATGATTTTTTACTTTGTTTGATTCCAAAAAAGAAATGTACATTGTACCAAGGGGATCCATGATTTGAACTTTATGAGCTCGAGCTCGAGGTTCTATCACAGCCCATTTGATTTACTGCATAACATATATTGTGTTTGAGCCAAAGCTATTTGGTTCGGATGAAATAGTAGCTAATGCACTAGGTCCGCCACGCTATCTGTAACGCTCCTCCAAAATGCCCTTTGATGATGTTTGAAGAGGAACTGTGGCAGCTATGGTATCCCTATGATATTTAAGATTTCAGTAGAGTAGGAGATTGAATAAGCTGATAATGAGCTTATGTATATTGTAGTTACAGAATCTAAGTTCCGGTATCCCCTTTGGTGTCTCGTTTGTTGATGTTGCGCACATAACTTTGCAGGAAATGTCATTCTTAAAGGATATTCTTGTTGATTCCGAGGCTCATTTTGTGGTGCTAATTGTACAAAGCTCATCAATGTTTTCAGGTTTGGAGTTGAAATTCGAAACATAGAGTTTCATGATTATCTCATTTTAGTAAATCCAACGAGAGGTTTTGTTTGACTTATTGGCGTGAAATGGCAGAATTCTTTGGCTATACAGCATGCAGGCAGTTATTGCAAATGTTCATTTCAATAATATTCTTCCACGTTTCCGAGTATATTCTTGCTCTTGCCATTCATGGGAAGTCTAATGTAACTCTTAAGTCGCTCTTGATAAGCAAACATTATCTACTGGCGATGATTTTCTCCTTGATAGAGTACCTTATTGAACTCTATTTCTTTCCTGGCTTAAAGGAGTGCTGGTGGATAAGTAATTTTGGCCTCGCGCTGATTGTTCTTGGGGAAATCATAAGGAAGTTGGCAATTGTGACTGCAGGCCAAGCCTTCACTCATCTAATCAAGGTTTATCATGAGGAAAATCATCAGTTGGTTACACATGGGATCTATAAATATGTCCGACATCCTGGTTATTGTGGTTTCTTCATCTGGTCTGTTGGTACTCAAATAATGCTTTGTAATCCAATATCAACCATTGGATTTGCAGTTGTTGTGTGGAAATTCTTCGCGGGAAGGATACCTTATGAGGAATTCTTCCTAAAGCAGTTCTTTGGTTCTGACTACGAAGATTATATGAGAAAAGTTCCTTCTGGTGTTCCATTTGTGAGGTGATTATTCAACAAATCCTCTTGATCACTATATATACGCCCAGCATCCTTGTTCATTGTGGTTTCCTCATCAGGTCATTGGTGCTGAGATAGTCTTTTCAATTCAATACCAACTATGGCAACCTTGGATGCAGTTCAGAATTTTATTTTCCTAGACAATCTACAGTTTTCATAATATGAAGTTTGTCAGATAAAGATTAACCTTTGTGGAGTACTTTTATGTTATTTGTATCATCATGTTATCATCGCATCATGTTATTGTTAGGTAGCGAGGTATCCCTCCAAAATCAGGTTTTTGTTTTTTTCATATTAGATAGAGAATTATAGAGAAATTGGGATATAATGAGTGAGGTAATTTTGCTAGTTTTTAAGGGGAGCTGTAAGTTAATTTAACTGTATCATGGCTGTTGGGATAGTGTTTTATCATACTGTTGAGGAGAAAGGCCTTGTAACATTTCCTGTAATCTTGAATTATGAATGATTTCTTTTTGTTGCCATTTATTCACAGCCTTTGGCAATTTTACAGTTTTAGCTTAACAAGGTGATGAAACAACTTGTAATCATTAAAAATGCACCACATTCATGTATGACATAACATGGTCTAGGAGGTTAGGATTATAATTCCGGGTTATGAATTGGGATATAATTTTTATGATGTTTGATTATTGGTATTAATTAAATCGGGATAACAGTTATTGCAAAATCATGGGATTACATCATCTCATATAGACGGACTGTAGAATTATTTATTTCATTTTTTGTCCCAATTTTAATACCGAAATTATAAGTCTGGAATATCTCACTTTTCTACCAAACAATCCATTGTTATTAATAACCACAAATAATAGTCATATTACACTTCCTACATTACTAATTATTGTATAACTTGTCTGCGAACGAGACGACCCCCCATGAGACATGTTAGCAGACTTATGCTGCAACACTTAAACTGGCTTGGCTAATTAGCACACACCAACAACATTATTTTAACGTACTTTTTAGTACAACTAGTAAAGTACAAACAAAGGAAATCTATGCTTAAACTGTTCTATCTGATGTTCTTCTGACAACATGCCCATAACTCAATCCTTAAACAATCCCATGTCAAATGGCAAAGAACACATTTTTATTACAAAAACTAACCACTTGGAACCTCTTATTACTCCCAAACTCAACACCCTTAGCCAAGATTCTAGATTCTTGCATAAATTCCAAGTCCCAACATGTTACACGCACTCTCCATGGTCAAATCCTCAAAACCCATTTCAGTTCCGAGGTTTTTATCAACAACAAGTTAATTGACACTTATGGAAAATGTGGAAAATTAGAGTATTCCAAGAAAGTGTTTGATAAAATGCCTGAAAGAAACACCTTTACTTGGAATTCAATGATAACTGCATATACATCATCAAGATTGGTTTTTGAGGCTGAAGAACTGTTTTACTTAATGCCTGAGCCTGATCAATGTTCTTGGAACTTGATGGTATCAAGTTTTGCTCAATGTGAATTGTTCGATTCGTCGATCGAGTATTTCGTTAGTATGCATAAGGAAGATTTTGTTTTGAATGAGTATGCTTATGGTAGTGGTTTAAGTGCTTGTGCAGGGTTGAGGGACTTGAAAATGGGAGCTCAAATTCATGCTTCGGTTGCTAAATCGAGATATTCGGACAATGTTTACACAGGTTCTGCGCTCGTTGACATGTACGCGAAAACTGGTAGTGTGAGTTGTGCGACGAAGGTGTTTAATGGGATGAGTGAGTGGAACGTGGTGTCATGGAATAGTTTAATTACTTGTTATGAGCAAAATGGGCCGGCGAGCGAGGCACTTGAGATATTTGGTAGGATGATGGAGTTTGGGTTTAGGCCGGATGAGAAGACTTTGGCAAGTGTAGTAAGTGCTTGTGCGAGTTTGTGTGCGGTAAGAGAGGGTAAGGAAATTCATGCCCGAATTGTGAAGTTGGATAAGTTTAGGGATGATCTTATTATATGCAATGCATTGGTTGATATGTATTCGAAGTTTGGGAGAATTGGTGAAGCTAGATGGATTTTTGATAAGATGCCAGTCAGAAGCGTGGTGTCACACACCTGTTTAGTAAGTGGTTATGCGAGAGTTGCAAGTGTGAAGACTGCAAGAGCCATGTTTACGGATATGATTGAAAGGAATGTTGTATCTTGGAATGCTCTTATAGCTGGATATACACAGAACGGGGACAATGAAGAGGCACTAAATCTGTTTCTTATGCTAAAAAGGGAATCTGTTGGGCCAACTCATTATACATTCGGGAATCTCCTCAATGCATGCGCAAATTTAGCTGATCTGAAGCTTGGTAGGCAGGCTCATGCACATGTTTTGAAACATGGATTTCATTTCCAGAATGGACCCGAGTCTGATGTTTTTGTGGGGAATGCTCTTATAGACATGTATATGAAATGTGGATCCGTTGAAGATGGTAGCCGCGTATTCACGAAAATGCTCGACAAAGACTGGGTTTCGTGGAATGCCATAATAGTTGGATATGCACAAAATGGGCATGCTATTGAAGCTCTTGAAACTTTCAAGGTTATGTTGGTTTCTGGAGAGAAGCCAGACCATGTGACCATGATTGGAGTTCTATGTGCATGTAGTCATGCAGGATTGGTTGAGGAGGGGCGTCAATATTTCTATTCCATGAGCAAAGATCATGGGTTGGAACCATTGAAGGACCATTATACATGCATGGTTGATTTACTTGGCAGGGCTGGTTGCTTAGCAGAGGCAAAGGATTTGATCGAATCCATGCCAATATCTCCTGATAGTGTGGTATGGGGGTCTTTGCTTGGTGCGTGTAAAATACACAGGGAAGTTGAGTTGGGGAAGTATGTGGCTGAGAAGCTTTTGGAGATTGATCCTACAAATTCTGGCCCCTATGTTCTTCTATCAAACATGTATGCTGAACAGGGAAGATGGCAAGATGTTAAAATGGTCCGTAAACTTATGAGGGAGCGTGGTGTTGTTAAACAGCCAGGTTGCAGTTGGATTGAAATAGAAAGCCAGGTTCATGTTTTCATGGTAAAAGATAGGAGGCATGTGCAGAAAAAAGAGATATATTTGATCTTGAAAACACTGACTAAACTGATGAAACTCTCTGGCTATGTCCCTGATGCTGGTCATCTAGATGCTGATGAGGAGCAGGCAGTGTCAGATGTTTCCTCATCTGAAGAGTTGGAAGAACCTATAATTTTTGCCGTTGCATGATGTTTACTTATGGAAAATGCTTATTTCCTGTACTACTCTAGAGAAAGTTAGACACAAATTTCATATAGTCGACTCCATTTAATTTGGGAGTGAAATGTAGTTGAGTTATTTTTGATGTAATCTCCCATCTGCCGCAGGAGAATGAAGGCAGATACACATAAGCAAATGTAATTTACGGAAATGTCATCATAATGTATCTTACTTAACGAATATCACTTCATCTTTCCTATATCACTTTCTCTCTATGACACTGCTTGCTTTATTGTCGATATTCTATACATGAAATTTTGCATAGTCGATCGTGTACCAAGAGCGAGTTAACCTATCATTGCAAGTGAACTTCTGAAGATTTGTCTTTCCCCTTCAGGTATATGGTAAGTTTAGCATAATTTGTTCTCAGAGAAAGGTGGTTGCAGTTCATTCTGTGAGAACCAAAGCAAAATCGGACCTATTCTTAACAAATATGTTTGGATGTAATCTTTTCCAGTAACAGTAGAGAACCAATTCCTCCCAATATTAAACCAAAACAGAAACAGATGCCAAAACTACCAGAATAAAAATGATTTTCTTTTTCCATTTTTAAATTTTCAAAACTAAAACAATTTTACCTCATTTTTATATCAAAAATAGATTAAAGTTTTATAAATTTAATGCCAAACGTAGTACAAAGATCGTAGATGAAACGACCTCAGTCAGTCGTTTCAGAAGTTAGGACTCTGATTGGCGTGTCGATAATTTTAAAATATTCGTAAGGTCCATTAGGACCTGTCTGTAAAATTTGAGCTAAATCAGACCTCGTTTGATAGGCATCGGAAGAAGGTTTCAGTTTTTATTGTCGATAAATATTAAAAAGGGGTTTTCGAGCTCAATTTTGGCGAATGAACTCCGATTCGAAATCCGAAAGCGCCGTTAGGTTCGTATGATTATTTGTGACTTTTATGAACTTTCGAAAGTGAATTTCGATGTTGTTCGGCTAGTTTCTGCTAAAATGCTGAAAGTTAAATAATTTAATCTTTTTCCATTTAATTTGCATATTGAGTTTCGGGAGTCCGATTTGAGATCCGCCTTCGTGAGTATGTTACATATATTTTGTATAACTTGTATGCAAAAGTTGGAATTATTTTGAATATCGTAGGGTACCGTTTTAATTTTCGTCGCGAAAAGAAAATTAAAAAATAAATGAAAAAGGAAAGGACAAAATAAAATGGCGGTGGTGATTCATTAGCTTATAAAAGCTAAGCAAGGAATGGATCAGCAAGGAAAAACAGAGAAAAAAAACAGAAAATGAATAAGAACACGGAGAAGGAAAAAATGCCAGAAAATAAGAAAAGGGGCCGGAGAAAAGTAGAATTTTCACCCTGAAACATTCAGAGTGGGATCGTTTGGCAATGAAACCAAAGGATAAAGCAGTTGTTGATTAGCAGTGCTAACTTTTGGAAGAGGCAAGTGTTTATATCCATTTCTTTGGAGGCACCTAGCCTCGTGGATTTTCTACCACGTGTTCCTTACGTGTGTAGCTGCCGATAGGCGCACTCATTACGCCTTAACTTTGAATTTACATTGTATATTATTTGTTATGCCCTGTTGTTGGTATTGCATTGAGCATATGAGCATTGCACTCTGGTTTTGAGCATTGCATATACTTCCCGGTTGGCGATGAGAGTCCCGCACCGGTGAAGGATCATTATTGCATATACTTCCCGGTTGGCGATGAGAATCCCGCACCGGTGAAGGGTCATTATTGCATATACTTCCCGGTTGGCGATGAGAGTCCCGCGCCGGTAAAGGGTCGTTATTGCATATACTTCCCGGTTGGCGATGAGAGTCCCGCACCGGTGAAGGGTCGTTATTACATATACTTCCCGGTTGGCGATGAGAGTCCCGCACCGGTGTAGGGCCATTATTACATACACTTCCCGGTAATCGATGAGAGTCCCGAGCCGGTGAAGGGTCATTAATGCATATATCTCCTGGTAGACGATGAGAGTCCCGCGCCGGAGATAGGTATCAGGCATATGTGACTGCATTGCATCGTACCGCATTCATCCCATCTCATTGCACCGCATACTGACTATTGTGTGTATTGTGTTGTGTTTTATTTATATGCGGTATGTATACCATGTTGTGGATATATCTCAGTTTGCCTATATATTTCTGGGTCGTATCCTGGGTTGCACGTCGCGACAGTATAAATACATGGATCAGATCGAGTTGCATGCCGTAGCAGTATAAATATACGGATCGGGTTGCACACCGCAATAGTATAAATATACGAATCAAGTTGCACGCTGCGACAGTATGAATATATGGATCGGGTTGCACGCCGCGATAGTATGAATATATGGATCGGGTTGCACGCCGCAACATGATGTATTTCTGATTGTTGATATGCTCGGGATACCTATATGCTCTGTCTACCTCATGTCCCTGGTTGTTTATGATTCCATATGTGTTTTCTAGTTATTATCCGGCTCTGCCTTTTTATAATTTAATTAAGAGGAATTTGGCTTATCTGTTTCTTTTCTCACTGGCTAGCTATCCTATTCTTTGAGGTGGCTAGTCTGCCCCACTTATTGAGTCCTTTGACTCACCCTTGTTTGCTGTTTGTTTTTGTCTATCTATTTCGTTTCGGCAGGTTCGCTCCAGGATTGAGTTCGCCACGTTGTGAAGGAGCGAAGACGACTTCAGCTGTCAGGGTGAGCCAGCTTTTATTCCGGATGGCCACCAGTTTATTGGTTACTATTTCAGTTGCATTTTACTCTCTTCAGGAGGTATTTGTCTTCTTTGTACTCTTAGGTGTCTAGTCTGGATAGTCCTAAATCTAGTATATTGGGTAGTCAGCTGTAATTTCTTTTGTACAGCTTAGTGGTATCAGTATGTTTGCGGTTTTTTTTCTAAGTCTTGTTCCGATTTATGAATTGTTTTATTTATTTTCCTAATTTAATTGGTAAGGGTTCGCCCGACGGGTCTAGGGGAGGATGTCGGGTGCCCGCACGGCCTAACCGGATTCCGGGTCGTGTCAGTAGAGTATTACTATGTTCGTATACCACCCTGAAACTATACTTTTTTCAGAAAACATTGAACTCCTGATATATAAATATAGCAGTTGGGAATCCAAGTTACAGATAAAGCCAGTCAAAAGTTAGTTAATTCAGTTAGAGTCTAGTCAGCATGTAAGTTAGAGTTAATTAAATGCAGTTAGCCGGTTAGAAAAGAATTGATTATGTGTATCCTACATAGTTACTCATAGATACTTTATTAGATGGATATAAAAGGATTACATTGTAAAGGTTTCATTCGTTAATGATATATATACAAATTAACCAACAGTTTTTCTTCGGAATTATCTGAACGGGTCGATCCTCCCATCCTTTTTGTTTTAGTAACTTATCCTAAGGTCTCGTCGCCAAGAGCTCCCCGCCGACTCCATTACTGATGGTTACTAAGCTTCTCTGTAAAGCTTCTGTCCAGCTGCCTAATTCTCATATTCTTTTTATAATCTCTAAATTTAGCTAACATTGGTATCAGAGCCAAACAATCCTTGGCAACAATGGCGAAACATACTCGATCAACTGAGAATTCTTCTACTGTTGCTAGGGAATTAAAAGAAATCATGCAGAAAATCCTTGGGGAAATTAGTTCACTTAGTGGGGAAGTCCCAACTTTGAATAAACTTGATCAAATTGTGGTTGAATTGAAGGAACAGTTCTTACATTCAAGAAAGAGTCGTGGGGGAGAAATCCTAGGAAGAAGGGAATCTGAAACCTCCATGGATGGCCATTTTGAAGAACATCAACTCAATATTCCACATACCAGAGAAAAAAGTCCAGCACAATTCAACAATTCCTATTTTTCTAGATTGTCAAAGTTTGAATTTTCAAAATTTTCTGGGGAAGATTTGAGATTTTGGTTATACAATGTCGATCAGTTCTTTACCATTGATAATATACCTCCAAGCCAAAGAGTTAAAATTGCACTTATACATATGGAGGGAGATGCAATCCAGTGGCACAAAGCCTTCATGAGAACTAGAATGTACACTACCCCACCTACTTGGACTAAATATGTTCTAGCATTAATAGGAAGATTTGGATCTAATTATGATGATCCCATGGAAGAATTAAAGAAAATAACTCAAACTGGTAGTATAAAGGAATATCAAGCCTAGGTGGATAGGATCCTTGCTAGAGTTAACATTGAACCAAAAAATGCCTTGAGTTGTTTTTTGGGAGGTTTGAAACCAAATCTGAACAAAGCAGTAAGAATGGAAAATCCCCAGTCATTATATAAAGCTTATAAATTTGCTAGAATGCAAAAATCTCTCAATGAAGAGAATGCTAAAGAATACAGATACCCTATTACAGTCACTAATCATAAACCTACATTTAAGCCTACTTTTGACAATAGATATCAAACTAAACCTTTCTTACCCACCCCAAGAACTGACAACACCTACAAGAACCGAAGAAATGATCACCCCAACACTCACATAACCACTAATAGGAGAACCTTGAGTATGGAGGAATTGAATGAAAATAGGACAAAAGGTATTTGTTATTTCTATAATGAGAAATATATAGTTGGTCATAAATATCAGAATGTCAAGCAGTTGTATATGATTGAAATAGAAGAAGTTGAGGGAGATGATAGTCAAGTTGATCAGGATGAAGAAATTCCATATGAGATGGATCATACAGATTTGATGGCTATTTCAATGCATGCTTTGAATGGATCTTTAATTTGGGATATCAAACAATGAGAGCGATTAGTTATCTTTCAAAGAAGCCTTTACATATATTGATAGACAGTGGTAGCACGTACAACTTCATAGATTGCGAGCTAATCAAGCAGCTAGGTTCCCCTGCTATCTCCACTACTTCTCAGTCAGTAGTTGTA
Source organism: Petunia x hybrida (assembly GCA_037355625.1). Taxonomy (NCBI): domain Eukaryota; kingdom Viridiplantae; phylum Streptophyta; class Magnoliopsida; order Solanales; family Solanaceae; genus Petunia; species Petunia x hybrida. The sequence goes on from JBBBVM010000035.1 coordinate 8,366,000, forward strand.
GCTAATGGCAGTGTCATGAAGGTTGACAAGATCTGCAAAGATTTTCCATGGTTGTTGTAAGGTGCTGAATTTTCAGCTGACTTCCTGTTACTTCTATTGGGGTCTTGTGATATAGTATTGGGAGTACAGTGGTTACTTACACTAGGTGACATCAGGATTAACTTCAAATCTCTCACTATGGAGTTTGTGTACAGGGCAGAAAGCATGTTTTCAGGGGAGCAAAGAATAATATCAAGACTTCTAAAGCTGGAGGTTATCTAAGCTTACTAAAAATCAGTCTGAATTCTCTATGATCCAATTGATTCCTGCTATGGACAATTGGGTACAGTGGTATTCATTAGAAGCCAAGGGAGAAACTGAAACTGATCCTTATCTGTTGGAGCTGTTTGATGAATTCAAAAAATTGTTTGAGAAACCTACTCAATTGCCTCCTTCAAGAGGAGTTTTTGATCACAGGATAATATTGCAACCAGAAACTTAACCTATAAACAAAAGGCCCACAAATGCCCTTATGTGAAGAAAGATGTTATAGAGAACCTAGTGCAACAAATGCTAGATCAAGGCATAGTTCAGTCTAGTTGCAGCCCTTTTGCATCACCTGTAGTCTTAGCAGGTAAGAAAGATGGTACATGGAGGCTATGTGTAGACTACAGAGATGTGAACAAGCACACTATGAAGAATAAGTTCCCTACACCTATGGTGGAGGCCTTGTTGGATGAATTGGGAGGATCTAAAATTTTCTCAAAAATAGATCTTAGTTATGGTTACCACCAATTAAGAATGGCAACAGAGGATGTGCCAAAGACTGCATTTAGGACTCAGGTCACTATGAGTACCTAGTGATGCCCTTTGGATTATCTAATGCTCCAATTACCTTTCAAGGGTTAATGAACTCAGTTTTTCATTCTTTTCTTAGGAAATATGTGCTGGTTTTCTTTGATGATATATTAATCTAAAACAAGAGTATGGAGGACCATTTACTACATATGAGATTTATGTTCCAAGAAATGCAGAAACATCAACTATTGGCAAAAAGGAGTAAGTGCTTTTTTTGACTCTAGAGGATATAGTACTTAGGCCATTTCATTACTCCTGAAGGGGTTTGTACTGATCCTAAAAAGATAGAAGTTGTAAAGAGTTGGCCACTACTTGTCACTATTAAACAACTAAGAGGATTCTTGAGGTTAACAGGTTACTACATGGGATTTATAAACACATTATAAGTAATCGATTGACAGATCTCTTAAAGAATGATAGCTTTAAGTGGTCAGCTGCAACATCTTCTGCTTTTGATCAATTAAAGGAAGCCTTAATAAATGCTCTACTCTTAGCCTTGCCAGATGCTAGTAACATATTCATAGTGGAAACTTATGCCAGTGGCTATGGTATAGGGGTAGTCTTGATGCAACAAGGAAACCCCATAACATTTATAAGCAAAGCATTGTCTCCAAGACATGTTGTTATTTCAGTTTATGACAGAGAGTTATTGGCCATTGTTCATGCAGTCACCAAGTGGTCTCAATACTTGGTCAGAAATTTATCATCAGAACTGATCAAAGGGCTTTGAAATTCTTAATGGAGCAGAAAATTCACACTAACTCTCAATTAATGTGGCTAACTAAGTTTATACCTTTTGACTACACTATTGAGTACAAAAGAGGAGTGGAAAACAAAGTAGTTGGTGCACCTTCTAGAGTTTCTAGGGCTGAACTACTATAGTTGATCATAACACATAACACTTCAGATTTGATGCAAGCTATAGCTGATAGCTGGAAGACAGATGCTGACATGAAGATGCTTATTGATCACCTATAAGGGGATCACAATGCTCACTCACAGTTTACTTGGTCTCACAACCAGTTGAGAAGGAAAGGGAAGTTAGTAGTAGGCAAGTTATTACAACTGAGAAAGGATATCATCAGTTTTTGGCACTTTACACCTCAAGAATGACATTCAGGAGTAGATGCCACATTAAAAAGACTATTAACATTGTTCTGTTGGAAAGGCATAAAATGAGATGTAAAGAAATTTGATGCCACATTAAAAAGACTGTTAACATTGTTCTGTTGGAAAGGCATAAAATGAGATGTAAAGAAATTTGTTCAGGCTATGATGTTTGCCAAAGGTGTAAAGCTGACCTTGCAGCTTACACTGGTCTATTGCAGCCTCTACGAATTCCTGAGGTAGTGTGGTCTCAAATTAGTATGGACTACCAAAGTCAAAAGGGCATGATGTGATTCTAGTTGTAGCTGACAGACTGAACAAGTCGGCTCACTTTATTCCCTTGAAGCATCTTTATACTGCTCAGTCAGTAGCTAATGCATTTATGGATGTGGTATTCTAATTACATTGTCTCCCTGACTCTATTGTAAGTGATAGAGATGCAGTATTCCTAAGCTCTTTCTGGCAAGAACTATTCACCCTACAAGGGGTGCAACTTAATATGTCTTCTTCATATCACCCACAATCTGATGGGCAAACTGAGGTTATTAACAGGTGTTTGGAGACCTATATAAGATGCTTCTGTGCTGATGACCCTACAGGCTGGTACTTTTGTTTGGATATGGCAGAGTATTGGTACAACACCTCTCATCACTCTGCTATTAATACTATACTATTAATACTACCCCTTATGAAGCCTTATATGATAGACCTCCTCCCATTCACTTACCCTATCTACATAGGGAGTCTGCTTCATCTAAAGTTGACAACACACTAATCAATATGGAGCTAAAATTACAGCTACTTAAGCATCACTTGTCCAGAGCTCAACTAAGAATGAAGACGCAAGCTGATGCTCATAGATCAGACAGAAGTTCTGCTATTGGTGATTGGGTTTCTTTTAATGTGCAACCTTACAAACAAACTACTGTCTCATCTCAGCCTATCCACAAACTAGCTGCAAAATACTATGGTCCTTTCCAGATCATTAAAAGGGTTTGTTCAGTAGCTTACACACTTTTATTCCCTACTTCAGTTAAGATGCATCCCACACTCTATGTATCCCTTCTCAAGAAATGTCACACATTACTTGATCATATTTCCTACCCCTAACACTGATATAGCTAACCTTCACTGTCCTAACCCTCACTGTCCTAACCCTGAGCTAATATTACAAAGATGAATGGTAAAGAAAGAGAACAAGGTTGTTGCTCAAGTCTTGGTTAAATGAGAAGGATTAACTGCAGATCATGCTACTTGGGAGTACTTCAATGAGCTCCGGACCAGATTTCCTTCTTTTAATCCTTGAAGACAAGGATCTTCTCCAGGAGGGAGTATTGATATACAAAATAGCAGCTGGGAATCCAAGTTAGGGATAAAGCCAGTCCAAAGTTAGTTAATTCAGTTAGAGTCTAGTCAGCATGTCAGTTAGAGTTAATTAAATGCAATTAGTTGGTTAGAAAGGAATTGATTCTGTGTATCATACATAGTTACTCATACATACTTCATTAGATGGATATAAAAGGATTACATTGTAAAGATTTCATTCATTCATGATATATACAAATTCAGTTCTTGTTCTTATTCTTCTTCTTCTTCTCTCAATTTCCATTTCTTGCTTTCCATTACTGCTGGTTACTCAAGCTTCTCTGTAATGCTTCTGTCCATCTGCCTAATTCTCAGTTTCTTCTTGTAATCTCTGAATTTAGCTAACAATTCCCTTCCCCTTCCTTGCCCAACGAAGCCTTCTCCCCTCCAAAAAAAAATTAAAAAGAAAAAGAAAGATATGTTGTTTTTTGGTTTACCATTTGGTGTTTGATGCCCACTTTGTGGCTCTAATAAATGTGCACGATGATGATATTAGGGCATAATTTATACTTCGTCTCTCTTGAAATTTGTACACAAATAGCCTCGATATTCAAGTTTTTCCACATGCGGCAACACATCATCTCAAATTTTGCTAGATCAGTAAAAATTTAATTTGTCCACTAGTTTTAACAAAGCGACAACACTTGTTTGTATGATTTCAAAATGGTACCATGCATTGTTGGTTCGATTAAACTATGAGCAATTAAATTTTTGTTGATCCGACATAACTTGATTGTTCAAAATTTTCTCCCTACAATACTTAAAAATTAAACATGAACAAACTTAAATAGCACTAAAAAAAAGGTCATCAAATAAAATCTTTTGTGCACATTTTAGAGGAAGAACACTCTATTAAAGGTAATTCATTCTCAAAATTCATATATGAGACCTTAGGTTAATGGATACTTAAAAGGGCAATTCACAAAACTATACAAACTAACATTTTTTCTTACACTAAAATGTCAACATTTTCCCATTTTCAAAACATAGCAACATTTTTTTTTCAAAACATAGCAAAACACAAACAAAAGGATGATAAAAGCCTAGATCCACCTCCTACCACCCCCTGCCCCCAGCCCCCATCACTGCCACCACCGCCGCCCATCAACCACCGCCCGCAATGTATGGACAGTGTATGGACAGTGTATATTTTTGTAATTTCACTGTATGAACAGTGTATGGACAATGTATACATTGTATATATAGTGAAAATACGGTGGATACACACACATACACTTATTGTATGTGTGTATATTCTCTGTATAGACACTGTATGGTCATTGTATGCACGTTCATTCACCGTACATACACACAAACAACAAAATCGAATCTGATTGTATATTTATTGTATGACAAGTATATATTCATTGTATGTCCGGTGTATATTCACTGTATATACAGTGCATACACCGGGCATACAATGAAAATACACACGGCATACATTCCATACAGTCCCAAAACACCAAATATACACCACAACCACCGTGGTTCCGCCGTGTCCCACCGGAAAATTCAAAAAACTAAAAAAGAAATGAGCAACGCAGCAGCCCCGCCTACACAGCTGCTATACAATCCATATACGCCTAATCAACCACCACACACAGCCGACGGCGCAGAAAAACACCACGACATTAGCAGATTCGCCGCCGCCGGCACAGATCAAAACACGGGTGGTTGCCGTCGCGATCAGAGGAGATTTGGAACAGAAAGAAGTGCGACGGAGCACACTATGGATGGTGGAACGCGACAGCGAAGAGCACGGTTTAGAGGATGAAAAACGACGGCGACGGTGCATATCTCAGGCGGGAACCGCAAAGCAACGACGGGGGAAGGGTTTGGGGGGAGGAACGGGTGACAACCGGAGTCGCCGGAGGTCCGTTGACGGCGGCGCTGAAGAGGTAAGTGTGGCGAGAGAAGAGAGAGGGAAGAGAGAGAAGAGGAGAAAAAAAACTAGGGTTTGGTTAAATTATGCTATGTTTAGTAGCATTTTTGAAAATGTTGCTACGTTTGGTAAAGTGACAAAATGTTGCTATGTTTTTAAATAAAGTTCCCTAAATTGATATAGAGCGTAATTTGCCCTACTTAAAACGGTGACAAAGGGTAACAAAGGGAGTTATGTGCTAAACAAAAAAAAAAAAAAATCTTATTTTGACTTAAAATACCATCTTTTGTTGAAATATGAAATTTAATCAAAAATGAAGAAAATACTCCAAAGAAAAAAAAAACAACAAGAACAACATACCAAGTGTATTTTACAAATAGAATTTGGTGAAGATTTGATGTAGGCAGACTTTATCTACCAAGTGGAGAGTCCGTTTCCAATTGACCCTCAGCCGAAAAAAGAAAAAAGAAATGGAAAAAAGCATGGATACAAAAACGCCCACGCGATAGGACTTTTTGGAAAGAACAAGAACACAACAAGAAGAAAGATGGCACACCTATAGGCCACACCCATCCATCTTGCTCTATTGTTGTATGTAATGAAAAATAAGAATGTTGGGTGGGTCTAGGTGTAGTACTTGTATATCTCACCACTTAAGAGACTCTAATTTCTGCATTTCCACAACTACCTCTATCTCTTCCTTCAACAAAATCAAATTAAGGAACAAGAACAGCAGTTATAGCAGCAGTGGCACTTCTTGTTTGAGCTATAAAGTTTGTGACTTTGAGGTCAATTGTTTCCAACCCAAATCTTCACATACCCAAGCCTCTTCACTTTCTCAAAGTTTGAGGTATTTTTTCATTACTTTTCTTCTTTGAGCTCTAAATTTAGTTAATTTTGCGTAAAGCTCCTTGATTTTTGATAGTTTGAGGTGAATTTTGTCTATTTTCACATGTTTTTTTAACCCCTTTTGTCATTGAAAAGAAAAAGTGTAGAAATTTGCTTTCTATAACCTTGATTTATAAGCTCATTATTGTTAACTGTGGTGTCCCGGCGAGCTTATCGAGGTGCCGGTAACTCTGTCCACCCAAGCTTGGACTTATAAGCGGCTTATTATCTTTTCAGATAGAATGAGTGAGAAGGGCTGGAAGGATACTTTCATTTGTAACTGCAATGAGATGAAAGTGTTGAATCAGTTTGGATTCTTTTTCTTTTGGCAAAATTATATGATAAGTTTATTGGAGTGCTGTACAAGAAAAGAGAGGGGGGGGGGGGGGGGTATGTCTTTGTGCATAGTAAACTGTAGTATGTTAAGTTTTTTGTTGTAGATCTAAAATAAATAAATTAACATTAATAGACTGGTATTTAAGTGGTAGAGGGGCGGCCCATTATCCGCCGAGTTTCCAACAATGAGCCACTGGTCCTCGGGGGTTTTTCGGTTGCCAAAAAAAAAAGTAAAGAAAAGTTTAATGTTTTAGGTGAGAGGATTCACACTCTTCAACAAGGCAGAGAGCAGATAGAGGCTTGTGTTTGAGTCTTGTTGCCAGTACAACAACACCAACAACTAAGCCTCAATCCCAAACAAGTTGGGATCAGCTATAAATTGCCAATCATCTACAAAATTAGTCACATGCCTGGTCTACTACACGTGAGAGAGCGTGTTGTAGACCTAAAATGAATAAATAAGAGTTTCTTCCTAATAGTATACTATTTTTCTCGAGCCGAGGATCTATCGGAAACAACCTCTCTACTTCATCTGAGGTAAGGGTAAGGTTTGTATACACATCACCCTCCCCCGACCCCACCTGTGGGATTATATCGTGTATGTTGTCATTGTTGTTTCTTCCTAGTAGTATAAGTAATATATTAGATGAGATAGTAATAGATTTTCATCTAGACATAGTATTTGGGTTAGTTTTAGCTTATAAGTTTATGTTCAAATGGAGCTTACAGAGGTCAGATTTCCGTAGAGTTCTTTATTCAATTGTTTTGACATGGTAATGTCATTTTGTATTCTAAAGTATGACTTTCTTCTTCACACTTGTCATGTAAAGCCAATCTGGAACAGATGAGGAGCCTCCATCAGAAAGATTGACCACGCTTGCAGGTTTGCTCTAACCCATATACCCAACTTTTTGAATAATTTTCCTCTATGTTGAGTGCTACACAGATACCTTGTTCTACAGTTTTTCTGCCATTCTTATTTCATGACACTTGGTTACATTGCTATCGCCGCTTATGCTTGTTCTTTCCTTTTTTAATTCTAATTCTTTTTACATCCTGGTTTATTAAAGAAATGGCGGGAAATAGGTTAACAAGATTTAGCCATTTCTGTTAGGGTACATATCTGTTTGCATGTAATCTGATGCACTTCCTTTTTCAATTATACTGAAAGGTCAAAGAATAGCCTGTTATTATCGTGGATAATATTGCTCGGAATTCTTTAACACCATTTTGAAGACTTCTCGTGCAATAATAGCACAAGTGACTGCTCTCTACTCTCTAGTCCACTGGTGGAAGAATGTGGATTTTACGGGCTGATTTAAAAACTTTAGTGAGTTCAATTGTCAGAGAAGTGGTGAGCCTTGACGGGTTCTATTAGGAAAAGAGGTAGGTTCGTAATCGAGGAGACAAAATTCTGAGAAAAACTGGGGTACCGTGAACATTAGTCTTAAACAGTGCTAATAGGATAGTTGGAAAAGGATAAGTGTAGATTTGGAATTCATCAGGATCCCCCTAAGGTAAGGTCATTTGAAGTGCCAGGTTAACAATAAAAACACCACAATGAGCTCATAATTTTTCATTTTATTGAGTTGAAAGAATGTCTATGTATTGATAAGTAGGAAGCAGCCTTTGTACTTATTACTTTATGAATCACTAAACAATAAGGTTCTTTTACCTCAGTTCTAACACGAGCTGGACACCAAAATATCCTGGCAAAACATGAAGTATCACAATAATAAGTAATAACCATCAGATTTCCTTTAATCACTTCAGAAAATGTTAAAAATCATTATGTTATTCGATGACTTCCGTTCCAAGGTTATGGAAATTTTCTCTCACTAAAGCACTCCTAGGATATGGGTAACATGATGCACATGGATGGCCCTGTGTAAGCCTATACCAAGCTGAAGTTTAATGGCATCCTCTTAACACAATTTGACCACAAGATCATAGAAACTAAATAAAACTGCAAAAACCATTGAAACATGTTTTAAAATATGGGGTTCATCATAAAAGGAAAATATGTCCATGCTTTCATCGATTGTTTTGCTAACACTTTGCGCCTATTCTTTCAATATACCATGTACTTTGATTGTTTTTTTCTTTTTATTTTCTTTCTTATAGAAAGAACTAGGAATAATCTACTGTGAACAGTTGAATGGTCAATCTGCAAATTTCTTTTCTAAATTTTCTTTGGGCCTAACATTACATGTTTGGATTACTACGTATAAATTCTACATTCTCACTTATCATAGAAAAAAAGAGAGTTTCAAATTCACTTGTCAATATTGTGCTGTAAATGAGAAGACGTAAAAGATTCTTGGATATCATATATGTGTAAATTCTCAATTGTTGGTTTCATTTCAATAGGCGGGATAGTAGCTCTGGGGAAGTTTGATGCACTTCACATTGGTCACCGTGAGCTTGCAATCCAAGCAGCAAAGAGAGGAATTCCGTTTCTTCTTTCATTTGTTGGAATGGCGGAAGTACTTGGATGGGCACCAAGGTTTAACTTCTGTTCTCTCTTTCATTTTACTCTACTGTAGTAGAATGTTAATTAGAGAAATATTATATCCTCGGAAGATCAGAAAAGGAGAGAAGCAGGGGGGGGGGGGGGGGAAATCGACCAAATCCTCACTGCTACACTGGAGCCTGTAATAGTACCTAGGTTCAACCAGATCTCATTTTTTTTTTAAAGTCTCAGTGAGTTCTATCTTGGATTCTCTAAATATGATAGAGAGAGAGAGAGAGAGAGAGTCTCACATTAGGGAGCACCTCTTTGCAACCTCTTAATTCATAGCAATACTCCTCCTAGATCCTTTGTTTTAGCATAATTCTATGGACCCTGTTGACGCTGTTTATTACGAAGCACTAGATTTGTTGATTAGGACTCTTGATTTTAGGATGATCAATTCAGAGTATGTGCAAAGAGGGAAAAATATTTCAACAAACTTTAGTTCGTTCCAGATGAAAGGACAAAGTAAAGAAATAAATAAATTGAAGCTCTCTCTCTTTTTGGGTGATAAGTAAAAGTTAGTGATGATTCCTTATAGGTTCGCAGCATCTAGTCCTTCGTTTTAAACTCAAGGGACGTCTTTGTCACATGTTACACGACATTGATTTGCTCCTTTAAAATACAAATTTTATTCTACTCAAGTAGTTTATAGGAAAAATCATGGTTTGTAAATTTTGTTCTTTGAAGCTGGTAAAAAATGTATATCCTCCTAACCTTACTCGAGCATATTGAAAAGTTTCTTTTTTTTAGTTTACGAAATGAGAGAGAATTTATGGATGATGTTGTCTATATTTTCTACACAGGGCTCCCATTGTTGCTGAATGTGATCGCAAAAGGATTCTTTCATCTTGGGCTCCTTATTGCTCTAATGTAATCCCAAGGGAATTCCAGATAGAATTTTCCAAAGTCCGAAATCTTACACCTCGACAGTTTGTGGAAAAGCTGTCCAAAGAGCTGGGAGTTCGAGGAGTTGTTGCTGGTATGTTGTAACATTCTAACTTGACATAGAGTTTTTCAATTATAAACTAAAAGAGGAAAAAATTATGACACCATTTGATGATCTCAGGCGAAAACTATCGTTTTGGATATAGAGCTGCTGGCAATGCATCAGACCTTGTGAAGCTCTGTGAAGAGTATGGATTGGAGGCTTATATAATCAATTCAGTCATGGACAAGAATCAAATTTCTGTAGCCTTGGACTCTCCTGATGGAAAAAAGGAGAGAGGGCAAGTATCATCTACTCGTGTAAGGTATGCCCTTGACAAGGGAAACATGAAGTATGTGTCAGAGCTTTTGGGTCGCCCCCATCGTCTTGTTTTAACGATGGAAGACCGGGAAAGGTTTATTAGTGAGAGAAATAGGCTGTCAGCTCCAAAGTCTTGTTTCTTGAATCTTGCACCCAAGGAAGGTCTTTATGAGAATTGTTCAGTTTTGATAGACAAGAGTGCTGTACCCTGCAGAGTAGTTGTTGGTACAACAGATATTCATTTGGAATGTGACGAGGTAGCTAATTTTACTTGTATTACTTCTCGAGACTTTAAGATATTGGGTATTGACTTTGGTAATCCAGAGTTAGATGAGGTTCAAATTTTGTAATTTCATTCCCTATAATTCTTCAGTGCAACCAGTTCTGAATGTCCACCAATCTTTAAGTATGAGTATGATTCTTTAAGAGAGACATGATGAATAAACATTGCTGCACAATTGGCATATTTTTGGTGGGAACATAGGTTGAGTTTCCCAATATCAAATGCCAAAATTCTGAGTGTAAACAGAATCGAGATGAGAATATGCATCAAATAGCACATATCATTATGAAATGACTTTTGATCATTACCATACATTATGGATTTTGTTCTGTCATTACAAGTAGATTGAGTTAGAAACTTGGTTACTGTTACTCTTTCTTTTCCTTGACAGCTGAGTGTTTTTGCATTTGTTTTAAATAGTGACGACCCCTTGATTATAATCTGGTTGTCCTTAATCGCTTATTGTCCTTTCCACCAATTAAGCTATCTCAAGAGTTTGGAGTTCATTTCCTTCAGTGAAGTTGTAATTGTTGACATGTGTGAACAGTCCGATCTAATAGTTTAAATTGTTAAATACGAGGGATGGAACATTTTTATTTTCTACTTACAACATGTTTCATTCATCTGGAATTATGAATATAATTGTAAAGAGGGAGCTCTTTTTGTTACTTAGTTTACTGTGGAAAAGTAGTGGATGCAATATGTTTATGCCCACTAATTATTAACAGTTTGAATCTGTTTCTGTAAGGAGTGCTTCTCCTAGACCTCTAGGCTCTCTCATTCATGAAGAGTGGTTGAACCATACTGTCCCTTATTGCTTATCAAAACGTTGTTCACCATCTAGTGGGTGGTCATATGAAGTGCTTGTCTCACAGTAAATAATCTTTTTATGCTGCATCAAACTATATGGAGTTTGAATGTCATTTGAAGTTTCGTTGAAAACTGAAGCTCAACTTGTTACATCTATATTTTGTCCTTCAAATCCTGAGGACAAGCTTATAGGCATCTTAGAGAACAGTGGGAGTCGTAGATGGAGTTCCATGGACTGTAATTGGGAAGTGCTGCATCTCTGCTAACTCGAAGCGGAAGTCTTGTAGAAAGTACTTCCTAAAGTGAAGTCTGTTCTTTCAAAGGCTCTAAGCTATCCTGCACACAACTAAATTTAGTAGAGATGGGGTGCTTTGCTAATTCTAAATGTGCATTAACAATGTGATTGTGGTTCTCATGCCTTGTTCATTTGAGTTTTCTTCACCAAAGGTATGACTCTTTTGTTGGCCTTCAAGTTGTTCTTGACTGATTAGATTACTGAGAAGCGGCTGTTCTTTCTACTTCTCTGTGGTCCTTTTGGTGTATAAGTAATTCATTGATCTTTTCAAGGACCGTGTATTACTCCTGATGAATGTGTCCAAGGGTGTCTCTTTTCATTTGGAGTTTCATGCTACTTGACTCGAGATTATGAGTAATGCAGCAAATGTAGTTCCAGTTAGATATGAACTTCTGCTGGTTTTGTTTAGCTAAGATACATGGAGTTTAGAGATCTGATAAAGCTGGAATTTGGTGGTGTTTCTATGGAGCAGCATGGGGATTTTGCTAAGATGGATTGCATGTGTGAAAAATATTAACACTAAATCATTCTGAATGCTTATATGAAATGAAAGTCTGCTAAGAGAATCAAATATGTGTTGTAGGGGGGATGGTGAGTCCCTAGTGGATGAGATGGATCGGATTGTATTCGATGACTCCTCAAGTGTGGGTGATGAACCTAGCACTCTTTCTTTATTATTTTCTTTCCATTTACTAATTGTAATTTGTTGCTATCATTTCTGAATAAGCAAAATATCGTAAAAATTGTAACTGCTGATTTAGAATTATCAGAAACTTAGAGGTTGTTTGCAAAGGAATTAGACTAGCAAGGAGTATTTACTAATCTTGGAAATGATGTCAGTGGTGTGATTAATAGGATAATATGGAAGCTGAAAGCTTTGCATCAACAGAGCATGTCATTCATTGCAACAGCGTTGGATTAAGGTCATCCTCTAGTTACTTGAAATAAGTAGTGAGAAATGTGAATGCTGTCGCCCATTTCTAGCTATGCTATCACCTTCTAGTCAATTTGAATCTAGTTGTACTGTCGTGTGGATGCTAATGAATAATGCACAAAATGGAGTAACTGAATTTATGCCATTATTTTCTCAACTACAAAGGAGAAGAAATTATGTGAACATGCATGTTTTTTTATTGGGATGTCTTGAATCTCCTTATATCGTTGTCCAAGTTACGGGGCTTATTTTTAATTGATCATCTCTAATTCTCCTTTACATCATAGTTACCTTTTCTTAGAGGGAACGAATTTTACAAATACATATTATTCATGTTCATGATGAGTTGGTTGATATTTTTGTAAACTATTGTACATGAAAATGATGCTTGTATTTGGTTATGCAAAAAACTATCCAACTGTGGTCTAGAATGGTGCTCATGTCTTGCTGCTTAAACTAGGTTGGTCAATATAATTGCTTGAGCTTGCACCTACATCTTGACCGAGCTTGCACTTCATCTTTTCCTTGGCTCATGGTTCTTCCATTCTCCTTCATTCTTCCTCAAGCTAATGTTAGAACCAAGCTAATGTTACATTAAACTGCATTAATGTACTACAATTAAGTGATAAGTATTTTTGTAGAAGACATATTATATATTAACTGGATTGATGTAGACATTATGACTCTTAAGTTTTGGGACCCTTATACTAACTTAATGTAAGTGCGAAATTTTTCTTTCACCGTAACTTGATAGGGTATTGAATAATAATACTGATAGGCATGAAGTAGCCATGATTATTTTGTGAAATAGTTAAAACAAGCATAAGCTTAATCCGGACATTCAAGAAGAACCTAAGTTAGTCTAGCCAATTTAAATGGGTGTAAGCTAATCCAAACATAAAACTAATTATTTTTAATTATCTTATTCTTATAAACACGAGTATAATAAAAGGAGGTGTGGTGCGAATATACCATATGTTAGTTGAAACACCCCATAAATCATCACAAAATGTAAGTTCCAACTTCCAATGTTTGTTGTTGTGCTTCATAAGTTGGTAACCACCGCACTCCAACTAGTATTACACAAAATAGACCCTTTATCCAACTCATAATAATTCATTAAATTTCACAAAATAAGACAACATGTGCATCACTCCCAAACCCCTATAAATAAAGCAAAACAAACACAAAACATAAAGTACAAAAAACCCTCAGTTAGATCAGAACAAATAAATGGCCTGCAACGACTCTAATCTAATAAACGGTGTCGTTTCAGGCCTATGTATAAACGAAAGCCTCGGAGATGACGAGCTTCGGGCCGTACTATCCAGGCTCGAACACGACAAAGACAAGGAAGTTTTCGGGCTGGTTTGTAAACGGTGGCTCGTTATTCAAAGCACTGAAAGGAAAAAACTATGTGCTCGGGCCGGGCCTCACATGCTCCGCAAAATCGCGGCCCGATTCACTCGTTTACATGAACTAGATCTTTCTCAGTCTGTTTCTAGATCATTCTATCCTGGTGTTACTGATTCTGATCTTTCTGTTATTTCTACTGCTTTCTCTTGCTTACGTGTCCTCAGTTTACACAACTGTAAAGGTCCGTTTTTTCATTTTTTATTTTATTTACTGGCTCCGTCCTAATTTATGTGAACCTGTTTGACTTCCCTCCGTCTCAATTTATGTGAATGTGTTGACTGGGCACAAAGTTTAATAATTTATGTGAACCCGCTTGACCGGGAACAGAGTTTAAGAATTTATGTGAACGACTTCCCTCCGTCCCTATTTATGTGAACATGTTTGACTGCAAACCGAGTTTAAGAATTTATGTGAACGTGTTTGACTGGGAACTGAGTTTACGAATTTATGTGAACGTGTTTGACTTCCCTCAATTTATGTGAATGTGTTTGACTGGGAACAGAGTTTACGAATTTATGTTAATGACTTCCCTCCGTCCCTATTTATGTGAACGTGTTTGACTGCAAACCGAGTTTTAGAATTTATGTGAACATGTTTGACTTCCCTCAATTTATGTGTATGTGTTTTACTGGGAACAGAGTTTAAGAATTTATGTGAACCACTTCCCTCTGTCCCTATTATTTATGTGAAGGTGTTTGAATGGGAATAGAGTTTAAGAAATAAGGGAATAAAAACGAAACTTGTGGGTCTAAAATTAGAACTGTTACTAAATATAGTAAGGGGTTATTTTTATTTTTGGGACGGGCTAAAAAGGATATAGTGTTTCATACATTGGGACAGAGAGAGTAATATATTGCTATATACACCACTGAAGAGTAGTGGTTCGGTGATACTTCGTATCCATTACTGATTTACTTAAAATCTTAAATCCGTCTCTGTGGGTCGGATGGCCAAAGAAGAAACTGTGTTCTTGTACATTATGGAGGTCTAAAGGTTTTAATAAACAATTTTGTTTTTAAATGCTAAAAATTTTGGGTGAATTATGGGAAAAAAACTAGCATTTTTCTGTTTTCTAGGTTGTCAATGATGGATTTTTTGTGAAGTATTTTGATGGAATTTATTCGCAGGTTTTTGAGAAAATTAAAATGCAAATTTTCAGAAATATATGATTCTGTGTAAATGTTATGTCTTTGGTGTTATGTGGTTCTCAAGTTGTTGCAAAAGGGAGGATAGTGTAGTTATTATTCCAACTTCCAAAAGAATGTTTAACCTCTTCGAACGCCGCTGCAGACAAAAATTTGGTATTTAAGTGGAGAAGGGTAGAGGCCTGTTATTGAGTTTTGGACCGTGTGCCATGGGTCCTAGGGGTTATCTTAGTTATTAATAAAGAAACTGTTAACTTTTTTGCTAATCTAAGGCTCAGTGATTCGTTTTCTTCCAACCCGCAAATAGTTCTTTGTGGGCAAGGAAAAGAAAAGCTGATTGACAATTTGTGCTTGAGGTAATAGTCAGATTTTTGACAAGGGAGATAATAGTCAGATCATCTTAGATATCTCCCAATATAATAATTAAAAAGACGAAAGCTAAAAGTTGCTTACGTGTCCTCTTAGAATTAACCTGTGAGGTTTGATGTTCCAAATTTACAGGCATAACCGACAATGGAATGGCAGCAATTGGGTCCAGTCTCTCTTCTTTACAGTCCTTAGATGTATCCTACTGCAGAAAGATTACAGACAAGGGGCTATCAACTGTTACTGAGGGGTGTCGTGACTTGAGAACCTTGCATCTTGCTGGCTGTAGATTTGTCACAGATTCATTACTGAAAGCTCTCTCAAAGAATTGCCATAATTTAGAGGAGCTGGGTTTGCAAGGATGCACCAACATTACCAACTCAGGTCTCTCTGTTCTGGTTGAAGGTTGCAGAAGGATAAAACATCTAGACATTAACAAATGCAGCAACATTGGTGATATCGGGATATCTAGCGTGTCCAAAGCTTGTTCGTTGACTCTTAGGATATTGAAGTTGTTGGATTGCTACAAGGTTGGCGATGAGTCCATTTTATCCTTGGCCAACTACTGCAAGAATCTTGAGACACTCGTTATTGGTGGTTGCCGTAACATATCAGATGAGTCCATGAAATCACTGGCTGCTGCTTGTGGTAATAGTCTTAGGAAACTGAGGATGGATTGGTGTTTGAGTATTACAGACTCCTCATTGGACTGCATCGTTTCCAAATGCAGAAAGCTTGAGGTTCTTGACATTGGCTGCTGTGAAGAGGTAACTGATTCGGCATTTCAACAATTAGGAAGTGAAGACTTTATGCTCGGGATGAAGATTTTGAAGGTCAGTAACTGTCCAAAGATCACTGTTGAAGGAATTAAGAAGCTTATGAAGTCATGTGAATATCTTGAATATCTAGATGTACGGTCTTGTCCCCTTATCACTAAAGCAGGGTGTGAGGAGGCTGGAATTCAGTTTCCTGAATCTTGTAAAATTAACTTCACTGGGAGCTTAGCAGAGCCGGATGTGTTACTTTGAGCAGTACTTGATTATCAAATGCCTTTACTACACTGATATTAAGCAATGTCTTTTGAGGCCTGATAGATGATTATGCAGTGAAATTAACGCATTCGTTTCCCAAGACCTACAATATGACCTTGGAAGCTCCTGGTGTCAGTTCTTTGTTCCCATTATTTGTCTTTTGTTTAGCATCAAGTTTGTCATTGTATATTAGTTCCATGCTTTTCATTTAGCATCAAGTTTGTCTTGTATATCATCCTTGTAAATTTTTAGTGGGGCCCATTGTTTGTTAGGCTTTCAGATTCTGAATGGAACGAAATCCCATTGTTCCTGACTTCTACCAGTAATGATGGTTTGATTGATTAAATTTCTTGTATGACCTATCCGATTATTTTGTTTGGAATAGTTTCAATCATTAGAGTAGGATGTCTGTGTTAGTTGGACGCCTACCTGCTGGATAGCACAATGTAGCACCAAGTCTGTTAAATAATTCCTTCTCTTATCTTTCAACTGCCTTACTGTTATAAACTGCCTGTATTTACATTTGCCAGTTCAGTTTGTGTGTGTGTGTCTGTGTGTGTGTCAATTGGCTTGTGTAGCTGGAACTGCAAGCTTGGAGGTTTGCAAGTACCCATATTTCAACTAGTCAGCCAAAGAAGAAGTAATCAGACTGCAAGATAGGAGACAATGTTCTTAGTGCAAAATACTGGTTTAACCTAATTAACAGAAATACTAAAGACCAATAAAGGGAAAAAAAAAAACTTGAAGGCAGCAAAGGTTGTAGATACAGTGGGCATGTAAACAATCCTAAAATGCTAATCATATAGCATTTGGTTCTTATTTTATCACAGTAACTTCATTAAAAAAAAAAAATTATCATACAGTAAATATGGGCATAGAGCTTATTCAAAGGACAAGTAGAAGCTGAATAAATCATTCAGAAAAGCCATCTGTTTGCATAAGTTCTACAATAAGTCTATACATTCATATTAACTCCTAAGGCTCAAAGCCTATCAAACCTAAAACTCACTTTGAGCTATGGAGCTAGTTACAAGTTTGAACTGATCTGTAAGTTGGTTTTCCATCAACATTCTACATTGATGAACGGGCATATTGGAAAAAATGAAAAAAAAAGGGTCATCATCTTAGTGCTCTTGAAGTACTTGAGATTGCGACCTGCAGATATCTGAGAGTCTTTTGATGACTGAGGAATCCCATAAACCAGAACTCAAAATCATCCTCTGTGACTACTTGTATATACTTCTGTGATGGCCTTTCCATGTTTTCACTCTTTTTTGCTTTCTGTATCTTACTTAATGGGATCAAGACCTGCAATTGTGGACCGATCAGATTATGCTTCACATGGATAGAAAAATAGAGATGAAGGGAAAACTGAGCAAAAGGTTACCTTATAACGGATTCTTAGCAACTTTCCTGTTGGTGATAAGATCTTTATTGATCTCTCACTGCAGAAAGCAACCTTATCAGTAGAGATGAAGAGAAGGCCTGCCATTGGACCAGCTGTAGTTGATAAATAGCACTGAGAAACCTTCAATAGTTTTTCATCATCTCTAACACTAAACTTCTGCTTGAATATTCTCTCCAATCCTCCTACTTGAAGAATTTTCGCCCCAAGACTCAATTTTCCTTTCACAGTTTCTGTCAGCTTTGGGCTTAGGCTCACTGCACAATTAGTTGAAACATTAAGGAGATGACAATCATACTTTCCACCAGACATGTCAATATTCCCTGGATTAATGTACATAATGACTCACTTATTTGTGTTCTTTAGATTTACAGTAATTTCATTATAATTTTTGAAGTCTTTATCATTTATGTAACTGCTTACCATGCTCACGAATGCCTCGTGCAAGACAATCCATCCTTTCTCCCAGTTTGTTCATCTTACCGATCACTGAGTTTCCTGCATATTCAAGAATTAGTATTACATAATAATGATCTCTTCATTCAAGGGTACACGATCAAGTCGATTCTTCATCAAAAGACAGGGAAAATACTCACTCTGTGTAATTTTAGATAAGTTTTTCGAAGTTGCAGATGGAACATGGTCTTGGCAAGCAGATAGGGACATTAGTCTTTTTTGCTGCCTTTCAAATGAGCATACTGCTGAACCCATGGGAATACTCCCCACTTCTCCACAAAGTAAGTTCTTCATTGTGACTTCTTATTTTGATGAGGCCGATTGCTGTATTGTGAAGGTCAGTGAGGAGGAAGTCTTGAGAAGTAAGTCTCGGATGATGGTTTAAGGATATCCCTTGTAGCACTATATATAGGAGTTGGGGAGAGGTTGATAAATCTGTATCTTTTAACTAATTGTTGCTTGAGTCAGCTATGGGTCATTAAAAACAACCGAAAAAGAAAATCATGTGCTTTTTAGAATTTTCTTTTGTACTAAGTAGAAAAATGTTGTTAGGAAGATGGAGTGTCTTCAATTATCTTTTTGTTGATTGAAATTTGAAATAATAAAAAATCAAAGTGCAGTGCATTTTCTACCTCTCCTTTCTTTTCTTTGGTTTTCCTTTTTTGTAGTCCATTAATATGTCTTTCTATTGCTGCGAAGGTTTTGAAAATGTCTTCTTTTAGCTGTCTGCTCTATTACAGTAAACTAATCCCATGCTGCTTAAGTTTGTTATCAAGATTTGTGTGCACATGTGGTGTCTCTAACTTTTGTGTTGGCAGATATGCTTTCTGATGCAGTCTACTTTCACAAGTGGAGAAAAAGCAAGAGAAAGGTTTGCATCCTGAGGTCATCTTGTCAAAACTAGTAAGGTAGGTTAACTCACCCTAAATGACTTTTCTTCTTTTCTAAGCAAATCACTGATAATTTTTTTAGATAATTAATGATTGAGTAAGCACTTGTTTAAACTAAACTTATTAGCTTTGACTCTCCAAGGGACGTCGTTATAACTTTGAACTTGAGATAGCTAGTTGGGACTGCCTCTTTTAAAAAGCAGGTTGTTGCTATTGGGTTGTTACAGCTTGATGTTATTCTATCTCTATATATCTACGTCCCCTCTGATTGCCCTAGATTATAAAAAAAAGAACAAAATTTTTCTTATTATTGCTAGTTTCTTCAGGTAAACACACTATACAGATTGATGACTTCATAATATATAAATTTTCGTAAATTAAGTTACAATTATCTCCTAATATTGATATAAATGACAAGATTCAATCTTTATATGATTAAAGTTGGCTAGATGAATCATTTGAGTTTATGACATTATTGCCAAGTGGTGATCCATAACCACCACTTGACTGTCCCTTAACAAATCTGGCAAGGGAAATTAAAGTAGCCATTTGAAGATTTCAATCTGTATGTAGATCCAACAATTCCGTGCTTGTCGGGATATTATAAACTTCTCTTTTTAGGCAGTTACCTTATTTGCCTTTTTTCATTTCTTCTTGAGGTGTAAAGGCAAGATTTGTAGGCCATATGTGCTGACTTTATGTGGAACACACCATGCACACATGCATACCTTACGGACAAATGATTTAATTAAAATTTTGAGTAACTAACTTGTTTTCTCCATAATTTTGATCAACTTTTCATTCGAACATTACTTTGAAAAATCATAAGAAATAAAAGTATCCAAAAAGAACTGTAAGCACACAGAATACTATATTATCTGATGCATTTTCCATATGTTTCTTTGCATATACTTAACAAGTTATAAAGAAATCACTTAAAAAGTAGTTTAAGAATTTTGCAGTGCGGAATCACTTTGTCCTTTCATTTCTATGTTATCCAACAAGCAGAGTCGGTCATTTACATAAAAAAATGTATTCAGATATTGTGGTTGCTAAAATCCACTGGTTAAACGAATGCATTGACATCGTTTTAATAAGACTAAGGTAAAGATTTATGAAGCACACAAAGAAAACTGTGGACGAAAAATACAAAGGAAGTTCGATGGTGCGCACCCAAGCTTGCAGATTACGGTGGTACGTCAAAGCAACAAATAAAAAAGATGAGAGCTTAGCTAACTAAACTTTGTGAAGTTTCTTCAACATTGTGTATTGCATTAGTTTGTAGAATTCAATCCTTGCAATCTGTAATGGAGAGTCCTCTCAATTTCGCGAAGTAATTTCTGATCATATGTATACAAGAATGAACTGGATCATTCTTCTTCATGTTTTGGAGGATAAGGTTTATGTCCTCCTCTGTGTATTAGTTCTTTTTTATTATCTACAGGTTGGGGTCTATGCCTAACCCACCATGGTGGTCCTTTTGGCAAAAATATGATATGCTTAACAATAGCGAGACCAAATAGAGAGAGCTTAGAGTAACTTTAAATAGAGTTCTTGTTCAGCTCGAGATGAGCTTGAAGAGATTGTTGCATCTTCTTATAGTGGATTACGTGTCTTAACACCACAACTAACGCTGAGAAATTGCATTTTGTGAGAGTTGAGCGGAGCCATGTCCCTAGATTTTAGGGACCCGTTGCCGTTGTTAATATCTCGTTACTACTTATGTTGAGGCCTGCCTTGGACATGGTCAGCAAGTGTACCATATGCGAGGTATTTACACAAATGGCTTTCTCAATAACACTAAATATTGTCTTTGTTAGCTGGGCAATGTGCTAAATTTGTCTGCAGTTCAGGGTATATGTGTGTGTGTGCGCCTGTGTGTCAATTGGTGTAGATGTAAATTTTAAGCTGCATAAAGCCCGGAGGTTACAAGAACCATAGTTTAACTTATCGGCCAATGAAATTAATCAGACTGCAAATAGGAGCCGATGTTCTTATTGCAAAATTTACCGTCTGGCCAATGGCCATAAATAATGTTTCTGAAGATATGCTGGTTTAACCTAAATTACGAAATACTAAATACCAAAAAAGAAAAAAACATGAGGCAGCAAAGCCTGTTATTACAGTATTGTTGTGGCATGTAAACAATCCTGATATGCTAATATGAAAGTTAGCATTTGGCTCCTGTTTTCATATCGGAAATTGGGGCATAGAGCTTATCCAACAAGTAGAAGCTGAATAAATCATTCAGAATAGCCATCTGTTTGCATAAGTTTTAAAATACTCTTTCTTTACATTCATATTAACTCTTAAGGGATAAGGCTCAAAGCTTACCAAACTAAAACCTCCTTTGAGAATGGAGCTAATTACAAGTTTTGACATAATTGTAAATTTGTTGTTGAATCAATAATTACATTGGTGAACATGCGTATCGGAAAGCAAAATGAAAAACAAAAGGTGGAAAAAATTATGTTCTTAACTTGCTTGAATATGAGATTGACTGCTGCAGATATCTGAGAGTCTTTTGATGATTAAGGAATCCCATAAACCAGAATTCAAAATCATCCTCTGTAACTACCTGCATATACTTCTGTGATGGCTTTTCCATATTTTCACTCTCTTTTGCTTTCTTTATCTTACTTATTGGGATCACGACCTGCAATTGTGAACCTATTAGATTATGCTTCACATGGCTAGAAATTAGAGATAAAGAAAAACAAAGCAGCGGGTACCTTATAACGGATTCTAAGCAATTTTCCAGTTGGTGATAAGATCTTTATTGATCTCTCACTGCAGAAAGCAACCTTGTTAGTAGAGATGAAGAGAAGGCCTGCCATTGGACCAGCTGTAGTTGATAAATAGCATTGAGAAACCTTCAATAGCTTTTCTTCATCTCTAACGCTAAACTTCTGCTTGAATGTTCTCTCTAGCCCTCCTGCTTGAAGAATTTTCGCCCCAAGGCTCAATTTTCCCTTCACAGTTTCTGTTAGTTTCGGGCTTAGGCTCACTGCACATTTAAGGTTGAAACATTAAGGACTTTAAAATCAATACTTTCTCTCACACATGCATTATATTGCCTGGATTAGTGTACATAGTGACCACCTATTTGTGATCTTTAGATTTAAACATTGTGTTTTTCATTCTTTATGTAAATGCTTACCATGCTCACGGATGCCTTGTGCAAGGCAGTCCATCCTTTCTCCCAGTTTGTTCATCTTACCAATCACAGATTTTCCTGCATATTCAAGAATTAATATTCCATGTCAATGATCTTTCACTCAAGTGTACAGGATCAGGTTGAATCTTTTATCAAGAAACAGTAGAAACAACTCACTTTGCTTAATTCTAGACGAGTTCTTTGAAGTTGCAGATGGAACATGGTCCTGAGAAGCAGATTGAGTCAGTAGTCTTTTGGGCTGCCTTTCAAATGAGCATACTGCTGAATGCATGGGAATACCCCCCACATTTCCACAGAGTAAGTTCTTCATTCTGACTTTTGATTTTGAATTTTAGATTGTTGGATTCTGAAGGTCAGTGAGGAATATAAGTTCTTAGTTGATGTTTAAAGAATATACATTGTGGAACTATATATATAGAGGAGTTGGGGTCCCGTAGTTTGGGAGAGGTTGATGAATCTTTTAACTAATTGTTGCATGAGTCAGCTATGGGTCATCAAAAACAACCAAAAAAGAACATCATGTGCTTTTTAGAATTTTCTTTTTACTAAGAAGAAAAGGGTTGTTAGGAAGATGGAGTGTCTTCAATTATCTTTTTGTTGATTGAAAATTGAAATATTAAAAAATCAAAGTGCAGCGCATGTTCTGCCTCTTCTTTTCTTTGGTTTCCCTTTTTCTGCAGCCTATTAATGTATGTCTTTCTATTGCTGCAGAGGTTTTAAAGATGTCTTCTTTCTTATAATAGACTAATCTCACGCTGCCTTATTTTGTTATCAATTTGTGTGCACATGTGGTGTTTTAATTTTTGAGTTGGCAAGTCTGCTTTTTGATGCAAGCTACTTTTATAAGGTGATCAAAAGTAAGAGAAAGTATTGCATATTGAAGTCATCTAGTCAAAACTAGTAAGGTAGTTTAATTCACCCTAATCGAGTTTCTTCTTTTCTAAGCAAATCCACTTATAACTCTTATAGATAATTAAGGATTGAGTAAGCACTTGTTTAAACTAAAATTAATAGCTTTGATTCTGTAGAGGAACATCATTATGACTTTGAACTTGAGATTGCTAGTAGGGACTGCCTTTTTTAAGAAGCAGGTTATTGCTATTCTGTTGCTACAGCTTGGATGTTATTTTATCTCCGTTTACGTCCCTCTGCTTGCCCTAGGTTAAAAAGGGACAAAGTTTCTTTCTTATTTTTGCAAAATTCCCAAGGTAAGCATACTATACAGATTGTTTATCTTATAATAGGTATGGTACTTATTTAAAAGTATTTCCAAAATTAAGTTAAAACTATGTCCCAATATTGATATACATGACGCTATTCAATCCTTCTTTGTCCAGAAGTAAATAAAATTAGTAAATCATCTTCTGTTAGTTTATTAGTCTTATATGATTAAAGTTGACACATGAATGATTCAATTTATGACATTAAAGTTATAGTGGCGATCCATAACCATCACTTAACTGTCCCCTTTGAAACATGAGTGTCTCATCGATGACCATGAAGGCATGAACTTTGAATTGTTGCTTAACAAATCAGGCAAGGGAGATTAATGTAGTCATTCAAAGATTGCAATCTGTATGTAGGGCCAACAATTCTGGGGCTAATCTGGATTATGTTAACTTCTCTTTTAAGGTAGTTGCCTTATCTTGCGGTTTTTTCATCTCCTCTTGAGGTGTAAAGGCAAGATTTGTAGGCCATTACTGCTGACCTTACATGGAACACACCATGCACACATTCATACACACACGGACAAATGACTTAATAATTTTACTTGCTTTCTCCATAATTTGACCAGCTTTTGCATTTGGACATTACTTTGAGAAATCTGAAGAAATTAAAATATTCAAAATGAACTTCAAGCACAAAAAATTATTATATTTCCTGATCATTATTTATATGTTTCTTTGATACACTTAACAAGTCATTGTAAAAACTATCTTTAGAAGTGCTTTAAGAATTTTGCAATGTGTGTCAATTCGTCTTTTTTTTTTTTTTTTTTTTTGTGTCAATTCATCTTTTTTAGTTCTCTATGTTATCCAACAAGCAAGTTGGTCAATTTATATTAAAAATGAATTCAGATATTGTGGTTGCAAAAATCCACTAGTTAAATGTACGCACTGACATAGTTGAAATAAGATTAAGGGAAAGATAAATGAAGCAAACAAAGAAAATATTGGATTAAAATTCGAACCCGAACTTTGGAGGATTACAGTGGTACTTCAAAGCATTAAATACAAGAAAAACAAAAGATGTGAGAGCTTAGCTAGCTAATGGATATGCTTAACAGTGGAGAAACTAGATGGAGAGAGAGCTTAGAGTAACTTTAAGTAGAGTTCTTGTTCAGCTTGAGATGAACTAGAAGAGGATTGTTGTATCCTTTTTTTATTTTTTATTTTTTATTTTTTTTATTGTGGTTTACGTGTCTAACAACACACCTAACGCAGAGAAATATGTCCCTAGATTTTACTTTTTAGTAACCCGTTGGTCGGTGTGAATATCTCGTTAGTATGTATGTTGAGGCTTGACGTGGATGTGGTCAGCGAGTGCGCCAAATGCGAGGTATCTACACAAATGGCTTTTTCAATACCATTAAGTTTTGTCCTTGTTCGCTGTCAATGTGCTAAGTTTGTCTGCATTTTTATTTTGCAGTTCAGGTTATATGTGTATGTCGTCTGTGTCAATCGGATTGAGTAGATGTAAGTTGTAACTGCAGAAAGGCTGGAGGTTTATAAGAACCATAGTTTAACTAATCGGCCAATGATGTTAATCAGACTGCAAGATGGGAGCCGGTGTTCTTATTGCAAATTTGACTGTGTCCCCATATATAATATTTCTGAAGTCGAGTATCTGGATATGCTGGTTTGGCCTTATTTAAGAAATACTGAATACCAAAAACGGAAAAAAAAAACATGAAGGCAGGAAAACCTGCTATTACAGTATTTATGTGGGCATCCCAACAATCCTAAAATGTTAGTACTAAAGTTAGCATCTGGTTCTTATTTTCATAGAGCTTATTCCAAGTACAAGCGGAAGCTGAATAAATCATTCAGAATAGCCGTCTGTTTGCATAAGTTTTACAATTGTCTATACAGTCCTGTTAACTCCTAAGGCTTAAAGCCTACCAAACCTAAAACCTCCTTTTGTGCAATGAAGCTAATTACAAGTTTGGACAGATCTGTAACTTTGTTTTGAATCAACATTTACATTGATGAATAGGCGTTTAGGAAAAG
The DNA here is from genome assembly GCA_037355625.1 of Petunia x hybrida. Classification (NCBI taxonomy): domain Eukaryota; kingdom Viridiplantae; phylum Streptophyta; class Magnoliopsida; order Solanales; family Solanaceae; genus Petunia; species Petunia x hybrida. The sequence goes on from JBBBVM010000035.1 coordinate 8,391,615, forward strand.
CCAAAATGAAAAAAAGTGGGAAATGTTATCTGCTTAACTTGCTTGAACTTGAGATTGCCTGCTGCAGATATCTCAGAGTCCTTTGATGATTAAGGAATCCCATAAACCAGAATTCAAAGTCATCCTCGGTAACTATCTGTATATACTTCTGTGATGGCTTTTCCATATTTTCACTCTCTTTTGCTTTCTTTGTCTTACTTATTGGGATCAAGACCTGCAATTGTGAACCTATTAGATCATGCTTCACTTGGCTAGAAAGATAGAGATAAAGAAAAACAGAGCTGCAGTATACCTTATAGCGGATTCTAAGCAACTTTCCAGTTGGTGATAAGATCTTTATTGATTTCTCACTGCAGAAAGCAACCTTGTCAGTTGAGATGAAGAGAAGGCCTGCCATCGGACCAGCTGTAGTTGATAAATAGCACTGAGAAACCTTCAATAGCTTTTCATCATCTTTAACACTAAAGTTCTTCTTGAATGTTCTCTCCATTCCTCCTACTTGAATAATTTTTGCCCCAAGGCTTAATTTTCCCTTCACAGTTTCTGTTAGCTTCCGGCTTAGGCTCACTGCACAATTAAAGTTGAAACATTAAAGGACATTAAAATCAATACTTCGCATCATACATGTAAATAGTGCTGGATTAATGTTCTTTGTGACGACTTATTTGTGTTCTCTTGATTTACACATTGTATTTTTCTTTTAACTCTTTGAAGTCTATATAGAGTATGTAAGCACTTACCATGCTCACGGATGCCTCGTGCAAGACAATCCATTCTTTCTCCCAGTTTGTTCATCTTACTGATCACAGATTTTCCTGCATATTCAAGAATTAATCTTCCATGTTAATGATGTCTTCATTCAAGGGTACAATATCGATTTGATTCTTCATCAGAAACAGTGGAACTACTCACTTTGCTTAATTTTTGATAAGTTCTTTGAAGTTGCAGATGGAACGTCGTCTTGGCAAGCAGATAGGGACAGTAGTCTTTTTGGCTTCCTTTCAAGTGAGCATACTGCTGAACCCATAGGAATACCCCCCACATTTCTGCAGAGTAAGTTCTTCATTGCGACTTCTGATCTTGAAGTAGATTGATGGACTGTGAAAGTCAGTGAGGAATATAATTTCTTGGTTGATGGTTAAAGAACATTCATTGTTGCACTATATAAATATAGGAGTTTGGGAGAGGTGGTTGAATCTTTTAATTAATTGTTGCATGAGTCAGCTATGTGTCATAAAAATCAACCAAAAAAGAAGATCTTGTGCTTTTTGAAGTTTTCTTCTGTACCAAGAAGAAAAAGTTTTTAGAAAGATGGAGCGTCTTCAATAATCTTTTTGTTGATTGAAATTTGAAATATTAAAAACTCAGTGCAGTGCATGTTCTACCTTTCCTTTCTTTTCTTCGGTTTCCTTTTTTTTTTTTTTTTTTGAAAGTGTCTTCTTTTAGCTGTCTATTCTATTACAGCAAACTAATCTGATGATTGGTCTGTCTAATTTTTGAGTTGGCAAATCTGGTTTGTGATGCAACCTACTTTTGTAAGTTGAGCAAAAGTAAGTGTAAGCTTTGCATTCTGAGGTCATCTTGTCAAAATTAGTAAGGTAGTTTAATTCACTCTAAATGACTTTTCTTCTGTTCTAAGCAATCCTCTGAAAATTCTTATAGATAATTAATAGCACTTGTTTAAAGTAAAATTAATAGCTTAGACTCTCTAGAGGGACATGTCGTTATAACTTTGAACTTGAGATTGCTGGTTGTGACCATCTTCTATATTGGGTTTTTGCTATTGTGTTGTTACAGCTTGGATGTCATCTCTATCTACATTCCCTCTGATTGCCCCAGATTGCAAAAAAGGGGACAAAACTTTTCATCTTATTATTGCTAAATCCTTCAGGTAACATGGTATACGAATTGATGATATAATGAAATGTATTTTCATACTTATCAAAAAGTATTTTCATAAATTAGATTAAACTTATCTCCTACTATTGTGATAAATGGCAAAATATAATCCCTCTTGAATATTGTCCAGAAGCAGATAACATGGGTAAAATTATCTCAAGTTAGTTTAATTAATCTTATAAGATTTAAGTTGACAGCATGAATGATTGAACTTATGACATTATAGTCATTTAACTCTCTCTTTTGAAACATGAGTGACTCATCCATGACCATGAACTTTGAATTGTTGTTTAATAAATCGGGCAAGGGAAATTAAAGTAGCTGTTAAAGATTTCAATCGGTATGTAGGGCCAACATTTCTGGTGCTAGTCTGGATTATATTAACTTCTCTTTTATGGTAGTTGCCTAATTGCCTTATCTTGCGCTTTTTTTTTTATTCATCTCATCTCTTGAGGTGTAAAGGCAAGATATGTAGGCCATTAGTGCACTTTACATGGAACACACCACGCAGACATGCATACACACACCATGCAGACATGCATACACACACAGACAAATGACTTCCAAAAATTACTTGCTTTCTCCTTAAGTTGACCAGCTTTTGCATTTGGACATTACTTTAAGAAATCTTAAGAAATTAAATTATTCAAAATGAACTTTAAGCACAAACAATAGTTATATTTCCTGATGCATTTTTCATATGTTTCTTTCAATACACTTAACAAGTCATTAAAAATTTATTTTTAGATGTGTTTTAGAATTTTGCAATGTGTTTAGATTCGTCTTCTAGTTCTCTATGTTATCACACAAGAAAGTTGGTCAATTTATATCAAAAAATCAATTCATATATTGTGGTTGCAAAAATTCACTTGTCAAAATGTACGCAGTGACATTGTTTGAATAAGATTAAGATAAAGATAAATGAAGCAAACAAAGAAAATTGTGGACAAAAAATAGAAAGGAAGTTGATGGTGCGACTCCGCGCTTGGAGGATTATAGTGGTACGTTGAAGCAACAAAAAAAAAATTAGAGCTTAGCTAGCTGGATATCCTTAACAATGGAGAGACAAGATAGAGAGAGAGCTTATAGTAACTTTAAGTAGAGTTCTTGTTCAGCTTGAGATGAACTTGAAGAGGATTGTTGTATCTTTTCATAGTGGATTACGTGACTAACAACACAACTAACCCAGAGAAAATGCATTGTGAGTTGAGTGGAGCTATGTACCTAGGTTTTAGGGACACGGTTGCCATTGTGAATATCTTGTTAGTGTGTATGTTGAGACTTGACTTGGACGTGGTCAGCGAGCGCACCAAATGCGAGGTATCTACACAAATGGCTTTTTATCTACCATTAAATTTTGTCCTTGTTAGCTGGGAATGCGCTAAATTTGTTTGCATTTATATTTGGCAGTTCAGGTTATATATTCTATATGTGTGTGTCTCAATTGGATTGTGTAGATATAACTGCAGAAATCTTGGAGGTTTACAAGAACCATAATTTAACTAATTCGCCAAAGAAGTTAATCAAACTGCAAGACAGGAGCTGATGTTCTTATTGCAAAATTTACCATCTGGCCATATATAATATTTCTGAATTTAAGTATCTGGATATACTGGTTTAACCTTATTTATGAAATACTAAAGTTAGCATTTGGTTCTTGTTTTCATACTGGAAAATGGGGCATAGAGTTTATTCAAATGACAAGTAGAAGCAGAATGAATCTTTCAGAATAGCTATCTGTTTGCATAAGTTTACAGTAGTCTATACATCATATTAACTCCTAATGCTCAAAACCTACCAAACCTAAGACCTCCTTTGAGCAATGGAGCTAATTAAAAGTTTGGACAGATCTTTAAATTCGTTTCTGAATCAACATTTACATTGATGAATAGGCATATTGGAAAGCAAAATGAAAAGATAAAAAAAGAAGGAAAAGTTATCTTCTAAACTTGCTTGGACTTGAGATTGTATGCTGCATATATCTCAGTGTCTTTTGATGATTAAGGAATCCCATAAACCAGAATTCAAAATCATCCTCTGTAACTACCTGTATATACTTCTGGGATGGCTTTTCCATATTTTCACTCTCTTTTGCTTTCTTTATCTTATTTATTGGGATCAAGACCTGCAGTTGTGAACCTATTAGATTATGCTTCACATCGCTAGAAAATACAGATAAAGAAACACAGAGCAGTGGGCTACCTTATAACGGATTCTTAGCAACTTTCCAGTTGGTGATAAGATCTTTATCGATCTCTCACTGCAGAAAGCAACCTTGTTAGTAGAGATGAAGAGAAGGCCTGCCATTGGACCAGCTGTAGTGGATAAATAGCATTGAGAAACCTTCAATAGCTTTTCATCATCTCTAACACTAAACTTCTGCTTGAATGTCCTCTCCAGCCCTCCTGCTTGAAGAATTTTCGCCCCAAGGCTCAATTTTCCCTTCACAGTTTCTGTTAGTTTTGGGCTTAGGCTCACTGCACAGTTAAGGTTGAAACATTAAGAATATTAAAATCAATACTTTCCTTCATACATGCATAATTGTGCCTGGATTAATGTACCTGCTGACGACTTAATTATTTGCTTTCTTTAGATTTGCAGATTGTATTTCATTAAATTTTTTGAAGTGTTTAGCGAGTATGTAAGTGCTTACCATGCTCACGGATGCCTTGTGCAAGACAATCCATCCTCTCTCCCAGTTTGTTCATCTTACCAATCACAGATTTTCCTGCATATTAAAGAATTTATATGCCATGTTAATGATCTCTTCATTCAAGGGTGCAATATCAAGTTGATTCTTCACCAAAGAACAGTGGAAATACTCACTTTGCTTAATTTTTGATTTGTTCTTTGAAGTTGCAGATGGAACATCGTCTTGGCAAGAAGATAGGGACAGTAGTCTTTTTGGCTGCCTTTCAAATGAGCATACTGCCGAACCCATAGGAATACCCCTCACATTTCTGCCGTGTAAGTTCTTCCTTGTGACTTCTGATTTTGAAGTAGATTGCTGGATTGTGAAGGTCAGTGAGGAATATAAGTTCTTGGTTGATGGTTAAAGAACTTTCATGATATAGCACTATATAAATATTGGAGTTTGGCAGAGGTTGTTGAGTCTTTGAACTAATTGTTGCATGAGTCAGCTATGTGTCATAAAGAACTGTAAAAAAAGAAGATCTTGTGCTTTTTGGAGTTCTCTTTTGTACCAAGAAGAAAAAGATTGTTAAGAAGATGGAGTGTCTTCAATAATCTTTTTGTTCAGTGAAATTTGAAATATTTAAAAATAAAAGTGCAGTGCATGTTCTACCTCTCCTTTCTTTTCTGTGGTTTTCCTTTTTTGTAGTCCATCAATCTCTGTCTTTCTATTGCTGCAAAGGTTTTGAAAATGTCTTCTTTTAGCTGTCTGCTCTATTACAGTAACTAATCTCATGTGTGGGGTGTCTAATTTTTGAGTTGGCAAATCTGGTTTGTGATGCAACCTACTTTTGTAAGTTGAGCAAAAGTAAGTGTAAGCTTTGCATTCTGAGGTCATCTTGTCAAAACTAGTAAGGTAATTTAATTCACTCTAAATGACTTTTCTTCTGTTCTAAGCAAATCCTCTGAATATTCTTATAGATAATTAAGGATGAGTAGCACCTTTTGAAAGTAAAATTAATAGCATTGACTCTCTAGAGGGACGTTGTTATAACTTTAAACTTGAGATTGCTAGTTTATACCATCTTTTTTAAGAGGCAGGGTTGTTGCTATCGGATTGTTGCAGCTCGGATGTTATTCCATCTCTATCTACATTCCCTCTGATTGCCCCAGATTACAAGAAAGGGACAAATATTTTCTTCTTATTATCGCTAAATCCTTAAGGTAAACACACTTTACAAATTGACCATATCATGAATGTGTATGATACTTATCAAAAAGTATTTTCATATATTAGGTTATAAGTATCTCCTAGATCTCCTAATATTGTCATAGATGCAAAATCCAATCCTTTTTTAATATTGTTCAGCAGCAGATAAAATTGGTAAAATTATCTCAGGGTAGTTTAATTAATCTTATATGATTAAAGTTGATAACATGAATGGTTCAACTTATGACATTATAGACATTTACTGTCCCCTTTATACATGAATGACTCATCCATGACCATGAACTTTGAATTGTTAAATAAATCGGGCAAGGGAAACTAAAGTAGCTATTAAAGATTTCAATAAGTAGGGCCAACAATTCTGGTGCTTGTCTGAATTATATCTGCTCTTTTTGGGCAGTTGCCTTATCTTGCCTTTTCTCATCTCATCTTGAGGTGTAAAAGCAAGATTTGTAGGTGATTAGTGCTGATTCTATGTGGCGCACACATGAATACATACACAAACCAATGATTTAATAATATATTTTGACTAACCTAAACTGTTTTATCCACACTTTGACCAACTTTTGCATTTGGAAAACAATACCTTGAAAAATCTAAAGAAATAAAGATACTCGAAATGAACTCTAGTACAAAAAAATTATTATATTATCAGATGCATTTTTCACATGTTTCTTTCGATACACTTAACAAGTCTTAAAGAAATTATTTTTAAAAGTGTGTCAAGAATTTTGCAATGTTTTTTTATTGAATTCTATGTTATCCAACAAGCAAGCTGGTCAACTAATATCAACAAACGAATTCAGCTACTGTGGTTGCAAAAATCCACTAGTTATTGTAGACACTGACATTGTTTAAATAATTAAGGTAAAGATATATAAATGAAGCAAGCAAAAAGGTAACGAAAAAAAAAAAAAAAAGGAAGTTCGATGGTGCGTCATGAGCTTGGAGGATTACAGTGTACGTGGTACGTCATAGTAACAAATACTCTGTACAAAAATGATGAGAGCTTAAACCCCCGTTTGTTTATAGTTTTTGGAGACATTTTTTGGGAGTTTTTGGGAGAAAAACTGTTTGTTTATGCTATTTCATCAAAACTTCTCCCAAAAAGTTCCAAAAACTCAAAAAGTGCTCAAAGACTGTTTTGGAAAATTTGAAAAACTACTCACAAAACTTCAACTATTTTTTCAAGTACATTCTATGTCCAAACACAACTTCAAGTTTCAAAAATTATTTTTCAACTCAACTCTAAAAACTCAAATTCCCAAGTTTAAACCAAATCTATGTCCAAACGCTAGCTAACTAGCTAATGAATATGTTTAAAGATGGAGAGATCAAATAGAGAGAGCTTAGAGTAACTATAAGTAGAGTTCTTGTTCAACTCTCGATGAACATGAGGAGGATTTTTGTATCTTCCTATAGTGGATTAGGTGTCTAAGGACACAACTAGGTGTGTTTACCTGACTTTGATTCGAATCTCGACTCAAATCGAAAGAAAAAATCCGTATGGTTTTGTTTTTTAATTTAAAAAACTGATAAAATTGGATTTGATTTTAGTTTTAAGCAAAACATAACCGAAAAAATCGAACCAAACCGATTAAATAAATACTTACTTAAAATTGTTATTACAAATATTATGATGTGTATTTTTATGTAAATTTATGAATTTACACTTTATTTTAATTTTTTGCACTTAAATTTTAGTCTAGTTACCCACTTTTATATTTTTTTTTTGCCTTTGCATTCTAGTCTTTATTTTGATAAGTTAAACAATCAATTCCAAATATAATATGTCTTGTAGTCCTTCATGGTTAGTTAATTCAATATCTTCAAGATATCTTGCCAAATGGTATATCTTCAATTTTTAAAATATGATAAAACTGTTGTAAGAAGTTTGATTAAATTAATTTGAAATGGTTAAATGATTATACAATCATACGAGTTAAATATGTAACTCGATTATATATAGCTTATTATTTTCTAAAAAGTACTTAGTTTGGGTGTGTCAGGGTGGAATACAGTCGCTAGAATATGTGTTTGATCCTTAAAAGTGTGTGTCACATATTTAAAGAAAAAAATACCAACAAAAAATTGAACTAAGTGAAATAATCGACAAAAAATAAATTAACCGAAATAACCGATAAAAACTGAACAAGTGAAAAACAAACTTAAATGGTTTGGTTGTAATTTAAGTATTTAAAAAATTTATATAATTTATTTAATTTTCTTTTAGAGAAAAACGGCTCAAACCGACATATGTACCCCTCGACACAACTAACGCCTACAAATTAGTACATTGTATGAGAGTTGCGGAGTCATATCCCTAGATTTTAGCGACCCAATGTTAAATTCGTTAATCGTTAGTATGAATGAGACTTGCCTTGGACGTGGTCAGCGAGTGTACCAAATGCGAGTTATCTAGGCAAATGGCTTTTTCAATACGATTAAATCACCTTTCTTAGCTGAAAATGTGCTAAATTCTAAGTTGCTCGGACAAGAGTGCTGGTATTCGATACGGATGCGGATTTAGAGATCAGATTCTTTTAAATTTAAATTTAAGATTCTGGAATATAAATCCGGATGTGGGGATTCGACAAAAAATAATTTTAAAAAATAAAATTAGAATTATAATCTGATCCTACACTTTTTGATGACTTTAAGAAAAATTTTCCCTTTTGATTCCCCATTGAGATAATGTAGAAAAATATTATTTGAGAGGTAAATTTTTTAAATTTACCCTTGCTTTGGTTCTGATTTCACTACTAAAAAATACACGTTCAGCGAGGAAATAATATCTCTAAAAGTTAAGTATCTGAATGAACTGGTTTAACCTATTTTGGGAAATACTAATTACGAAAAAATAAAATACCATGAAGGCAGCAAAGCTACCGTACTGGTTCTGGTAACATTCGCACGGAAAAAAAAGAAATCCAGTGTAAATGAGCATTAATATCTAGTTATATATATAAACCCAAAAAAAAATAAAAATTCATTGAAAATTTATTTGAATAATAAAATAGAGTGTAGTAATTGATTAGATCAAGCATACCGAAAATAATGCATCAATACTAGGTAGCATTTATTCATATAGTAAACCAAAACGTTGTGTTTATTTTTGCGAATAAATGACCTTTAAAGGTTCATGTTAACCCTGAAAGTACTCGTATTAGAGTAGAAGTTTATGATATGATTGCCTGATACGGGCGGCGCGCATGAGTTTTCGAGCTAGCTACCGGCCATCGGATTAGTTTCCACACTACTAAAAAAACCTGGATCTGCGACCACCAGCAGGCGACCGAAAATCGGTCTGCCCAGTTATGCGACCGATTTTCGGTCGCACAAACCACTGAAAAATTAAAACTAAAAATCGGTCGCCACTTCGACCGCTTGTGAGTCGCTGAATTTTTAGTCACAGCTATGCGACCGACAATCGGTCGCATGTCGGTCGCATAACTGTAACTAAAAACGGGGCAGAACCCCTTTCTCCCCCATTTCAAAATATCCAAAACCCACCCAATCCCTAAAAACCGAACCCCCCCACCCCATAATCAACTATCCACCATTATAAACCCCATATAACTTTAAATTACTACTCTATAACCTCCAACATAACATCTAACACAATCTACACCTACTAATTCAAGGTAAATTTCATTTTTTAGTAATTTTTGTTATTTTTTTAAAAACTCATATAATGACTTTTTAATTCACTTTTTTTGTAGTTATTGGGTGGATAGCACATTGGTAACTCATACTTTCTTGCCATTGGATCCAATACAAAGTTGAGGTAATTTTTTTTTTTGGTTTAATAATCCGAATATAATTATATATATATTTTTAAATAATGGAGAGCCTATATATGTTGTTTACATGTTAGTTTTTAGTTATAATTGGTTTATTATATATAATGTGATGTCGAGTAAGTTGTTTTGGGTTGATGAACTTTAAATATAGGGTTGTGATTATTGGGATTAATTATGGTAATTGTTGTGATATGGTGGAATTGTTTGGTAGAGTTGTTTGCAATGTGTTGATGCCTTGTCATGGGTTGTGGTGTTTGGGATGCTTGCTATGCATTTAAAGTTAGGGTTTTGGTATTGTTGTTTGGATTGTTCATGTTTGCAACATTTTATACCTAAACCGGATAAATTGTATGCGTTTTGTATTGCATTGCACTTACTAGATAATATGGAATTCAAACGGACCAATGGATATTCAAAAAAAGGCTAGGATTATTAAAAATTGGTACCAATTAGATTGTTCTCAATTTGGCAATTTTTGTGTAGATATGGACTTTAATGCACGTCGTTTGTGGATGCACAATAGACTTTTCCCCGGTCGGCGGGGGATAAGGCCTGAATTCCAAGAGGGTCTTAAGGAATTTGTTGCTTTAGCAAAAACAACCGAACCTTTTATAAGGTTTGGTACAATTAAGTGCCCCTGCATAAAGTGCAAATGTTGCACCCTCCAAGATATGACGACCGTGCAACTGCATCTGATAGATAGGGGGTTTATGCCAGATTACTATATTTGGCGTTATCATGGAGAGCCGTGGGATTTGCAGGGGCACATTCAAATGCTTCAAAATATTCATGGCACTACTAGTTCTTCGGTTTTGGAACCAGACCGTAATGATTATAGAATGGATGATATGGTTCGTGATGCTTTTGGTATGTACCCGGATAATGATCCCATGCAGCCGGGTACATCACAGACTAACACTGAGCACATTCCAAATGCCGAGGCAAGTGAATTCTATAAAATGTTGGAGGAAGCAAGTCGTCCATTCCATGAGGGCTCGGTACATTCCAAGTTGTCTGTTGCTGTCAGATTGCAGAGTATCAAATCAGATTATAGTATTTCTCAAGCTGCCATGGATTCCATCATAGGCCTTATGAATGAACTAAAGCCGGCTAACATGGACTTACCAACTTCTTATTACATCACAAAGAAGTTGGTTTCCTCATTAGGCCTTACTTCTCATAAGATTCATTGCTGTGTTAATGGTTGCATGTTATATTACAAGGATGATGCAGAGCTCGTGCAATGTAGATTTTGTGAGGAGCCTCGATACAAGCCCGAGAAAAATCAAAAAAAGAAGCCAAAACCTGTTAAGTGGATGCATTACTTGCCGCTTATACCCAGGTTAAAGAGGTTGTATGCTTCCATGAGTTCTGCTCCTCATATGAGGTGGCATCATGAGCGGACCAGGCAGGCGGGTATTCTATCACACCCCTCAGATGGTGAGGCATGGAAACACTTTGATCAAGTGTATCCGTCATTTGCTAGCGAGCCGAGGAATGTAAGGTTGGGGCTGTGTTCCGATGGCTTCACCCCTTTTGATGTCTCGTCTACGCCATATTCTTGTTGGCCCGTATTTGTCACACCATACAACCTGCCTCCCGGAATGTGCATGACCAGTCCATATCTTTTTTTGAATTGTATAATACCTGGTCCACATAAACCGAAAACTCGTATTGATGTTTATTTGCAGCCTTTGATTGATGAATTGCAGACACTTTGGCATGAAGGAGTGGAAACCTACGATGTATCAATGAAGCAGAACTTCCAAATGCATGCTTCTTTGATGTGGACCATAAATGACTTTCCAGCTTATGGGATGCTGTCTGGCTGGTCCACTGCAGGGAAGCTAGCGTGCCCATACTGTATGGAAGATACTAAGGCCTTCACATTGAAAAATGGAGGTAAAGTGACATGGTTTGACTGCTGCCGTAGATTCTTGCCAATGGAGCACCCTTTTAGGAATAATACAAATGCATTCAGGAAGAATCAGGTTGATTATGAGGAGCCTCCTCGCAGGTTAACAGGGATAGAGATATAGAACAGGGTTAAGGACCTTCCAAAGGTAACTGAAAACTTGCAAACTAAAACACCTGGTTTTGGGGTCGAACATAATTGGACCAAGAAGAGCATTTTCTGGGAGTTGCCTTATTGGAAGGATAACCTTCTGCGCCATAATCTCGATCCAATGCATATTGAGAAGAACTTCTTCGAGGCGGTCCTTAATACTGTCATGGATGTCAAGGGTAAGACAAAGGATAACTGGAAGGCACGGTTTGACATACAGGAACTTTGCAGGCGACCCGAGCTACATGCGGTCCGGGATGGCAACAACATTTTACTTCCAAAGGCTTGCTATACATTCGACGAAGATGAGAGAAGAATGATCTGCGAGTGGGTGAGTAACTTGAGGATGCCTGATGGATATGCATCTAACTTAGAAAGGTGTGTTGATATGAGTGGCTTAAAACTCCATCACATGAAGAGCCACGACTGTCACATTTTTATGGAAAACTTGATCTCAATTGCATTCAATGGGTTGCCAGATAAAGTTTTGAAACCAATAACAGAGACAGGTCTTTTTTTTAAAGAGCTTTGCAGCAAGCTTTGCAGCAAGACTTCCATATCTTATTCAAGTACTCTATATTTTACGCAACATAATTCTATTAACAGATTACTTTTTGTAGAATTATTGGTAAGTGTAAGCGGGATGTGAAGAACAGAGGCCAAATCGAGGGATCGATATGCCAGGCATATTTGTCAAGAGAAACTTCACATTTTTGCTCATACTACTTCGACAAGGATGTTCCATGTATGCGCACAAGGCCGGATCGGCATGATGTGGGAGATAATAATGATCCCAATTACCCAGCATTCTCCATATTCAATCAACCAGGGAGGGGAAGTACATTATCATCCAGAAAATACCAGTTCACTGATACGGACAGGAAAGCAGCTACAACACATGTGTTGTTGAACTGTCCCGGAGTCACGCCTTATTACAAGTATGTTTTATTTTAATGGTACCCACTAAATTGTGACTAACATAAGTATTCTTTCTAATGTAAATTAGTTCGTTACATAACGCAGTCACTTTGTTGCTGAATTTGGTCCAAATGCAGTCAGTGATCATTTTACAGACTGGTTTACGTCATTTGTAAGTGTTATGGAAACTCATATATTTTTCCATTGATTTAAAAACATTACTACCGTCATCGAACTCTGACTAATTTACTCTAATCCATTTAATTTTAATATAGGTAAACAATCCGGTGAATGGCATCAATTTTGATTTTTTGCGACATATATGTCATGGCCCATATTACGAGTATAAAAAGATGAATACATACTTCGTAAATGGGTACAAGTTTCATACACACAGCTGGTCAGAGGGTAAAAAAACCTACAACAGCGGTGTGTCCGTGAGTGCTGGAACTGGTGACCAGGGGGCCGACTCTGAGTTCTACGGAGTGATTGAGGAGATCTTAGAGGTTGAGTATAGAGTTGGATGGCCTCATAAAAGATTGGTTCTCTTCAAGTGCAAGTGGTTTGATCCAGGTAGCAGGGGTACGCGGGTGGATTCGAGTTCAAAGCTAGTTGAGGTTAATCATAGAAGGTCATATGGAAACTATGATCCTTTCATCATTGCACAGAATGTAAAACAAGTGTGGTTTGTTCCTTACCCTCGGACGAAGAACGCATCAAAAGCAAAGGCCAAATCCAAGTGGTGGGCGGTTCTTAAGGAAAAACCGGTGGGATTAATTGAAGTACCTGATAGGTTAGATGTTGCATACCAAAATGAGGTCTCATCTGTTCCATTGGTAGCGGATAATGAACTTGCAGACAATTTGCGACATATTGATGGGACGTATGACCCGGTGGCTGCATCTGAATTTAGTCGTGCAAAAAACCCGGCTACTTTTGGAGAAGGAACTTCAAGGGCATACGAGGCTGATGAAAACATAGATAGTGACGAGCCGTCCGAGGATGAAGTTTCTAGTGACTATGAATCGGATGATGAAGTTGATTGAACCAATTTGTACTTTGTAGTTTATTATTAATTACCTACTGTAATGTACATATGAACATAATATGATTTATGTAATATCATTTTCTGATTGTGATGTGCTTACTTAGTTGATAAATTTGTACTTTGTAGTTTATTGCTAATATCATTTTCTGATTGTGATGTGCTTACTTAGTTGATAAATTTATTCAATCTCAGCACTTTACATTTATGTATTCTCATAATTAATGAAGCAGAACTAATTTGAATGTTTCAACAGGTATGGACAAGTTATGCCCTAATGTTTTTAGAAGAAGGCCGGGCAAGAGACCTGTGGGCGAGAGTTCAGCTTCCGCGGGTGGTGACAGTCAGACCTCACAGGTCCCGCATTCGCTGCCTACTGATGCCCCATCTAGTTATGATCCAGCTTTTTTCAGGCCCCCTGGCCCATATCAGGTACCACTTATTACCCCGTCTCAGTTGCCTCCTGATTGGCAATGGACATTCCCTACCGTTGATTGTACTGAGACACAGGTCCCTCCCACACAGGGCGATCCCTCCCAGGCTGATGACAGTCCAACTCAGCCCCCTGAATTCCCCTTAGATAGTTGTGACGACCCACCGAGTCAGCAGGAGCTCATGGTGTATGATCCCCATTCGCCTTATTACATTGGTGAGCCTGGCACTCGGGTAGAAGGCAGGATGATTATTTACCCCGAGGCGGATAAAGGGTAAGCTACCTAATTTCTTAAGTTCTTGTCTATTAAATAATTAGTTCCTACTTTAATTGCTAGTATTATGAATAACTCTTGTTAATTTTTTTTGTAGCTTTTGCCCAAGCGATGAGTCCACTAAAGTACTGACTGCGTGCATGAGAGCGCACTGGAACCAGCCTTGGCGAAAATGGAGCGATGTGCCCCAGCAAGTAAAGAAGCAGATATTGGTAGATTTTGAGGTGATACATATGCATTTGGTTTAAAACTAATTGCAGTTTTTTAAACCATGAACATGTTTAAAGAAAATATTTTGATACTCTTTCAGGGCAAATGTATCTGGCATCAGGGTCTGGATTATAACATTCGTAGCATCTTCCCAAAGAAATGTGCTGCGCTATTCAAGCAAACCCTTTACAATGCGCGGCATAAAGGTACAAGGCCCGGCTTCCTCCATGCCCGTCAGTGGGTGGAGCTAGATGAATATTGGCATTCGCCCGAGTTCGAGGCGAAGAGCGAACAAGGAAAGGCTGCGCGAGCGTCGGAAAAGGGTGGATCGCTCCATACCGGTGGCTCAATTAGCGCGGCTACACAAAAGATGCGCTTGGTACAGTTATTTAATTGATTGATTATTTACTTGAACAGTTGCTTTTTAGTCTAACATATTATAATTTTTAATTTGTAGGAAAAGAAAGAAAAGCGCACTATTCCCGTGCTCGAGCTGCACAAGATCAGGCATACAAAGGGTGCCAAGAAGGGCGGTGGAGAGTGGGTCGAGCCCCGCGCAAAAGAGGCATGGGTAAGTTTGTAAAATTCGATCTTTAGTCGCGCCAATCCTTCAACGTTTAGTCTTTCTATTAACATCATTAATATATTTATGTTATTCAGGAAAAGGCTACAAAGGCTGTGGAAGACTGGACATCGACCCAAGCATCGGACGCCGGAAGCAGCACCCCGGCTCCCTTGACGTTCGAGAAAGAAAAGAAAATATGGATCGATACTGTTGGAGGGGTTAAGAAGGGGTATGCTTATGGTCTTGGATCGCTATTTGCTCCGGATAAGCATAATGCTCGCTTTTTGGGCTCTTCAGCTACTTCTTCTCCGTCGAGCTCCGTTGATCCTGCTGAGATGGCTCAAATGAGAGAGCAGATCGCACAGCTGTCGAGAGTAAATCAAGAAACGCAGGACATGATCAAAAAGCTCCTTGCCAAAAAGGAGAAGAAGAAAGCGAGAAGAAAGCATAAGAGCAAGCATCGACGCAGCTCCTCTTCCTCTTCCGAGTCCGGGTCTAGCTCAGCATCGCCCGAGTAGTCTTTTGAATGTTTGTGAAGTTGTATTGTTAACAATTTTAGGATATAACTAATGGTGTTGGATGTTTTTGAAATGTTTGGTTTATTGCGTTGTATTGGTGAATTACTGTTTTTGAAATGTTTGGTTTATTGCGGTGTATTGGTGTTGGATTTCAGGTTTTTAAATTGCTGGTTTTTGCTGTTGCTACTGCCTGATTGCAGGATTTTTATTGCAGGTTTTTTCAGGTTTGGCGACCGATTTTCGGTCGCATAGCGGTCACCATTAATGCCCACAACTGAGACCAAGTATGCGACCGAAAATCGGTCGCACATCCTATGCGACCGATTTTCGGTCGCATAATTGGTCACCATTAATTTCCACAAATGAGACCAAGTATGCGACCGATTTTCGGTCGCATAGGATGTGCGACCGAAAATCGGTCGCATACTTGGTCACTGTATGTGAGCTATTGTGCGACCGAAATTCGGTCGCATAGTGGTCGAAATATCGACCGTTTTTCGGTCGCATGGCTATTTGTTACCATTAACTCTCGGACCACCATTATCGGTCGCCGATCGGTCGACTTGACGACCGATTGGATGGTCGGAATTTCAGGTTTTTTTAGTAGTGCCACCGTGCCCTTCATGCACTTTCCGCATGACATAATTAAAGATTATATCCAAGTTACAATATAAATAAAAGTAGGTCTTGGTAGCCATTATAAGTATTTATGGATTAGATAATTAATAGTATTTACACAACGGGATAATTTTATTTGATTTTAGTATCAATTCAGCTATGCCAGAAACAAAGAAAATGAAACTGGTCATATATTTTTTCCTTACAAACTCATTATTTCATTTTGGTCTCATTGGCAATAATTGAACAAAATAAAAATAATGTACGCACTCAAAAGTTATTGGTATAGATAGTGGAAGTTTGAGAAAAAAATGGCAAAATAATTATACTAGATCATAATGCATAAATATATAAAAGAAAAGTGAAAAGAAGAGTACGGCATCGCTTTGTTCTTCAAGGTACTGTTGTCGGTAGAGCTGGCAAACGGGCGGGTCGGATTAGATATGGGCCGGTCAAAAATGGGTTAGATGAAAATGGATAATTATCCGACCCGCTCATATTAAATACGGATAAAAAATAAATTGAGTGATGGATAATATGGTTATCCATATTATCCATTTAACGTAAGGCCATATCTAACAAGACTAATACACAATTTCCAGCGAGTTCTTTTCAGTTGAGAAAGAACAATGAACCGAGCAACCAACTATTCAAATTGTCTACAGCTCTATCAAACAAGTGATACGCAATAACAACACAACTTCAAATTGTGAAAGTAACTCTAAAAGGTATTGGTCTATGATTGATCCTCATCATTTGTCTCTTATGGTATTAGGAAAATGGCATAGCTGCTGCAAAACACATCTAATTGCAATTAACTGACTTTGCCAATGAAAGCAGACGGTGATTGTTTATCCATTTTGGTCTCTTCGAGTATATGTACTCTAGCAATAACAGCTACAGCAGAAAAATCAGTATTAAACTTCAGAATCAGAAGCAGGTTACAGTAGGCAGATTATAGTAGTAAATTCAAATAAACGAAATATATGGTTACCAAGCCATTCTAGCTTTTCATAAATAATAAATTCAGTCTACACTAGCGCAGACGTAATTTATATTCTGTAGCCCAATTTCCTTATGGTTTGTATTTTCTTGATCTCCCATGGAAGCTACTCAAAGATACACTAGTATTTTCGATTCCAGCTATTGTTTGTATTTTCGAATCCTTATTATTTGAATTAAAAGTCATCAATGAAGCAGGTTGGTTTTTGGTTCTTGAAAGATGAAGCAGGTTACTGTATGTTTATACATTTTCATATAGCAAAAATTCGTTTAAAACTTTTATCAAACATGTTATCTGCATCATTAACACCAGCGAAAAATACAAAATTTAATACATGGATCGAAAAATACTCACCTTAAATGTCCTAGAATAAGAAGATAGTGAAGAGGAATTCATTGAAAAAAGCTTGATTGAAGGAAAAAAAGGATAAAATTGAGAGAGTAGGATTTATGGGCAGAAGAAGCCATAATAGGAAACATAGGATATTGGGTACTGCTTCTGCTTGGTATGCTGAAAAATGGGTAAAGTGAATATTTTGGTTTTATCCATTTAACTTAATGGATAAAATGGATAATATCCAATCTGACCCAGTAAAAAATAACTCAATAACCAGCCCATTTTAAGTGGGCCTAATTGGATTGATACTCATTTTATTTAACCACTTTGCCAGCTCTAGTTGTCGCCACCAGCTCGAAGAATTTGTTAGATATTATCAAATCAAAAAGCTTCTAGTAATATAATATTTGCACGCGAATGCCAAAATATATCAAAAGTAATTTTTAGAATACACTTTTTCTTGTACCCTGTCTTTATTCATGCAAGGAGTATTGGAAGAGACTTGATGAATTATGACTAATTTTTACTTAAGTTAGTGCGAAAACTTGCTAGCCATCAAAATTACCCCATTTGGTCTCTCTACACCGACTTAGATTCTCGAGATAGTAGCACTAGAGTTGGTTGAAAATACCATGCAATATATCCTACTCCTCTTCTGCTTTGGAATAATCTCTCAATCATAAATATCACAAGCTACAGGAAACCAAGGTACAGGAACCCTAGGAGGAACTTCGACCTTTTGATAGGATGATCTTACGTCTTGCAAAAAAAGGTGCCTACAAAAAGCGACGTCTTGAGTTTTAGCCGAGGATGAGGCTTCGTCATCCGGCTCCGACTCCTGCTCCTACTCCTGCTCCTGCTGTGGATGACCAGGCTGGTGGTCGAAGCATGGACAACTAAAAACTCCATATCCTATTCTCTGTAGACATACTATTAAGTAAGGGTAAACTAGTGATTCTGATATAAAGGCACAAAGTATCTTAAATAATTGGATTTGTAATATTTTCATAGTTTACCTCGTCTTTGTTATTGTCATTTAGTTTTCTTCTTTATATTCACCTTGATTATCACGATTACATCTGATTGATAACATGATTTGACATATATATCATTCCTTGTTTACATAATATTGTGGAAAGTAAAAGAAATTGGAAAATGTTTTCTATATTTCATTATCAATCTGTACAACCTTATATAGTAGGACAAATGTAAATGAATTTTACCTAATTATCCTCTAACTAACTAGCCTAGTCACTATATTCTCCTAGGATACCTTTACAATTGACTTGTACTACAAGTATAAATTATTTACAATAATTTGTGGAAATTATTTACAGCATTTACAACTCAATATTATTTCAGCTCAGCTGGGCCAACGGATTCCTTCATATCTTTGTTGTTGTTATCGTCGTTGGCCCAATATTATTTCCAGATACTTGAGTCCATAAATCTGAATAACCCGGTCCAATAATGCAGACATAGGAAACGTCGAACATTAAGCTTTGTCAGTCAAAATAACTTGTGCTTTGACTGAGTCCTTTCGTCTTTCATGTCTCTTTGACTGAGTCTGTTCTTCTTCCAGTTCAATCTTTCGTTTTCCTTTGTTAGTGGTGGCAAAATCGTGTTCTACACCAATACCCCCCTTCAAGTTGGAGGGGAGGGAACCAACCCCCAACTTGCCGACTAAACCCTGATGAGAAGGCCCTGAGAGAGCCTTCGTGAATAGATTTGCAAGTTGAAGATGAAGAGGGAACATAAGAGAGAGAGATCAACCCCGGTAAAAACTGTTGACGGACAAAGTGACAGTCCAGATCAACATGTTTTGTTCGCTCATGGAAAATGAGGTTCCGAGCAATATGGATCGCCGACTGGCTATCAGAAAGGACGAGAATAGGAAGCATCGGTGTGATTGAAAGATCCACGAGGAGACGGGATAACCAGGTAAGTTCAGCAACGACCCTTCTCATCGATCTATATTTTGCCTCGGCAGAAGACAAAAAAAACTAATAATTATTTCTTTGATTTCCAGGAAATGGGAGATCCACCCAAGCTAATAAAGAAGCCACTGACTGATCGGCGAGAGTCAACACAAAAAGCCCAATCCGCATCGCAATAGGCGAGCAAATCAAAGGAAGGTTTGGATGAAAAGAACAAACCTTGAGACGGATCTGAGTGGAGATACCGAAGAACACGAAGAGCCGCTGTAAAATGAGGAAGACGAGGAGAAGCCATAAATTGGCTCAAATGTTGAACTGCAAAAGAAAGATTCGTACGGGTATTGGTAAGATAATTAATCTTTCCAAGGTGTCGTCGATAAACAGTGGGATCAGATAACAGATCACCAGAGGAAGCACTGAGCTTGGTAGAAGGATCCAAAGGGGAAGAAACTGAAGGTAAATATGCACAGTTGAACTCCTCCAATAGTTCTAATGTATATTTTCTTGACAAATAATAAATCCATGATCTTCCCTTAGAATTTCAAGCCCCAAAAAATAGTGTAAAGGAGGTCCTTTACCTTAAATTCAGCATCAAGAAAAACTTTGAGAGTCTCAGCTTCAGTAGGATTATTACTTGTGAGTAATATATCATCGGCATAAACAACCATAATAATGCTAGAGTCCCCAGATCTCTTAAAAAAGAGTGAATAATCATTTAAAGAAGAAGAAAATCCTTTGAATGTTAAAGCAACAATGAGTTTAGCAAACACTGTCGTGAAACTTGCTTCAGCCCATATAAAAACTTCTTAAGTCTGCAAACCTGAAGGGAATCTGGGGAGGAATAGCCAGTAGAGAGTTTCATATATACTTCCTCCTGTAAATCCCCATGAAGGAAGGTTCACATGTAGTTGTGAAACTGGCCAAGCCTTCTTAACAACAATGGCTAGGATAGACCTGATAGTTGTCATTTTGACAACAGGAGAGAAGGTTTCAGTGAAGTCAATACCTTCTCTCTGGATGTCACCTCTGACCACCAATCTGGCCTTAAGCCTCTCTATAGTACCATCAGACCTGTGTTTGACTTTGTAAACCCATTTACAAGGTAAAGCTCTTCTGCCTTGAGGCAAAGGGACAATGCCCCTTTGTGATTGGACATGAGTGCCTCAAATTCCTTGTCCATTGCTTCCCTCCAACCAGGATGAAGAGAAGCCTGAGCATAAGTTGTAGGTTCTGAAGTAGAAAAAATAGAAGTAAGGATATGCTGGTTGGAGGAGGAAAGAGCAGCAAATAAATAAGTTGAGGGAGTGACTGTAGTCATAAAACAGGACCTATCTAAGTCAGCAAACTAAACTAAACCACAAACATAGTCCTTGAGGTAAAGAGGAGGGCTATGCGGTCTGGTATAGTGTCTTAGAACAGGGGAAGGACTTCCTGAGTGAATATAACTGAAAGGGAAAGAAACATGAGAGAGTGAATGTGAGATGGGAGAGGAATATGGGATAGAAGGAAAAGGAGTGTAGGGGGAGGTGGGAGTAAGCTGTCTAACGGAAGAATTAGAAGTAGGGGAAGAAGGACGAAGGAGTGAGGTGGAGGGAATGAGATGTTTAGGGGAAGATGGAGAATGTGGGAATGAAGATACAGTGGGGCAATCTAGGAAAGAAGGTACTGTAGGATGATGAATAGGAGCAGAGGGAGTAGGAAATATAGGCATAGAGGGTGAGGGAGAAGTGCTGAAAGGAAAGACATTTATATTTCTGGAAACTGAAACCTGTTTTTTGTACAAGTTGAGCACCTTATAACCCTTTTTTCCAAAGGGGTATCCTAGGAATACACAGGGTGCTGCTCTAGGGTCCAATTTGCTCCTGTTAACTGGGATAGTGGATGCATAACATAAACATCCAAAAAATAAGAAAAAAGAATAGTCAGAGGTCTTGTCAAATAAGAGTTCATAAGGTGTCTCGTAATGAAGAACTTTGAAGGGAAATCTGTTGATAAAAAATGTTGCAGTCAACAAGCATTCTCCCCAATACCTGATTGGAAGCTTAGACTGAAACAAGAGAGCTCTACAAGTCTCCAAAAGATATCTATGCTTCCTTTCAACCACCCCATTTTGTTGGGGTGTATAGGGACAAGTAGTTTGATGTTGGATGCCTTGTGATGAAAAAAATTCAACACAAATAGTGCTTGAACCCAATTCAAGAGCATTATCAGATCTCACCTTCTTAACGTTTACACCAAATTGCCTTTCCACCATCAGTAAAAAGGTCTTCAAGACAAAAGGCATTACTCTTTGCAGAAAGTAAAAATGTCCATGTCCCTCTACTATGATCATCCACAATTGTTAAAAAATACTTGTATCCATTATAGGTGGGATCCTTATAAGGACCCCATGTATCAATATGAATTAACTCAAAATTGTGAGAAGTGGAAATGTTACTAGATGAAAATGGTAACTTAGATTGCCTAGCTAGAGGACAGATTTCAAAAAAATAATTTAGGAGTAAAATCAGAACATTGAGAAGATAAAGGAAGATTTTTCATTACTTGAAATGGGAGATGTCCCAAGCTTACATGCCATAGAGATGCATCAGATTTTATGCTCACAACATTATAAGAACTAGAAGATAAAGCACTAGTTGGATTACAAATAGAATGAAAAACTGGACTAGGAACATTTGTGGCTACTGCCTTAGGGAAACTGAAACTGGAAACATGCTTGGCATCTGCCTTAGGAAAACTTGAACTGGTAGCAATTCTTGAAACTGGGGTGTGCAACAGAAACATGCCACCTTTAACCCTACCAAGAACTAGAGGCCTGCAAAACACAGTTTGTAGAGGAGAAAGTTAGAGTACCATCTAATTGTGAACAAAGCTTTTGAATGGAAATTAGGTTAAACTTGAAACTAGGAACATATAAGACATTCTCTAGAGTGAAATTAGGCAAAATATATGCACTACCAACATGAGTAACAATGATCTTATATGAATTAGGTAAATTGACAGTGAGAGGCCTAGGTAGTAACCTAAGATAATAGAGTTTGATCAAAATTCATATGTTCTGACGCTATTAAATCTAAAATCCAGGAGTTAAAACTAATGTGAGTAAAACATGAGATACATGTAGAAGATTCTGAAGTTATACCAGCAGCAGTTGTAGCATTAACAACAGTTTCTGAAGGCATAATCTGAGCCTGAATGATCATCTGAGCCTGAATGATCATCTGAGCAAGCTGATTTAGTTGCTCCTGGGATAGATTTGTTTGAGGTGTAGTTCCAGTCTCAGAACAAAGTGAAACAGAGTTGGTGTCTGCTGCAGTGTGCACAACATTTCCATGTGCCATGTTCCCCTTCTTTGATTTGGTGAACTTGAAAGTAGGGGGAAATCTAATGATCCTATAGCATTTGTCTACAGTATGTCATGATTTCTTACAGTAAGAACAACTTAGAGAAGTGTTTCTGGCTTCATAAACCCCATTTCCTTTAGACTCATTGTTAAAGAACTTCCTAGGATTGTTGGATTGATTTGTCACCAAGAAGAAGCTGGAGTCATTGGGGTATTGATTACTAACATATACTTCCCTTTGTTTTTCATCCTATATGACAAGGGAATAAGCCTGATTCACACTAGGAAGGGTTGATATCACGAGAATGCTACTTTTAACAGGTCCATAAGTGTCATTAAGTCCCATAAGGAACTGAATTAACCTTTCATCCTTAATGGACTTGATAACCTTCTCTTTTCCACCACAATCACAAGCACAAAAGTAATGAACATTAGTGTTCAATGCATCCAATTCATCCCAGACCTTGTTGACTCTAGTAAAATAACAAGAAACACTGTTAGACCCTTGGACCAAGTCATTAAGTTCCTTCTGGAGGTGGTAGAGTTTGGCACCATTTGATTGTCCAAATCTCACCTCCAGATCTGTTTAGAGGTCTTTAGCAGTTTTAGAATAGATCACACTATCATATATTTCTTTAGAAAGAAAATTAAGAAGCCAAGCAAGTACCATATCATTGCACCTATTCCATGGTCTATACTCATCTGATTCAGGTTTTGGTGCAATACAGGTTCCATCAATAAATCTAAGCTTGTTTTTGACAGAAAGAGCAATGAGAACAGATCTTCTCCAACCTCCATAACCTCTACCATCAAAGGAAGAGTTGACAAGTGTCATTCCAGGAAAATCAGAAGCATGAAGGTAGAGTGGATGGGTGGCATCAATGATTGTCGCTGTTTTGGTTGAGGATTCACCAGTAGTGGTGATAACAGGAGTTTCTGGAGTACCAGTGGCGTTTGTGTGTAAGGAAGCCATTAAAGCTCAGTGAAGAAGAAGACTGAAGGAATTTGATAAATATTGAAGAGCCTTTATTGCTCTGATACCATGTGGAAAGTAAAAGAAATTGGAAAATATTTTCTATATTTCATCATCAATCTGTACAACCTTATATAGTAGGACAAATGTAAATGAATTTTACCTAATTATCTTCTAACTAACTAGCCTAGTCACTATGTTCTCCTAGGATACCTTTACAATTGACTTGTACTACAAGTATAAATTATTTACAATAATTTGTGGAAATTATTTACAACATTTACAGCTCAATATTATTTCAGCTCAGCCGGGCCAACGAATTCCTTCATATCTTTGTTGTAGTTGTCGTTGGCCCAATATTGTTTCCAGATACTTGAGCCCATAAATCTGAATAACCTGGTCCAATAATGCAGACATAGGAAACATCGAACATTAAGCTTTGTCAGTCAAAATAACTTGTGCTTTGACTGAGTCCTTTCGTCTTTCATGTTTCTTTGATTGACTCTGTTCTTCTTCCAGTTCAATCTTTCGTTTTTCTTTGTCAATGGTGGCAAAATCGTGTTCTACACCAACAAATATTATGGATTTTTGTTTACAGTACGGAAAAATACTATGTACTGTAATGGTTCCTTTCTTTATCTTACTTATTATAGGCACCAAGAGCTGCAATTGTCAATCTATTAATTAGTTAGATTATGCTTCAAATGGCTAGCAAAATAGAGATAAGAAAAATAGAGCAGCCATACCTTATAACGGATTCTTAGTAACTTTCCAGTTGGTGATAACATCTTTATTGATCTCTAACTGCAGAAAGCAACCTTATTAGCAGAGATGAAGAGAAGCCCTTCCATTGATTGGACCAGCTATAGTTGATTAATATAACATAGAGAAACCTTCAATAGCTTTTCATCATCTCTAACACTAAACTTCTGCTTAATTGAATGTTCTCTCCAGCCCTCCTGCTTGAAGAATTTTTGCCCCAAGGCTCAATTTTTCCTTCACAGTTTCTGTTATCTTCGGGCTTAAGCTCACTACACAATTAAAGTTGAAGCATTTAGGACATTAAAATCAATGCTTTCCATCTTACATGGAAATATTGCCTGGACCTGGAATTATGTACATAATGACCGCTTATAATTGTGTTCTTTAGATTTACTGTTATTTCCCAAGACACACCACTTATTACTTTAAGGACCAGTTTCTTCAATGTGTTCCTTTACTTTGTTGAATGCGGAATTAAAACTGTAAGTAAATGAACACTTGATGTTAGCGTGGAAAAACCCCGTTAACTAGGGATAAAAAAACCACGACCTTCTTTTCCAAGTAGGACTTCAACTTCACTATTTGAAAGACTCACTTGGTTACAAGACTATCTTCTTACCAACCTAGGACTAACTCTAATCCTATAATGACCCCTTTCACAATCAGTGAAGTTTCTCCAAGTACAAGACTTGAATCCAAATGATACAACTCGATAGTACCTACTATAGATGAACTAAGACTGAACTTTGACAAGACTCAATCTAAGAAACATGTTCTTTACTTAGTTCCCTGTAGCTTAATGATTACACAAATATGATGAAGACTCTTTCAATGCTATAGCTCGACTCTCTTTATATTTGTGCATACTTCAACAGCTGAGATGCTCCTGTTTTTATAGCTTCAAAGTCCAAGAAGTCTTCAGCAATTAGAACTCCAAAGCTTCCAAGAGTTTGAGTCCTAATTGAACTCCTTGCTAGGTTACCCGACATCCTTTAGCTCTTATCTAATCTTATGCAATCTTTTCATATCTCGTGCAGCCCTACATAATTATCAAGTTAAACATTAGATTTAGGATAATAATTAATTTTCCCGCTTAAATAATTTTTCATGATTATTTATTCAACTGCAGTGATTCAAAGGAACATGTCATTGGATTTGTTCCTTAGTCATTAGTCAAAACTCCAAACTTATCCATGCTAACATTTTCCCCCTTTTTGATGATGACAAACTCATAGGCGTAGCTTCATGTCCTTAATGTCCTGAACCACAACTTGAAACTCAAAAACATCATTAGTAGAAACTTATTTCATCATTAAGGATTAGGTTCTCAATTAGGTTATAAATATCACAAGCAAAATCAGACTTACTCTTCCCCCTTTTGGTATTATTGAACAGGTTGCATAAGTTAGAATTTATCAAGTATAAGAACAGACAGCTCATAGCCATTTAGGCAACTCAAAATGCAAGCATAATTCAATATAAAGCAAATGCAATGAAATGATATTAGCCATCGAAGATAATTCATCATTAACAAAAAAATTTTAACCAGGGGATACAAGCAAATACTACTAAATTATTCAAAAACTAGAAAACGAAAAGACTAAGGTACTATAACTAGTCTAAATCCCACTGGACAAAAGATGACATTTGGTTAAGGTTTTCAGGTTGTGGAAGGACCAGGTCCCTGAGACTTTTCATGCAACAACTCAAACATTTGTTTGAGCATCCCTTCATTTATCTCCTTATATTTAATAGCCTCAGCTTTCCAGTAATTCCTATCTTCCTCCAACCTAGTTATCTCAGCAATATGTGTTGACACCTAATTTTGTCCCGGTCGTGTAAATTAAAGTCTAGTTGTTCTCAATTAAATTTAATTATTTTTTGAAAATTCAAAGTAATTGAGTCAAATTTAAAGGGAAAGGGCTAAATATGTTAGGCGTGGCTTTAATTTTAGCTTATGCGTGTAATTACTTACATTTACTTAATTATATTAAAAAAGGGGCTAAAATCGCTCAAAACCTAAATTCTAGCCTAGTTGTGCAACGATACATATAACATATCGCATATACACAAATCATTCCTTCAGCCCATCAGCTTGCCCGTTTTCCCCATTTCCCTTCGATCAACCCGATTCCCCTTTCAATTTCCACCTCAAAATCCCGAATCAGTCCAAGAAATTCGTACTCAACTGGTCCCCATCCTCTTTCCCTCTCTCCAGTACAAGCATTTGATCTCAACCGTGTATTTCGAACTCAAATCAATCTACGCCATGGATTCATATTCCAACGGGCATTTTCTAAAAGATAAGGAGGGAAATCGTACATCCTTGAGGGATTTGACGATTTTCACCCCTATCTTTGAAGTAAAATGTCCGATTTAGGGCTAAATTTGGGAAAATTTTCGAGCAGCCCAAAACCCTAGCTGCGCAAGTATAAAGGTATCTCTTTCTTATTTTTTTTTGGGGGGGGGGGGTTCTGGGTTTTTGGGGTTCAAAGAGGAGGAGCATCTCCATATATTAAATTTTGTTTTCTCTCAGTTTTGAGGGGTTTTGGAAAAAAAGATATAGCATTACTGTTTCTTAGTTTATTTCTGGATTTTTCTTGTGTTGTCGATTCATTGTTTGTATCGTCGCCTTGCCATTCGAGTCGTCGACCTCACGCGAGTCGATACGCTTGGTCGAGTCGCTTTACTTCGGATCCTAGCTCGTGTTCACTGCCCTGCAGCAGGTAACACCTGACCTTCTCTTGTTTTTTTTGTTTTCTCTTCTTTCTTTTCCTGCTTATCTATATTGATTCCATTGTATGTATGTTAGTTAAAAAAACCTGTTACATGCGATTGCGAGTTTTAAAAATAGTGAAGTTTTATCTTTGGTTGAAAATGCTAGCTTGGGATGATGGTCGAGTTTTTTTCTATTCATCCTGAGAATGAAATTAGGGATTAGAAACTTAGGTTGTGAAATGGATATAGAACTGCATTCGGTTAATAGAAGTAAATGAAAACTGACCCTCAGCAAAACATTTAAAGCATATAAAAGTAAAGTATGAATCTTTATGTTTGTTCCAGGTTTAGGGATGTACTCGATAATTGTTTCAAAGAGTAAAGAGCAGTTTAGATTGTTTTCGTTAAATTATGATCCATGAGTTTTCAAAGAAAAGGTAAAATGTATGTCTTTGTTCTTCAAAGTTTGGAGATGACTGTCCAGTTTGTAAGTTGTTTGGAGAAGGAGTCAGGGATGTATGTTTGGTTCTTGGTGTATAGGTTGCATTAGTGGTGTTAAGAGATTGGTTTCCGGTTGGTTTGCTGAAGTATAGGAGATTTGGGAAAGGTCTGAGGTTCATGTGTTGGTGCAGGAGTGTTCATGAGGTATTTGGTCCTCCGTTTTGGTGGTCTTAGGATTGGAGGTGGTCTGGTAGTTCATGCTGTAGGAAGAGGTTCAGGTGGTATGTGGCTGTTTCCTATTTGTTCAGGGAAATTAGAGGAGTGCTAGCTGGTTCAGTGGGAGTAAAGGAGCAGGGCTGTTTTCCCAGTTTCTGCAGGATTAGGGGAGGTATTGGAGTTGCTTGTAGCTGTTTCCGATAGTAGTTCTTGGGCTCTATTAGGCAGTGAGAGTGTGTATGAGTGTGGGTTTGGAGGCTGTGAGAGTAGAGCAAGTTAAGGGTGTTCAGGGGTGATGGTTCAAGGAGAAGGGGATGGTTATTTGAGGTTGAGTTTAGAAGCTGTAGTTTGTTCAGGTCATGGTAGGTTCCAGGGGGTGTTTTGGTTAGTGTTAAGGGTCTGTTAGGGGTCTTTGTTTGTTTGATCTTTGAGCAGTTTGGGTGAGAGTGTAGCAGGAGTATGTATGAGTGTGTATGAGTGTGGGTTTGGAGGCTGTGAGAGTAGAGCAAGTTAAGGGTGTTCAGGGGTGATGGTTCAAGGAGAAGGGGATGGTTATTTGAGGTTGAGTTTAGAAGCTGTAGTTTGTTCAGGTCATGGTAGGTTCCAGGGGGTGTTTTGGTTAGTGTTAAGGGTCTGTTAGGGGTCTTTGTTTGTTTGATCTTTGAGCAGTTTGGGTGAGAGTGTAGCAGGAGTATGCAGTAGGAATGTGTTTGTGTGTCGAAGTGTGTGTTCTGGTGTTTGTGGGCTGTTTGTTCAGGAGGGGGTATGAAGGAAATCAGGAGGTGTAGCAGGGGTATTCAGGGTGTGTATGTGTTTGGTGAGTAGTTTGGTTGTTGGTGTCTTGTTTATTCTGGGTGTTTGAGGCAGATAGTGTAGCTTCTGGTCTGGTTGCTCTGGTTCATTTTGTTCCAGGGAGTTAAGAAAGTCTAGACTGGTTTTTGGTTCCATGGTTTTAGATCTGTTTGTTTGCAGCAATCCCATTGAGTCAATCCAGTTTGTTTTATGTCTTCTTCCTTAATGGTCTGTTATTGTGGTGCTAAGTAGGTAATCTTTCTTGGTATTAAAGGGACATAGTATTAAACTTCATAGATGCTGACTGGTTAATTTTGTTTGAAACTTGAATGGTCTTGAACTTGATTGTTTTGGCAGGACCATTAAAGTTTTAATTTTGTCGTATAAACTTGCATTTTTGTTTGGTCTTGGAACCTGCTTGTGTTCCTATTGATTCGCGTTCATGCTTTAAAATGAAGTCTCTTGGTGAACTGAATCATTTAGGCCCTCTGGAAGAACTCCCTTCATAAATATGTTCGGGTACTAAAATAGGAAAGACTGTTTTGCTTTTAAAATCCCTTTTGTTTAAAGCTAATAGAATGGTTCTTTTTAGTTATGATAAATAATCATTAATGTTGTGCCGATTGAGATCTCATAAATTTTCTCTCAAGATTAAGTCTCAAGTTACAATCTCTTCTGTCATATTCAGCAGACTTTTGTTCCTTCTTTGGGAAAGCTGGTTATAAATTGACTTAAATACTGTTTTGGAAACTCAGCTGTCATGGGGAGAACTTTGACATTTTGAGATTTACTTCAGCTTTGTATTGTTTCCCTTCCCATCTTTTATGTTGAAGAGTATCTTATTTATGATAAAATGAAAGAAGGATTGGGAACTAGATGTCCTCAGCCTAGAAGAAAGATACAAAAGTTATATCGTATTGCTGTTTGTCTATCCTTCAATTTCTTTAGTATCTATAATTTGTTCATATTCATTCCGTGAGCTTCAGCTTTCTCAATGGACGTTTGGCTTGATAACAAATCAAAGCGGAGTTTGAGTATTGTTTAAGCTGTAAAGCGCGACATATTATTTCATGATTAGCTGAGTTGCTTAAATCTTTGTTTATGGAGAATGAAGGAATCTTAGCGAATGGAATAGTGTGCTAGGCTGTTGTATCACATTTTTTGATTTGTCTATGGGAATGCTGCCTTGTCTGTCGTATCACTTTGATTATGTGTTTGACTGTAATGATGTGATGAAAAACCAGGTCATTGAGGACCAACGTAGAATCTTGTAAATAATTCTTGAACGTATACTAATCCTTATTTCCCTATGTTTCTTTGCATAAACCGCTTGGGACGAGTTTGAGTTGAAATAAAACTCACAAACGGGATGGCTACATGCATTCAGAGCTATTTGATCTGCTCCGCATTTTCGGGACTTGATATCCCCGAAAATGTAAAAGAAAGAAAAAGTGAAAATTTCAAAGTCCAAGGCTCAATGATGAGTTTGCGCTTCCGGGTTCTATTTCCTAAACTCCATTTTTTCCCCGCTCCCTTAGAAAATGCATGTTGTATAGGATTTCCCCATAGACCAGATTAGGAGCCCGGTAGGATAGAAATGATATTTGAATTTTGAATAATTATTGTAAATTACTTTTTATATGAATGCTTTGTATCATTTCTTTGCGAATCGCCAATTAATTTATGGATGTTTAGAATCATTTGTCAATTAATGAGTGCAAATAAAATTCGACTAAAATCTTACCCTCGTCATAATTCGCATTTGAATTGCTTCTTTATTTATTTTATTCAATATTCAATTATTTATTTATCTAATCTAATTTATTTATTTAGTTAATCAATCCTTTATTTATTGATTTACTTAATATGATTTATTTAATTTCAATTAATCATTTATTTAATCCATTAAATATTTATTTATTTATTTAATCAATTATTATTCATTTACTCATTTATTTAATTAAAATTGATAAGTATTCATCTATTTAATTAAGTTATTTATTTTTTTTATTTATTCAATTAATTAATCCTTTATTATTATCCAATTATTTATCTAGTTTGTTTTATTTAATTATCTAACTTCATTTAACCTTTACTTATTCTATTAATTAATCAATTGATCATTATTTCATTATCCATTTAATTAATCTTAAATTGGGTCATTTATTTATCTAAGTATCGGCATAATTAAAATCTTATCTTATTTATATCATTTATATTATCCTCATTTAAAATTAACTTTATATTTTCCTATCCTTAACAAATTCGTGAAAACCGCCGGATTAACTGCTTTTAGCGGATTTTCGAAAGTGCTCCCGCAAGGGACCTTCTTTCGAATTTAATAGAACCACTTACCTAGAATCTCTGATTTTAATTTAATTAAAGAATAAATTGCACTCATTAGTTAACTTAGGTTCCTAATAATCCTTAAATTAGGTGGCGACTCCAAAGAAAACCCTTTGGAATCCCATTTTGTTGAAATGTACCCGAAACCTATCTTTTCTTAAAAGAAAGGGTAATTTTTGGGGTTCAGCAATATGTATGGCAACTTGTTGCCTCAAGGCCTTCACCTTGTTGTTCAAAGGCTGTTTACCAAACCCAGCCATTGGAGGATCAGCTTGAATAGTCAGATCATAGCTGATCAGGGTAGCACTACCAAATCTCTCCTTCTTAGTAGAATTGACCACACCCTCTAAAGGTGCTAACAAATCAGTCAAGATAAAACCAAATGGCAATGAATATTTTTTCTTCCCAATAACAACCCTCTTAATTAGGTGAATCATGAACCTGTGCCAGTTAATATGCATATCACTGTCCAACAGTTCCATAAGGACCGGGTCTATAAAACTGGCTATCCCCCTCTTCTCCTGCCTTGGCATCAATATCTTATTCACAAACTCAAACAACAGCTGGTGTTGAGGATGAATTTCACTCTTTTGCACAGCCCTAGGCTTCTCCTCCTCAGGATTTTCAGCAAATTTCCTGGCGATTTCCAAACCAGTGGGAAGGTTTGTCAAATCTGGCCACACTTTTTTTATGTAGCTTTCATACCCCACAGAAGGAATACCCAGCATTTCACCCAACTCCTTTGTGTCAAAGGTTATTTCTTGGTCAAGGACAGAAGTAGTGATCCTATCCCTCTTGATGCAGCAATTTTTAAAGAATTCCTGAACCATAACCTTTGGACACTTCTCTTTGATCTGAAGGACCATGTCCTTCTAGCCTTGCACCTGCAATTTTTGCAGCAACCAGAGCATACCCTCTTCCTCAACATCAGAGAGTACCCTACCTTTCAAAACTTTCATTGTCATAATGTCATCATGCACACAATATTGAACCTCATCTCCCTCATTCTCACTTTCACTATCCTCTCCTTCAGCAGACTCTTCAGAACTGGAATCAGAATTCTCATCAACTAAAGTCCTCTTTGAGGACCTGGTCCTCTTGGAGGATTTAGTAGCAGTGGCTTTGACAGAACTTTTTTCACTCTCCCTTGAGCAATTTTCCTCTTTTTAGACTAAGGAAATACTTCCTCCACATCCTGCATCATATAATCTTCTTCATCATTAACCTCCATTTCTTTTTCCACAGATTCAGTTTCTTCTTCAACAACAGGATCAACAGCCTGCTTGTCTTTCCCTTTCCTACTCCTTTCTAATGCAGCAACCATTTTCTCATCTGCAGCCTTGACAGAACTCCTAGTTCATCTAAACCTACTAGCAGGGGTAGAAGCAGAAGGAACAGTTCCTTTTTGCCTTGGAAGAACTTTCACCCTGTTTTTTCTTAAGACCTGGCTTAGTTATCACCAATTTTCTTCAACTTTGCAGTAATGTCAGCAGTTAACTTAGCATCAATTGAACCTTTTCTAGCTAATTTTCTCTTCAGACTTCTTATGTTTATAAGATCAATTATTGACCGATCACTATCACTTAAAGCATCATCATCTACATTCACCACATTCTCATCCTCCATGGGTGCTCTAAAAGCAACCTCTGGAGATCCTAGGGACCCATGCATTGGAGCCTCCAACCGCCTTAATCCATCTTTTTCACCTTCCCCGTCAGGAGCAGACCCAAAACCTTCTACTGTTTTCCCTTCATCGTCAACTACATTCAAGGGTATAGCATAGTTTACCTGAAATTGGTACACAATTATGGCCCTTGACAAGTCCTCCACTTGTTCTAGAATTGATTCTTCAGTGGGAACTGGTCCTTCCCCCTGAATTTCAGGCTCAGGATTTTGTGGAATTGGGTTTTCAGGGTTTGGTGTTGTTGTATCCATAGGTGAAGGTGGGTTGGGAATTTGTGGTTGATCAGAAGTAGGGTTGGATGAGGAGTTTTCAGGTGAGAAAGACATGGAAAGTATGCGACGTAGAAGATAGTTCACTTTTTTTTCTGAAATCTTAGAGAATTTTGAATAGAGGAAAGTGAAAAATAGTTGGTGATTGTGTGAGTTTATATAGAGTGAATTAGGTAGTGGAGTTTGAGTGCAAAACGGATACACTTACCTTATTGATTGAGTTTCACACGTTAAAGGACTCTTGGAAGTCTCCCAAAAAGAGCCGTTATGATTTGAGAGTCCTGATGGAATTGGGAACTGGTTCTTCGATGGGACTCTTATGCAGAACGGATATGATCAAGTTTCCTAGTGGGATTTATCCTAAATTCAAGTTACCTATAGCCCTTAACCTCTAATATAATTTGAATAACAAAGAGTACATATCTGAATATTATCACCAAAACAGTGTCCATCCCAATTTAATCAATTTTGCTCAATCTGAAATTCTAAGAACATAAGGTAACATCATTAAATTTTAGCAAACTTTAGGAGAGATCATGACATATGAGTATACAATTAAGTATGAAACTGAACTGAAAACTTCAAATTGACTTTGATAAAATTCATTTTTTTAAAAAAAATTTCTAGCCAAATTTGAAGTAAAACATAAGTAGTTTTAGGTGAATTTAATCATCCCTAATTCTAACTTGTTCCTTTCAAAATGATCTCTACCTAAGGCCTTTGTAAAAATTTCAGCAATCTGTTTCTCAGTAGGACAAAAGGCTATAGTAATCAAACCCTTCT
The DNA here is from genome assembly GCA_037355625.1 of Petunia x hybrida. Classification (NCBI taxonomy): domain Eukaryota; kingdom Viridiplantae; phylum Streptophyta; class Magnoliopsida; order Solanales; family Solanaceae; genus Petunia; species Petunia x hybrida. The sequence goes on from JBBBVM010000035.1 coordinate 8,425,425, forward strand.
TATAATTGTCTTTCAAGAAATGGTGTCTTATGTTAATGTATTTAGTCCTTTTGTGATGCACTGAATTTTTTTGTCATGTTTATAGCACTAGTGTTATCACAATAGATAGGAACAGTTCCTACTTCAACACCAAAATCTTGTAATTGCTGTTTGATCCACAGTAATTGTGAACAACATGAAGCAGCTGCCACATACTCAGCCTCTGTAGTGGAAAGTGCCACTAAATTTTATTTCTTGGTTCCCCATGAAACCAAACACTCACCAAGAAAGTGTGCCATACCTGAGGTACTCTTTCTATCAACAAGAAAACCTGTATAGTCAGCATCAGTATACCCAACAAGATTAAAATTACCACCTTTTGGATACCAAAGTCCTAAGGAACCTGTTCCTTTCAAGTATCTCAATATTCTTTTAACAGTTTTCAAATGAGATTCCTTAGGATCTGACTGAGACCTAGCACATAAACCGACACTAAACACAATATCAGGCCTACTAGCAGTTAAGTAAAGCAAGGAACCAATCATGCCCTTATACAATTTTTGATCAACTGAAATTCCATGTTCATCAAGATCCAATTTTGTGGCAATTGCAATGGGTGTATCAATTTCCTTAGCATTATCCATGTCAAACCTTTTAAGTAGCTCCTTAACATATTTTTGTTGGTGGATCATAGTTTAATTTGAAGTTTGCTTGATTTGTAGACCCAAAAAGAAATTGAGTTCACCCATCACGCTCATCTCAAACTCACTCCCCATCAAATTTGCAAATTTCTTACTTAAATTTTCACAAGTAGCACAAAAAATTATATCATCTACATAAATTTAAACAATTAAGAGATGCTTACCTTTTTCTTTAAAAAATAATGTGCTATCAATTTTACCTCTTTTATATCCATGCTGAAGTAGGAATTTTGATAGACGTTCATACCAAGCTCTTGGTGCCTGCTTGAGTCCATACAAGGCCTTGTCTAACTTGTACACATGTTCAGGGAACTATTCATTCTCAAAACCTGGAGGTTGTTTGACATAAACTTCTTCCTTTAAGTAGCCATTCAGAAATGCACTCTTAATTTGACGTAGAGTAAATTCCATGTATGTAGCAAAGGTTATAAGAAGTCTTATTGCATCCAATCTTGTAACTGGAGCAAAAGTCTCATCATAGTCAATGCCCTCCTCTTGGCTATACCCCTGAACGACTAATCTAGCTTTATTCCTGGTTACCATACCATACTCATCAAGTTTGTTCCTGAAAACCCATTTTGTTCCTATAATGGACCTGTTCCTTGGCTTGGGTTCCAGATGCCAAACTTGACTTCTTTGGAATTGATTCAACTCCGCCTGCATAGCATTGATCCAATCTGCATCCTTCAGTGTCTCTTTCACATTTTTGGGTTCAACAAGAGACAAGAAGACACTAAAGGTACACAAATTGTGATTTTTGACTGCTGATCTAGTTTTAATTCCAGCAGCCTTGTCTGAGATTATCTGATCCACAGGTTGTGAACCTTGATATTTGTAAGGCTTGAGTATCAGACCATCTTCAGAAGTTCCTTACTGAGGAACAGTTCCTGATGTAGTAGCAGTACAGGTTTGAGAGGTGGATCCATCATTTATTCCCCCTGTTTCTGTGCTACTTTTCCCAGTTCTATCCTGAGGAACAGTTCCTTGCAATTCACTTCTCACATCATTCCCATCCAATGCCTACATTTGTTGAGGATCAGTTTCACCATGTTTCAGCATCCCAATTTCTTCATCTTCCTGTACCTGTTCTTGAGTCAAACTGTCAGTTTCATCAAATTTAATATGCATGCTTTCTTCAATTTTCAATATTTTCTTGTTAAAGACTCTATAGGATTTACTGTTTGAAGAATAACCAACAAAGATTCCCTCATCACTTCTAGGATCAAATTTTTCTAAGGCATCTTTCCCATTGTTATGTATGAAATATTTGCAACCAAAGGCCCTAAGGTGTGTAATATTTGGTTTTCTTCCTTTAAGTAACTCATATGGTGTCTTCTCTATCAGTGGTCTTGTCATACATCTATTGATTATATAGCATGCAGTGTTAATAGCCTCAGCCCAAAAGCTTTGTGGAAGATTACCAGATAATAGCATAGTCCTAGCCATTTCCTCTAAGGTCATATTTTTCCTTTCAACTACTCCATTTTGTTGTGGAGTTCTAGGTGAGGAGAAATTGTGATTAATGCCATTTTCATTACAAAAATTGAAAAATATATGATTTTCAAATTCAGTTCCATGATCTGACCTAATGGCAACAATATGACTATCTAGAGTCCTTTGAAATTTCTTAGCAAAAATTGAAAATACATTAAAAGCTTATTCCTTAGATGCAAGAAATATAGTCCATGTAAATCTGGAATAATCATCAACTAGTACCATAACATACTTCTTACCTCCTTGGCTCATTGTTCTCATTGGTCCACAAAGATCCATATGGACCAGTTCCAAAGGTTTGGTAGTACTTACCCGTTTCTTTGGTTTAAAGGAAGATCTTACTTGCTTCCCCTGGCACAAGCCTCACATACTTTTTCATCCTTGAACTTGATGTTAGGAAGACCTATCACCAAATCCTTGGAAACAAGCTTGTTCAATTGTGAAAGACTGGCATGACCAAGTCTTTTGTGCCATAGGAGGGGATCATTTTGCACTACACTTAGACAACTCATGCTTCCATCAGCCAGTGTCAATAGATCTACCTTATAGATATTTCCATGTCTATTTCCCTGCAAAATAATCTCTCCAGAAGTTTGGTTAGTCACAGTGCACCCAGTAGATGGAAAATTAACATTATTACTTTTGAGATATACTCAATAAGCAATGCTTCAACCCATCTACTAGAAACACATTGTCTATACTATGTGAATCAGACCTACCTACCTTTCCAATGCCAATAATTTCCCCTTTCTTACCATTACCGAAGGAAACACTTCCTCCTTAAAAGGCTGAGAGTGAACGGAACAGTTCCTTATATCCTGTCATATGCCTTGAGCAACCACTGTCCATGTACCATTTGTGGTTCCTCTCCTTCACTCTAGCATGCAAAAGAAAACTAGGGGTTAATTTTAAGAACCCAAACTAGTTTGGGTTTCTTTCCTTAAGAAAAAGGATGAATCAGATCTCTCTTAGCCAAAATGGTAATGACTTCTTCGTGTGAACAGTTTTCTTTGCCACAGAGTTTTGAATAGGTTTATAGGACTTGTTCCTTTGTGCAGCCATTTCCAGAGATTAACAATTTCTTTTTAAGTGACCAGTGTTCCCACAATGAGTGCATAACTAATTTTCAGGAAGAGTTAGATACTTACTCTTTGGATCCCATTTGGGCAATGACTGAGATTTCATAAATCCAATACCCTTCCTATTACTACTATGATTTTTCCTGTAACCATTCTAGTGCTTCAGAGGACTTGTTCCATTTTACAGTCTTTCCTAACTCCATTTTTGTTTTACCTAAGTCCTCTTCCAAAGATCTTATCTTTTCATCTTTCTTGCACAGTTCATCAACTGTGACTTTCAATTTCTCTTCAGCAATGAGCTGATGAGAATTAGCAATACACTTACCATTTTCAACTGTTTTGACTTTCAATTTCTCATTTTCTAGTTCCTGAACAGTTGATTCAAGTGTGAGGACCTGTTCCTCTAGCATGCTAATTTCCTTTTCAAAGTGTCATTTTTAATTACTGCCTTTTTATATTCTGTTTTTAAACTTTCAATTTCATCATGCAGTTGATCTTTACCATCCCTTAGAGATTTAAACTCATTTAGCACAGTGTAAAATACCTTAACTAATCTCTCTCTAGGCATGTTTTTCACATCTTCTTTAAGTTTAGAGACAAATACCTCAGCATCTTCTTCATTATCTGAGTCTTTAAGAGCCATTAGAGCAAGCTCATCATCCAGATCATCATCAGATTGTTCATCTTCACTATCTTGCCAGCCAGCAACCATTGCTTTGGGATTTCCACTTTTCTTACGGACCTGTTCCCTAGCCTTTCTTCTTTCCTCAACATATCTCTTTCTCCATTCTCCTTCCATAACTGGACATTTGCTGATGTAGTGCTCCATGCTTCCACACTTGAAGCATTCTCTAGCCTGTTTTATGTTAGAAGACCTACCCTGTCCACTAGTTCCTTTTTTCTTATTCAAGTATCTTTGAACACTCTTAGCTATAAGGACTAGTTCCTTATCATCAACAGACTTATCAGCGACTGTTAAGGCTAGGTTAGGTTCAGTTTTAACTGGTTCACCTATGTTCTTAACCTTTTTCTTTAGTTCATAAGTTTTCAAATTACCTATAAGCTCATTTAAGGATAATGTGGTAAGATCCTTGCTTTCTATAATGGCACAACCCTTAATTTCGCAAGAATCTGGAGGAACTCTAGTTAGGATTTTTTCGACTCTATCTTCAACAGTTAAAACCCTTCCCAAGGAGATAAGTTCAGATGAAATAGCATTAAACCTAGTGTACATTTCAGAAATTGATTCCCCTCCTTTCATTTTAAAGTTTTCATATTCAGCAAAAAATGAGTGTACCTCTAGATCTTTTAACTTGACTTGTTCCTTCATGGGCAACCTGTAGAGCATCCCAAATTTCCTTGGCAGTGGTAGACTCTCGAATTTTAGTGCACTCATCAGGACTGAGTCCACAAACAAGCCACTTTCTTGCTTTGGCTTTCTTTTCCCATTGCCTTAAGTCTTCAGCATTACATTCCGTTCTGGTTTTGGGAACATCATTTCCCTCAGCATCTTTCTTCATTGGAATCATATGACCTTCAGTAACTATGTCCCATAGCTCATAGTCCTCGGTTTGAAGATGATCTCTCATCCTTTCTTTCCACCATGAGTAATATTTTCCATTGAACAAAGGTGCCCTAACAGTAGACTGGCCCTCACCATTCTCTTGTGATGTACTCATTCTAATCCTAGGTGTTAGCCTTTTCAAGGATAACCTGCTCTGATACCAATTATTATTTCTCAAAACACACCACTTATTACTTTAAGGACCAGTTTCTTCAATATGTTCCTTTACTTTGTTGAATGCGAAACTAAAACTGTAAGTAAATGAACACTTGATGTTAGCATGGAAAAACCCCGTTAACTAGGGATCAAAAAACCATGACCTACTCTTCCAAGTAGGATTTCAACTTCACTATTTGAAAGACTCACTTGGTTACAAGACTACCTTCTTACTAACCTAGGACTAACTCTAATCCTATAGTGACCCCTTTCACAATCAGTGTAGTTTCTCCAAGTACAAGACTTGAATCCAAATGATACAACTCGATAGTACCTACTACAGATGAACTAAGACTGAACTTTGACAAGACTCAATCTAAGGAACATATTCTTTACTTAGTTCCCTGTAGCTTAATGATTACACAAATATGATGAAGACTCTATCAATGCTATAGCTCGACTCTTTCTTTATTTGTGCATACTTCAATAGCTGAGATGCGCAGCTTCAAAGTCCAAGAAGTCTTGAGCAATTAGAACTCCAAAGCTTCCAAGAGTTTGAATCCTAATTGAACTCCTTGCTAGGTTACCGGACATCCTTTAGCTCTTATCCAATCTTATGCAATCTTTTCATATCTCGTGCAACCCTGCATAATTATCAAGATAAATATTAGATTTAGGATAATAAATTTTCCCGCTTAAATGATTTTGCATGATTATTTATTCAGCTGCAGTGATTCAAAGGAACATGTCCTTGGATTTGTTCCTTAGTCATCAGTCAAAACTCCAAGCTTATCCAAGCTAACATTTACAGATTGTATTTCGTTAATTTTTGTGTTTATCGAGTATGTAATTGCTTACCATGCTTACGTATGCCTTGTGCAAGAGAATGCATCCTTTCTCCTTGTTTGTTCATCTTAGCGATTCATCATTTTAACTTTTGAGTAGGCAACTCTGCTTTGTGTTGCAAGCTTTTTATAGTATTGCATATTGAAGTCATCCATGACCATGAACTTTGAATGGTTGCTTAAAAAATCAGGCAACAGAGATAAATGTAGTCATTTAAAGATTGCAATTTGTTCGTGGAGCCATCAATTTTGGTGCTTGTCCGGATTATATTAATTTCTCTTTGCAGGTAGGTTCGTTATATTGCGTTTTTGTCATCTCATCTTGAGGTGTGAAGGCATGATTTGTAGGCCATATATTATTGCTGACTTTACATGGGACACACCATGCACACTTGCATACACACTCATACAAATGACATACAGATATTACTTGCTTTCTCCATAATTTGACCAGCTTTTGCATTTGGACATTACTTCAAGAAATGATCTGAAGAAACTAACATATTCAAAATGAACTTTAAGTACAAAAACTAGTTATATTTCCTGATGCATTTTTCATACGTTACTTTCAGTACACTTAACAAGTCATTACAAATTTATTTTAGAAGTGTTTTGGAATTTTGCAACTTGTTTTCTTCTAGCTCTCTATGTTATCAAACAAGCAAGTTGGACAATTTATATCAAAAAATGAAAGGAAGTTCGATGATGTGTCCCCGAGCTTTGAAGGATTACAGTGGTGCGTCAAAGCATAAAAAGAATGACGAGTGCATAGTTACCAATGGAGAGATTGATAGATATAGAGAGCTCAGAATAACTTTAAGTAGAGTTCTTGTTCAGCTTGAGATGAAGTAGAAGAGGATTATTGTATCTTTTTTATAGGGTGATTTTACGTGTCTAACAAGTAACAACACAACTAACGCAGAGAAATTGCATTGAGTGAGAGTTGAGCGGAGCTCCCTAGATTTAATTACGAACCCGTTGGCCGTTAATATCTCGTCAATATGTATGTTGAGGCATGACTTGGACGTGGTCAGCGAGTGAACGAGATGCGAGGTATCTACTCAAATGGCTTTTTAAATACTACCATTAAATTCTGTCCTTGTTTGCTTGGCAATGTGCTAACTTTGTCTGCATTTATATTTGGCAGTTCGGGTTAAATATGTATGTGTGTGTGTTAATCGGATTGTGCAGATATAACTTGCTTGAAGTTGAGATTTGCTTGAGCAAAAAGCCTGGTGGTTTATAAGAACAATAGTTTAACTAATTGCCCAAAGAAGTTAATCAGACTGCAAGATGGGAGCCGATGTTCTTATTGCAAATTTTACCATCTCGACATATATAATATTTCTGAAGTTGAGTATCTGGATATGCTGCCTTATATAAGAAATACTGAATATCAAAAACGGAGAAAAACAAAATCATGAAGGCAGCAAAGCCTGCGGCTGCTATTACAGTATTTATGTAGGCATCTCAACAATCCTGAAATGTTAGTACTAAAGTTAGCATCTGGTTCTTGTTTACATACTGGAAATTGGGGCGTAGAGCTTATTCCAAGAACAAGTGGAAGCTGATAATCATTCAGAATAGCCATCTGTATGCATAAGTTTTACAAAAGTCTATATAGTCATGTTAACTCCTAAGGCTTAAAACTACCAAACCTAAAATCTCCTTTTGAGCAATGAAGCTAATTACAAGTTTGGACAGATCTGTAACTTCGTTTTTTGATCAATAAATACACTGATAAACAGGCGTGTTGGAAAGAAAAATGAAGCAAAGGGGGACTATTTATCTGCTTAACTTGCTTGAACTTGAGATTGCCTGCTGCAGATATCTCAGAGTCTTTTGATGATTAAGGAATCCCATAAACCAAAATTCAAAGTCATCCTCGGTAACTATCTGTATATACTTCTGTGATGGCTTTTCCATGTTTTCACTCTCTTTTGCTTTCTTTATCTTACTTATTGGGATCAAGACCTGCAGTTGTGAACCTATTAGATTATGCTTCACTTGGCTAGAAAGATAGAGATGAAGAAAAACAGAGCTGCAGGATACCTTATAGCTGATTCTAAGCAACTTTCCAGTTGGTGATAAGATCTTTATTGATTTCTCACTGCAGAAAGCAACCTTGTCAGTTGAGATGAAGAGAAGGCCTGCCATCGGACCAGCTGTAGTTGATAAATAGCATTGAGAAACCTTCAATAGCTTTTCATCATCTCCAACACTAAACTTCTGCTTGAATGTTCTCTCTAGCCCTCCTGCTTGAAGAATTTTCGCCCCAAGGCTCAATTTTCCCTTCACGGATTGTGTTAGCTTCGGGCTTAGGCTCACTGCACCATTACAGTTGAAGCATTAAGGACATTACAATCAATATTTCCCATCATACATGTAAATATTGCCTGGATTAATGTACTTAGTGACCACTTATTTCTGTCCTCTTTATTTACACATTGTATTTCTTTTAATTTTTTGAAGTCTATATAGAGTATGTTCGTGCTTACCATGTTCGCGGATGCCTTGTGCTAGACAATCCATTCTTTCTCCCAGTTTGTTAATCTTACCAATCACAGATTTTCCTGTATATTCAAGAATTAGTATTCCATGTTAATGATCTTTTCATTAAGGGGTACAATATCAAGTTGATTCTTCATCAAGATAACTGTGGAAATACTCACTTTGCTTAATATTAGATAAGTTCTTTGAAGTTGCAGATGGAACATCGTCTTGGCAAGCAGACAGGGACAATAATCTTTTTGTCTGCCTTTCAAGTTTGCACTCAGCTGAACCCTTAGGAATACCCCCCACATTTACGCTGTGTAAGTTCTTCATCGTGACTTCTGATTTTGAAGTAGATTGCTGGATTGTGAAGGTCAGTGAGGAATATAAGTTCTTGGTTGATGGTTGAAGAACATTCATTCTAGCACTAAATAAATATTGGAGTTTGGGAGAGGTGGTTGAATCTTTTAACTAGTTGTTGCATGAGTCAGCTATGTATCATAAAAGACAGCCAAAAAAGAAGATCTTGTGCTTTTTGGAATTTTCTTTTGTACCAAGAAGAAAAAGGTAGTTTGGAAGATGGAGTGTCTTCAATTATCTTTTGTTGATTGAATGTAGGAATATTCAAATATCAAAGTGCACTGCATGTTCTACCTCTCCTTTTTTTATTTTGGTTTCCTTTTTTTTGCAGTCCAGTAATCTATGTCTTTCTATTGCTGCAAAGGTGTTGAAAATGTCTTCTTTTAGCTGTCTGCTCTATTACAGTAAACTAATCTCATGTGGTGTCTCTAACTTTTGAGTTGGCAAATCTGCTTTGTGATGCAACCTACTTTTGTAAGAGAAAGCTTGGCATTCTGAGGTCATCTTTTCAAAACTAGTAAGGTGGTTCGATTCACCCTAAATGACTTTTCTTCTTTTCTAAGCAAATCCTATGATAATTCTTATAGATAATTAAGGATAGAGTAAGAACTTGTTTAAACAAAAATTAATAGCTTTGACTCTCTAGAGGGACGTCTTAATAAGTTTGAACTTGAGATTTCCCGTTGAGACCTCTCTTTTAAGATGCAGGTTTGTTGCTATTGCCCCAGATTACAAATTGATGATATACTGAATGTGTATGATACTTCTCAAAAAGTATTTTCATAGATTAGGTTAAAATTATCTCTTAATATTGTCATAAATGACAAAATTCAATCCTTCTGGAGTATTGTTCAGAAGTAGATAAAATTGGCAAAACTATCTCAAGTTAGTCTTATTAATATTATATGGTTAAAGACTTAAAGTCGACAACATGAATGATTAAACTTATGGCACTATAGTCATTAACTGTCGCCTTTGAAACATGAATGACTCATCCATGACCATGAACTTTGAATTGTTGTTTAATAAATTAGGCAAGTGAGATTAATGTAGCTACTATTAAACATTTCCATGCGTACGTAGGGCCAACAATTCTGGTGTTTGTCTGGATTATATCAACTTCTCTTTAAAGGCAGTTACCTTATCTTGCCTTTTTTCATCTCATCTCTTGAGGTGTAAAGGCAAGATTTGTAGGTCATTAGTGCTGATTCTATGTGGAACACACCACGCACACATGCATACATGCACAGACAAATGACTTAATAAATTTTTTTGACTAACCTAAACTGTTTTGTCAACAATTTTGACCAACTTTTGCATTTAGAAAACAATACCTTGAAAAATCTAAAGAATTAATGATGTTCAAACTGAACTTTATGCACCAAAAATTAACTATGTTTTCTAATGCATTTTTCATATGTTTCTTTTGATACCCTTAACAAGTCATTAAGAAATTATTTTAGAATTATTTTACGAATTTTGCATGTTTTTCAATTGCTTTTGGATTCTGTTTTATCCAATAAGCAAGTTGGTGTATTTAAATCTGAAAATGAATTGAGTTATTGTCGTTGCCAAATCCACTGGTTAATGTATGTACTGATCATTTAAATTATGGACCAAATCAGAAAGGAAGTTCGATGGTGAGTTACATGAAAGCAACAGGGACAAAGGAGATGAGAGCTTAGCTGGCTTGACAATGGAGATAACAAATAGAGAGAACTCAGAGTAATTTTAATTATACATGTATTCTTTTCAGCTTGACATGAATATAGAAGAGGATTGTTGTATCTTTATTCTTTTTATAGTAGATTTTTGGGACCCGTTTGGTATCTTAAAGTATATACGTTGAGGCTTGACTTTGGACGTGGTCAGAGTCTCATCAGAGAGTCTACCAAATGTGAGGTATCTGCACAAATGGTTTTGTCCTTGTTATCTTAGTGGGCAGTGTGCTAAATTTGTTTGCAAAGACTGGCAAGAGATATACTACTATATATGAGAAGCATGCCAAGCAAATCTACTAATTTGATTGGATTGAGGTTGTAGCATATAGCTTAATTAGTTGTTGTCCGATCGTGCGGCATGTTACTATCTGAGTATATTACGACGAATTTGTTTTATTTGAAAAAGATCCACTCTATCATTTTAAAAGAATCTCCTTTCTCACCCATCTTGAATGATCTTAATTTGACGTTTCCAAACTTTGCTACAACTATCTCAGGTTCAAATATCAAAATTTATATTGACTTAGATATTGCAGCCTTCTTATTCCTTTATCCACTGTTGAATAAGTCAACTTGTAAAATTCACACTTGCTCAATGGCCTTGCACAATTTCTATTGAAGAAAAGTATACGATCATGAATTACCCAGCTATTTAAAAAAGAACGAAAGAAACAAAGAAAGAAAGAAGAAAAGGTACTGTATGTATGAGTGTTTTAAGCCATTTTTGATCTGGCATACTTGCTTTCTGATGTCACCTACCCTCCAATTCAAAGAAAACAAGAGTTATTGTTGGATCCTATGTCATCAAGTTCAGTAAAATCAGTGCCAAGCATCTTTTGTTGGATTTTGTACTCTTCTAGGACGTGCATGGTATATATAAATATTCAACCTTCATGCTTAAACATTTAAATTAGGCAAATTCATTTAGTTTTGGCAATTCTTTGGGTGAAGAACACTATTATAGCATAAAGTATATTACTCTACTACATTAATTAAAATCCTTGATTTGTACTAACAAGTGTTTTGATCTTTCATTGAGGAAAAAAAATATACAAGGTTACAAAATTAATTGTACAATCTTTGGACTATATTAACCACGATTGGGTCATTGAGCTTGTAAAATAGCCACATTTACAATATTCAAGATTCTTTGACGATTCAAGAATCCCATAAACCAAAACTCAAACTTATCTTCTGTAACTACTTGCAAGTACTTCTCTGATGGTTTATTCACATTTTCACTTCCATTGGCTCTCTTTATCTTTGTAAGTGGAATCAAGACTTTGTAACGAACCCTGAGCAATTTTCCACTAGGAGAATGAACTTTAATTGATTTGTCACTACGGAAGGCAATTTTCTCTGAAGAAATAAATAGAATGCCTGCGATTGGACCTGCTGTTGTTGATAAGTAGCAATGAGAAGCCTTTAATAATCTTTCACTTTCTGTCGCACAGAAATTTTGATTGAACACCTTTGCAACCCTTCCAGCTTGCAGGATTTTTGCTCCCAGCCTCAATTTTTCCTTTACAGTTTCAGTTAACTTGCTTCTTAATTTCACTGCAGAACAATGTCAAAAGCATTAGGACTGAAGGTCAGTTATGCTTATATAGAAAAATTCACCAAGGATATTGCACTTTGAAATTGCAATTATGTGATGGTTTTTCTCACCATGTTCCAAAATTCGTTGCGCAAAACTATCGACCCTTTCACCAATTTTGTTCATCCTGTTTATTGCTGAATCTAGTTTACCTGCATATCCAAGAAAATTCAATTTACCATCAGCCTTTACCTTCAAGTTAATAACAATAGATATTTTTCTCGAAAGTACGAGACTTACTGTGTCTGCCTTTGGAAGATTCATTGCAAGAAGGCAATAATATATGGCACTGGCTAGCACAATGTGGTAAAAGCCTTTGTAATGATCTATCAGATGAGCAAACTGATAATCTTTTACTAGTCCCCATAACATGTTCAGCCATGAAGCTCTGTCCAATTCTTGATTTCCTGTCGTGACTTATCTTCATATCTGACTTCCTCATGCTTTCTTGTCATTAAAGGGGAATAAGCTTCTGCTATATATGATGAATCCTTCATTTCAAGAATCTGTATTTATATTAGGAGAATAAAAGATGGAGTAGTTGTTAGAACCTACTAGCTTTTTGTTGGATATATCTATGAGTCAGCTTCGGGTCATCAAAAAGACACATCGTGTATCTGCACTTTTAGAAATGATTTAACTATACATTGACAATATAAGAATCTTTTATACAATAGGTGTAACTTAATTTGATTTAGTTTTGTTGTTTGTTTAAATTCAGGATTACTTCTACTTATTATAGGCAGTTATTATAGGCAGTTAGTAATTATCTGTAATTAGCTTTTAAGTGATTTGATGACAATGTAATACATAAATGTTACACTCTTTTATCTTCTTATTTCACTAAATATAAAATGAAAGAGTAGTGGTGGATTGATTCATAGCTGGTCAAACCTCTTCCACCACTTTTTTTGTTCTTCCCATTGCTAGAATATTTATTCCCAAAAGCATGCAGATTTCTATTTGAAATGATGAAATGTTGAGTCAGCTTTTCAATCATATCAACTCAATCTAATATCTAAGAAAAAAAATAAAAAATAAAATAAAATAACTCAATCTAATATCTGCAGGCTGCTTTCTTCCTCATGCTGATTGTATAAAATGTGTGACATTAAGTCCTTTTGAGCTGGAATGTTTGCTTTATGATGCAATTAACTTTCCCCAAAAGCGCCAAAAGAGAAAGAGATAAAAGATGATTGCATAAAATATTACAACTTACAAGCATGCATTTGCTAATTAATGAGCAATCGTGGACTCCATGTTGTCTAAATCTACTAAAAACCGTTTGTAAACTACCTACCACCCTTTACATGTCACAGCCCAAACTACAAAGTCATGGGGGATTTTTACATGGCACTAGGCCTGGGCATCGAACGAGCGAGCCGAGCCCAACCCGATCCTAACCGAGCCCGAGTTGAACCGAGCTTTATACATAGCGAGTCGAGCTGAGTCCGAGCCAAGCTCAACCGAGCTTTGTTAGAGTTTGACCGAGTCCGAGCCGACTTTTTTTCTTGTGTCCCCATACTTAATAATATAAAAAAATATCAAAATTTTTCTTTTGATCATAATCATAGATAAGGATAAAAGTACTAGTTTATCAATTGTTAACTATTACATTAAAATATTAAATAACACATAGACTTCTAATATTTTTTTGGTAATTAAGCCTAATGAATGGAAGTTATATTTTTAAGATAAAGTTACACGATTAATCAAGCTAATCATTTTGAGCCGAGCTTTGACCTAGTCGAGCTTGATCGAGCTTTAACCGAGCTGAGCCAAATTTTAAATGAGACCGAGCCGAGCCGAGCCGAGCTAAAAAGCAACCGAGCCGAGCGAGTTCCGAGCCGGCTCAGCTCTATGCCCAGGTCTACATGGCACGAACACTTATTAAAGTTATAAAGATAAAGTACACACATTATCATTTTATTATACATCATAAACAAAAACTAAATGTAGTGGTCATTTTATGGCCATTATTTTTTATGAAACATATACAGTACATTGTGCCTAATTTTAAGGATAATATATTATATTGTACCTTATCTATATTGATAACCATCTATTCAATACACCCTAAATATATGCATTAATCGTTATCACTTAATTAACTCCTAAAGACTAGCAAGTATCCTATAACATACATAGTAAATGATAGTACAAAATATCGAATATTTAAATATTATTATTATAAAATATACCCAATACCTTTTGGATACTATTTGCCCATAATATTAAAAAAAAATATATTGTGCCTTTGCATACCACTCCAAGTTAATATCCTATTAATATTTACAAAATATATCTCATATCTCTGGATACTATCTGCCCATAATATCCTAAAAATATATATTGTGCTTTTGCATACCAATCCAAGTTAATATCCTATTAATACTTACAAGATATACTTGATATCTTTTGGATACTATTTATTTAAAATAAATTAAAAATATATATTGTGCTTTTGCATACCACTCTAAATTAATATTCAATTATAACTTACAAATTATTCCACATCCACTTTATTATTTACTGTTGATCTTTTAATCAAGAATATTTAGTGAACCAAAAAAAGTCTCCAATATGTTGAGACAAAAAATCCCATCAAGATTAATAATTTTCGAAGTAGAAAAACAAAGAAAACGAAACCCTTCACGATCTCATCCCACTAGGATCGTTGAGGCTGAAAATCAAACCAATGATTAGTGTATGTACATCAGTGAAAATTCACATTTTTTTACGAGGCAGCAGATTTGGTTGGGATTATTAGTAGTGGTATTAAATGGGAAAAATCTTGGTCAAGAAAGGAACGAAATTGCTTTAGAAATAGTGTCACTAGTAGTTGTGGTGGCAGAGGTGGGGATGGCAGTTTTAGTAGGAGGGGCGTTGGAAGTGGCGGCAATTGTAGGTAGATAGTATCCAAAAAGATACTATGCTATTTTATTAAATATCCCATATTACTATTTTATTGGAACATTATCATCAAAAGTTAAAGAGATCCCTAATAAAAAAAGTTATTGAATGGCCATTAGTTGTGGTTTTTTTTTCTACGGTCAAATAGATGTAAATGACATCTTGTTTATGGCTACATACATTTTTTGGCACCTGACGGATACTTGTCAAACGAATCGAACATCTATATTTACCTAACCTCCGTTAATTAATTAAAAAAATAACGAATAAGGAGAAAAAGACTCCAATCCACATAATTGAACAAATATTATGGATAAAAATGCAGAAGGTACAACAAATAACAGGGCTATGTGATGTGTGGCCAAATTATCATATTTTACAAACTTTTACTTAGGTTTTTATTGTGTTAAATATATAAAAATAGTACACTTAGTGTGGTTTTGTTGCATTTTGTAGGTTGGATATGTTGGAGAAGAATTATGGAAGAAACAAGTCAAAAAGAAGTCAAGTTGAAGAAGAACAAGAAAAGTGGCTAGTCTGTCAAAAATTCTACAGAAAGGTGGCTATACGTCAAACAGTGGCTAAGCTCAATAGCGCAAAAGTTACCGCGGGTAAATTTTCAGCACCATGACGGCTACTTGACGAAAAATCAGCTATTTCTTCATTTTAACCTAAGAGAATTTGGGAAAGGCATTATATTTTATTTGGCAACATATAAATAGTTAGTAGTCTTCATTTTACATTATCTTTGGGCCAATTTTTCAATCTTGCATTTGCTAATTAAAGACTCGGGAGAGATTAATTAGCGTAGAATAGTGAAGCTAGCAAGAATTTTGGTTGATAGGCTATTTCATAGGCTAACCCATCTAAAAGGAGTTACGTTTGGGAGAGGTCTCCTTTTCTTGGGTTCACGAATAGTGCTTTATGCGCTCAACTATGGCTTTGGTGAGCGGAGTGAGATAAATCCCTCTTAGGCTGGGAGGATTCTAAGAATTACATTAGAACGACTTGACCATTATATATAAACCCCGTGCTATATTTGCATCCTAGGCTCCCGAAC
The DNA here is from genome assembly GCA_037355625.1 of Petunia x hybrida. Lineage (NCBI taxonomy): Eukaryota > Viridiplantae > Streptophyta > Magnoliopsida > Solanales > Solanaceae > Petunia > Petunia x hybrida. The sequence goes on from JBBBVM010000035.1 coordinate 8,441,387, forward strand.
TTGTCTTCCTTGGTTGTGAGAAGTCCATTGATCACATTTACTTGCTTTCCTAGTGTAGTTAGTAGTTGTTAATATCATTTTATCACCTTGTTATCCTCGTTTGGATTAGTCAAATAAGTTTAGTTCCTCCACTGCTTTAATCGCATCACATTGTTCCTTGTGGATTCGACCCCGACTCCTAATTGGGTAAATTATATTGCGATGAGTACCGTTCATACCTCAATTCGAGGTGTGTGTTGAGTGTTGTCATTATGTCCACTATCATGAGTCATGAATATTTAAGAAGGCCATAAGCCCATAAGAATTCTCTTACAATCTCCAAAAGTTGGAAGAAAATGATAAGAATAGTACAATTAAAGAAAGGTGACCTCCAAAAACTATCACAAGTTCACCGCAATGGAAGTTGCACAAATTTTGGCGGAATACATCATTAAAATATGGGTCAAAACTAAGTTTCATCATCCAAGTTTCAAAGTTAACAAAAAATATCAGCAAACTATTTAAAAGTTAGCAGAAAACATACTTTAGTTAGACTAAAGTTAAAAACTAACGCTTTTAGCATCTCACGTGCAAATCACGTGACTTCATATATCCTCCCCCAAAATAATACGTTTGTTTCTGAAACGATCTCGGTTAGTCGTTTCGGAAGTTAGGACTTCGATTGGCGTGCCGATAATTTTAAAATATTCATAATGTCCATTAGGACCTGTCTGTAAAATTTGAGCTAAATCAGACCTCGTTTGGTAGGCATCGGAAGAAGGTTTCAGTTTTTATTGGCAATAAATATTAAAAAGAGATTTTCGAGCTCGGTTTTGCCGAATGAGCTCCGATTCGAAATCCGAAAGCGCCGTTAGGTTCGTATGATTATTTGTGATTTTTGTAAACTTTCGAAAGTGAATTTCGATGTTGTTCGGCTAGTTTCCGCTAAAATGTCGAAAGTTAAATAATTTGACTTTTTCTATTTAAATTCGCATCTTGAGTTTCGGGAGTCCAATTTGAGATCCACCTTCGCGAGTATGTTACATATATTTTGTATAACTTGTATGCAAAAGTTAGAATTATTTCGAATATCGTAGGATACCGTTTTAATTTTTATCATAACAACGAATTTTATAAGATAAAAGAAAACAAAAAAAAATAGAAAAAGACAAAAGTTAAAAGTGGGCGGATTATCCTTAGCCAAAATATTTCGTTCAGAAACAGAGGGATATCAACAGAAACGTGAAACAAAGAAAGTGAGATGACGCGGTGACAAAAATGTCAGAAAATGAGAAAAGGGGCCGGAGAAAAGTAGAATTTTCACCCTGAATTATTCAGGTAATGATCCTAATATATTATTTGAGTTTATTACGTATGTTTGAATATATTTTTACGGTAAAAATAGGGATATTAGACATCGCCCTAATGACGTAAATTGATAGTTTAAAGGGTCAAATTGACCCCGATAATGGAATTGATTATATATTCGTACTCAGTGAGTTATGAGCAACTTATAAATGTAATTTATTTAGGGTTTGGTTATGTGACTTTAAACCCTGTGCATAGGCCTGGCCTGCGTATTGCGTATGCGAATAGGGCATCAGGTTCCTAACTGGATTGCCCTAAGGCATAAGGAATGAAACCGTTAGCCTTATGTGATATATTTTTCTGCTTATTGAACACAGTGGGATCGTTTGACAATGAATCCAAAGGACAAAGCGGTTATTGAGTTGCTGTGCTAACTTTGTAACAAGGTAAGTGTTTATATCCATTTCTTTGGAGGCACCTGGCCTCGTGGATTTTCTACCACGTATTCTTACGTGTGTAGCTGCCGATAGGCGTACTCATTACGCCTTAGCTTTAGATTTACATTGTATATTATATGTTATGTCCTATTGTTGGTATTGCATTGAGGATCTGAGCATTGTACCCTGGCTGTAAGTTGGCATCTACTTCCCGGTAATCGACAAGAGTCCCGAGCCGGTGAAGGGTCATTATTGCATATACTTCCCGGTTGGCGATGAGAGTCCCGCACCGGTGAAGGGTCATCATTGCATATACTTCCCGGTAATCGATGAGAGTCCCGAGCCGGTGAAGGGTCATCATTGCATATACTTCCCGGTAATCGATGAGAGTCCCGAGCCGGTGAAGGATCATCTTTGCATATATTTCCTGGTAGACGATGAGAGTCCCGCGCCGGAGATAGGTATCAGGCATATGTGACTGCATTGCATTGTACCGCATTCATCCCATCTCATTGCACCGCATACTGACTATTGTGTGTATTGTGCTGTGTTTTATGTATGCGGTTTGTACAGTATGTCGTGGACATATCTCAGTTTACCTATATATTTCTGGCTCGTATTCTGGGTTGCGGGGATCGGGTTACACGCCGCAACAGGATGAATATATGGATCGGGTTGCACGCCGCAACGGTATAAATATATTGATCGGGTTGCACGCCGCGACAGTATGAATATATGGATCAGGTTGCACGCCGCAACAGGATGTATTTCTGAGGGTTGATGTGTTCGGGATACCTATATGTTCTTGCTATCTTACGTTCCTGGTTGTTGATGAGTTTGTGATTCCATACGTGTTTTTAGTTATTATCTGGCTCTGTCTTTTCATAATTTAAATAAGAGGAATTTGGTTTATCTGTTTCTTTTCTCCTTGGCTAGCTATCCTATTCTTTGAGGTGGCTAGTCTGCCCCACTTATTGAGTCCTTTTGACTCACCCTTGTTTGTTGTTTGTTTTTGTCTATCTATTTCGTTTCGGCAGGTTCACTCCAGGATTGAGTTCGCCACGTTGTGAAGGAGCGAAGACGACTTCAGCTGTCAGGGTGAACCAGCTTTTATTCCGGATGGCCACCAGTTTTATGTGTATTATTTCAGTTGCGTTTTGCTCCCTTCAAGAGGTATCTGTTTTCTTTTGTACTCTTAGATGTCTGGTCTGGATAGCCCTAAACCTAGTATGTTGGGTAGTCAGCTGTAATTTCTTTTGTACAGCTTAGGGGTATCAGTATGTCTGTGTTTTTTTTAAAAAAGTCTTGTTCTTATTTATGAATTGTTATATTTATTTTTCCTAATTAAATTGGCAAGGGTTCGCCCGACGGGTTTAGGGGAGGATGTCGGGTGCCCGCACGGCCTAGCCGGATTCCGGGTCGTGTCAGTTTCTTGCTTCTATGGAATTAGCTAGGGCTTTAAAATTGTTGCCTCTCATCCATCTCTCTATGTACAATCATCTTCTCTCACATTCTTTCTCTTGCTTATCTATTATCACGTACTCTGGATCGAGAAAAAAAGTCAGAATGTTGGCTCAAAGTTCTAGTGGCAGATCCTCCACACCCAATTATGGTATTGCTAAATTCAATATATTTTCTAAGATTTTTTATTGAATATACAATCGTCTTATTTAAATATACTTTAAATGTGTATTATTTAAAGTGAATATGGTGATATGACATTATTTTATACATAAAAGTCAGTCGCTGATCTATTTTAAAATTTGATGAACTTACTTTGAGATAAAAGTTTCAAATCTCAACGATTCTTATGCATGTATTTTATGTGCAGATCATGTCACAGAGGCCTTATGTAAATGGAGCAACAATACAACTGTCAGACTTTAAAAGTATGGCTGAGATATGTAGTCATGAAAAGGAATCTGTGGTATTTTGGCACAAATATAGCTTAACTCGTGATAAGTATCGGCTATTTGGAAGTAATATTAAAGCTGCTTGAGTTGGTAATTCTATCCGAATAATATATTTTGAGCACCTGAATTTGTATGGTGATGAAAATCGATGTTGAGAGGAAACTGAAAATGTTAATCTGACAATACCAACAAATGATATTACATCAGCTAGTGAATTCGAAGACGAAGATTATAATTTCGAGGTAGATGACTTATTATTTTCAACGAATGTTGATCCTTCAGCAGAATATTCTGGAATAAATATAAGGGGAAACAAAAAGAGAACTGATGAGAATCAAGATTATGTTAGCGAGGAGATGCTTAAAAAGATGCAAAATGAGGAGAGTGACTCAGATTGCGTCGATTCTGATGATATGAGGAGCCTAGACGATGATTCAAAGAATGAAGATGGTTATGTTTTTAAGCATGATCCAAAACGTGATGACCTTGAGCCTAAATTAGAGTTGGGGATGATATTTGGAAATAAACTCGAGTTCAAGGAAGCCGTGGTTGCATATGAAATCAAATAAGAAAAGTCAATCAAGTGGAAATTGGATGACAAAATAAGAGCCAAGGCTGTATGCAGGCAACCTGATTGTAAATGGAAAATTTTGGGCTCAGTAATTCAAAGGGATACATGTTTTCAAATAAAGGTTTATATTTCGGATCATGATTGTCTTGGGTGAAACTATAATAATGAGACTGTTAACTCTACCTGGATAGCACGAAAATATGTTGATAAAGTAAAATCTAATAGAAATTGGAAGATATCTAAATTTAGAGATACATTGATTAGGGAACTAAAATTACACGTCACGTCGTATCAAGCAAGAAAGGTAAGAAATAAGACTATTGCACTGATAGATGGTGATGTAAAATACTCATTTGGTATGTTATGGAATTATTGCAATGAGATTGTTAGAACTAATCTTGGAACATCTGTTTTTATGAATCTAACACCAAATGAAAATCCTAACAAGTCGATGGGGCTTCAAAGATTTTACATTTGTTTTGCTGCTTGTAAAGAGGGTTTTAAGGCTGGGTGTAGGAAGATTGTAGGCGTCGATGGTTGTTGGTTGAAGGGTACTATGTATGGGGCATAATTACTAACCGCTGTTACTTTAGATGGGAATAATAACATCTTTCCAATTTCTTATACAATTGTTGAGAAGGAAAACAGAGAAACATGGCAATGGTTCTTGAGCTACTTGATGAATGACATTGAGATAGAAGAACAACACTTGTGGACATTTATGTCTGATAAGCAAAGGGGCTTATTGAAGCTTTTGAAAATGTTTCTCATAGATTTTGCGTGCGGCATTTGCTTAACAATTTTAAGAGAGCGGGATTCCTTGGGAATGCTTTAAAATTTGCCCTTTGGAAAGCTGCTAATGCAACAACAGTTGAACACTATGATGCTGCCATGGTTAAATTATTTGAGTTAGACAGTGAAGCTTATGAATGGCTTTCTAACAAGTTGCTTAGTGAATGGTCAAGATCACACTTCTCAACTTTTCCAAAGTGTGACATTTTATTAAACAATCATTGTGAGGTGTTTGATAAGATGATTTTTGTTGCGAGAGCTAGAGAAGCCAAAATTAAATTTGTTGGAGATCATTAGACATATGCTTATGGCTCGAATTAATTCAAACACAGAAAAAGCTAACAAATTGAGTCTGGGTGACATTTGCTCAATGGCCTTGCACAATTTCTATTGAAGAAAAGCACACGATCATGAATTACCCAGCTATTAAAAAAACAACGAAAGAAACAAAGAAAGAAAGAAGAAAAGATACTATATGTATGAGTGTTTTAAGCCATTTTTGATCTGGCATACTTGCTTTCTGATGTCACCTATACCCTCCAATTCAAAGAAAGCGAAAGTCATTATATTGTTGGATCCTATATATGTCATCAAGTTCTGTAAACGAAAGTCATTATATTGTTCCATTAATTAAAATCCTTGATTTGTACTAACAAGTGTTTGATCTTTCATTGAGAAAAAAAATTACAAAATTGTACAATCTTTGGACTATATTAACCACGATTGGGTCATTGAGCTTGTAAAATAGCCACATTTACAATATTCAAGATTCTTTGACGATTTAAGAATCCCATAAACCAAAACTCAAACTTATCTTCTGTAACTAATTGCAAGTACTTCTCTGATAGTTTGTTCACATTTTCACTTCCATTGGCTCTCTTTATCTTTATAAGTGGAATCAAGACTTTGTAACGAACCCTGAGCAATTTTCCACTAGGAGAATGAACTTTAATTGATTTGTCACTACGGAAGGCAATTTTCTCTGAAGAAATAAATAGAATGCCTGCGATTGGACCTGCTGTTGTTGATAAGTAGCAATGAGAAGCCTTTAATAATCTTTCACTTTCTGTCACACTGAAATTTTGATTGAACAACTTTGCCAGCTTTCCAGTGATGTTTGGCATTTTATGCCTATATTTCCTTAATATTTCCTCACGTTTGAGTACTTTATTCACCCGTTTTCTAGTTTACGAATGTGATTTTGCACTGATTCTATGTCGTTTGTGTGTAGGTTGTTATGAAGTGCAATTGGAGCTTTAAAGAGCATGATCGAGCAAGAAAAGATTGGATTTTGATTGAGGATTGGATCGAACACACGAAGGCACAACGCGACGTGAGCTGCAGACGAAGGAAGCAGGAAATTGGCCTGGCGCACCAGGTGGCGCGCCGCGCCAGGCACCGCGCCCAGCTTCTGGCGCGTTTGGCTGCGCGGCGCGGGGCAAAGGCGTGTGGATTTCGACGGTCTCTGACTTGTTGAGCGCGTTCGGGGGCGCAGGGCGCCAGCTACAGCGCCCCTGGAGCGGGTTTTGGAGTCCTATTTCGTCTAGGCTTAGGCGTAACTTATTTCTAGACTTTTGTAAACACTATAAATACTCTTTTACTTCGTTTTTCATAGGAGTTCAGACCTTGGAGCAAGTTTTGGAGGAGAGGGGAGGAGCCCTAGATGTCTTCTAACAAGTTCTTTCTCTCTTTCTCTTATTCTTCTCTTTAATTCTATAGTTTGTTCGTTCTAGGGTTAGAGTAAATACATGAAGGTTGATGTTTGAAAGTTGATTTCTATATATTGATTTACCATTACGGATTGTTTATTCTTTCTTGATCATAATTGTTTGATTATTGAGGCCTGATAATTGAACACTATCTATGGTTTTTAGATTGAACTCGAAAGAGGGAATTTATGAACGCAATAAGAAAGAGTAGAGCTAGATTGTGAACCCGGGCATCGGGGAACCAATTTGTGAGTAAGATAGACATATACTTGCTCGCCTAGCTTAACTAATCACAGAATTCGTTAATGCGTGCACGTGATTCAACCCATAGACATATAGGGATTGGAGTAGCCTGCATAGACCATGAAGAATCGAAAGGTTTTCACGGGTACATTTAACCTGTAGTTAGCAATCTAGGAAATCAAGAAGTAAAATCAACTGGAAAACTCAAATGGATTGTTCGTAACTCTGACCCTGGACCGTTTCTTCTTTATTGATAACAACTATAGTCTGCTCTCGAATACTTGATTTCAGTTACTTGTTTTAATTATTGCATTTAGTTAGTAAAAATCTCAACCATTGGAAAAAGATCCCTGAATAGTTCTTAGGAAATTGTTTGCTAGAATTCAGTCATAACAATAGTCCTCGTGGGAACGATACTCTACTTATCACTTTATTACTTGTCGACCACGTATACTTGCGTGTGCGTTGGGAGCAACAAGTTTTTGGTGCCGTTGCCGGGGACTAATAATTGACTGATTTCTTTTTGAACGATTACTTATTTTCTATTCAGGTTTAATTTTTATTTAGTCTAGTTACTTGTCTTATCATGGCATCTATTAATGAAAATTGGTCGAATAATGATTGCTCAAATTTTAATGATCTCTGTCTACTTTGTGGAGGAACCCACTTATGGGAAAATTGTCCAACTCTTTCAACCCTGCGGGACTGGTTATGTGAATTTTCTACCACCTTTGATTGGAATTTTTGTAAATTGTGTGGTGGTCGGTGGAATCATTGTCCTAAGTGTCATGCTCGTTCCCCCAATAATTTTTGTGATGATTCTAATGATGTTTGTGAGTTTGACAGGAGCGATAAAGTGCAGGTTGTTAGCGAAACTTGGCTAATGGAGCAAGCCAAACTCTTAGAAGCTTATGGGGATTTCAGGAGTGAACTTACAAATATGACGATGCAATTTATGGAAGAAAGAGTGGAGCTCGGACAAGAGATCGACCGATTTGGCTTGGCTATTCACGACTTGGAGGCGAATTTGAGTGATATGGTTGAGGTGTCTAATATCCAATTATCAGTTGTCGTGAATAGTAGATTTGAGATAGAAGAGCTTAGAAGCCAATTTGAGGAGCAAAAAGTGGAATTCCTACCATTCGACCCAATATTAGTTGATGATGCCAAGGTTGAAAAAATTACATTAGAGTCAAGTGAGGAAAAAGAAAACATCATATTTGAGAACTCTAGTGTTTGTACAAGTGAGGGTGTCAAAAGTAATGCAATTTTAGAATTGAAGCGCATTGGACCTCATTCCAATCATTTTTCAACATTGTGTTTGGATGGTGACATGAAAATTGAGCCACCCGAGCCTATGAAGAAACCAAGGGAGGAGGAACAAGGTGCCTATATTTTAAAGTTTGTGATGTCGAGGAGACAAAACGACATCCCTCATTTAAAGGCCAAGAAGTGCAAAATGCGGCATTGTTTACTTGGTCATTTTGTATTTTTGCCACCACCCCAATACCATAGTTGTAAACTTGAGGCAAAGTTGGGGATTCAATTCATAAGTTCAAGGTGGAGGAAAAAGTGATGAAGTTGTCTTCGTCGTGCCGCGACGTTAAATCAAGCGCTTCTTGGGAGGCAACCCAATTTGTTTCCTTTACTTTTATTTATTTTTATTATTATTATTTTTTTTATGGTTGTATATTACTTCGGGTGATTCTTTGGATTGCAGTTTCATGTAATGTCGAGTTTAAGTGTGGGGTGTCCTGACCCCTGCATAATATTGATGACCTGTTGGGGGAAGTCTGAGTACCTTATACTATACGGAAGCTTGGAGGATGCTAGCACCAAGGACTAGAGCCTTCAGGGAAGTTCCTTTAACTCTTGCACTTTCTTCTTTGTCGCACTGAGGACATTGCTTAGTTTTAAGTGTGGGGTGAGGAACTCCCCTTTATTTTTGAGGTTATGCATGTACCGTTAGGATTTTTCCTTTGTCACTTGACTTTATTTTGATTTGTTTCATGCTTTAATATATGAAAAAAAAATTGACAAAAAATTAGAAAACCAATGAAAAATTTCAAAAAGATTTTCTTTTTAGTTTTAGTTAGTGGTACAGTCATCCACCCCGTGGTTTTTCTTATGGCCACGGTTCTTTTCCACGGGGAGGCCTTTGAACCGGGTAGTTTTTTTTAGGATTAGATTAGTTAGTTATAGATGACCCTAGGCGTAGGAACTAGGTAGAATGCTAGGTGCTTTTGATTTGTTTGATACCGGTGGACTTGGACTTGATTGCATGTGCTATTTGTGGTGTCCTTGGTTTTAATTTGATGCATGCCTAGAGAAAAAAAAAAATGGAACAACCCCCTTGAGATGCTTGAGTCCGCTTGCTTGACTTGATTGCTAACTTTTGTGCATGAGTGCTTAATTTTCCACAAGTTGCACTCTAAATGCTTGATTGAGAGTTGTTGATGGAGCCTTTTTGTGTAGATTGTGTGCAATGTGTGTTGTGAGGTATATTTTTATTACGCTCCATGTTGCATATTAATGTCTAGAACTTGCCCCGTGTGTGTGCAAAGCGAAATCCTAGGTTTGCTCTAGTCGGGAAATGATACAAGGCCTTCTTTTGATTTGCCTACCCTTACATATACTCCTTGAAAAAAAATTGTTGTGATTTCTTGGACCTTTTTGTTGGCACCCACACCCCGAGCCTACCCATTTATTCTTAATTGACTCTTTTGGCCCTTACTCCTTAAGCACTTTATTGATATTGTGTAGATGATTGGAGTTGTGGTTGGATGTTGGGAGACTTTTGAGTGGAGCTAATGAAGGGGAATGTTTGTGAAAATTGTGAAGTAGTGAAAAACATTGGCAAGGTTGGAAGTTGATGAAATTGAAAAAAATGAAGTGAAAAAGAAAAGAAAAAAATGCAAAGTTGAAAAAATTGTGAAGAAAAAAAGAAAAGAGAAAGATATCCCTTCCCTGCTAGTGTGTGATTGAAAAGACAATATGCTACTTATTGAGAAGGTGTATGTGTGATACTTGTGATTGGGTGGTTTGATGAGAATTGTGTTTGAAATTAAGTGTGATGTATTAAAAGTGCTTAGGGAGGTAGTCACTATTACCATATGTATCCTACCCGCCCCTTAGCCTACATTACGACCTTTCTAAAGTCCTAGTTAATCCAGATTGGAGTGAGCCTACATTAGTGGAGTCCTACACTACGGGCAAGCCTATGGTACATTGTGTGTGACATGTGAGACTTTCATGAGAGTGAGTGAATTCTTTCTATGCGATTGTCCCCATTCTATTTGTGATATTTATTGGTGTGTGTGATATTTGGGGGACACTCTCTTGCTTCATATCGGTGAGGGCACATGGTTTGCATGAAGTAGGTAAAGTTGATGGCTTTTGATTGAGTAGATAGGTGTAATTTTGTGGGAGCATGGTTGCATTGAGTTGAGTTTGTGCATTTGAGCTATTTTGGGGTGGTTGTTCTCATATTTTTGGTTTTGGTAAATTATTGGCATGTTGTGGATCCATAGTAGTCATGTGTGCATTGGTTCAATGGTCGGTATCAACCATGGTCATAGGCAGACCTGTTTTACCTAGGTTGGGAAGTGATTGGTGATTGCTCGAGGACGAGCAAAGGTTCAAGTGTGGGGTGGCGATGTTTGGCATTTTATGCCTATATTTCCTTAATATTTCCTCACGTTTGAGTACTTTATTCACCCGTTTTCTAGTTTACGAATGTGATTTTGCACTGATTCTATGTCGTTTGTGTGTAGGTTGTTATGAAGTGCAATTGGAGCTTTAAAGAGCATGATCGAGCAAGAAAAGATTGGATTTTGATTGAGGATTGGATCGAACACACGAAGGCACAACGCGACGTGAGCTGCAGACGAAGGAAGCAGGAAATTGGCCTGGCGCACCAGGTGGCGCGCCGCGCCAGGCACCGCGCCCAGCTTCTGGCGCGTTTGGCTGCGCGGCGCGGGGCAAAGGCGTGTGGATTTCGACGGTCTCTGACTTGTTGAGCGCGTTCGGGGGCGCAGGGCGCCAGCTACAGCGCCCCTGGAGCGGGTTTTGGAGTCCTATTTCGTCTAGGCTTAGGCGTAACTTATTTCTAGACTTTTGTAAACACTATAAATACTCTTTTACTTCGTTTTTCATAGGAGTTCAGACCTTGGAGCAAGTTTTGGAGGAGAGGGGAGGAGCCCTAGATGTCTTCTAACAAGTTCTTTCTCTCTTTCTCTTATTCTTCTCTTTAATTCTATAGTTTGTTCGTTCTAGGGTTAGAGTAAATACATGAAGGTTGATGTTTGAAAGTTGATTTCTATATATTGATTTACCATTACGGATTGTTTATTCTTTCTTGATCATAATTGTTTGATTATTGAGGCCTGATAATTGAACACTATCTATGGTTTTTAGATTGAACTCGAAAGAGGGAATTTATGAACGCAATAAGAAAGAGTAGAGCTAGATTGTGAACCCGGGCATCGGGGAACCAATTTGTGAGTAAGATAGACATATACTTGCTCGCCTAGCTTAACTAATCACAGAATTCGTTAATGCGTGCACGTGATTCAACCCATAGACATATAGGGATTGGAGTAGCCTGCATAGACTATGAAGAATCGAAAGGTTTTCACGGGTACATTTAACCTGTAGTTAGCAATCTAGGAAATCAAGAAGTAAAATCAACTGGAAAACTCAACTGGATTGTTCGTAACTCTGACCCTGGACCGTTTCTTCTTTATTGATAACAACTATAGTCTGCTCTCGAATACTTGATTTCAGTTACTTGTTTTAATTATTGCATTTAGTTAGTAAAAATCTCAACCATTGGAAAAAGATCCCTGAATAGTTCTTAGGAAATTGTTTGCTAGAATTCAGTCATAACAATAGTCCTCGTGGGAACGATACTCTACTTATCACTTTATTACTTGTCGACCACGTATACTTGCGTGTGCGTTGGGAGCAACATCCAGCTTGCAGGATTTTTGCTCCCAGCCTCAATTTTTCCTTTACAGTTTCAGTTAACTTGCTTCTTAATTTCATTGCAGAATAATGTCAAAAGCATTAGAACTGAAGGTGATTTATTCTTATTGTCAAATTGTTGATCAAACTCATGCTTTTGGAGAGAGAATCAATTTTAGAGAGAGAAAGTTACAATCTGAATAATGAGTAGAACTAATTCTAACTACTTATCACACTTAGTTAAATAACTACCTCTTAACCAACTTATTAACTAACACTAGTAATTACAACATTGCCCCCTACACCTTCTAACTATTTACACCTCAATCCTTATACTCCAACACTCCCCCTCAAGCTGGAGGGTGAAGAATGTTGAACACTCCTAGCTTGCCAAGAAGATAGGAATGCTGAGCTGCACCAAGGCCCTTTGTGAATAGGTCTGCCTGTTGATCCTTGGAACTTACATACTGAGTCACTAAGCTGCCTTCCTTCAACTTTTCCCTCACAAAATGGCAATCTATTTCGATGTGCTTAGTCCTTTCATGGAATATGGGGTTAGCAGCTATTTGCAATGCTGCCTTGTTGTCACAATAAAGCATAGCTGGCTGTTCTAGCTGCACTCCGAGCTCTGTAAACAGACCAATCAACCAAGTTATCTCTGCAGTAGTGGAAGCCATGCTTCTGTACTCTGCCTCTGCGCTACTCCTTGATACTGTGCTTTGTTTTTTTGACTTCCAGGAGACTAGTGAGTCTCCAAGCTTGATCACAAAGCCACTCACTGACCTCCTAGTAAATGGGCAAGCAGCCCAATCTGAGTCACAAAATCCTACTATCCTGCACCTCTGATTCCTCTTCAGCAGCACACCCATTCCAGGTGTTCCCTTCAAGTATCTGGCAACCCTCAATGCTGCATCCATGTGAGACCTCTTTGGATTCTGTAAAAACTGACTAAGACATTGCACACTATAACTGATGTCTGGCCTGGTGATGGTCAAGTAGAGTAACTTGCCAATCAACTTCTGATACTTAGTGACATCTTCCAGTGGTGGGTCATTTGATATCCCAACCACCTTGTCAAACTCAACTGTAGTCATTTTCAAGTTCACTTCAGTTGGAGTACAAGCAGGTTTTCCCCCACTCAAGCCAAGGTCTGAGATCAGCTCCAAGACATACTTCCTCTGATTGAGTAGTATGCCCTCCTTAGATCTCATTACCTCTATTCCCAGAAAATACTTCAGTTCTCCAAGATCTTTCATTTTGAACTCTTTGTTCAGAACACCCTTTGCTTCCTTAATCAGTTCTTTAGAGCTCCCAGTTATCAGTAAATCATCCACATATATCAGGATTATAACTATATGTTCCCCTTCCCTTTTAGTGAATAAGGAATAGTCATAAGCACTCTGAATGTAGCCTGCTCTCATTAAGGCATCTGTGAGTTTAATGTTCCATTGCCTGGATGCCTGCTTGAGTCCATAAAGGGACTTGAGCAACCTGCACACCTTCTTCTCCCCCTGTCTGTAGAATCCCTGAGGCAAATCCATGTATACTTCTTCATAGAGATCTCCCTGCAGGAATGCATTGAAGACATCCATCTGGAAAAGGTCCCAATTTCTTGATGCTGCTAGTGCTATGACAGACCTTACTGTGACCATTTTTGCCACTGGTGAAAAGGTTTCATGATAATCCAGACCTTCCTTCTGGTTATATCCTTTTGCCACTAACCTTGCCTTGAATCTATCAACCTCACCATTTGACTTGTATTTGATCTTGTATACCCACTTTGAACCAATGGCTTTCTTCCCTTTGGGTAAGTCTACTATTATCCATGTTTTGTTGTCCTCCAGGGCATTCACCTCCTGTTGCATTGCTTCTATCCATCTCTTATCTTTAGTAGCCTCATGGAATGTAGTAGGTTCCTTCAGCACAGAAAACACTGACAAGTAGTCTCTGTATTTTTGTGAGACATTGACATAGGACAGAGAGTCACTCAAGGGATATGCACAGTTTGTTTTCTTTGCTGCAGCTGCTGGTGTTACAAAGTCTTGTAACCAAGCTGGAGGTCTCTTTGGTCTGTCAGACCTCTTTAACTCTGGTTCTGCTTCTGTTCCAGGTGCATCATTGGTCATGTTTTGCCCCTCCTCTGCATGCATAGGTACATGGTCTGGCTCATTGAGGTGTTGAGCATCTGCAACTGTCTCATCCTGCTGGTGCACCACCTCTCCAGCTGGAACATCTTCATTGTAATACTCTGTATGTTGTTCAGTGAGTGTTGTGTCTTCCTCACAGTCTGACATGAGCATCTCATACTGTTTCAGAAAGGTGTTCTAATTCTGATTGCTGTATCTCCACTGCACAGGTGTCTTGACTGAATGGGAAAGCATCTTCTCTAAAAAGAACATCTCTACTCACAAAGAAGCAGCAGCTGCTCAAGTCCAGCAGTTTGTAGCCCATTTGAGTAGTGGAGTATCCCATGAAAGCAGCTTTTCTGGCCCTTGGTCCAAACTTATCCCCCTTTGTCAAATTGGTTGCATAGCATAAGCAACCAAATACCCTTAAGTGATCCAAAGATGGAAGTTTATTATGTATCATCTCATAGGGACTCTTGCCTCCCAGAATCTTGCTAGGAGTTCTGTTGATCAAATACACTGCAGTCTTAACACACTCTCCCCAGTATTTATCAGGTATGCTAGCTTGAAATTTCAGTGCCCTTGCTGTGTCTAGAATGTGCCTGTGTTTTCTTTCCACCACACCATTTTGTTGTGGTGTATATGCACAACTACTTTGGTGCACAATGCCATGTTCTCTCAGAAGTATACTCCATTGTGTGTTGATAAACTCAGTTCCATTATCTGTTCTAATTATTTTAACAGATGTATTGTATTGATTTCTAACATAAGCCAAGAAGTCTTTCAGAAAATTGATAGCTTCATTCTTAAATTGCATCAAGTACACCCAAGTTGCTCTGGAAAAATCATCTACCACAGTTAGAAAGTAATATTTTCTATCAAATGTAGCAGTTCTGTATGGTCCCCAGACATCCATGTGAACCAATTGGAAAATGTAATCACTTCTACTAGTACTATCTTGAAAAGGAAGCCTATGTTGTTTAGCTAGTGGACATATGTCACATTTCTGATTTACTAGACAATCCTTCTTATTTCTGAGAAAGGAAATGTGCTGCATAGCTGGAGGTGAGGCATGCCCCAGTCTTTGATGCCAAAGGTTGCAACTAGCCTTCTCCTTGGTTGCTGCTCCTGCCAGCACTTTATTAATCTGCTTGTTTACTCTGTTCTCCTTTACCATATAGAGTCCATTGCATTCTTCACCAATCATCCTCACCCTGCCACTGTAAATGTCCTGAAATACACAAAATTCAGGAAAGAATGTGACAGAGCATGCCATTTCCCTGGTCATCTTAGAGACAGACATCAAGTTGAACTTGAAGTCAGGCACATGATACACATTTCTCAATTTTTTAGATGCACCAATGGGAATTTCACCAACATGTGTTATCTCTGTATGGCCTCCTGTAGGTAGCTGCACTCTTTCTCTTTTCCACTTATCTATTTCCTTCACATTATTCAACAGGTCTATGCTAGATGCAATGTGATGTGTAGCAGCAGAGTCTATGATCCAGTTACTACTGGAAAGAGATCCAGATAGCAAGGAGGTTACAGCATTACCTGCCATGTTGACATGATTCTCTGGTGCCTTTCCCTTGCCCTGATTCAGCATAGTCAGTATCTGTTGGTATTGATCTGGGGTGAAGAACTGTCCAGGTGCAGTGGCTCCATGTCTTGAGTGATCCATCTCTCCTAAGGCAGACTTGGACTCCACTTCATTAGTGTAGGATATGTTGGCATTGGCTGTGGTTAGTACTCCTCTATTTCCATAGTTGCTATAGTCTCCTCCTTTGTAACCATGCTTCTTCTTATAGTCAGCAGGGTATCCAATAATCTTGAAGCAGTTTTCTTTAGTGTGATTCTTCA
The DNA here is from genome assembly GCA_037355625.1 of Petunia x hybrida. NCBI lineage: Eukaryota > Viridiplantae > Streptophyta > Magnoliopsida > Solanales > Solanaceae > Petunia > Petunia x hybrida. The sequence continues at coordinate 8,457,293 of JBBBVM010000035.1, forward strand.
GATGAGGACAGTTTTCACAGTATAGTTCTTGTTTTCCTTTATAGCCCTGCTTACCCCCTTGTCTAATGCTTGTTTTGTAGTAGTTTTGACCCTGCTTAAAGGGTTGTCCTCTACCAGCTGCTAAGGCAGTCGACTCAGCAAGATCATTCTGAACTAACTGGTCCTGTTGACTCTCAGTATCAACTATCATGCTATAGGCTTCATCAACACTCGGCACAGGGTTCATTAAGAGAATTTGGCTTCTAACTGGTGCATAATGCTCATTCAGTCCCATAAGGAATTGGTGCAAATGTTGTCTATCCATGTGAGCTAGGTAATCCTTAGACTCAGGGCAATTACATCCAGGGATTGGTACTAAAGCATAATATTCATCCCATAAGTCACGAAGACGAGTAAAGTAAGCTGATACAGAGTTAGTACCTTGTGTGAGCAGTGCAATTTCTCTATGTAACTGATGTTCACGAGTTCCATTCACTTTGTCAAATCTCCTTTTGAGATCCTGCCATACCTTATGAGCATCTGAAGCATATAGAATCCCTGTGCGCAGATCCTTCGCAACAGTGTATAGAATCCATGATAGAACAATCGCATTGCATCGTTCCCAAAGATGTAAGTAAACCCCCGTGTACTCATTCTTCTTACATGTACCATCCAGAAACCCTAATTTGTTCTTAGCTAAGACTGCCATCTTCATGGATCGACTCCAAATTGCAAAATTCTCTGATCCAGTAAGCTGTATAGGAACCAAAATCGAACCCGGTGTATCCGAGGAATGAATATACAGTACATGATTGTGATCAATTACGATTTCTTCCTGACTTTTTGCTGTTGCAGCCGCCATTTTTTTGGTTTAAAAAAACACTGAATTTTGGTCAAAAATGAGAAAAATTGGAGAATCTGTGTTGTTCTTCAACGGATTGTTGAAGAATCAAGCTCTAAATACGTGGAATCTGATCATTCCCGCTCTGATACCATGTCAAATTGTTGATCAAACTCATGCTTTTGGAGAGAGAATCAATTTTAGAGAGAGAAAGTTGCAATCTGAAAAATGAGTAGAACTAATTCTAACTACTTACCACACTTAGTTAAATAACTACCTCTTAACCAACTCATTAACTAACACTAGTAATTACAACATTGCCCCCTACACCTTCTAACTATTTACACCTCAATCCTTATACTCCAACACTTATATATAAAAATTGACCAAGGATGATGCACTTTGAAATTGCATTATGAGATGGTTTTGCTCACCATGTTCCAAAATTCGTTGAGTAAAATTATCGACCCTTTCACCAATGTTGTTCATCCTGTTTGTTGCTGAATCTAGTTTACCTGCATATCCAAGAAAATTCAATATACCATCAGCCTTTATCTTCAAGCTAATAACAATAGATATTTTTCTCGAAAGTACGAGACTTACTGTGTCTGCCTTTGGAAGATTCATTGCAAGAAGGCAACAAGACATGGCACTGGCTAGCAGAATGTGGTAAAAGCTTTTGTAATGATCTATCAGATGAGCAAATTAATAATCTTTTAGGAGTCCCCATAACATGTTCAGCGATGAAGCTCTGTCCAATTCTTGATTTCCTGTCGTGACTTATCTTCATATCTGACTTCCTCATGCTTTCTTGTCATTAAAGGGGAATAAGCTTCTGCTATATATGATGAATCCTTCATTTCAAGAATCTGTATTTATATTAGGAGAATAAAAGATGGAGTAGTTGTTAGAACCTACTAGCTTTTTGTTGGATATATCTATGAGTCAGCTTCGGGTCATCAAAAAGGCAGATCGTGTATCTGCACTTTTAGAAATGATTTAGCTATACATTGACAATATAAGAATCTTTTATATAATAGGTGTAATTTAACTTGATTTAGTTTGGTTGTTTGTTTAAATTCAGGATTACTTCTACTTACTATAGGTGTAATACAATAGGTGTAATTTAACTTGATTTAGTTTGGTTGTTTGTTTAAATTGAGGATTACTTCTACTTATTATATAGGCAGTTAGTAATTATCTGTAATTAGCTTTAAAGTGATTTGATGATAATGTAATACATAAATTTTATGCTCTTTTATCTTCTTATTTCACTAAATATAAAATGAAAGAGTAGTGGTGGATTGATTCATAGCTGGTCAAAGTTCTTCCACCACTTTTTTTGTTCTTTCCATTGCTAGAATAGTTATTCCCAAAAGCATGCAGATTTCTATTTGAAATGATGAAATGTTGAGTCAGCTTTTCAATCATATCAACTCAATCTAATATATAAGCAATAAATAAATAAAAAAATAAAATAACTCAATCTAATATCTGCAGGCTGCTTTCTTCCTCATGCTGATTGTATAATATGTGTGACATTAAGTCCTTTTGAGCTGGAATGTTTGCTTTGTGATGCAATTAACTTTCCCCAAAAGCGCCAAAAGAGAGAGAGATAAAAGATGATTGCATAAAATATTACTCATGCATTTGCTAATGAGCAATCGTGGACTCCATGTTGTCTAAATCTACTAATAACCGTTTGTAAACTACCTACCACCCTTTACATGTCACAGCCAAACTACAAAGTCGTGATGGCACCTGACGGATACTTGTCAAGCGAATCGAACATCTATATTTACCTAACCTCCGTTAATTAATTAAAAAAATAACGGATAAGGAGAAAAAGACTCCAATCCACATAATTGAACAAATATTATGGATAAAAATGCGGAAGGTACAACAAATAACAGGGCTACGTAATGTGTGGCCAAATTATCATATTTTACAAACTTTTACTTAGATTTTTGTTGTGCTAAATATATATAAATAGTACACTTAGTGTGGTTTTGTTGCATTTTGTAGGTTGGATATGTTGGAGAAGAATTATGGAAGAAACAAGTCAAAAAGAAGTCAAGTTGAAGAAAAACAAGAAAAGTGGCTAGTCTGTCAAAAATTCGACAGAAAGGTGGCTATATGTCAAACAGTGACTAAGCTCAATAGTGCAAAAGTGGTAGCGGGTAAACTTTCAGCACTATGGTGGCTACTTAACGAAAAATCAGTTATTTCTTCATTTTAACCTAGGGAGAATTTTGGAAAGGCATTATATTTTATTTGGCAACATATAAATAGTTAGTAGTCTTCATTTTACATCATCTTTTGGCCAATTTTCCAATATTGGAGACAAGGATCCATCAATAAAACACCAAGAGAGTGAAGATTTAGAGCAACCCATTGAGAAATTCTTAATCCTTTGTACTCCTTTCTTTATTTTCATGTTTTGTATTTAATATATTTGGTGGCGTTGATGTTATTGAGGACATGAGTTTGTGAATATATTTCATGACTAGATATTCATATTGTTAGTTGGTGTGATTTTGAACATGAATATATGAATGATTCATGACTAGGATTTTATATTTGTGGGTTTTGATTATCTAGCCTCTATTGCTTTGATTATTTAACTTTTGTGCTTGCGACACTAAAGTTACATGTCTACTTTGCTAATTAAAGACTCGGGAGAGATTAGTTAGCGTAGAATAGTAAAGCTAGTAAGGATTTTGGTTGATAGGATATTTCATAGGCTAACCCATCTAAAAGGAGTTACGCTTGGGAGAGGTCTCCTTTCCTTGGGTTCATGAGTAGTGCTTTATGCGCTCAACTATGGCTTTGGCGAGCAGAGTGAGATAAATCCCTCTTAGGTCGGGAGGATTCTAGGGATTACATTAGAACGAATTGACCATTATATATAAACTTCGTGCTATATTTGCATCCTAGGCTCCCGAACTTGTCTTCCTTAGTTGTGAGAAGTCCATTGATCACCTTTACTTGCTTTCCTAGTGTAGTTAGTAGTTATTAATATCGTTTCATCACCTTGTTATCCTCGTTTGGATTAGTCAAATAAGTTTAGTTCCTCCACTACTTTAATCGCATCACATTGTTCCTTGTAGATTCGACCCCGACTCTTAATTGGGTAACTTATATTGTGATGACCGTTCATACCTCAATTCGAGGTGTGTGTTGAGCGTTGTCATTATATCCTCTATCATGAGTCATGAATATTTAGAAAGGCCATAAGCCCATAAGAATGCTCTTACAATCTCCAAAAGTTGGAAGAAAATGAGAAGAATAGTACAATTAAAGAAAGGTGACCTCCAAAAACTATCACAACTTCACCGCAATGGAAGTTGCACAAATTTTGGCTGAATACATCATCAAAATATGGGTCAAAACTAAGTTTCATCATCCAAGTTTCAAAGTTAACAAAAAACATCATCAAACTATTTAAAAGTTAGTAGAAAGCATACTTTAGTTAGACTAAAGTTAAAAACGAACGCTTTTAGCATCTCACGTGAAAATCACGTGACTTCATATCTCCTCCCCCAAAAAATACGTTTGTTTCTTGCTTCTATGGAATTAGCTAGGGCTTTAAAATTGTTGCCTCTCCTCCATCTCTCTCTGTACAATCATCTTCTCTCACCTTCTTTCTCTTGCTTATCTATTATCACGTACTCTGGATTGAGAAAAAAAGTCAGAACGTTGGCTCGAAGTTCTAGTGGCAGATCCTCCACAACCAATTATGGTATTGCTAAATTTAATATATTTTCTAAGATTTTTTATTGAATATAAAATCGTCTTATTTAAATATACTTTAAAGGTGTATTATTTAAAGTGAGTATGGTGATATGACATTATTTTATACATAAAATTCAGTCGCTGATCTATTTTAAAATTTGATGAACTTAAATCTCAACGATTCTTATGTATGTATTTTATGTGCAGATCATGTCACAAATGCCTCCTTTTTCACGGTTAAAGTACACTATGGTGGATCATTTGTGTTTAATCCTAAAAAAGCTATGTCGATGGAACGGTTGAATAGTTCGATTATGTAAATGGAGCAACAACACAGTTGTCGGACTTTAAAAGTATGGCCGAGATATGTAGTTATGAAAAGGAGTCTGTGGTATTTTGGCACAAATATAGCTTAACTCGTGATAAGTATCGGCTAGTTGGAAGTAATATTAAAGCTGCTTAGAGTTGGTAATTCTATCCGAAATAATATATTTTGAGCACTTGAATTTTTATGGTGATGAAAATCGATGTTGAGAGGAAACTGAAAATGTTAATCTGACAATACCAACAAATGATACTACATCAGGCAGTCAATGCAAAGACGAAGATTATAATTTCGAGGTAGATGACTTATTATTTTCAACGAATGTTGATCCTTCAGCAGAATATTCTGGAATAAATATAAGGGGAAACAAAAAGAGAACTGATAAGAATCAAGATTATGTTAGCGAGGAGATGCTTAATAAGATGCAAAATGAGGAGAGTGACTCAGATTGCGTCGATTCTGATGATATGAGGAGCCTAGATGATGATTCAGAGAATGAAGATGGTTATGTTTTTAAGCATGATCCAAAACGCGATGACCTTGAGCCTAAATTAGAGTTGGGGATGATATTTGGAAATAAACTCGAGTTCAAGGAAGCCGTGGTTGCATATAAAATCAAAAAAAAAAAAGTCAATCAAGTGGAAATTGGATGACAAAATAAGAGCCAAGGCTGTATGCATGCAACCTGATTGTAAATGGAAAATTTGGGGCTCAGTAATTCAAAGAGAAACATGTTTTCAAATAAAGGTTTATATTTCGGATCATGATTGTTTTGGGTGAAACTATAATAATGAGACTGTTAACTCTACCTGGATAGCACGAAAATATGTTGATAAAGTAAAATCTAATAAAAACTGGAAGATATCTAAATTTAGAGATATATTGAGTAGGGAACTAAAAACCTCACGTCGTATCAAGCAAGAAGGGCAAGAAATAAGGCTATTGCATTGATAGATGGTGATGTAAAATATATAATCATTTGATATGTTATGGAATTATTGCAATGAGATTGTTCGAACTAATCCTGGAACATCTATTTTTATGAATCTAACACCAAATGAAAATCCTAACTAGTCGATGGGGTTTCAAAGATTTTACATTTGTTTTGCTGCTTGCAAAGAGGATTTTAAGGCTGGGTGTAGGAAGATTGTAGGCGTCGATGGTTGTTGGTTGAAGGGTACTATGTATGGGGCATAATTACTAACCGTTGTTACTTTAGATGGGAATAATAACATCTTTCCAATTTCTTATACACTTGTTGAGAAGGAAAACAGAGAAACATGGAAAAGGTTTTTTAGCCACTTGATGAATGACATTTGTTTAACCTAGATCCGATTTTAGGCCAATTAACAATTAAATTTGTATTTGCGGAGTCACGATCAATAGTTTAGATTAAGAGTTTTGAATGAAGGACTGCGTTGATTGTTGTTATATTAATATATTCGTAATTCCCAATGATAACTAGTAATATGGAAGATATAATCGGAATGAATAAAGATAAAGGGTCAACAATGTAGATAGAAGTAACCGTGTTAGATCGCTTGATACCGGTGAGACTTTCTCCTTACTGATTGCACTTAAAAACTTAAAGAACAAAGTACGCAAGCCAAGAACTATATTTGAGAGTAAGAGAATATTCTTATTGATGTTGTAGACAGGAAGTAAAAGTTTTTTACAATGGTATAGGATGAGTGCTATTTATAGGTCTGATAGGCGTCCGTTGGGTTTTGTAACCGCCGGGCACGTATCCGTCGGATATGTAACCACTGGGTTGTAATTATTGCCTTTATGACCATTTATTGAGTGATCGCGCATGATCAGGTTAATAACTCCTCATTCTGATCGTGTTGACTGATGGGGCATTGCATAGTTGCTTGGGATCTGCTCGTGGTAAGCGCCTGGCTGGTTGTGTGCTCGTAAGATGACTGTCCGGAGAAACGTCTGCCCGTGCCACGTGGCAGATACGTGTCTTTTTTAGGTAACGTCAGATTTTATCCAATACAGATAGTCCCCGCACTTCTCGAGCAGAGTATCTGTTCGAGGAGTGGATATGAGTTTTTTGGCGGGAATCCCTATTTTGTAAAGTCCCATTTTTATATGATAGGGTTAAGTGACGTACGTATTCCATCAGCTACATGACAAATCCTTCATGACGTGCGCATTAAATGTGCCGTATAAAAAAGTAACTGCAGCTGGCATGCCTGCTCGTCTGCAGTCCACTCTGAAGCGACTACCGCACGTTTCAAGGGTAAAAATAATGATTTTAACCGCCTCAGCCACGTGCATACGTCGACTGCTGATCGCGAGGTGACCGCTGCACTTTAGGGTAATGATGATACTACAAAAGTTGGTGAAATCTACTTTTTATTTTGACGGTTGGATCTGATCGTGGCCTCTTGGATGATCTCCACGTGTTTCGGGAGAATTCGATGAGTTGGATTTCTGCTCTTATAAATAGGGATTTGTTGAGTGAGAAATCTTTTTACTTGCTTTCACTTTCTTTCTGCTGAATCTTTAAAAATTCTTTGAACCTCCCTTAGCCTTCTTTGCGAACTCCTTAATTCTTCTGAAATTATGTCTTCAAGGGCTAGAAAGAACCAAAATGCGGATGCAGCCGGTAGTTCCTCGGCAGCCACCCCCAGACCTAGGGCTGCTCAAGCCACGGCTGCTGAGATCATCCCTAAGAAATGGGGTGATTTAGAAGCGGACTGTAATATTAAGGCCTCTAACAACCACGGAGATATACGCGTGTGGCCGGCGTATAGGTTTAAATTCCTCATGTTAGAATGGATTGCAACTGGGACAAGAATGTTCCCCTCTTGCCAGTTTCTAAAGGGGAGAACATCACTTCTCACAGGGCTGGGTGGACAGCTATGTGCACCTACCCTTTCACAGTTAGATGTAAACTACCCCTACATCCTGTGCTTGAGAGGCTTTGCAGGGAATATCTACTCTGCCTGGGGCAACTGTGCCCCAGCGTATATAGAATAGTTACCCTTATAGATTGGTTTGCGGAAGAAACCGATCAACTTTTTGAATACGAGCATTTTATCTCCCTGTATAGTATACAAATTTTCAAGGACGGTTTCGTCAACGTTAGGATGCGTGGGAGCAAAGGTTTGGTGCGCAGCTCTGAGGACACAAGTGATCGGGGTTGGTTGCACCGGTATATGTTTGTGCGCACTCAGGCCTTGTCTCTCAACTCCAAGGCTTTACTTCCTGAAGTCTGCAAAAACAAGCGTAAGTCCCCGAGTTTCTTTTAGAATTTTTCGTGTTTCTTCTTTCCCTCGTATCTGATTATTCCTTTGATTCTTCTTTGCAGCCGTCAAACAACCCTATGACGGGCTCATATCAGTCGATGAACTGACGGTGTGGGTTGAGGCGATTTGGGAAAGGTTTTCTCCCGAGCAAAGGGAGTGGATGTATTTTGTTACGAAGAAGAGTCTGACTGTGAAAACTCATGGTGAGAATTTTTCTTTTTTCACAGTTATCACTTTTCTTCGTACTTTTGCCGTATCTGACTGTTCCATCTTTTATAGGTCTGGGCACTCAGGGGGATTTTTTCCCGGCTCCTCCTCCTCCTCAGGCCGTGTCCTCTGGGTCCACTGTCGATCCCGACGCTGAGGTCGCATCTTTACTTGTTTCAGTAGAGGCATTGAGAGGCAGGGAAGGTGGTGAGGAGATTTTATCCAGTAGCCTTGGTTCTTTAAAGAGGAAAAAGAGCCAAGGTGGGGGCGGAGCGCGGAAGAAGTCTGTTCGTAAGACTTCCGTTGCTGCCGGGCAACCCTCAACTGCTGGAAATGAAACTCCGCCCAAAGCCAATATACCAGAGTCTACAGGAGAGAGTACTAAGGTCGCTGCTGAAGTCCCCGAGTTTGCACGGGGAGAAGGTTTAAACAAGGTGGTGATTAATCTTTTGGATACTGAGATTGAAGCCGATAATGAACCCCTTGCGCGAAAACTTTATCTTCGGAGTGATAAGAGGAAGGTTGATGAAGAAGATGCTACCCGTACTTCGGAGAGGAGTCCCCGAGTTGATGACGGGGTGAGGGCAGCTCCTTCCCGTGCAGACAAAGGGAAAAGAAAAGTAGGTGAAGAAGAAAAAAGAGAAGAAGGAGAAGAGGAGATAAGGGAAGAGGTTCCCCAAGAGGGTGGCCGAGGTCCTCGTGTTTTTCGTTTTGAGGATCTGGAAAATGTGGCCACTGAGGGGGCGACGCCGGTTGGTCTTCATGAGTGTGACACGATAGATCCTGGAGTGGGAGGTGACCCCATTTTATCATCAACTAGACTTGTCTGGCGGTCCATTATCAACGGTCATACTGGAGTAAAGGACATCAGGGGTGTGCGCTATAAGTTTGGCTCCAATTACCCCTCTGAACAGGCTTGGGAACCCAAGTACTGCGAGAGGAAGCATACCATGAAGTTAGCTCCTGACGTTAACTTTATATCCAGGCCGGGTAGTTTGGCCAAGGCTGTCTCTTCACTCATTGGTCCCCGAGAAGAATGGACAATGAGGGAGATGAGCGACGAGGAGTTGGCCTTTACAATAGCCGCTGATTCCGCCCGGGTAAGTGTTTGCCGCTTGTCCTTAGAAGTGATTTGATTTTATACTTCTAATTTTGTTTCTTTTTGTTTCAGTCAAGCATGATGTCTGCTGTGTTGATGTTCTGCTCCAGGATCAACAATGTCGACCAGGTTGTCGAGGTGAAGAAAGAGTTGTTGAATGCCCTAGAGGAGAATAAGATCCTGGCAGAGCAGTGTGGTCTTCTTGGAGGCAAAGTTAACCGATTGACTGAGGTTAACATCGAGCGTATTGAGCGGATTAACGAGCTCACCAATGAGAAGGACCTTCTTTCTAAAGAGAAAGTGGGGTTCGCACGTTCTGCCCAGGATATGGAGATTCTACTTGAAGAATGTAAGGCTTCGCTGAACAGAACTGTTGACGATCGCGGATCCCTTGAGATGAATCTGCAAAGAGCTAACGACGAGTCTGCTAAGGCCAGAGCTGAGCTCCAAGCTGCTAAGGATCAGGTTGCCCAGTCGATGAGTGCTCAACTTGCGTTGTCTAAGGACTTGAAAAACCTTCGTGATCAATCTGAAATCAAGACAAAGCTTGCCGTGCTCGAGGCTAAGCGTTTGCTGCTCGGGCAGGTCCTAGCTAAGCAGATTAATGTCGAGGAGATGTTGCAGAAGACAAAGAGTGTTGTTCGAAGAGCGAGGCAAATATTGAATCTTTCTTCTGAGGGGTCTGAAGCAGACGAAGATGAAGATGAAGAAGACAGCGAGAATTCGGGTGGCGATGGAAGAACTGACGGAGCTGGTGCGTCGAGTTCTGTTCGTAGCCCCAAAAACTGATGTCCCCAAAATTTGATTGAGTTGCAAATTTGAACATCCGGCGAGAGCCGGATTAGTTGGTTATGGATAGAGGTTTCGTAGAGACTCTCTGATCCTTGTATGGCCGGTTCCATTTGGCCTTTAATCACTTTGTAAATTTCTGTCAGCCGTTTTCGGCATTTTATCACTTTACAGAATTGTGTTTATATTATTTTAGATCTACTCAACGACTATATTTAGCCTGAGTTTTTGATCTTTTGTTTATATGTATGGTGGCCTTTGTGCCTTATGTTTAGGAGCCTTTGAAGTTTGAACTTTATTAAGTTCTGGTCTCCAAAAGTCCGTCCAAATGTTTTAACTTAGCCTTTCCCAAGGAAGAGGTCATAAGTTGTGAATAATCTACGCAGATATTTTATTCTGACCGAGTCGTGGTCAATATGTTTCTAGCCGAATCATTGGCTTTTGCGAACGACTTTACTTATCGCCATGATAGTCGAAAGTCGTCGCAGGGATGCGTATATTAGCTCTGGCCGAGTCGCTGGCCTTGTGAACGACTTCTCTTATTTTCGTGGAAGTTTGTCACGTAAACGTTTTTCAAAAACTCGCCGCCTTTTCTAAAGGTCTTATCTGGCCTACCTATAGGGGCCTCTTACCGCCCTCCTTGTTTTTATGTTGGAACACGATAAGTGATAACATAAAAAGAGTTAAGGCAAGCTGTATATAAAAGAACACATATAACCAAACGAGGAGTGTGTCCGTTGTGGGATTCGAACCCACAGCCGCGGAGTTGAAGAACTTCGAGCTCTACTAATTGAGCTAAACGGATCTGACCTTATTCAGGCTGTTAGTACCATTTAGAAGTGATATAATAAAAACTGTCATAAAAGTAAAAGGCAAGAGGAAAATCACTGACCGTTTCACCATTCAGAAGTGATACCTTTTGAGGTGAATCACGTTCCAACTGTTCGGGATGATAGAGCCATCTGGTCGTGCGAGGCGATAAGATCCCTTGCCGACTGAGGGGATTACCTTGTAGGGGCCTAGTTTCCCTGAATTTGTTTCCTGTGTGTTCTGAGATACTTTCCTTAATACAAAGTCCCCAACCTGAAAGCTTCGTACGCGCAGTCCCCGATTGTAATATTGCTCAATTCGTTCTTTTTGGGCGACTACCCGTACGAGGGCTAGTTCCCTTCGTTCTTCAAGGAAGTCCAGCTCTTTAGAGAGATTGATTGAGTTCGACTCTTCAGTGGCATGTGCATACCTTAGGCTGGGCTCTCCGATTTCGACTGGAATTAATGCATCCGCCGCGTATACTAATGAATAAGGTGTCTCACCTGTACTCATTTTTACTGTTGTCCGGTAAGCCCATAGCACACCGGTCAATTCTTCCACCCAATACCCTTTTGCCCACTCAAGGCGCTTTTTGAGTGACTCATCGATGATCTTGTTGGTCGACTCCGCCTGTCCATTGGAAACCGGGTGATAAGGGGAAGATGTGATCCTCTTGATGTGCAAGTCGTCGAGGAACCTAGTCACTTTCTGGCCGATAAATTGCGGGCCGTTGTCCATGACTATTTTCTTAGGTGCTCCAAAGTGACATATGAAGAAACGCCAAAGGAAATCAATAACCTCCGTTTGCCGTATCTTTGCATATGCTGCTGCTTCTACCCATTTGGTGAAATAATCGGTGATGATCAACAAGAAACGTACCCCTCTTGGCGCCGCGGGAAGAGGTCCAACTATGTCCATTCCCCATTTCATGAATGGCCATGGGGAGATTATTGAGTGCAGTGGTTCTGCCGGTTGATGAAGGAGATGTGCGAACCTTTGACACTTGTCGCCTTTTTTGACAAACTCATTAGTATCATTCTCCATCTTATCCTAATAGTATCCTGCACGAATCAATTTGCGAGCTAATGCCTTGCCCCCGGAGTGGTTACCACAGCAGCCTTCAATGACCTCCCGCATCACGTAATTGATCTGGTTTGGTCCGAGGCACTTTGCGAGGGGTCCAGCGAACGTTCTGCGGTAAAGTTCACAGTTGAGGATTGTATATCGAGCAGCTTTTATCTTGAGCTTGCGTGCGGTTTTGGCGTCAGCGGGCAGAGTTCCATGAATAATATAATTTATAATCTCATTCCGCCAGTCCCAAGCCGCGTTTATGGCATTGACTTCGAACTTTTCTCGATCTATGGTTGTGTAGAGCAGTTGAACGATAGCTGAAGAGCTGGTCGTCCCCATTTCTGCTACTGATCCGAGATTTGCGAGAGCATCGGCTTCATGGTTCTCTTCCCGTGGTATTTGTATGGCTTCCCATTCGTCAAACTGTGTCAGGAGTTCTTTCACACGGGCAAGGTATACTTGCATTCTGGATTCCCGTGCAATGAAACCTCCGGTTATCTGGTTGACCACCAGCTGAGAATCACTCTTGAGTTTGATGATGTTTGCTCTATAGCTCCGGGCTAGCTCCAATCCTGCAATTACAGCCTCATATTCGGCCTCATTGTTAGTAATAAACGGGCATTTGATGGCTTGCCTGATGGTTTCCCCGGACGGGGTGACGAGGACTAGTCCAAGACCAGACCGTTTGACGCTCGAGGAGCCATCAGTATATAATGTCCACGCGCCGGGAGCTTGCTCGGTATTCAGAACGGCGTCCTTTTCTGCCTCAGGATAGATATTTGCGCTAAAATCTGCTACAAAATCTGCTAGAGCTTGTGATAAGACCCAAACCGCCACAAGACCCCTCACGCGGAGCCAAGCTAAGTTGATCCAAGACACCCATCTTCATTTGATATGGAAAGGTATGGAAGAAGGCTCCGAGAGCGACTTGAAGACTGTGCTTTGGTGTGCCATGGATGGGGAACCTTCTAGTACACTTGGCGAGGCATCCGGAGCGCGTTTGGAGGCAATCCAAGGTGCCACAGGAGGAGGCGGACCGCCCGCTCTACTAGGCGGACCGCCCCCTCAACTCTCTGAAGTTTGAGGCAACACAGTAGGCGGACCGCCCCTGCACACTAGGCGGACCGCCCACTTCCCTGAATAGGCTGAACAGGCGGGGCGCCTCCTGGAGTAGGCTGGGCGCCTACTCCACTGAAGAATGAAACGGGACACCTCATTAAAACGTTATGTTTTGACTATTATAGCCCTACGTGGCCTTTGTTTATTAAACCCACTTTTGGGGTATTTTAGTAGTTTCATTATGTGTAAGTGAAGTCTATAAATACTTCACATAACTTCTTCAAACCTGACCTTACACTTTGATTATTATTGAATGAGAATTGAGTTGAACTCTTTGGAAGAATCCTTTGTCTTTGGTTGCTTGAATTCACTAGTGTAACCTAGTTGAGTCTTGAACCGCTAACCCGACCATTCGACTTGCGAGTCCCGTGTTGTCTCGAGGGTCGTTGCATAGTGTAGGTCCTCCTTGACGCCGATTCGAGGGTATCTCGGGACGAGTTCCCCGTGGTTACTTCGAAGGGAGTTCGAGAAGTGTCTCGCTCTTCTATCTTTTTGTTCCGCGTATTTGATTCCTATCATCTTGGTATCAGAGCAAGGCTCGGGTATCGTTTCTACGAACCCCCGACCCTTGATTCTTCGTGCCTAGGTTAGTTTCGTTTTTAGGTTCTTGTTTATTGCTTTTGAAAAGAAGAAAAACTACAAAAAAAAAAATTGAAAAGAAGAAAAAACATCAAAAATTTTTGATCATAGATTCTTGGATTGTTGCATTCGTTGTTTGATTGTTATTGGGGTTTGTTCCTTATTGGAAACCCGTTCTTTTGGTACCCTAAACACTCGATTTGGAGTTGAAACACAAGAATTGGAATTTTGAATCCCTTGAAAGATTGAAAAGATTGAAACCCTAGCTATGAACATGGTAGATTGTTGAGTTTTGAATGGGGTTTGATTAAATTGATTGGGGTTCGTACCTTGTGATTGAAACAACATTGGGGTACCTTTGAATTGCTAAAACAACATCGGAATCGTTGGATTTTTGGGTGCAAAGGCCAAGGAAAACGTTGTTGAAAGTTGTTGAAACTTGCAGTAGGCGGACCGCCCACTTCTGTTGAGTGTGGTTTCGGGTAGTTTCTTCTAGGTTTTCGTGTTTTGTTGATTGCATCGCATCTAGTTAGCACTTCTTTGAGTAATCTTGCCTACTTGAATTGTGCTAACCCTTCTAAGCTATTAGGAAACTCAAGCCTAGACCGGAGATTAGAACTCAAAGAAGACTCGTAGTCTCTTTTGGCTCAAGTCCGCACTTAGAGAGCTATCGTTCCGATAGAGTCCTATCAACTCCACTCACCCCGGAGCTCATTGGGCTTTTGAGTTGAGTGATCAAGTTGAGGTTCACTATTCAACTTAGTGAAGCTTTTGGGTTCAAGCAAGAGTGAAAAATCCACCACCCACTATACGAGTGATCCGAGTGAAAACTTGTGAGGGAGTGTGTGAGGTTGTTTTTACTAACGTTTGATACTTGTGCAGGTACAATGTCTACCGAAGGACAAGATTTCATAAAAGAGGCCTTGGCTAACCTTCTTGCCAAGGTAGACCTCATTAGCCAAAGAGTTGAGTCTCTTGAAAAGGGTGCCTCAAGTGCCCTAGTTGAGCAAGAAACTTCCAATGCTCAATCAGAGAAGGGGACCCCGAGTGTCCAAGCTGAGAAAGGGACCCCGAGTGTCCAAGTTGAAGTCTCGAGTCCTCCAAACTTTACCTCGGAGCAAATGAGCGTTGTCATTGATTTGTTCAGTCAACAACGGGTAAAGGAGGAACGAGAGAGAGTTGATCCAATGTTGGGCAATCCCCAACGAACGGGCATTCCCCGTATCTTAGACAACCCTCCAAGAAACATTCCACTACCACTACCCATCCGAAACGTGCAACCTCTTGGGCAAGTTGATGATGCTCAAGAAGGGGAGGAAGCCACTCATGGAGATGACATGTATGGGTTTGATGATCACTTTCAACCGAGGCGAGGTATGAATTGGGGTCGGAATGTGGATAGAGGTAGGGGCCGAGGTCGAGGGCACCCTATGGGGTATGTAGGAGGGGATGTTAGGAGAGATTATGGAGGTTATGGTGGTTATGGGGATCACTATGGGGGCCAACCGGAGCCTATCCAAGGGGGTCGTGATAACAACAACAACCTCAATAGTGTGAAGCTCACTATTCCTTCTTTCAAGGGAAGTAGTGACCCGGTGGAGTACAAAAATTGGAAATTGGCCATGGAACGGATATTTGAAACTAATGACATGCCCGAGGTGAAGAAAACCAAGTATGCAATATCTTCCTTCGAATCTTTTGCTTCTACTTGGTGGGAGTCGGTGAAGAGGAATAGGAGGAGGACGGGAATGGCTATTAATCTTACTTGGGAAGAGTTGATTCGGGTGATGGATGAGAAATACTTGACTAATCAATACCGGGTTGAGCAACAAAAGCGTCTCTATGAGTTGAAGCAAGGTTCCAATTCGGTTGGGGAGTACTTCAATGAATTCGAGCAAATCCGAATGAACCTTGACATAGATGATGAAGACCATGAGTTGGCCATGATCCGTTTCAAAGGGGGCTTGAACCGAGACATAGCCTCACAATTGAAGTTCCACAAATATGATGATCTCTACAAGCTATGTGAGGATGCGGTTGAAGCCGAGAAGTGGGTCAAAGAGGAGAAATCCTTCCGCTACAAGAGTAGCACTACTACTCCAACAAGCAATACAAAGAGTTGGAAGCCTCCTACCACAAATGCAAGGTCCCCGAGTACTATTGGGACGAGTGGTGCCAATGCAAGCAAGAATGTGAAGAAGCCATTTGAGAAGCATACACCCAATGTGGGAGGTAACTCTAAAACTCAATTGAATACTCCTACTTCTTCTTCCATTCAATGTCACAAGTGCAAGGGCTATGGGCACTTTTCTAGGGAATGTCCCACGAAGAGGACCATGGTTGTTGTTGGTAAAGATGTATATGAGAAAGAGAGTGAATCGGAAGATGAGGGATTAGAGGGAGTAGAGGGAGATGAGGGAGTAGTGGAGGATGGTGAAGATGACACGGTGGAGGATGAGGAACCTCATACTTTTCTAGTAGTGAGGAGAAGCTTAGGAGCTATGAATGCGGAGGATGGAGAAACCTTGCAAAGGGAAAACCTCTTCCATGCTAGGTGTCGTGTTAAGGGTGTTGTGTGCTCTATGATCATTGATTCAGGGAGTTGTACTAATGTGGTGAGTCAATCTCTCATAACTCAATTGAAGTTGCCTACCATGAAGCATCCCAAGCCATACCGGTTGCAATGGCTTAGTGAATGTGGGGAGCTCAAGGTAGTGAAACAAGCATTGATCAAGTTCAAAATGGGTAGTTATGTTGATGAACATTTGTTCGACGTTGTGCCCATGCAAGCTTGCCACCTTCTCTTTGGAAGGCCTTGGCAATTTGACCGGCAAGTGGTTCATAATGGACGTGTTAACACTTACACGCTCCAACATGAGGGAAGAAAGTTTGTGTTGAAGCCCCTAACTCCTAAACAAGTGAGTGATGACTACAACCGAATGAAGGAGTTGAGGGAAGCGGCGAAGGCCAAGTCGATCATTGAGACTAGCCCTTTGTCCAAAAGCATGGTGGCAATCCCACCATCTTCATCTACCGGTGGCATATGTGCTATGATGCAACCGGGCGAGCTCTTAAGAGGTAATGATGGCAACAAGTTTCTCCTATGCTTAGTGCACAAAGGTATGATCCTTAACTCTAATTGTGATTTGTCTTCTAGTCCTTTACCTAGTGCTTTGAAAAATGTTTTGGAGAGCTTTGGGGACATGTTCCCGGATGAGATGCCCGATGGCTTACCTCCCTTGAGGGGTATTGAACATCAAATTGATTTTATTCCGGGCTCTCAAATCCCAAATAAGCCGGCCTATAGAAGCAATCCCGAGGATACGAGGGAGTTGCAAAAACAAGTTGATGACTTGCTTTCAAAAGGCTTGGTGAGGGAAAGTTTGAGTCCTTGTGCCGTACCGGTCATTCTTGTCCCAAAGAAAGACGGCACTTGGAGAATGTGTGTAGATTGCCGAGCCGTGAATAAGATAACGATCAAGTATCGTCACCCTATTCCACGGCTTGATGATATGTTGGATGAATTGAGTGGGTCGCGTGTCTTTTCTAAAATCGACCTTAGGTCCGGCTACCATCAAATCCGGATGAAACCCGGGGATGAATGGAAAACCGCATTCAAGACCAAATTCGGTCTCTATGAATGGTTGGTAATGCCCTTCGGGCTTTCCAACGCACCTAGCACTTTCATGCGACTCATGAATCATGTTTTGAAGCCTTTTATCAACAAGTTTGTCGTTGTTTATTTTGATGATATCTTGATCTATAGTAGGACAATTGATGAACATGTTGACCACCTTAGGCAAGTGCTTGAAACCTTGAGAGCCGAAAAGCTCTATGCTAACTTCAAAAAGTGTGCCTTTGGTGTAGAGAAGGTTGTCTTTCTTGGGTTTGTAGTGAGTGCCCAAGGAGTGGAGGTGGATGAGTCTAAGGTAGAGGCCATACGTGATTGGCCTACTCCTACTACCGTGACTCAAGTGAGGAGCTTTCATGGTCTTGCTAGCTTTTATAGGCGATTTGTGAAAGACTTTAGCTCGATAGCCGCTCCACTCACCGAATTGGTCAAAAAGGACCAACCCTTTGTTTGGGGAGAGCCTCAAGAGAAGGCTTTCCAAGAATTGAAAGGTAGGTTGAGTACCGCCCCCTTATTACAATTGCCCGACTTTGGGAAAGCATTTGAGATTGAGTGTGATGCCTCGGGGGTGGGAATCGGGGGTGTGTTAATGCAAGATAGCAAACCCATCGCCTACTTTAGTGAAAAGTTGAAAGGGGCCTCCTTGAATTATTCTACATATGACAAGGAGTTGTATGCCCTTGTGAGAGCCCTTGCCCATTGGCAACATTACCTTTGGCCTCGTGAGTTTGTAATCAAGAGTGACCATGAGTCACTCAAGCATTTGAGAGGCCAAGAGAAGCTTAATAAACGGCATGCCAAGTGGATTGAATTTATTGAGTCCTTTCCCTATGTGATCCAATACAAGAAAGGGAAGGACAATGTTGTGGCGGACGCACTTTCAAGAAAGTTCGCTCTTGCCACCACTCTCACCTCTAAGCTCATGGGATTCGAGAGCATCAAGTTGATGTATGCTCATGATCCAAAGCTGAAGAGTGTCCATGATGCTCTAGAGAAAGGGGAGAGAGTTGCAAAGTACCAATGGCCTAATGGATTCATCTTTAAAAATGGTAGAGTGTGCATACCCGAGTCCTCATGGAGGGAATTGCTTGTGCAAGAGGCACATTGTGGGGGACTCATGGGTCACTTTGGGTAAGGAAGACTTTGGCCGTTCTTCAAGAACAATTCTATTGGCCGAAGATGAGGGTGCATGTGGAGAAGTTTTGCACTAATTGCCTTGAGTGCAAGCGTGCCAAATCTAAATCCCACCCTCATGGGTTATACACCCCACTCCCCGTACCTACTAGTCCGTGGTTGGATATATCAATGGACTTTGTCATGGGATTACCAAGGACTAGAGGGGGGCACGATAGCATCTTTGTTGTCGTGGATAGGTTTTCAAAGATGGCTCATTTCATTCCGTGTAAAAAATGTGATGACGCCCAACATGTAGCTTCCTTGTTTGTTGAAAATGTTTTGAAGCTACATGGTGTGCCTCAAACCATAGTGAGTGATAGGGACACTAAGTTCCTAAGCCATTTTTGGCGAAGTTTATGGGGTGCTTTAGGCACCAAGCTCTTGTTTTCTACGTCCCACCACCCACAAACCGATGGTCAAACCGAAGTGGTAAACCGAACCTTGGGTGCTCTTCTTAGGGCCATGACCCGAGGTAAGGCCGGGACGTGGATTGATAGGTTGCCTATGATGGAGTTTGCCTACAATCGTACATTGCATAGTGCTATTGGCATGACTCCTTTTGAATGTGTTTATGGTTTTAACCCCTTGATTCCCCTTGATCTAACCCCTTTGCCAAGGGAAATGGTTGTTAATTTTGAAGGTAAAGCTCGAGCCAAGGCTTTGATGGAGCTACATGCTAAGGCGAAGAAGAACTTGGAGGAATCTTATGCCAAGGTTGCCTCTAAGAAGAACAAGGGACGAAAGAAGGTGGAACTCAAGAAGGGTGACTATGTGTGGGTGCACTTCCGGAAAGAGAGGTTTCCAAACCTTAGAAAAGGGAAGTTGGCACCCCGGGGAGATGGCCCTTTCCAAGTACTCTCGAAGATTAACAACAATGCCTATGTGGTCGACTTGCCAAGTGAGTATCAAGTTTCTAATACTTTCAATGTTAGTGACTTGGTTCCTTTGAATGTAGGTAATGAAGAGGTCGTGAATGATGATGAAGAGGTCGTGGATGATGCTTCGATTTCGAGGACGAAATCCTCTCAAGAAGGGGAGGATGATAAGACCCAAACCGCCACAAGACCCCTCACGCGGAGCCAAGCTAAGTTGATCCAAGACACCCATCTTCATTTGATATGGAAAGGTATGGAAGAAGGCTCCGAGAGCGACTTGAAGACTGTGCTTTGGTGTGCCATGGATGGGGAACCTTCTAGTACACTTGGCGAGGCATCCGGAGCGCATTTGGAGGCAATCCAAGGTGCCACAGGAGGAGGCAGACCGCCCGCTCTACTAGGCGGACCGCCCCCTCAACTCTCTAAAGTTTGAGGCAACACAGTAGGCGGACCGCCCCTGCACACTAGGCGGACCGCCCACTTCCCTGAATAGGCTGAACAGGCGGGGCGCCTCCTGGAGTAGGCTGGGCTTCTACTCCACTGAAGAATGAAACGGGACACCTCATTAAAACGTTATGTTTTGACTATTATAGCCCTACGTGGCCTTTGTTTATTAAACCCACTTTTGGGGTATTGTAGTAGTTTCATTATGTGTAAGTGAAGTCTATAAATACTTCACATAACTTCTTCAAACCTGACCTTACACTTTGATTATTATTGAATGAGAATTGAGTTGAACTCTTTGGAAGAATCCTTTGTCTTTGGTTGCTTGAATTCACTAGTGTAACCTAGTTGAGTCTTGAACCGCTAACCCGACCATTCGACTTGCGAGTCCCGTGTTGTCTCGAGGGTCGTTGCATAGTGTAGGTCCTCCTTGACGCCGATTCGAGGGTATCTCGGGACGAGTTCCCCGTGGTTACTTCGAAGGGAGTTCGAGAAGTGTCTCGCTCTTCTATCTTTTTGTTCCGCGTATTTGATTCCTATCAGCTTGAGATTTTATAGCCACTCTAGGTTGATAAGTAATATCAAATTCACTTAACTCTATAGCCCATTTTACCAACCTTCCCGAAAATTCAGGTTTATGCAAAACATTTCGTAGAGGAAAAGTTGTTACCACAGCTATTGAATGACTTTGAATATAAGGGCGTAACTTACGAGCAGCAGTTACTAGTGCTAATGACAATTTCTCCAAAGGTTGATAGCGTGTTTCTGCGTCGATTAGAGCTTTGCTAATGTAGTAAATAGGAAGTTGTTTACCTTTTTCTTCCCGAACCAGAACCGCGCTTACCGAAGACTCTGACACTGCCAGGTAGATCAGCAAATGCTCCCCGGGCTGGGTGTTGAGAGCAGTGGTGGATTGGATAGATACTTCTTCAGATCCTTCAGTACTTGTTGGCATTCGGGAGTCCACTCGAACTCTTTGTTCTGCTTCAAGACGTCGAAGAAGCTTTTGCACCGATCTGAGGAGCGGGATATGAACCTTCGCAGAGCCGCCACCGTCCAGTCAATTTCATGACATCCTTCCGGTTGTGGAGCATGTCTGGGATTGATTCGATAGCTTTGATCTGAGCGGGATTGACTTCAATTCCACGCTGAGAAACAATGAAACCCAGAAATTTTCCCGATCCGACTCCGAATGCGCATTTCTCTGGGTTCAGCTTCATATTGTACTGATCGAGAATTCGAAAAGCTTCCTTTAGATGCGCTAGATGGTCCTCTGCTCGCTTGGATTTGACCAGCATGTCATCGATGTATACTTCCATAGTCTTACCGATATGGTCATGGAACATTCGATTGACTAGGCGCTGATACGTTGCACCTGCATTTTTCAACCCAAATGGCATAACTTTATAACAATACGTACCCCTACAAGTTATGAATGCTGTTTTCTCCTGGTCATCGGGGCCCATGAGTATCTGATTGTACCCAGAGTATGCATCGAGGAATGTAAGCACCTCATGCCCGGCTGTTGCATTAATTAGTTGGTCTATCCTTGGAAGGGGATATGAATCCTTCGGACAGGCTTTATTTAGATCTGTGAAGTCGATGCAGACTCGCCATTTGCCATTCTTCTTCGGCACAATGACCACGTTGGCTAGCCTGTCCGGGTACTTGACTTCTCATACAGATCCTATCTTCAACAGCCGATCGACCTCGTCGTTAATGATCTGATTCCGAAAAGCTCCTTGCTGTCGTGTCTTCTGTTTTACTGGGCGGTGGTACGGGTCGACGTTCAACCTGTGAGAGATAATATCCAGAGAAATACTTGTCATATCTGCATGAGACCAGACGGATGTTGTGTGCCGCTCCTTGAGGAACCGGAGGATATCTCCTCGTAAGTGTTCGCTTAGCTCGGTCCCTAGGTATACTTTCCGCTCCGGCTTGTCTGCGAACAATTCTTCAGGCTCCAAAGCTTCCACGGTCGGCATGTATCTTTCCCGCTCGTCCAGCTTCGTGATGAATTCCGGGACCTCGTACTTTGCTTCTCCGTTAGGCACGTCTGATCCTGGTTGCTGTAATTGCTATTTGCTTTCTTCGGGCAGCTTGAGGGCCACCAAGTAGCAATCTCGGGCAGAGCGTTGCTCTCCACGAACCTCGCGCACTCCCCATTCAGATGGGAACTTCAATACCTGATGATAATTGGAAGGAACGGCTTGCATATCATGGATCCAGGGTCTTCTCAAGATGATGTTGTAAGCTAGGTCTGCATCGACGACATGAAATGTCGTCTCCTTCGCTACCCCTTCAGCAAGAGTCGTCAGGGTAATCTCGCCAAGGGTCTTCTCACTCGAATTGTTGAAACCGGAAAGAACTCGAGATATTGGCACGATCTTATCTGACAGCTGCATCTCCCTTACGACTCGTGATTGGATAATGTTCGCAGAGCTGCCTGCATCAATGAGCACTCTCTTAATGTCGAATTCCGCCACACGCAACGTTATAACTAACGCGTCAGTGTGTGGGAATTGCAATCCATCTGTGTCTGAATCTTCAAATGTTATGGTCTCCTCTGGCCGTGGACGTTTAGTCTTGGTGATGGAGATTTTTGCATACTTTTTTGCCGTGAAAGTGACGGAATCCACCTCGATCCCACCAAAAATAACATTGATTGTCCGCTTCGGGGAGGATGCTCGTGGAGGGCCAGATTTGTTCTGCTGAGCCTTCGCGTGGGTTTGCTTTCCCTTCTCAGTCAGGAACTCCTTCAAGAATCCCTGTTTCAATAAATGTGCAAGTTCATACCTTAGGGCCTTGCAGTCTTCGGTGGTGTGACCGTGGTCGCGATGAAATTCGCACCAGAGGTACTGATTTCGCTTGCTTGGGTCGGTCTTCATGTCTTTCGGCCTTTTGACCTTCTCTCCCATATCTTTGAGTGCCGCCATGACTTCGGCCATTTCGACGTTGAAGCTTGGCAGGCTTGGGGCTCCACGGGGGCTTGACTCGGAATCCTCTCTTCGGGACAGCCCTCTGTTGTTGTTGCGGCTGCGTCCTTTGGAGTTGTTGCGTGACTGGTCAGGGTACGGCTCGTATCGTGCGTCTGACTTCTCTGTCTCCGCTTTCCCGCCAGGGCCGCCGCTGCGCGATTGAGTCCTTCCTCGGGTACCTGTTCCAATCAATTTATCTTCATCAATACGTACCTTTGAATTG
Organism: Petunia x hybrida; assembly: GCA_037355625.1. Taxonomy (NCBI): domain Eukaryota; kingdom Viridiplantae; phylum Streptophyta; class Magnoliopsida; order Solanales; family Solanaceae; genus Petunia; species Petunia x hybrida. The sequence goes on from JBBBVM010000035.1 coordinate 8,480,434, forward strand.
TAGCGGTTGTAGACGTCCGACCAATTGGTTGCTGGAAATTCGCGAAGGGATTCGTATAGCCTGCGCGTAGCCTCTGAGCTCCTGATGTCTAAACTGTTGGTGAACGCAATCACTGCCCATCTGTCCGGTACTTTGGGTAACATCATTCGTTCCCGTTGGAAGCGATCCACATATTTACGGAGAGACTCGTCGGGTCTCTTCTTGATCTCGAAGATATCCTCTACGCGTGTCTCCGTCTTCTGAGCGCCGGTATGTGCCTTCACGAACAGTTCAGCCATCTCTGCGAAGGACCCAATGGAGTTTGGTGGTAAAGTGTGAGCCTATAAAATGGCAGTAGGACTCTTTGTTTTTTATGCAGTTGAATTTATGCAGTAAAAAGACTCCTTCTTTCATATATCTCTGCTATTGGTTTCACTCTCACTCTAACATTTGTGGTATCAGAGCGTGTAGTAAAAGAATTAGGGCACAAAGCAGCTCTTCTTCTTTTTTGTTTTAACTCCAGGTTCAGCTTCCTGGGCACCAAAGTTCAGAGACAGAAAGAGTAAAGCACTTGGCACACCAAAAAATGGCAGCAAACAATAACTCTGGCTCCCAATATCTTCCAATTTTTAAAGGGGTGAATTATCATTTTTAGAGTCTTAAGATGAAGACTTTATTTAAGTCTCAAGAGCTATGGGACTTAGTGGAGAATGGATTTCCAGACCCAGACGAAGGTCACGCATAAAGGCTGCGGGAAAATCACAAGAAGGATTCGAAGGCATTGTACATGATTCAACAAGCTCTAGATGATGATATCTTCCCCAGAATTACAGCAGCATAAACTTCTCATGAAGCTTAGGAAATATTGCAACAGGAATATATGAGAGATAAGAAGGTAATTGCAGTCAAATTACAAACTTTGCGACGTGATTTTGAAACTTTGAACATGAAAAATAGCGAGTCTGTGCAAGACTATATGCCTAGAGTTTCTGCCATTGTTAATCTCATGAAGTCTTATGGTGAGATTCTTAGTGATGAAATAGTTGTAGCAAAGGTGTTGCGGTCTTTAACCAAAAAATTTGAGCATGTGGTTGCTGCTATTGAAGAATCAAAGGATTTATCAGATTATTCATTTGATGAATTGATGGGTTCTTTGTTAGCTCATGAAGATAGGCTAAACAGGTCACATGAAAAAATTGAAGAAAAAGCTTTCCAAGTGAAAGGGGAGCCATCTGTATCAAAAGAAAAATCAGCAAACTTTGCTTGCAGAGGCAGAGGAAGAGGTGGATTTCGTGGTCGAGGTCGAGGCCGTGGTAGAGGCAGAGGACAATTTAATGAGTCACGCCAGTCTAGGAGTGACTTTCAATGTAGATATTGCAAGAAGTCTGGGCATACTGAAGCTTACTGTTGGACTAAGCAAAAAGATGAGCAAAAGCAGGCCAATTTCTCACAGGAAGTAGAGGATGAAAGTAAGTTGTTCATGGCTTATTCTTCAATGATTGATATTTCTGATGGTGTTTGGTTTATTGATAGTGGATGCTCAAATCATATGACTGGCACAAGGTCATTATTTAGAGACCTTGATGAGTCACAGAGGAGTAAAGTTCGACTTGGTGATGACAAGCAAGTTCAAGTTGAAGGCAAAGGAACTATAGCCATCAAAACAATGCAGGGTAATGTAAAACTTCTCAGTGATGTGCAATCTGTTCCTGGTTTAGCTCATAATTTACTGAGTGTTGGACAATTAATGGCTTGTGGTTACTCTGTAGTGTTTGATAATTACTCATGTGTCATTAGTGATAAGAAATCTGGGCAGACTATTGCAATTGTGCCTGTAACTCAGAACAACCTATTTCCTCTTGATGTTTCAAATGATGTAAAAAATGCTTTAGTTGCTAAAGGTGTTGATGAAACTCAACTATGGCATCTTCGCTATGGTCATTTGAACATTAATGGGCTGAAATTATTGACTAAGAAGAATATGGTTGTTGGGTTGCCAGAAATAGGTGAGCTTGATTTGTGTGAAGGTTGCATCTTTGGTAAACAAAGTAGAAAGTCCTTTCCTGTAGGAAAATCTTGGAGGGCTACCCATAGTCTTGAGCTTGTCTATGCTGACCTGTGTGGACCAATGAAGACCGAGTCACATGGTGGGAGTCGATATTTTCTGCTATTTATTGATGACTATAGTCGTATGACTTAGGTTTATTTTCTGAAATTCAAATCAGAAGCTTTTGAGAATTTCAGAAAATTCAAGGCACTTGTGGAGAAGCAAACAGGCTGCAACATAAAGGCTCTTCGCACAGATCGTGGTGGTGAATTTTTATCTAATGATTTTAATTTGTTTTGTGAAGAGAATGGAATTCGCAGGGAGCTTACAGCACCATACACTCCACAACAAAATGGGGTCGTTGAGCGAAAAAATCGTACAGTGGTTGAGATGGCGAGAAGCTTACTTAATGCAAGAGGACTTCCTGTCTGCTTTTGGGGAGAAGCAGTGGCAGCAGCCGTGTACCTCCTAAACATCTCTCCAACAAAAGCTGTTTTGGATCGGACTCCATATAAAGCTTGGACGGGACTGAAGCCAAGAGTAAGCCACTTGAAAGTCTTTGGTTGTATAGCTTACGTTTTGGTTAATTTACGCTCTAAACTTGATGAAAAATCTGAAAAATGCATTTTCATTGGGTATAGCCCTCAATCCAAAGCGTATAGACTATATAATCCTACTAGTGGCAAAGTGATAATTAGCAGGAACGTTGTATTCAATGAAGAAGCAGCCTGGGAGTGGAATGGAGAAAAAAAAAATTCAGTTGTCCATATTCCAGTTCACTCGGAAATGGAGCATACAGAGATACTTGAGGCTGCAAGTTCGGACCTTTCCTCTCCTGGTAACAACGATACACACCATTCTTCTGATGGTAGCAGCAATAATTCTACTCCAGCAAGGTCCTCTTCATCTTCGACATCGTCCCAGGAAACGCCACCAACAAAATTCCGCTCATTGCAAGGTGTGTATTCAGCTTGCAGATTTGCATTGTTAGCTGCTGAACCAACATGTTATCAAGAAGCTGCAGAGCAACCCAAGTGGCAGAATGCAATGCTCGAAGAAATTCAGGCTATCGAGAGAAACGGGACCTGGGAGCTAGTTGATTTGCCGGAGAGAAAGAATGTTATCGGGCTAAAATGGATTTTCAAAATAAAATATAATGTTGATGGAAGTGTCAAGAAGCATAAAGCTCGACTTGTTGCAAAAGGATACTCCCAACAATAAGGCATTGACTTTGAGGAAAGCACATCGATGTTCGTTGTCACTTCATCCGCAATCTTGTTTCAGGTGGAATAATCTCACTGAAGTTTTGTGGCACAAATGACCAGGTTGCTGATGTTCTTACGAAATCGCTGCCTCGCAACAAGCATGACTTCTTTAGGCTACAAATGGGAGTATGTGATTTTGAAGAAAGGGGGAGTGTTGATTAATTCTTCAAAATTAGTTACTGCAGGATAGTGTTTGTTTTCTAGTAGTAGTTCCGTTATATTTTTCAGTAGTATTAGGAATTGAGTAGTGGGCCACGTTTCTTACCATGTTTTTCATTATCTAGTAGTTGCTATATTTTAATTTTAGCGGTTAAAGTGTGAGCCTATAAAATGGCAATAGGACTCTTTGTTTTTTATGCAGTTGAATTTATGCAGTAAAAAGACTCCTTCTTTCATATATCTCTGCTATTGGTTTCACTCTCACTCTAACAGAGAGAAGCTAAAATTAAATTTGTTGGAGATCATTAGACATTTGTTTATGGCTCGAATTGATTCAAACAGAGAAAAAGCTAACCAATTGAATCTGGGTGACATTTGCTCAATGGCCTTGCACAATTTCTATTGAAGAAAAGCACACGATCATGAATTACCCAGCTATTAAAAAAACAACGAAAGAAACAAAGAAAGAAAGAAGAAAAGATACTATATGTATGAGTGTTTTAAGCCATTTTTGATCTGGCATACTTGCTTTCTGATGTCACCTATACCCTCCAATTCAAAGAAAACGAAAGTCATTATATTGTTGGATCCTATGTCATCAAGTTCTGTAAAATCAGTGCCAAGCATCTTTTGTTCGATTTTGTACTCTTCTAGGACGTGCATGGTAGTATATTATATAAATATCCAACCTTCATGCTTAAACATTTAAATTAGGCAAATTCATTTAGTTTTGGCAATTGTTTGGGTGAAGAACACTATTATAGCATAAAGTATATTAGCTACTCCATTAATTAAAATCCTTGATTTGTAATCTTTCATTGAGAAAAAAAATTTACAAAATTGTACAATCTTTGGACTATATTAACCACGATTGGGTCATTGAGTTTGTAAAATAGCCACATTTACAATATTCAAGATTCTTTGACGATTCAAGAATCCCATAAACTAAAACTCAAACTTATCTTCTGTAACTACCTGCAAGTACTTCTCTGATGGTTTATTCACATTTTCACTTCCACTGGCTCTCTTTATCTTTGTAAGTGGAATCAAGACTTTGTAACGAACCCTGAGCAATTTTCCACTAGGAGAATGAACTTTAATTGATTTGTCACTACGGAAGGCAATTTTCTCTGAAGAAACAAATAGAATGCCTGCGATTGGACCTGCTGTTGTTGATAAGTAGCAATGAGAAGCCTTTAATAATCTTTCACTTTCTGTCGCATTGAAATTTTGATTGAACACCTTTGCAACCCTTCCAGCTTGCAGGATTTTTGCTCCCAGCCTCAATTTTTCCTTTACATTTTCTGTTAACTTGCTTCTTAATTTCACTGCAGAATAATGTCAAAAGCATTAGGACTGAAGGTCATTTATGCTTATATAGAAAAATTCACCAAGGATGTTGCACTTTGAAATTGCAATTATGTGATGGTTTTGCTCACCATGTTCCAAAATTCGTTGCGCAAAATTATCGACCCTTTCACCAATTCTGTTCATCCTGTTTAGTGCTGAATCTAGTCTACCTGCATTTCCAAGAAAATTCAATTATCATCAGCCTTTACCTTCAAGCTTATGAGAATGGATATTTCTTTTTGCGAAAATATGATACTTACTGCGACTGGTTTTGGAAGATTCATTGCAAGAAGGAAATAGGACATGGCACTGGCTAGCAGGATATGGTAAAAGCCTTTCTAATGATCTATCGGATGAGAAAACTGATAATCTTTTAGGAGTCCCCATAACATGTTCAGCAATGAAGTTCCCTCCAATTCTTGAATTCCTGTCGTGACTTATCTTCATATCTGACTTCCTTATGATTTCTTGTCAATAAGGGAATAAGCTTCTGCTATATATGATGAATCCTTCATTTCATGAATCTGTATTTATACTAGGAGAATAAAAGATGGAGTAGTTGTTAGAACCTACTAGCTTTTTGTTGGATCATATGGATGAGTCAGCTTTGGGTCATCAAGAAAAAGATAGTGTATCAGCATTTTTAGAAATGATTTAACTATGACAATGAAAAAAAAATTGTATTATAAGGGTCGTTTAGTTGGAGGGATAGGAGTTTATAATTTTTAAATTAACTGTGGATTAATTTATCTCATGTTTGGTTGCAGTGACAAGGTTGAATAGAGATTATAATCATGAGTATGTATCTCATATGCCATATAGTCCCTGTATATCCCTTTTCTACCAAATTAACAACCCCTAAGTGTAATTTAACTTGATTTAGTTGGTTGTGTGCTTTATTTTCCTGGTTATTCTATCTATTAAGTATATGAAATGAAAGAATAGTGGTGGATTGATTCATAGCTGGTCAAAGCTCTTCCATCACTTTCTTTTTTCTTCTCATTGCTAGAATAGTCAATCCGAATCATATGCAAATTTCTAGCAATTGAAATGATGACATGCTGAGTCAGCTTTTCAATCATTCAATTTTAATTTATCTAATATCTGCAGGCTGCTTTCTTCCTCATGCTGATTGTATTAAGATGTGACAAAGTTCTTTTGAGCTGGAACGTTTGCTTTATGATGCAATTAACTTTCCTCATTAGAGCCAAAAGAAATGGAGATAAGAGATAGTTTACAATCAACCAACAACCCTTTTCTATCTGCTTCACAAATTCACCCAAATAACATTTTCCTGTTGATCATTTGAGTACGTATATCTTGAATGCAAAATAGGTCAACATTGACAATGGTCGTCTCAACAAGCCAAAAGAAAGAGAGAAGAAATGAAAAAGAAGAAGGATTTCTCTTTAGGAAAAAAGAACTTTTTTTTTACAATAATATATATTTGTCTTAACAAATAATGATTAATTAGAGATTTTAAATTTAAACATTTGAAATAAAGAGATTTCTTAGAAAAGAGGTTGGAGTTATATATCTTACGGGAACCAAGTTAGTTAGGCATTTAGATTTTGAATAAGCAACAAGAAGATATAAAAGAGGGGGCTCTTTACAGGAGCACACAATATAGGGAACGATTTTAAGATAATATCAATCAGGTCTTACTTTATGAAACATAGCAATATTTTTTAAAATAAGATAGACAAACTCCAACAATACACAACAATACATATTATTATATGTAGAGAACCTTTACAAAAATATCCACTCAACCCAAAATAGTTACCCTTGTCTACTTACAAAAAATTTCACCCAGTGCCTTTAATAAGACATGGTCTTACTTAATTGCCCCCACTTACAAATGTTTTAAGTAAATGTCCTCCACATCATACCTCCTTATGAAAGGACTATTTTGCCCCCAACTTGTTTAATTCACGCTGAAAGGTTTCCTTCTCTCTTTTCCCATTCCTGGCCTCCTTCTTTCTTCTTTGTGTGGCCCCCAACTTGTTTAATTCACGCTGAAAGATTTCCTTCTCTCTTTCCCCATTCCTGATCTCCTTCTTTCTTCTTTGTGTGCTGGAAATTTGGAATTTTTTTTCTTGTGTTTGCTTGATTCCAGTGATTTGAAGGTTTTTATTGCCTATGGCTAGTAGATATTCATGTTTTGTATAGAGCTCAAAATCTTGACCATGACCAAGAGTTGCATAGACTTTCTCTGCAAGTTGCTTACTGCAATAGAGTTTAAAGTCTTGGCTATTTCCAATACTTACAGAGATGTTCCGTGTAAGTTGTCGCTTCCACCAGAACTTAGAGTCTTGGCTATTGCCAAGAGTTGCAGAGACTTTGTCTCCAACTTGTTCACTGCAGTAGAGATAGAAGTCTTGGGAATTGTCAATACTCTTAGAGATTTTTAGTGTAAGGTCTCCCTTGCCAGAACTTAAAGTCTTGGCTATTGCCAAGAGTTGCAGAGACTTTCTCTGCAAGTTTTGCATTGCAATATAGGTAAAAGTCTTGGCAATTGCCAATACTTGCAGAGACTATTTGTACAAGTTGCTCCTTCCACTAGAGTTTAAAGTCCTGGCAATTGTCAATACTTGCAGAGACTATTTGTACAAGTTGCCCTTCCGCTGGAATTTAAAGTATTGGCTATTGGCAATAGTTGTAGAGACTTTTTCTGTAGTTGTAGAGACCATGGCAACATGGCTTAAAGTCTTGGCAATAGGCAAGAAGTCTCTACAAGCCTCCCATTGCAGTAGAATTTAAAGTCTTGGCTATTGCCAATACTTTAGAGATTTGTAAGTTTCCCTTTGCAGCAGAACTTAAACTCTTAGCAATAGTTACAGAGAACTTTACCCTTGCAACTTGAAGAAATCTTACGTTGAATCTTCTCTTGAACAGAGCAATCTGTAAAAGGAATGGGGGTTTTATGGTTTTCTTGATCGCGTAAATGGAGAAAAGGAAGGGGAGAGACTGGGCGCGTCTTTTTATTGGTTTGTAGGGGTATTTTGGTCCGAAAAAAGTTTCATTAAACTAATGAGGACATTTTTGTTAAACATCTGTTAGTGAGGCCATTTTGGCAAACCATTGCTTCCGGTAGCATATTTTGGCAAACCATTGCTTCCAAAACTATTTAGGGATAATTACATTGAGAGACACCCCACTCATGAAAATTACTAAAAAAGACCCCTATTTTGCTACCTTACCCGACATAGCACCCCCTCCCTTTTTTAAAATTTTTCTTTCACTCTATAGCACCCCCTATTTTAAGTAAAAAAATCCTAGCCCCCATTTTTCCTCTCTTCTCCTTCTCTCCTTCCCATTTTTCTTTCTTCTCTTCCCCATTAACCCTAATGCAAACTGTATAGATCTTGGATATTTGTTAAGCTTTTGTGTAAAATCTGCCCGAGGCATTATTTAACATTATTTTTGTGAGTTTATACACTTTTATACATTTTTATACAAGTTTATACAATTCGATAAGCGTGTATAAAAATGTATAAATCTGTATATGTACGTATTGACAGTGTATAAAACACATTTTATGCATTGTAAAATTGTATAAAACTGTATATGCGTGTATGAACAATGAATAAAATTGTATAAATTTCAGATTTGTGCACTTTTTATGGATGTTTTGTATAAAATTTATGTTTTTTATTTATATTTTTGTATTTTCCTTCTTGCATACACAGTTTTATATGTATTTACATGTATAATTTATTATTTTGATAGATTTAGGTGTATAAAATTATCAAAAAATAATTATTTAAACAAATCCACAAATAAAATAAGCAAATCCGTTGAATTTTTTGTTTTCCGGCCACCGCCGGCCGACGGCGATAGCGGTGGCAGCTCGGTTTCTGGTGGCGGGGCAGTGGTGGGGGAGGGTGAGGGAGTGGCTCCTAGGGTTTTTAGTTTAAATGGGTGCTATGTTATGTAGTTTTGAAAATAAGGAAGTGTTATGTTGTGTAATGTAAAAATAAAGGGTGCTATAGATGAAATGTGGCCCCTCATTTATAATTTTGTGTTGTGGGCTGCCTTATTTTGAAAATTCCCCTTTTTTACCCTATAAACCCATTACCTCAAAAGTCCGCATTCTAAATAAAACATATATATTTTGCTGGTATCCCTTTTTTATCTTCCGTCTTCTTTTTCTTTTTCTTTTTTTTTGTTTTTTTCCTTGTCTATTTTTCTCTTATTCCTTTGTCGTGTTTCTTCATAAGTTTCCTCATTCTTTTCTTTTTCTTTTTCTAATTTCCTTCATTTTTCCTAAATGACTTCTTTTTCTTGCTTTATGTTTTTCTTTACAAATTTTGATTTCTTTCATATGTTTACTCTTATCTTTTTTTCTTTTTTGTATAGAATTGATAAAAGATAACTAATATAGTAAGTACCATTTTTTATATTTTTCTCTCTATACCAGTGACAAAGAGTAACTAACATAGCATTTTTTTTCTATTACGTTTTTCTGATGTAGTATACATTCTTTGTGTTGTTGTTGTTGTTTTTTTTTTTTTTTTTTTTTGTAAAAAATTATTTTCCTAATACATGTGATAGAAAAATAACAGATAAAATATACCTTTATTCTTTCTTTTTCTTCATTTTTTATTTATTTTGGTATAACATAATGATCTATTCGTATTTTTATTTTACTTTTCATTATTTTTTCTTTATATTAGTAAATAAATTATTATAATATACTTCTTTATTATGTTTTTCCTTCTTTCTTTCTTTCTCTAGTAGGATAAAAGAACTCACATATTATACATTTTTTTTATTTCTCTTGTTTTCTCTCTTTATATTTTTAGCATATTAATACCAAAATGTATAGTAAATTGAAAACATTCATTTGTTCGATAGCAACTGATACTCTTCAATCAAAACACTAAAGTTGTATTAAAAAAGTATACAATATACCAAAATAGTATAGTAAATTCAAAAACAAAATTCGAAATATTCATCCGCTCGATGACAGCTCACACTCTTCAATCCTAACTAACACAAAAAGTGTATACCAAAAGAGTATACGTTATACCAAGAAGGTATATTGTATTTAAAACAACAAAAATTGAAATACCAATTTGTTCTATGGAACTTCCACTTCGATCCAAACACTAAAACTTGTATACCAAAAGAGTATACAATATATTAAAAAAGGGATACTGTATTTAAAACAATAAAATCAAAATATTCGTTCAATAGCGGCTCACACTCTTCGATCCCAACACAAAAAGTATATACCAAAAGAGTATAACGTATACCCAAAATGTATATTGTATTTAAAACAACAAAAATCAAAATATCAATTTATTCTATGGAGCTTCCACTTCGATCCAAACACTAAAACTTATATACCAAAAGAGTATACAGTATACTAAAAAGGTATAGTGCATTTAAAACAATAAAACCAAAATATCTGTTCGATAGCAGCTCACACGCTTCGATCCTAACACCAAAGTATACCGTATACCAAGAAGGTATATTGTATTTAAAATGGAAAAAATGAAAATTCAATTTGTTCTATATAGCTCCCACTTCGATCCAAACACTAAAACTTGTATACCAAAAGAGTATATGGTATACCAAACAAGTATACTTCATTTAAAATAATAAATATCAAAATATTCATTCGATAGCAGCTCACACTCTTCGATCCTAACACAAAAAGTGTATACCAAAAGAGTCTACCGTATACCAAGAAGATGTATTGTATTTAAAACAACAAAAATTGAAACACCTATTTATTCTATGGCGCTTCCACTTCGATCCAAACACTAAACTTCTATACCAAAGAGTATACAGTATCTAAAAAAGTATAGTGCATTTAAAACTATAAAAACCAAAATATATGTTCGATACCAGCTCACACTCTTTGATACTAACATCAAAGGTGTATACCAAAAGAGTATATCGTATACCAAAAAGATATATTGCATTTAAAACAACAATAATGGAAATCCAATTTGTTCTATATAGCTCCCACTTCGATCCAAACACTAAGACTTGTATACCAAAAGAGTATACAGTCTACCAAAAAGGTATACAATGTTTAAAACAACAAAAATTAAAGCACTCATTTGTTTGATAGCAGCTCACACTTTTTGATCTAAGCACAAAAAGGTATACTAAAAGAGTATACGACATACCACAAAGGTATATTATATTCAAATCAACAAAATTTCAAACATTGTGTTGTTCGATGACAGCTCATACTTCAATCCATACACAAAAGAGTGTATACCAAAAGAGTATACAATATTCCGTTGATGTATACAGTTGTAGTAAACTGCATACTATAGTAGTATACTGTTATAGTTTACTATAACAATATACTATTGCAGTATACAATTGAAGTACACATGTAATAAACTGTATACTATAACAGTATACTATTTCAATAAATTGTAACAGTATACTATTGTAGTATAAAATTTAATTATGCAAATTTTTTTCTTTGATTTACAGCTCAAAAAATTTAATTTCAAGCACCTCAAATGTTGGTATGAACCTCCCAAAAGTATTAGAAACAATATTTTGCAACACCCACTTCGAATCAAACAACAAACAAAAAAAATTAAATTTTCATATTATAGAGCTTCAAGCTCAACAATGACGTCTTACAAAATAATTTCACAAACACCTCAAATCAACTCCAAATGCAACCAAATTTTGGTATGAACTTTCCCAAGGTACAAGAAGTAATTTTTTGCAACACCCACTTCGAATTAAACAACAAATAAAAAAATTAAATTTTCATATTCAAGAGTTTCAAGGTCAACAATGGTGGGTATTCACAAATCATCTCCCAAACACCTCAAATTAATTCCAAATACGATAAAATTTTAGTATGAACTTTTTCAAGGTGCTAGAAATAATTTTTTGTGACACCTACTTGAATCAAGCAACAAATTTTCAAGTTGAAAACTGGAACTTCAAAAATACTACAACGGAAAGGTAAGTCGCACCATCAAAACACCAAAAGAATGGATAAATACTACATATTTAAAGATTTGAGTAGTTAGTGGTAAACTTAAAAGGTTAACAGTGAAGAAGAAAAAGATTTATTAGGTTGGGGAATTAGGAAGATGGAGAGAGAAAGAAAGAGAAGAAAAAACAAGAAAAAATTCTGCAAATTAAAAGAATTTTGGGAATGGATAGACTTGTAATAATTTGTACTAGAATGGGTATAAAGTTTTAGCATGGATACCATTGGTAATTAAATTAAGCACAGTAGGTATACAATGTAAAAACCCCTTATATATATATACTGTGTCATGTGTATGTTGAGTCCATCACCGTAATGGATCAGATAATTATAGAGCCCAACAAAAATGGATTGTACAAGTAATTTACAACAATAAAAAAATTGGGGAAAGTGCACGAAAGGCCACTTTTGCCACTGGTCTTTATGCACAGGCCACTAATATCAAAACATTTAGTTGGTGGCCACTTTCGCTTAAAAGATAGAACTTCAGTCCAGGGGCCGGATTGAAGTTCAGTCCTTAAATATTGAACTTCAGTCCAGGGCCATGTTGACTGAAGTTCAGTCCTTAAAGATAGAACTTCAGTCCAGGGCCACGTTGACTGAAGTTCAGTCCAGTCCTTAAAGATGGAACTTCAGTCCAGGGCCATGTTGACTGAAGTTCAATCCTTAAAGATGGAACTTCAGTCCAGGGCCCTATGGACTGAAGTTCAGTCCTTAAGATGGAACTTCAGTCCAGGGGCCGTATGGACTGAACTTCAGTCAATGATCAGAACTTAAGTCAATGTTTATTTAGTAAAGGCCCAAAAGTGGCCTCTAGTGTAAGACCAAAGAAAATAGTGGCCTCAAACCAAATACTGGTGTTAAAAGTGGCTGCTGGACGAATTTTTTACTAAAAAAATGGGTAACTCGGCCCTATTTGCGCCGAGTTATGTTAATGATTTGACGGCATCAGTTAATGGACAAATGGAGTGTGAGTCGATTAATTAAAAGGGATTTTTACACTCTATACCCATAAAATTTAAAGTATTTACAAGCCATACTCATTATAAATTATACTACCCATAAAACTAAAAGTATTTATCCAACCTACCCATTTATTATTGTATACCTTTGTTATGCCTTATAGTTGTATACCTTTAAAGTATACTGCATAAATTATGGTATACAAGTCTGGAGGGATATTTATTACTGTATACCTTTGTTATGCCTTATAGGTATATACCTTTATGGTATACTGCATAAACTATGGTATACAAGTCTGGGTGGGTAGAGTGGGTAAATAATTTAGTGGGTAGGTCCGGTAATATTTGAAAGTAGTGGGTAGTGGCTGTAATTATTTTAGGTTTTGTGGGTATTTTTGTAAGTGTCCCTAATTAAAAATAAAATATTAAATAACTCTAACACTTCTTCTACCAAGCTGTTTATTTTAAAGAATGACCACTTCTACTAATATTAACTGTAAAGGAGCCTTTAAAAAAAAAGTAGAATATGTTTTTATAGGGGTGCGAATGAAAAATGGCGTCTTTTGCACCTTTTTATTCAAAAGGTTCATACCTTTTAATTTCTCCCAAATGTTGGCTATAAATACATAGCATTTTTATCAAATTTAGACACACTTTTTGATGTACAAATTTCTTAAATTTTCTTCTCTCATCTTGCATTGTTTTACAAAATCAAAAAGTTAAGAGTCGTGTGATTTGCTCCGTTCCTTTGAGTTCGCCGATAACTCTGTTGTTTGAAGTGCCGCTACCGCAGAGTTGGACGATTTCGTTCTATCATGGGAGGAATTAATCCGTGAACCTTGGGCAACAGTGAAGGGATTAGATTCCTTAAGGAGACAAAAACAACTTGTGGGCTCGAAATCATTTTCGTTTAACTAACACTTTATTTTGGTTTTGGTTTTTGTTTATCTTTTTCGAACACAAAATACAACAAGCTTAAGGAATCTTAATTCTTTTGTGTTCGGATGGCTATATTTGAAACCAAAATACGGCCGTTCATGGAAATAAAAATTATGAAGAAAAATTGTTTGGCATTGGAGAAGTCGGCAATAATGATATAATGATCGCATTTACTGCCAGTATCTATTTTGCATTACTTGACTTGTATCCATGGAAGGGTTATCATATCAACAAGATGTCCGGAAGAAAAGTTCATGTGGAAATATGGAATGTGTTGAACCAGAATTATATTACACGACCTGAGGAAATTGTAGTTTCGTAATTGGAGATACAATATTACTTACACGTTGGATGATGTCTTTGCAAAGAGTGTTCTTACTGGATGATCAATCGGTTTTCAAAGCCTGACTAAAATACTTCATTAGTCGGGAATGAATTCCAGGAAACTAGAAGTGATCCTTTCAACTTTGACTATGGCAGATCAACTACATCAAGAAAGGAAATACCGGGTTCTAACTCGTATCTTCTCTACTCATAATTTATTTGTGAATTTTTATCCTCTGTGATATATGTGAAATCTACTCCATAAATTTTTGGGCACTTTTGTGATGCAAGTTAACTTTGGGATAACATACTTGATGTACTTTTTGCAGTAATCTGCTATTTCATGCCAAATTAATAAAGTCATATTGTTCGCATAACTATATTGCATGAAAGATCAAGTAATTAGCATAATTGCATAAAGATCAACTGGATTTTAATTATCCAAGTTGAAAGAATGATATGGAGTACTATTTGTAAAAGGCACTATGTTGTTTGTGGAATATCAGAAGCCTACGTTGGCTTCAACAGTAGACTTTCATTCTTTTTCATTAGTTGGGATTCTATAGAAATTAGAACTTTTGTGGTCCTGTAAACCTACACCTTGAACACCAACTATTCGTAAAAGATATTTGTTGCCCCGTTGTGAAAACTTGTAAGGGAGAATTTTATGCTTCCAATTTAATCGGAATGTTTAGATTGGAGAAAGAAAAATGCCTTGATGGAATTAACTGGCCAAGATGTGGTCTGGAAAATATGAAATTGATCATGGCCAAAGTGTGGTTTCCGCTCTTATGGAAGTTGAAGGGACGCTTGCTTGTACGAATCGACGCGGCTGATCATCTATTCAATTCTCATGGTTTATTTTAATGAGAATTATCTAGTGAAATAAAAACTTAATAGCCCATGTCAACATGGAAAAAAAAAAAAGGAAAAAAAAAAGACCTATATAAGGGCTAGTATCAACTTTGACTCTGCCAACTGTAACATCGCATACTAGCACCATGAGTTTTCAATACATGTTTGTATTGAATGTTTTGAAGGTAAGACACAAATTTATGCCACAATTTTCCTATTTTATTTGTGGAGGAAAAATTATTGCGTTCAATTTGTGTATTTGTCTAACGTGACATTTAAATTAGTGACTCCGTTAAGATGGAGTTATGTTTGCTATTATGAATATAATAGAAAATGTTGCTTCAACACAACCATGGAGACAAGCAGATTTGTTCCTTTGGTTTATTGGAGTCGAGAGGAACTTGGAGATTGACAACTGGGAGCCTATTGCTCCCTTTGTCATAACAAAGATATTGCCATCTCACTCTTATGTTTAGAGATTAAAATCTTCGTGATTTTCTACTCTTATATACTAAATCGGTTTGAAGATTAAAAACTTCGCCGGTGTATTGAATCGGCTTTGAAGATTAAAACTTCGCCGTTGTATTGAATCGGCTTTGAAGATTAAAAACTTCACCGCAATATGTGATATTGTTGTATCATATTCCAATAAGAGTGAAATCATATTTGTTGTGAGACACTCACTGTTGTTGCGAATTGGTAATGGCTTTAGGCATATTGGTAGTGTTTCATGCCTCTTCACTGTTACTATTTGAAAAAAAAAAAAAGGATATTTCTGATTAATGCTTGTGTCTCTAAATGAAGCAAATAAAGATTTGTTACAATAGTTGACAATCTTTGCTTGGTGACTTTCATTGTGTTGGGAAAACTAATTACACGAGATTCCATTGGTGGTTTACTGGAGGTATGACAATTAATAAGGGATGTGGCATGCAGATCAATACATCTTTATGTCATAATTTGCTTGGTAGCAATGATCAAATGGGATTCTAATATAGCAATCCATATAACCATGACTACATGAAAGAATGTGAGTTATACATTAGAATCATGTTTTGCTAACAGTAAACCAAGAATCGAAGATATGGACTAATGCGGAAGCAAGAGGTCAAGACATGGACCCGAAGCCTTACTTTGGTCAATATTATTTCTCAACTCAACAAGCATGTTCAATACGTTATGCTTGGTGTTGAAAATTGTAATTTTGACTTCTATAAGTATGACACATGAAATATTTGAAATGTGGGGAGCATCAATATACATAAAATGTGGGGGCATTTAGACAAAAGTCAAAGTGAGACTTAGTGTCTATATGAAGAACTTGAGATACATAATTTAATTAAATTTTGTATTCAACTCCCACAAAATCCTTAGTGGATATTGACATGGTAGTTGGTGAATTTATAACGTGTTCATCATAGTGATGACTAGTCGGTGTAACTACCATTTGAAGGATGATCACGTGTCTTTTCAGAGATGTTGTGACCTTTCTTGAAGTTCTTTCATGAAAAAGTGTCACTTGAAACGTTGTGACTTTTCATGAAAACATATGTCGGTTGAGAGATTACCTTTTTGTATAGACCTGACCGTTCGTGAACTGAAATGCTGGTCTATAAAACGGTAAATCAATTATTAACATTAATGATAAAATCCCTATCAAGTTGGATTTAAGCGGAAAATCAACTAAGATAAATTATAAAATCCATATCGAGTTGGATTTGTATAATTAATGAATGTGCTATAATTTGAGCATCAAATAAATAGCAACGGGAAAATGGTTGAGAAATACATTAAATGTTAAAAGGTTGTGGCCACAACTGATGCAACCATTCCAAGCTAGCTATTACTATATAGATGCTAAATTAAGAATAACCAAGAACAGCTCTATAATGGAAGTTGAGTTCACAACCTTATAAGGCTGATGAAGTTGTTGAATGGCTCTCGAAAGGCATTCCATTTTGGCCCAAAACATTGACACCTACTTGCATAAAGTGCACTAGTCAAGTGGCAATAGGCAGGGTTGAGAGCATTATTTATAATGGAAAAATTCGTTGCATACGACGAAGACATAAAACTATTAAACAACTACTCTCTAGAGGAATTATCGCAATTGACTACAAAAGGTGAAAGGATAATGTGTTGGATCCACTTACAAATGCCTAATTAGAGAGGCAGTTGAGGTCATCAAAGAGAATGAGACTATGGCCGAGGACAAGTGACTCATAGCAGTAACTCTACCTAGAAGACTGGAGATCCCAAGATCTAGGTTCAAGGAGCTCAAACAAAGTTGTGAGTGACGGTTTAACATTGTCAAACTAAAACAATTTTGGTCCATTCTCGTGATGAGACAATGTTCAGTATCAAGGATAAAGCGCTTAAGGCATTTTTTAATGATTATCTAAGTTTGATATGGAATTATCAAATAGTGTACATCTATGGGATTACACGTTTAGGAATCACCTATGTAAGTGTGAAGTGGAAGTCGCTTCAAGGAGAATTCATTAAGGCCAATTCTCTACGCACTTATGAAACCAGGCGGTGTTCATGGCTGAAACGAACACAACAATGAGAACTAAAGACGGATAAAGATTAATTGTGTGACATATATTGTCTAGGTATACACCAAAGCTCGACGGTTCAAAGATATCAAATCTACCGATTGACCGAGTATATGCGATGTATGTTTACTACAGAAAATTCAAAGGGAAACTCACTTATCCCGATGCAATTAATCCTTAGCTGCGAATCACACAATTTTCTGCATGTTTTCATCATATAGCCATTCTCCATTCATGTGGGGGATTGTTGGGAATTTTGTAGGGGTGTGAATGGGAAATGATGTCTTTTGCACCTTTTCATTCAAAAGGTTCACACCTCTTAATTTCTCCCAAGTGTTGGCTATAAATACATGGCATTTTCATCAAATTTAGACACACTTTTTGATGTACAAATTTCTGAAATTCTCTTCTGTCATCTTGCATTGTTTTACAAAATCAAAAAGTTAAGAGTCGTGTAATTTGCTCCGTTCCTTTGAGTTCGCCGATAACTCTGTTGTTTGAACTGCTGCTACCGCAGAGTTGGACGATTCCGTTCTATCATGGGAGGAATTAATCTGTGAACCTTGGGCAACAGTGAGGGGATTAGATTATTTAAGGAGACACAAGCAACTTGTGGGCTCAGAACCATTTTCGTTTAACTAACACTTTATTTTGGTTTTGGTTTAAATACAACAGAATAAAGTTACAACTCAACATATAAAATGTCGAGTTGATTTGGATATCCATAACTTGGCTGAACTTGTTGCGATTTACCTTTTTATGTTTTAAACATCAGTAAAAGTTTTTCACTTTAACTCTTCACCCAACACTCGCCAACTCCACCGGCGCCGCCAAATCCGCTAGCGCCAGCCAAGTCCACCATTTCCAGCCAACACAGATAATTACTTCTTTTCTCTCTCTCCTCTCTTCTCTTTCTCCCTCTAAACCTTCCTGTCTCTGTCACCATCCCCCACCCCTAATCTAGGGTTCGGCTGTAAAACAACAACAACAGGACTGAAACAAACAAGTGGAAGAGTAAATACTTGATCGTCTGCTACTATTGTTAGAGGTGAACCTATGATTTAAATATCATAAAATCGATAAACTTCCATATCTAATATAGCCTTTTGTTTAATTAATTGCATAAACATATTTCCTAAAGAGCTAGCCTCGCTTTTGCGAGTATAATCTTCTTCAATAATTACATAAATATTAATCTAACTGAGTTGTTTAATAAACAGTCAAGGAACAATATAAGCCCCTAAAATGATAATTGATAATGATATTTATCTCACAAATAAGTAATTGTACGTCACAAATAAGAAAGATACTCAAGTGCTTCGAAGGGTCATCATTATTACTTCTACATTAAGAAAGTAAAACGAACAGTTACAACCATTCAGGAAATGCCGCGTGTAGAAGATGAGACATCGAAAAGACGGTTAACTTTTCAAATTCCTTGGCAGAGGATTGGCCACGTCGATCTCCCGCCGAATTAATTCCACCCCTCAGAAAATTTTCACTATTATCCGAGGGGTGGGGACTATCTGTATTGGGTAAAAAAATCAACGAGGATTAAATGACATGGCTCGAGGCTTGGTGAGATTGAAATATTTATTTGCGAGCTCTCAACAGCTCACCCAGCCTCCGAGGCTAGTTGCTTCGAGTACGAAATGAATGTTGGCCACAGGCTATCCTACGAGGCGATTGGAAGACGACCATCACGAGGCAAGAAATTCACCCCTCGTGAAAGATTTTACCCCTCGACGAACGAGCCCACGTTTCTGTAACTGACGACCTAATGCCTGAACACGTGCTGATCAAGTGTTCAATCTACCGAGGCCGATGGCACGAAGCCAAGCCTAGCTGTTGCACGACGTTCACATTCAATTGGCGTAGTTGGGAGAAAGCAACCGTTCCGAAGCTGAGTGGCCGAGCTCAAGAATCGAAGGCTTCACCTATAAGCTTGAGCTCGAAGAAGGGAGCAACCGAACCCCAACCGAACACTCAACATCGATGCTGAAGTAAAGCAAACAATCAACCAAAGGGAGAGCGTCCGATGTCAAAACGACCCGAGTTGAGTAACTGAGCACCGAAGTCGAGCTCGAGCTCAAGTGTTCGAAACTCAAGTGTTCGGCTGAAGGAGTGACCGAACACTCAGTTAATTCAGCCCTGCATGGCTTACTCCTATTGGTCGCCTGTGATCATTTACTAATTTATCCTTAGAATAGTCTATATAAACCTCATTTCATTTCATTGTAAGGATCTAGTTTTTAATGAATGATTAAACATAGCTGTAGCTATTGAGTGTCTCCGATGGAGCCGAACCCCGATATGGAATTTTAAAGAATTTGTGTCATTCGGTGAGAACCGTTTGAACAATCTTCTTCCTTGGTCATTCAGTTTGCAAGAAGCATGTGACTTCTTGAGGATTGTTGCTTAGTGTTAGGTGCGTCTTTTGATTCAGATTGTTTGGGATCGAAACTAGTTCTTCGGTATCATTCAATCGAAGCAAAGACTTGTCTTGCTTCTATCTTTATTTATTGTTGTTTTCTGCGTTTCTCCGGCTGCTTAGCTTCACCTTCCGGTTTAGTTTGCACCACGACCGTTGCCTACACATTAAATGGGAAGATCGTGATTACACCACGACTGAATGTGGAGTAATGGGCCATTAAGCACAGTAAATGCTACCTTCACTCTTGTAGAATTACCCTCATTCTTGTAGGCTATAAATAGCCATGTAAAGATTATGTAAATCATCCAAAAATATATCAAATATATTTATACTTTGCCTTCAATCTCTTGTCTCGTTTTCTTTACCAGATTTTTTGTCTTTTTCGTGACTTTGATACAAATAATTACTAGTTAACCCAATATAAATTCGATTTGTTGTTCTAATCAAATGTAGGCCAACAACATAGATTTAACGAAAAAATCTATTTCGAAGCTAATAAATTAAATAAATTTATAGGATATGCAATTAAGATAATGACTAAATATTGAGTGGGTGTGAAAAAATAAATTTATCGGGAATAGCGCATTTGCTTGAGACGAGTTGTGTAGTACTGCTAATCACCTTTATAATTTGTAGTTTGATGTGAAGCCTTCGTTAAGCATGTTGACCACAATCAACGAGTTCATTTCGAGCAATTAATCTAGAGTTTCTGTTAAATGTTAGGATATTTTAATCTTGATAGAGCTAAATATTTAAAGATATATTTCCTTAACTATATTTAAATATCTTAATTTAATTAATTAAACTTTAAACATAATTTTAAAATGAGCTGAGTGTCATTAATCCGAATAAAAACTTGGAGAGATAAAAATACAGAAAATTGAAAAGGAGTCTGATCCCATCAGTACAATAATCCATCTACCTAAATGTGTGCTAAGTGACAAATCGTGTATCACAAATGTAGTGGTTGTATATAGGTATTTTAAAGAAGCTAAAAGAAAGGCTTTATGTTAAATTCTAGTATTTTGAAGAGCAAAATATGTAAAGATATATTCTTCTAACTATGTTTAAATTATATTTTCACTTAATTTATTAAATTAGGAACATTAAATACACTTGTCATTTATCCAAATAAAAACTTGGAGAAATAAAGATACAAGCTATTGAAGAAGAATCGGATCCCACCAGTGCAATGAAGTTCACCTATTGTTACCCATTGTATTGTATTGTATTGTTATTATGATTACAACGTTTGTTTTGGTTGTTACTTTAATTTCGTTGTATTGTATTGTTAAGTTCCGTTGTTACCTAACAATGAAAAACCCCACTTTTTGTTACAACCGATTTGGTGGTTTTGCATTGTTACGCTTTTACACTTTCCCATCATGTCCTTAATTATAACCTTATAATCCTATTTTACCCTCTACCCTATTTTCTTATTTAAATACACCCAAGTAGTTATTTTGACCTCATCTCCCTTCTTCTCAAAATACAGTACGTTCCCTGCCTCTCTTATTACTTTGTACGTTCCCTGCCTCTTCAGATTCACAAGCCATCTTGTTGTGTGATTACATTAAACATTTTATCTTAATTTATTTAATGTATAATTCTTAATTTCATTAATTACAGAGCAAAAACGTGAAATTTGAGTTAGTAGATTTCATTAATTACAAGCCATATATTCTTTTTTTTTGATACAAAATATATGATGACACTTTTGTTATTTGTTCTCTTGTATCCATGAAGTTCATCATCAAAAGAACTAATATTTATTTATTTTATTTGCTCAGGTTTCTACTCTTGTTTACAACTAGAGGTACGTACCAAATTTTTTTCTTTCTTGTTTATCTAATAATTTTTTAGTTCTGACTCAATCAAAATTACATAATAATATGGTCTTACAAATATGATTTAGCCATGAATATATTTACTGTATTTTTTATGCATATATATGTTTGGTTTTGGTGACTTTTCTTTGCATGTGTTAAGTATTTGATTAAGTACACATATTAACTCAAAAGCATAATTTACTCGATCTTTTAGATTAATTAGTCTATAATAAACCAATATATGTAATCTTCTCTTTGCATACCATAAAATATTGCCCAAAATAGTACTATTCCTACCTATTAGAACTTCACATGCATATATGAGTTCTTTAATTAGTACATGCATAATTTCTTTGAAAAGAAAATTTTGTTTACATCTAATATCCTTATTTTATAAATTTTGTTGTAAGTAATTTTTGGTTTAGATTTATTTTTAAGTTTAGTTGGTTGATGGTTCGCACATAATTTTATTATAGATGGCTGGTCTCAATAATCAAGATAACAGACAAATATTACGATAAGTGAGCTCTTTAACAACATATGTTGCTTCCTTAGTAGCTATTTGGTTTTGGACTTATACATACGAAATTGAAAATGATCAACGTACGATCACACATAATTTACGGCTTGAAGGAGAACAAGTTAGAAATGAATTGTTGAGTCATTTATTCTCGACTGAACTTTGTCATAATATTTTAAGAATGAGTCCTTCGGCTTTTATCGGCTCGTGATCCTTTGAAAAAATCAAGTAATAGTTCATTGACCATAGATGAAATTGATGAAATGATCTCCATGAATGCTGCCTCTTTGGGAACTACTGAAGAATATGGGCAAGATGAACAAGTTCCCCAAACTCCTGATGCACCTAAGTCGAATGTCTACACAGAGGCACCAACTTCTCATAAGAGTAAAAAGTCAAAAAAAATACACTCTTGAAGGCATGGCTACAATGTTGAGAGGTGGGATGGATCAATTGGCCAATGCTATTAATCGCCTTTCAACTATGCCACCCATTCCAGAGAGCAAGATATGGCAAATGGTAAATGAGATGGGTTTGGAACCGATAATGGTCCCAAAAGCTTATATCTTTCTTTGTCAACATGCAGACTTGTGCCGCACGGTGATTGGATGTCCAGTTGAAGAACGCAAACTTCTTTTATTGACCATGATGTCCGCGGACAATTAAATTAGTCTAGTATTATTTATATTATAACTATATTTGGATAATATGATTGCTTGCATGTCGTTATGGAATATTATTTTTTATCTAAATTATTAATAGTGTGAACTTATTGTTATGTTTAATATTATTAACTTATTTTTTTTATTATTTTCATTATAATTTGCATGAATATATTTACAAGGTATAGTTGGTGATAAACTAGTAAATATAAACTGTCTCAAATTATATTAAAGAAAATTTGTTACTTAATCTAATATTTAGAACAACTAAGGGTATATTAGTAAACTTATTAGTTACAGTACAATACAATACAATCAAAACAAATAATAACAATGTTACTAAACAACGGGAAACAATACAATCAATTCAAACGTTGTTTTTATAATACAGTACGATACAATATAATACAATACAAAACAATACATTATGAAATAATAGGTAACAATGATCCAAACAGAGTGTAACTGACAAATCGTGTATCACATCTAAAGTGGAGTATGCAAGATTTTTTTTTTTTCAAAAGCTAAAAAAATAAAAAAGGCTTTAAAAGGAATGCCTCCAAAGACATTGGAACCTCAAACCTCTATCTAGTTGAATAGTACTTAGCTACTTTTATCACCAAGCCAACAAATTCTTCAAGCTTGAGTAGTGTCATTTTATACATTTATACTCAAAAGTATTTGTTATATATACAGTGTTTAATAAAGAAATTTAATCACGTGGTGTCGAATGACATAGTTGAGGTCTTCTCAAGCCCGCCCTTGCACAACTGCTTCCCCAATTTTGCGTTCTTCTAATTAATTTCCCAACACAATCGTCTCGAATCAGGCCAAAGACTTGACTAGCAATAATTGTGAGTCAACGGATATCTAATCTCTTCTATCCCACAATATTTTTATGTTGAAAGGCCAAAACTAGGCCAAGTAAGTAACAGGGATTTTCGATTATCTGTATTAATTAATCTCATTTCTCTTATAAATCTGAAGACACGCTCTCATCATCCAGGAAAAAGCAAAGAGGACTGTAGGCATTGAAATTTTATTGAATTGACATCCATAAAATAATATGGATTACAATTTAAGCTTAAGGCATAATTGAACTAAAAGTGCAATTTACTTGGGCTAGTCCATCTTGTTGGACTTCAAATGACGAGCCCGCTCCATCAGCCCAAGGTCTAAGCCACGTGGAAAATGATGTGGCGCCAAGTTAAATTAAGGACCAATGAAATGGAGATATGTGTATAAATAGTGCAGCATGCCTAGTCAAATTGATGGCCAGTAAAAAGGCGCCAAGTGTCTAATATGAATGTCTTGGCCAATCAAATTCATTTTTATCATATAACTTTGTGATAGTTTGATGACTTACATTTGCCAATCAAAATCAAGCAAGAGAGTACATATGTAACTGGACTGTCCACCCTCTACAACTATAAATAGAGGGGTTACATAACTCTTAAAGATATTCAGAAGTTGGTGAAAGCTCCCATCCACCAGTGGAGAAATCAAGGAGGAGATACATAGAAGTCTTCCATTCTGCCAGAGATCAAGAAGCATTTCATACATCAAGAAACCTTCCCTCCTGGCTATGACCAAGACCAAGAAGTCTTCTATAAATCACAAAGCCTATCCCTCCTGGCTGTGATCAAGAAGTCTTTCCATACATATTCCGCCGTCACATTTGTGATCAAAGCCCGCCGCCACGTTCGTGATCCAATCAAATCCATACATTCAAGAACAAGCTCCTTAGCCCTTGAATCAAGTCAAATCCACATATTCAAGAACAAACTCTCAAGCCCTTGAATTTAATCAAATCCATCAAGTTCAAGATCAAGCTCAAAAGCCTTTGAATCAAATCAAATCCATCAAGTTCGAGATCAAGCTTTAACGCCCTCGAATCAAATCTGTGAAGAGAAGAATCAGAGGATTACATCTTAGATTTAAGATATTCTAGAGATTGTAACCCGCATTATTTCTATAAATCAAATTATACTTGTGGATACTTTTTTTTGTCTTGATTATTTTCAGGCAACAAGTTTATTGTCTACAAATTTGGCACACCCAGTGAGACAATCTCTACCTCTCATCTTTTTTCTTTAAAGTCAAAAAAATCAAGATGTCCCAAAAGACTATTAATGCCATTGATTCCAAAAACGAATTGGATACTGTCATTGAGATCATTCGCCAAATCAAATGGAGCAAAGTTGAAAAGTTGGGCCAACAAGTACTTCAAGTGTCGTCCAATTCAACTCATTCTTCAAGTACATCACCTCCAAAAGAAGTGAGATCATCTTCCCTCATGCTTAAACGAAGGTCTAGCACAACTGAAGTGCTGGAAACAACTCTGGCTCAACTTAGCAAGTCCAAAACCTGTTCCATGCAAAATGATGATGATGTCTTCAATACTAGATCTACTCTAGTCTCTCATCACGGTACACATCTACCCGAGCTCTACCCAAGTGGTGATCAGTACCATTCTTCTTCCTCCTTGGTGGTTGCACCAGCAATGACGATTGAAGCCTCTACCATAAAAGAAGAACTTGTAAAATTGAAAAAACCAGTTGATGGCCTAACAAAGTACATGAAAGACCAAGATGCTCAAATTGCTAAGTTAGCAAGTAAGGTGGAGAGCATGGTGGAAGGAGAACCAAGCCAAACACCTATAAGTCTTCCGGAAGCACAAGATATGGGAGAGTCATGCGACAAGCAACTAGTCGCAACAAAGGTAATCCAAGTTTCTTCGGACGACCTGATTCCTGTAGATCAATTGAAAGACTTCATCATGGGGGCAATCCAAGACAACATTGAGCCTCCAACTAAATATTCCTTCACATATGCCAAGCCATACACACAAAGGATTGACAACTTGAAGATGCATTCTTTCTATCAACCTCCTAAACTTCAACAATTTGACGGTCAAGGAAATCCCAAACAACATGTGGCACACTTTATTGAGACTTGTAACAGTGCTGGAACTTATGGGGATCACCTCATCAGGCAGTTCGTTCGATCCCTTAAAGAAAATACTTTCGATTGGTACACAGACCTTGAGCCTGGTTCCATCGACAGTTGGGAGCAATTGGAGCATGAATTCATAAACCGCTTCTATAGCCCAAGGCACATTGTTAGTATGGTTGAACTTACAAATACCCGCCAATTGAAGGATGAACATGCCATCGACTTCATCAATCGTTGGAGGAGTTTAAGCCTCAACTGCAAAGACCGCCTTAGCGAAACATCTGGCATTGAAATGTGCATCCTAGGCATGCATTGGGGCCTCCGCTATATCTTGCAAGGAATAAAACCCAATACATTTGAAGATCTAGCCACCCATGCACATGACATGGAACTAAGCATGGCAATGAGTGGAAACCAAGGGCCTCCTATTTACGATCCTTGTAAAGGTGAAGACATGCAAGAAGCCAAAAATGGAGGCAACTTTGCATCTGATGTTGAAATCGAAGAGTCCATGAATATCAACACTTATTCCTTCAAAGTCAATGCAAAGGTGAGTAGGAATATCCCTTTGGGCGAAATGCAAGAAAAGAAATATCCCTTCCTCGACTTTGATGTTCTAGCAATCTTTCAAGAACTCCTTGAGTTAAAACTCATTCACTTGCCCGAGATGAAGAGACCAAATGAAGCTGGGAATACTGATAGTCCAAATTACTGCAAGTATCATCGCCTGATTGGTCACCCCATTGAAAAGTGCTTCATCTTCAAAGAAAAGGTCATGGACTTGGCTCGTGAAGGAAAAATCTTGCTGAAAGAAGAAATGGCAAGCACGAATCAAGTTTCTCTTTCCTTTTGTTCATTCAATCCTACAATTGAAACAATTGAAGAATATGAAGGCAAAAACATTTTAGCTGCAGTGCTCCTCGAAGCACGAGCCTAAACTGCAAGTCATAATGCTTCTCGACACACGAGCTTAAACTGTATGTTACTCCTTTTTTGCATGAGTATAAACTGCATAAAAAGAAAATCACACTTCTTTCGAACTACGTAATGACTTGATCCTCTTCACCGAGGTACATAGGCAACTTAGATTTTCATTCTAAGTTCAGTCGCATAAAAAAAAATCAAAGTCTCGAAGACCTCAAAGACATGCATAAATTGAGAAAACAATACAATTTGCGAAGAATTGTAAAAGATCAATTTTATTGCATTAGAGTTGAAATTGCTTGATACATCAATGACGAAAAGGGGAAAGAAAATAGCTACATATCATCCTATACAAAGAACCTAAGTCATAAAAGCAATTGAAACCAAGGATTTATGCAAACTCGTCTTGGATGCTTCCGCCAAGCTTGCATTATTTCTTCAAAAAGGATGATGCCATTGCAAAAAATTTGGTAGGTGAATCCAGCATGAATTTTGCCACCAACTTCGGCATACTTGTAGCACTTGTGGTTTTGGGGTTCTGAAGAATCACATGTCACATGATTCGGAAGGCCCTAGCCAAGATATGAAAATCTTGTCGAAAGTATGTAAATTTGGAAGTTTGGTGCGGCTGCATCAACTCGAAGAAATTACAGAGGAAAATGATGAAAAACATAAGCCTCGATATCTTCAAGAGTTTTTTTCCAAAGATTCCGCTTTCCAGCAGTGCATACGTCTTGCAATTCAGACACACCTGCAAGGAGCCATGATCTTTAACCAAATCTGTGTGAATCAGAATATCAAAATGCAGAACGGATTTTAAAATATAAACTATATAATTCTGTAAGGGATTAGACTCTGATTTTGACATATGTTGTAGCCTCAGATGTTAGCTTTTCAACAGTGCAAATGGATTGTGATTTCGACGCTCCTAGCTCAAGATGTCAACTTTTCCGCAAGATTGCGCACTGCTGTCAAGTCTGCACGGTAGACATGTAATCAACTTGTCAGCTTAAAGAGTTTTTGAGTCTAATTTTTGGATATGCCGTAGCTCTTGGAGTCTAGTTTTAGCAGAAACAGGTGGCATGCAGTTTCGACTCTCCTAGCTCGAGATATGGAGTTTCTCGTGAGGTCGTGCAGTGTTGCTCCCAAACGCACACATCGACAAGTAATAAAGTGATAAGATTGAGTATCGTTCCTACGAGGACTATTGTTCAGACTGAATCCTAGCCAACAATTTCCTAAAAAACTATTCAGGAATCTTTTTCGATGATTGTAGATTTTACTAACTAAGCAAATAATAATTAAAAACAAGTAACTGAAGTCAAGTAATAAAAATTGGGAGTGTTATCAATAAAAGAGAGACGGTCCAGGGTCAGAGCTACAAACAATCTAATTGAGCTTTCCAGTTGATTCTACTTCTTGATTCCTTAGATTGCTAACTAACAGGTTAATTATATTCGTGAAAACTTGTCGATTCTTCACGACTCTATGCAAGCTACTCTAATGCCTATATGTCTATGGAATTAAATCACAGGCATGCATTAAAGAACTCTGTATTTAGCTAAGCAAGGCGAATAGGTATATGTCTATCCTACCCGCAAATCGACTCCCTGATGCCCAGGTTCACAATCAAGCCCTATTCTTTCTTATGTGCGTTCACAAGTTCCCTCTGTCGAGTTCAATTTGTAAACCGTAGATAGTGTTCAATTATCAGGCCTCAATAACCAAATAATTAGGTTCAAGAAAGAATAAACAATTCGTAGTAGTAAATCAATAAGTAGAAATCAACTTTCAAACATCAACCTTCATGTATTTGCTCTAACCCTAGAACGATATATTTAGCTACACATATTCATAATAACCACACAAGAATTCATGGAAGAAATATGAAAGATTGTAATAGATTAAGCAAAGGAATTAAACCCTTGGTTCAATGTGTTAAGAGCTCAATATTTGCTCCAAAATCTGACTTCCCCTCTAGAAAATGAAATATTAAGCCTTTTATATTGTTTATAAAGTCTTCCCATAAGTTAATCCAAAGCCTAAACTAAGTTGGAAAAGTTGGGGTCTCTGAACTAAAAGCCACAGGGCAAGCGTCGCATGGCTCATAGCCTCTGGATGTCGTGCGCTATACTCTAAGCGTCGCATGGCTCATGGCTTTCCAAAGTCTGAAGCTGTGACAGATCCACATATTGTACCATAGCCTTGCCTTCTAATGTCATATCCCACAATTAGCTAAGTTCATCAACTTCTTGCTCGATTATATCCATCTTCGCTCCGTTTGCACTCGTATTCATCCAAACCATTCCTAACATCACAAACACAATAAGTGAGCACAACAATCGCAATTATTTAGTGCAATGGGCGAATAATGTATCAAAATGCGAGGAAATATTAAGGTAAAATAGGCAAATATTGCCAAATATCACCACCCCATACTTAGACCTTTGCTCGCCCTCGAGCAATCACCAAAAACAACTCCCCAACTAAATACCAAGACTTGATAGAACAGGTCTACCTATGGTTATGGTTGATACCGACCATTAAACAAGAGCATAAATACATACCATGTGACCCACAACATGCCAAAAATTCACCAAATTTTAAAACACTAGAACAACCAACTCAAGACATCTCAATCTCAAAAACCGACTCAATGAAACCAAGCTTTCGCAAAATCACACCCATTCACTCAACCAAGAAGTCAATAACTTCACCTATCTCGCGCGAACCACGTGCCCTCACAAAAAATAATCAAGAGAGCATCCCAAATATCACACAAAGAATATATTTCAAGAATAAATGAGGGATATAATATAGGAAGAATTCACTCGCTCTCAAAAAGAAGTTCACGTGCCACACACAACGTACCATAGGCTTGCCCGTAGTGTAGGATTCCACTAGTATAAGCTCACTCCAATCGGGATTAACTAGGACTTTAAGGGTTGTAATGTAGGCTAAAGGACGGGTAGGATAAATATGGATAAAATAGTGACTACCTCACTAAGCACTTTAATACATCACTTTAAAGTTTTTTTTTTCACCATTCTTCTCACACCCAACCAAGCAACCACCCAAACATACACAAGAAGTTTCCTCTCAATTTAAGCAATTTTCAACTTTACTTTTTGCACAACACTAGCAAAGATTGAGATTTTTTTTTCTTTTGTTTTCTTTATTTTTCTCTTTTTCCTTTTTTTTCATTTTTTTTCCTTTTCATTTCTCAACCTCGCCGATGATTCTTTTTTAAAATGCACCATATTTTTCTTTCATTGGTTCCACTCAAAAACCACCCAATTTCTCCAACCACAACTCCACAAACATCAAATATTTCAATTAAAGTGCTCTAAGGAGTACGGGTTCAAAAAGAAGGAAATTACGAACAAAAGGGATAAGGCTTGTAATGTGGGTGCCAACAAAAAAAAGGTCAATAGGCTCAAAAGGGCTTAATGAGGATAACATTAAAGGGTAGGCTAATCAAGGCTAAAAGGGCTTATCAAAGAAATACCTGTATCATCTCCCGACTAGCGCAAACCTAGGATTTCGCTTTGAACACACACAGGGCAAGGTCTAGACATCAATATGCAAGCACGGAACTTAATAAAGGGTGCCTCACATCACACATGGCACATGGTTCACTTAAGATGATTTCATTCCAACTCTCGGTTTAAGCAAACAAGGTGCAACTTTGGAAATTTAAGCACTAAGGCACAATAGTTCACAAAAGAGTCAAGTAGTTGAACCTAAGCGTCTTAAGAGGGTCATTCAAATTTTTCTAGGCATGCATTACAATTTTAAGACCAAAAGGGATTCACAAATAGCAAATGCTCAAGTCTAAATTCACCGGTATCAAACAAACCAAAGGCACCTTGCATTCTACCATTTTCCTAAAAATTACTCTACTAACTACTACTATACTACTCCTAAAAAAAAAAAATTACCCGGTTCAAAGGTCTACCCATGGAAAAGAACCGAGGCCATAAAAAAAACCATGGGGTAGATGACATGTACCACTAACTAGAACTAAAAAGAAATTTTTTTTGGAATTTTTTATTAGTTTTCTAAGTTTTTTTATATATATTAAAGCAAGAAACAAATAAAAATAAAGTCAAGTGACAAAAATAAAAATTGCTAAAATTAAATTCCTAATGGTACAATCATCCATAAGCTCAAAAACTTGGGAAGTCCCCCACCCCATACTTAAAACTAAGCAATGTCCTCAGTGCGACAAAAATAGAGTACAAGAGGTAAAGAAACTTCCCTGAAGGCCAAATGGCCTAATCCGCCGCATCCTCATCGGAATCCTCCCGCTCAGTATGCTCGGGAGTGTCATCATCAGCAGCCACGGGAGTAGTAGTAGTAGGGACAACTGCATGTGCTCTCGAGGGACCTCCAGGCCTATGTGGTAGAGTGCGCGCCTCCTCCTCCTCCTCCTCTTCTTCCTCTTCACTACCCTCTTTTTCGTCACCACTCTCATCATCATCACTGCCCTTGTCTTTATCCACGATCTCAAAATCTGTGTTCTCATCCTCCTCGGGGGGTACCACGACTTTGTGAGTCATGCCCAACAGTCGCTTGGACGAATCCAACAAAGGAACAGCTCGATCAAGTGCCTGCATATCCATCCCTGCTGCCTTTGCTATATATTCTATCATCAAATATTAATGGGCTGACAAGTTGGCGTCTGTTTCACGCCACTCATCCGCGGTGAATTTGGCAGGGGCACTAGCAACCCTACCCTTAACCGCTGCAATATCAAGCTTCTTCTCTATATCAGGGACAATACGATCACCAATCGCATCAATAGGCACCCCCTCCTTCTCTAAATATTGGGTGAGAATATTACAGAAAAACAACCGGTGACACTTCTTTTTTAGCCGTGTCCTCCTCATAAATTTAAGCATATAGTATTCAATGTTCACCGGTTTCCCCACCATGAAGAAGTAAATCGTGCATGCTCGTGTCTTGGTCACACTAGAAAAATGTCTAGATGGTTGAATGCGAGCATTAATCAACTTCATCCAGACACGGGCTTTCTTTTGAAATTGCGAGAACAACATACACTTGTGTCACGACCCAAATTCTAGGACCGTGATGGCACCTAAGCTTCCTACCCTTAGGCGAACTAAGAAATGAGTAATAAGTTCAAAATGATAATTTGGCTAAATCAACACTTAGTCTTAAAAGATGATCGAACTAAATGAGAAAAGAGTAATACCATAATTAAAGAAAAGCATCGCAAAAATCTCGACGTAACTATCCCAATACACAATGATGCAACCCGACGCTCATCCAAACCCTTCACAAGGAACCAAGCTCGGGAGTTGCAACAGCTACAGGCAATGTTCGCACAACTGGAGCTGATTTGGCAAGTATTGGAGGATCCAGGGCAATTCTGCATGCTCACTGCCTCTGGAATTGAAAATACTCATGGCGATCGCGAGTGAACAGACACGATCGCGAAGAGCCAGAAAGAAGACCTACGCGATCACGGGCAGCCAAACGCGATCGCGGAAGAGGCTAAAGCAATGCAGCGTGATCGCGAGTCCACAGACGTGATCGCACAAGAGGCTGGTTGAAGACCTTTGCCTGCGGCGAGACCATAGCCGCGATTGCGAGGCTTTGAATTATTGCTCAGCGTGATACCGACCGTTACTGCGCGATCACGCTGAGACAAGGATTAGAAAGCCCAACAATAGCTAATGACTTGAAGGCCCATTGTTAAGGGTTAATGAAGGCAATTGTGCCATACTATAAATACTTTGATAGTCATTAGCATACCTAGTTTTTTATGATTATTAATATTGTGAGAATTTGGCTAAGCTTGTTTGCTTTAGCACATTAAACTTCCTTGATTTGCAATTAGCTTAAACTAATTGAGGATCAATTAGTAGTGGTTCTTTTGTTTAGGTAATTAAGGGGGGTGATTAGGCTATTCTTCCCTAATCCATTTCCTTAATTTTTCTCTAATCAATTGGGTCTTGCTTTATTTCTTGTTCTCTTTATTTTTGAGTCTTTAATTTTCATATCATTTGGTATCAGAGCTGGATTAGTGTTTATTTTAACAATCACTAAACCAATTCTTGTTCATCAAGTCAAAAAAAAAAAAAAAGAGTCAAAAATCCAAAAATATGAGTCTTAGGATTAGGTTTCTTTTGGGTGAAATTTTTGGTAGCAATTGAAGATATTGTTGTCTAGAAACCACTCCAAAAAGGAATTGATCAAACAACAACAATTTGGGGCTGAACTGAAGGATTAAAAATTTAGGGTTCTTCATCAAGAATTTGGGATTTTGAATTTGGTTGTTGCTATTGAAGATTCAACTACTGGGGTTTGTTCACGGACCAACAAGGAGTATAAATCTCAAATTTGGAGCAAAAATACGGTGGTTTGTGAAGATTCAAGTTGAAAAGTAGGTTTGAAAATCGGGTTCTGCTTCAAGCCCAGAAGCTTACGCGATCGCGCAGACCACTAATTAAAAGGTCTACGCGATCGCAACCGTCGTACGTGTTCGCGCCAGTACCATCAGCAAAGCTACGCGAACGCGACCCAAGCATGCGATCGCGATGAACAACAATTTCCCAAAAAAACAGATTCTTAGACAGATTGTTCGCAACAACCCCGTAACAGTTTCCAATCCACCGGAACTCAATTTCAGCATCAAGGACATTGAGTTTCTAGATCACAAACCAATTTTCATCCAATTCCGAATCCGATTCGTGCCAATTCGATTCATGCCTTTCTTTCTTCCCTTTCTTTAAATTTTCCTAAAGTGCTTTCGTCAGTTTCAATTGTCTGTTTCTTGTCACAACAATTCCTTCCGATCCCGAATTAGTTGAGTTTGATTGTCAAGTTGGATTTAGTATGCGAAGAACAAACTTGCAATAGCCAAGAGTGGAAAAAGGCAAGTGTGGTGAGAGCATTAGAGTGAGTAAAAGCCGAACGTTGAGTGCAAACACGAGTGAATTAAGTGACATCAGTTTGAGTGTAAACACTTAGGGAGCTACTCGGTGAGGACTCTTTCTACTAACGTTGTTTGTTTAATTGTTTGTAGGTACGATGGCACAAAAGGAAGTCGAGACGGACATGGAAGATAAAACTATGATCCAAGCCTTGGCGGCAACTGTTAACTCATTGAGGGATGCAGTTGATGAGCTAACTCGGAAAGATAAGCTTCGGGAAATGGGTAAGCAAGTGGATGGTACACCTCCAACCGTGGGGGTGTGGGGTGATGGACCAAGCCAAATCTCTCGGGCTAATGACCGCTACTCTCACATGGTGGTCCAAGATACCTATTCTCCAAATGTCACTCCACAAGCAAGGGATCCCACTCATGATCTCGCAAGAAATGAACAACCAAGGGGTGACACTCTAAGGCCACTTGACGTTGAGGTTTTTCATGAGGATGAGAACAATGATAATAAACCATTTCGCTATCCGAGTGAAGCCCAACGAGGGGGAGCTAGGGGTCGAGGTGGTCGCTTTGGGGGAGGTTATCAAGGTAGAGTGGACCGTGATGAGGATTACTATGACCACGGGAGTTATGGTGGACAACGGAGGTATCATGATGAAGATAGGGGGTTGAACACTATCAAGGTCAACCTACCTACCTTCCAAGGTGAGAGTAATTCGGATAAGTATTTGGAGTGGGTGGTCACGACGGAGAGAATCTTTCAAATCAACAGCGTCCAAGATGCTACAAAGGAGAAGTATGCTATCTCCCTATTTGAAAACTATGCTTCTGCTTGGTGGGAGTCCAAGAAAAGACAAAGGAAAACACAAGGGTTCATTGCCAACGGGGGTTGGGAGGCTTTGAAAGCAATGATGGAGGCTCGGTTTCTACCTCCAAACTATGAGGACGAATTACTCAAAAGGTTATACAATTTGAGGCAAGGAACCAAGAGCGTGGTGGAGTATTTTGATGAATTTGAGAAGACTAGGACAAGGGCTAACGTGCTAGATGGTGACCGGTCTCTCATACCAAAGTTTTGTGGAGGTTTGAATAGGGAGATCTCTTCCCCAATAGAATTGCACCGGTTCGATAGCTTGAATGATGCATTCCAAGCGGCTCTCAAGGTGGAGAAAGGGATCAAATTAGACAAGTCTTTCAAGGCCAAAAACATCCCTTCCACTTGGAACAAAGGAAAGGATAATGTGAAAGCTTATACCCCATGGGACAAAGCTAAGGAGCCCAAGCGGGAGTTCAAGGACAACTTTGAAAGAACCAAGCCCAAGGAAGAACCCAAGGCGGGAGGTAATAAAGCTAAACTTGAAAACTTATCTAACATTCAATTTTATAAGTGTAATGGCCATGGCCACATGATGAGAGATTGTCCCAATAGGAGGACAATTATTGCTTTGGGTGATGGGGGCTATGAAACAGGTGGTAGTGATGATGAGGAGATAGATAGGAGTATGCCATGTGATGATGATTTTGATGAGGAGCCGATGGATAGTGAGTAATTAGATGATGTATATGCTACTCTTGTGGTGAGAAGAATAATGGGGGTGCAAGTGAAGGAGGAGTCGAGTCAAAGGGAGAATTCGTTCCATGCATATTGTAAGGTTCAAGGGACTACTTGCTCTCTAATTATTGATAGTGGTAGTTGTGTCAACGTGGTGAGCACCACCTTGATTGAGCAACTCAAACTACCCGCTAGAAAGCGTCCACAATCTTACAAGCTCCAATAGTTGAATGAGTGTGGTGAACTAAAGGTAACCAAGCAAGCCTTGATTAAATTCAAGATAGGGGACTACCATGATGAGCTTCTATTTGATGTGGTTCCTATGCAAGCTTGTCATATCTTGCTTGGACATCCTTGGCAATATGACCGCTTGGCAAGGCATGATGGCAAAACTAATAGGTATGCCTTAGAAGTGGGGGGTCGGAAATTTTTTCTCAACCCATTGACCCCAACGCAAGTGAGTGAGGGTTATAGGAAGATGAGGGAGTTGAAGTTGATAAACGAGAAAGAAAAGAAAGAGGGAGTTGTGGAGGAAGGAAGAGTGGGAGTTTTTACTCAAAAGAGTGAGGAAACAAAAGAGGGAGTGAACTTGTTCTTGTCTAGGAAGGAGTGCTTGAAAGAAGTGGAGGAAGGAGCACCCATGATTCTCCTCCTACACAAGGAACATGTTTTGCTTACTAATGAACTAACCCCTTCTTTGCCTAGTTCTATTTCTTCTCTTTTGCAAGGTTATGAAGACATCTTCCCCGAGGAGTTGCCTAGTGGATTGCCACCACTAAGAGGCATTGAGCATCAAATTGACCTTGTTCTGGGTTCCCAATTGCCCAACAAGGCTGCTTATAGAAGCAACCCGGAAGCTACCAAAGAACTCCAAAAGAAAGTGGAGGAGTTGCTTCGGAGAGGACTTGTGCAAGCAAGCTTGAGCCCATGTGCAGTCCCGGTCATCCTAGTGCCAAAGAAAGATGGGACTTGGCGCATGTGTGTGGATTGTAGAGCCATCAACGAGATCATGGTAAAGTATCGTCACCCTATTCCTAGGTTAGATGATATACTTGATGAGTTATGTAGATCTTGTGTGTTCTCTAAAATTGATTTGAGGAGTGGATACCAGCAAATCCGGATGAAACCGGGTGATGAGTGGAAGACGGCCTTTAAGACTAACTTTGGTCTTTATGAGTGGCTTGTCATGACTTTTGGCTTGTCCAATGCTCCTTCAACCTTCATGAGGTGGACGAATCATGTGCTCAAATCTTTCATAGGAAAGTTTGTTGTAGTTTACTTTGATGACATCCTTATCTATAGCAAATCCATTGATGAGCATGCTAATCATTTGAAGCAAGTGTTTGATGTCTTGAGAAAGGAACAATTGTTTGCTAATTTGAAAAAGTGCTCTTTTTGTGTTGAGAAAGTTGTTTTCCTTGGTTTTGTGGTGAGTGCAAATGGTGTGGAAGTAGATGAGGCTAAGGTGGAGGCCATTAGAGATTGGCCCACTCCTAAAAGCATTGGTGATGTGAGAATTTTTCATGGGTTGGCTAGTTTTTATAGAAGGTTTGTGAGGGGATTTAGCACTATAGCCGCACCATTAACCGAAGTGATAAGGAAGGATAAGACGTTTGTATGAGGGAAAGAGCAAGAAGAGGCTTTTACAAAATTGAAGGAGGTCCTTAGTTCCACACCTCTTCTTCAATTGCCAAACTTTGAAAAGACTTTTGAGATTGAATGTGATGCTAGTAGGGTAGGCATTGGAGCCGTGTTGATGCAAGAACAAAAGTCTATTGCCTATTTTAGTGAGAAACTCAAGGGAGCAACCACTAAATATTCCACTTATGACAAAGAGTTGTATACCTTGGTGAGGTCATTGGCTCATTGGCAACATTACCTTTGGTCCAAAGAATTTGTTATTAGAACCGACTACCAATCCTTAAAGCACCTCAAATCCCAAGAGAAATTGAATGTGAGACATGCCAAATGGGTGGAGTTTCTTGAGACCTTTCCTTATGTCATCCATTACAAAAAGGGGAAAGAGAATGTGGTGGTGGATGCCTTGTCAAGAAAGTTTGTGCTTCAATCAAGAAGGCACTTGTTGTTGAATACTTTGGGGTCCAAACTCATGGGCTTTGAGAGTATGAAGGAGATGTATGCAAATGATCCGGAGTTTGGAGAACTTTATGCTAATTGTGAAGTGGATGAAAGGGGTAGAAGAATCAATCGAATGTGTGGTGAGGAGGAACTTAGTGGTGATGTGGAGAATAAAAAGGTTTCACAAGTTTGATGGCTTCTTGTTTAGGAATGGGAAGTTATGTGTGCCTAGTTCATCTTGGAGGGAGTTGCTAGTGAGAGAGGCACATAGTAGGGGACTAATGGGGCACTTTTGAGTGGGCAAGACCATGGAGATTCTTAAGGAGCAATTCTATTGGCCCAAAATGAGGGTGGATGTTGTGAGGGTGTGTGGCCAATGCTTGGAGTGTAGGCAAGCCAAGTCAAAGCTACTTCCACATGGTTTGTACTCACCCCTCCCCATTCCCTTAGGTCCTTGGCTTGATATTTCTATGGATTTTGTCCTTGGATTGCCTAGGACCAAAAGGGAAAAAGATAGCATTTTTGTGGTCGTTGATAGGTTTTCTTAAATGGCTCACTTCATTCCATGTCATAAAGTTGATGATGCATCTCATGTAGCCAATTTGTTTGATGAACATGTGCTTAAACTGCATAGGGTCCCAAAAACTATTGTTAGTGATAGGGATCCCAAGTTCCTTAGTCATTTTTGGAAGGAGCTTTGGGGGAGGCTTGGCACTAAGTTGTTGTTCTCTACTTCTTGCCACCCCCAAACCGATGGCCAAACCGAGGTTGTTAATAGAACCTTGGGTGCCATGCTTAGAGCAATGGTTAAGGGGAAACTAGCTTCTTGGGAAGAACATCTACCTTTGATTGAATTTGCTTCTAATAGGACCATGCACACATCTACTTGCATGACACCTTTTGAAGTTGTGTATGGCTTTAATCCCCTTACCCCCTTGGATCTTACACCTTTGTCTAGTGATGTTGTCTTAAGTTTAGATGCCAAGGTGAGAGCTCAAGAGATGAAACAACTTCATGAGCAAGTAAGGAAACAACTCGAGAAGAAAATCCAAGAAGTTGCCAAGAAGGCCAACAAAGGAAGGAAAAAGGTTATCTTCGAGCCCGTTGATTGGGTGTGGGTTCATTTCCGGAAGGATAGGCTCCCAAACAAGAGGACGAGCAAATTGATGCCTAGAGGCGATGGCCCCTTCCAAGTCCTTGAACGCCTTAATGACAACGCGTACAAGGTGGACTTGCCAAGCAATTACCAAGTGCACAACACGTTCAACGTGTGTGACTTGTCTTCCTTCGAAGTAAAAGATCAAGTGAATCCGTGGACAGATTCTTCTCAAGATGGAGAGAATGATGCAACCCGACGCTCATCCAAACCCTTCACAAGGAGCCAAGCTCGGGAGTTGCAACAGCTACAGGCAATGTTAGCACAACTGGAGCTGATTAGGAAAGTATTGGAGGATCCAGGGCAATTCTGCATGCTCACTACCTCTGGAATTGAAAATACTCATCGCGATCGCGAGTGCACAGAAGCGATCGTGAAGAGCCAGAAAGAAGACCTACGCGATCACGGGTAGCAAAATGCAATCGCGGAAGAGGCTAAGGCAATGCAGCGCGATTGCAAGTCCATAGACGCGATCGCGCAAGAGGCTGGTTGAAGACCTTTTCCTGCACGATCGCGAGACCATAGCTGCGATCGCGAGGCT
Source organism: Petunia x hybrida (assembly GCA_037355625.1). Classification (NCBI taxonomy): domain Eukaryota; kingdom Viridiplantae; phylum Streptophyta; class Magnoliopsida; order Solanales; family Solanaceae; genus Petunia; species Petunia x hybrida. The sequence continues at coordinate 8,519,422 of JBBBVM010000035.1, forward strand.
ATGAATTATTGCTCAGCGCGATAGCGACCGTTACTGTGCAATCGCGCTGAGACGAGGATCAGAAAGTCCAACAGTAGCTAATGACTTGAAGGCCCATTGTTAAGGGTTAATGAAGGCAATTGTGCCATACTATAAATACTTTGATAGTCATTCGCATACCTAGTTTTTGATGATTATTGATATTGTGAGAATTTGGCTAAGCTTGTTTGCTTTAGCACATTAAACTTCCTTGATTTGCAATAAGCTTAAACTAATTGAGGATCAATTAGTAGTGGTTCTTTTGTTTAGGTAATTAAGGGGGTGATTTGGCTATTCTTCCCTAATCCATTTCCTTAATTTTTCTCTAATCAATTGGGTCTTGCTTTATTTGTTGTTCTCTTTATTTTTGAGTCTTTAATTTTCATATCACACAATGTCAATGGAGCATACTAAGAGTTTATACAATCCTGGGCACATCCCAAAATATAAGGAAAGCCTAAAATATAAAGGAAGATAAGACAGTGTGCCACCACGAACAATGCGGTTGGCTCACCTCAACCGACTCTAGTCCACAGCCTCGAACGGTTCAAGAAAGTCCAGCTGTCTGGCTAGAAGGTAGATCTGCACATGTAAGTAGTAAGTTATGAGCAGAAGCCCAGTAAGATCATCGACAAGCCCGCTATTTTACCCTTCGGGACAAGTCTTTGAAAATACATAAGAAGATAACATTAATAAGGCCTACATACTCGCCAAAATATAATAAATATAATAAAGGAATACTCAAGTACCATCATTCACTATAACTTCTCAACTTTAATGTAATACAACATAATAGCATAGGCCCTCACCATCATTGTGGCTAGACCAGTGGCTCATCAACTCTATAGCATAGGCCCTCGTCATATTAGGCTAGACCAATGGCTAAATTATTCTAATGGCATAGGCCCTCACCATATAAGGCTAGACCAGTGGCCCACAATCTAAATACCAACGAGAAAATAGAACTATAATATGGATAATTCTCTATATATATATATATATATATAACTCCATAGTATAGAAGAAACACATCTAGTGTTAAATACACATGTAATACAGAAAATATCTTCTCATATTTCTGAATATATCTCTGGGCAGTACAAGTAGCTGGGGTACCATCAAACTCGGGGGGCTTGAGCTTCATGAAGCACTCAATCCTTTGAGCTACCTCCTCATCACTCATGATAGGAGTATGAATAGCACGATCCAAATAAATAACCGTCTGAGGAGCCACAGAAGAAGGCTGACCAACAGAACTAATAACTGGTGTAAACTGTGGAACCACTGGAATAGTCTCAGGAGTCGGTGTACTCATAGCCGGAGTAGCTGAATGTGGTACCACAGGAGGTACTCGCATATCACTCATAGGCGGGGCCTGAGATCCAAGCATGCCCATCATCCTCAATAGAACCTCTGCAGGAATCGATACAGTAGTACCAGGCATAAAAGAAGGCATAGTCGATGGAATAGATGCGACTGGAACCTCAGATGATACAGGTGGCACTATACTAGTCTGCCTGGTAGAAGGGAGCCTTCCCACGGAAGCTCTGGCAATAGTAGATCTCGGCTGAGTGGGTGCCTGTGCCCCAGCTCGGGTGGAACGTGCGACCCTCACAGGGGCCGGCTCTGGTGGCGCATCACCAGCTCCAGAAAAAGCGGACGATCGCGTTCTAACCATCTGCGATAACAACATTAAAGGATTAGTACCTATATAGCTACATAGCATGAGAAAAGGTGTAATGAAGGGAAACAATTCCTAAAATTCCCTTGCAGCCTCTCGCTTATAAGTATGGTCGACAACATACCCATAAACAAGACTCTACTAGGACACTGATCCATCGACTCCCTAGGACTTGACTTACAACTTAGGCTCTGATACCAATTTGTCACGACCCAAATTCTAGGACTGTGATAGCACCTAAGCGTCCTACCCTTAGGCGAACCAAGAAATGAGTAATAAGTTCAAAATGATAATTTGGCTAAATCAACACTTAGTCTTAAAAGATGATCGAACTAAATGAGAAAGGAGTAATACCATAATTAAAGAAAAGCATCCCAAAAATCTCGACGTAACTATCCCCAATACACGATGTCAATGGAGCATACTAAGAGTTTATACCATCCAGGGCACATCCCAAAATATAAGAAAAGCCTAAAATATAAAGAAAGATAGGACAGTGTGCCACCACGAACAATGCGGTTGGCTCACCTCAACCGACTCTAGTCCACAGCCTCGAACGGATCAAGAAAGTCCAGCTGTCCGGCTAGAAGGTGGATCTGCACATGTAAGTAGTAAGTTATGAGCAGAAGCCAAGTAAGATCATTGATAAGCCCGCTACTTTACCCTTCGGGACAAATCTTTAAAAATACATAAGAAGATAACATTAATAAGGCCTACATACTCACCAAAATATAATAAATATAATAAAGGAATACTCAAATACCATCATTCACTATAACTTCTCAACTTTAATGTAATACAACATAATAGCATACGCCCTCACCATCATTGTGGCTAGACCAGTGGCTCATCAACTCTATAGCATAGGCCCTCGCCATATTAGGCTAGACCAGTGGCTAAATTATTCTAATGGCATAGGCCCTCACCATATAAGGCTAGACCAGTGGCCCAAAATCTAAATACCAACGAGAAAATAGAACTATAATATGGATAATTCATATATATATATATATATATATATAACTCCATAGTATAGAAGAAACACATCTAGTGTTAAATACACATGTAATACACATATCAATGTCGTTCTCTTTTACTCAAATGTAGTACGGTATGGTGCAATACCATGTTCAAGTCAAAACCAAACGTTATAAAGCTATTTTGATCGTTCAAGTAAGGTAAACGATCTCAATCGTATATGAACAAGTATGCGTTTGTCCCACAACATACTAGTTATTTCGGAGCTTTTAACTCATTACGCAAGTTCAAATCATGCCCATTTAGCAAAGCAAGCAAAATAGAGGTCAAGTCTCACTTATCTCGAAGGCGGTAAAAGTACTACGCCCGAACAAGCCTCGAAAGTCACCAAAGACGAACTCCAATGCAATCACACTATTTAAAATCATAATTAGAGCGTTAAAATAGGCTAGGAGGGTGAAACCCCTCAATTTTGGGGTCCGGGCCCATCTCGGCCCGAAACCCGTCCATTGGGCCCCACCTCGGATTCCGAATCCGAAATCAATACAATATTACCCATTCATTCACGAGTTTATATATTCAAAAATCAAATCAATCCGACCCCATTACCATCCTCAAATCCCCCTTTATCTCCACTGTTGAGTTTAAACTCAAGAACCCTATCATTTATCAAGGTTCTTCAATTTCACAAATTTTTGAGGAACAATTCATTGTAGAGTTATGGGATAGGGTCAAGGATTAGAGGAAAATATTTACTTTTACTAATTGGATGAAACCCCAAGAAATTGACATCTCAAGAACTAATATACATACATAAATCACAAAATAAAACAAAAAGAGTACAAAGTTTACCTTGAAAAAATATACTAATAGAACAAAAGCTTGGGGTTGAAGAACACTTGATCTACCATGTCTCTCAAATTTTAGCTAGAATGTAATTTCTCTCTTGAAGCTAAAGAAAGAAAAAGTACTATCTTTTCTTTTGTTTTCCCTTAGCAGCACTTGCTGCGTTTTTCTTCCTTTTCCTTTGTGACCAAGTCACATTTTCTTTTACTCCTTTCTATTTACTTTTCTTTCCTTTTCTTTTCTTTTTTATCTCATCAAGTCACAATATTAATAGTAATACTTTACTCTTGCAACTCTTTGACTAAAAAAAAATAATGTATGTCTAATGACCAAAGTAAACTTCCTCACCTTACTTAAATATATTATACACCCATTAATGTAATTGGAATAGGAAAGTTCATTACTAAAACGTCAAATAAAATAATTCTTTAGCAAAATTGGGTCAATTATATTCACCCACCAACTATAAATATATAATTACTCACGCTTATGACATAACTCAAGTATCTATTCCACACACCTGTGTTTATTAATTAGAGCTACTCAAGCGTGAAAATGCATATGTATTTAGCGAAAATACATAGGGCGTTACAATCTCTCCCACTTAAACTCGTTCGTCCTCAAACGAATTGGAAGCTTTTAGTTGGTTCATAAGGCACTTAAGGACCTTAGAACATTTCCCATGAAACCTCTCAACCTGCGAGAGCATTAGGACCCTAAAATTTGACCAACTCTCTAAATTTTTAAAAATTCGGCAGAGTCTTTCCTGTAATTGGACTATCCAAAAATCTAAACCTGTACATTTCAACAATCTGGGGGTGCACACCCAACCAGAACAGATACTAGCAACATAATATAAGTAATTTACACAGAACTAGGCTCACACAACCATCAACTAGGCCCCACACAGCCATTAACTAGAAGTGGGAATGCAATAAGATAAAGGCAAATAGCAAATACATTAAGAACTTTAGACATACCTGAACCTTCAAACAAGTGCGAAAAATGCTCCCGCATATCGGATTCAAGCTCCCAAGTAACCTCTTCTCGGGGACGGTTTTTCCACAACACTTTGACTAATGGAATCTGTTTTGACCTTAGCTTACGAACCTCCCTAGCCTCAATAGAAATAGGCTCTTCTGACTAAGCCAAATCCTTGTCGATCTCAACTGAATACATATCAATCACATGAGATGGATCATGAACATACTTCCGGAGCATAGATACATGGAATACCGGATGAACTGACAGAGATGGAGGAAAAGCAAGCCTATAGGAAACAACGCCAATGCGCTCCAAAACCTCAAATGGACCAATGAACCTAGGACTAAGTTTGCCCTTCTTTTCAAATCTCATAATACCTTTCATCAGCGATACCTTGAGAAACACCCGATCACCCTCCATAAACACCAAATCTCTACTCCTCTGATCTGCATAAGATATCTGTCTACTCTGAGCTGTACGGAGCTAATCCTGAATGACTCGGACCTTCTCTAAGGTCTACTGAACAAGATCTGGACCCAAAACCTTAACCTCTCCAGGTTCAAACCAACCAACTGGAGAACGACATCGACGACCATATGCCATCTGAATAGAAGACTGATAACTGTTTTTGTAAGCAAACTCTGCTAAAGGAAAATAACTATCCCAATGACCTCCAAAGTCTATTGTACAAGCTCTCAACATGTCCTCAAGAATCTAGATAGTCCGTTCGGACTGACCATCAGTCTGAGGGTGAAATGCGGTGCTAAGCTCCACTCGGGTACCCAGCTCTTTCTGAAATGATTTCCAAAACTAAGCTATGAACTGAGTACCACGATCTGAGATAATAGAGACTGGAGCACCATGCAACCTCATAATATGCTCAATAAATATACGAGCCAAGCGCTCAGCCGTATAAGTAGTTCTCATTGGGATAAAATGAGCTGACTTGGTGAGACGATCCACCACTACCCATACTGGATCATGCTTGCTCAATGTCAAAGGCAATCTAACCACAAAGTCCATAGTGATACGCTCCCACTTCCATTCCAGAATTGGCATGGACTGGGCCAACCTGGCTGGTCTCCTATGCTCAAACTTTACCTGCTGACAATTTAAGCATCGGGATACATGATCAACATCATCTTTTTTCATTCCCTTCCACCAATATACCCCCCGAAGATCTTGATACATCTTTGTAATACCGGGATGAATAGAATATCGAGAACTGTGTACCTCTGCCAATATCATATGTCTCAACTCCCCAACATCCGGAACACACAACCCACTATTGAGCCGAAGAACACCATCATCTCCAATCATAAATGCAGTCACTCCCCCACTTAAAACTCTATCTCGAATATCACACAAATACGAATCATCAAATTACTTCTCCTTGATTTGGGAAGCTAGTGATGACTGAGCCCCCATATAAGCAAATACTCGACCTGGCATAGATTCATCAAACCTTACTCCACTAATGGACAAGGCTTGCAACTCTCGAGCTAATGGCCTCATATCAACATCAAGATGGGCAAGACTACCCATAGACTTCCTACTCAATGCATCAGCCACAACATTGGCTTTCCCTGGATGATACTGAATAGTGATATCATAATCTTTAAGTAACTCCAGCCATCGTCGTTGCCTCCCATTCAAGTCCTTCTGAGTGAATAGATACTGGAGACTCTTATGGTCGGTGAAAATCTCACAAGGCTCGCCATATAAATAATGCCTCCATAACTTCAACACGAACACCACCGCCAATAACTTTAGATCATGCACAGGGTAATTATTTTCATGTACTTTCAGTTGTCTCGAGGCATAAGCTATCACCTTACCATCTTGCATCAAAACACCACCTAATCCAATACCAGAAGCATCACACTAGACTGTGAATCCCCCGGATCCACTAGGCAAGGCCAATACAAGAGCTGTAGTCAAGGCAGTCTTGAGTCTTTGGAAGCAAGACTCACAAGCATCAGACCATAGAAAAGAAACATTCTTCTGAGTCAATTTAGTCAATGGTGCTGATATAGAAGAAAATCCCTCCACGAAACGCCGATAATAGCCCGCCAAGCCTAAGAAACTCCGAATCTCAATAGGAGAAGTAGGTCTAGGCCAGTTTTGAACGGCCTCTACCTTCTTGGGATCAACTCTTATACCATCCTTGGTCACCATATGACCCAAGAATGATACAGTGTCCAACCAGAACTCACATTTGGAGAATTTAGCATACAACTTCTGATGTTTCAAAGTTTGAAGAACAATTCTCAAGTGTTGCTCATGTTCCTATCGGCTTCTTGAATATATAAGTATATCATCCATAAACACGATAACAAAAGAATCGAGGTATGGCTTGAACACACGGTTCATCAAGTCCATAAAGGCTGCCGGAGCATTCGTAAGCCCAAATGACATAACAAGGAACTCATAGTGCCCATATCTAGTGCAGAAAACGGTCTTAGATATATCCTCAGACCGAATCCTCAGCTGATGATACCCCGATCTCAAGTCAATTTTGGAAAAATGAGTGGCACCCTGAAGCTGATCAAATAAATCATCTATACGCGGTAAAGGATACCTGTTCTTGATCGTCACCTTGTTCAATTGATGATAATCAATACACATGCGCATAGAACCATCTTTTTTCTTTACAAATAACACAGGAGCACCCCAAGGAGACACACTAGGCCTAATGAAACCCTTATCAAGCAAATCTTGAATTTGTTCCTTCAATTCCCTCAACTCAGCGAGGGCCATGCGATACGGAGGAATAGATATAAGCTGAGTCCCTGGTAATAAATCAATACAGAACTCAATCTCTCACATAGGAGGCAAACACGACAAGTCATCCAGAAAGACCTCCGGATACTCGCATACTACCGGTACTCGATCAATGGATACCTCCTCTATCTGAACATCCCGAATAGAAGCAATGTACCCTTCACACCTACGAGCTATCATCTTCTGAGCTCTCATGAATGATATGATCTTGTTCTTTGGAGAAGACCTTGAACCTTTCCAAATAGCCCTAGGCTCACCTTCAACGCCTATGGTCACGGTCTTGGCATGACAATCTAGTGTTGCATGACAAGATGCCAACCAATCCATGCCCATAATCATATCAAAGTCCACTATATCCAACAACATCAAGTCTACCAAAGAATCCATGCCACAAATCGAAATCACACACTCCCGATACCCTTTATCTACACATATAGAATCCCTAACAGGGGTTGCCACCAAGAATGAATCATCAAGATAAACAAGATCCTTGCCCAAGCAAGGTGCAAATCCAGGAGACATATAAGAGAAAGTAGATCCCGGATCAATAAGAGCAAAAGCACTACAACCATAAAAAGAAAGTGTACCTGTGACCACAGTATTAGATGCCTCTGCATCCTGGCGTGTCATAGCAAAAACCTAGGGTGAACCTCAAGAACCATGAGCTCTCTGAATCGGCTGCCTTGGAGGAACCTGAGTGATAGGCCTAGCTGCCTGTGGTGGAGACTGTACCATAAAAGAAGAACTCTGACATCCCACGAGGGCAGATCCAGATGAAGTACCATGGGGACAATCCTTAACAAAGTGCGTCGAATCCCCACAATTGAAACAGACTCTACTACCACCTCCTCCACGTCCACCACCTGACCTACATTTTCCATAGTGTCTGTGATGGCATATCCCACAAGTAGGTGGACCAGTCTGAGATGGACCCCCACGCCTCTGAGACGGCTGAGGCCCCTGAATAACTGAAGAAGTACCCTGAGATGGTAAAGCAGCGGCCTGGGGAAGACTAGGCTGAGTATGACCATGAAAACCCTGGCCACCATGCGAGGGGCCACCAGAAGTACCAGAATATCGCACCCTCTTGCTCGCCCTCTCTGCATCTGCTCTAGCATGAATGTCGTCTATATGCCTCGCAATATCAACCACATCATAATAAGACTTGTTGCCAATATGCGAGGCAACAACCACCTGAAGACGAGGGTGAAGACCCTCAACAAATCTAAGAACCTTGTCTCTCTCCAGCATAACCATAGCAGGCGCATACTGAGATAACTCTAAAAATCTGGTATCACAAGCAGTCACGGACATGCCTCCCTGTCTCAATAACTCAAACTCGCGTCTCTGGGCATCAAGATGACTCTGAGGCACAAATGTACTCATAAACATAGCAACAAACTCATTCCAAGTCAAGGGAGGAAGATCACTCGACCTCTGTCTCATCACAGAAGACCACCAAGTCTCGGCATCACTGGAAAAACGGAAAGAAGCACATCTCACCCCAAGGGTGTCCCTAGTACCCAATACAGAAAATATCTTCTCATATTTCTGAATATATCTCTGGGCAGTACAAGTAGCTGGGGTACCATCAAACTCGGGGGGCTTGAGCTTCATGAAGCACTCAATCCTTCGAGCTACCTCCTCATCACTCATGATAGGAGTATGAATAGCACGATCCAAATAAATAACCGTCTGAGGAGCCACAGAAGAAGGCTGACGAACAGAACTAATAACTGGTGTAGACTGTGGAACCACTGGAGTAGTCTCAGGAGTCGGTGTACTCATAGCCGGAGTAGCTGAATGTGGTACCACAGGAGGTACTGGCATATCACTCATAGGCGGGGCCTGAGATCCAAGCATGCCCATCATCCTCAATAGAACCTCTGCAGGAATCGATACAGTAGTACCAGGCATAAAAGAAGGCATAGTCGATGGAATAGATGCGACTGGAACCTCAGATGATACAGGTGGCACTATACTAGTCTGCCTGGTAGAAGAGGGCCTTCCCACGGAAGCTCTAGCAATAGTAGATCTCGGCTGAGTGGGTGCCTGTGCCCCAGCCCGGGTGGAACGTGCGACCCTCGCAGGGGCCGGCTCTGGTGGCGCATCACCAGCTCCAGAAAAAGCGGACGATCGCGTTCTAACCATCTGCGATAACAACATTAAAGGATTAGTACCTATATAGCTACATAGCATGAGAAAAGGTGAAATGAAGGGAAACAATTCCTAAAATGCCCTTGCAGCCTCTCGCTTATAAGTATGGTCGACAACATACCCATAAACAAGACTCTACTCGGACACTGATCCATCGACTCCCTAGGACTTGACTTACAACTTAGGCTCTGATACCAATTTGTCACGACCCAAATTCTAGGACTGTGATAGCACCTAAGCGTCCTACCCTTAGGCGAACCAAGAAATGAGTAATAAGTTCAAAATGATAATTTGGCTAAATCAACACTTAGTCTTAAAAGATGATCGAACTAAATGAGAAAGGAGTAATACCATAATTAAAGAAAAGCATCCCAAAAATCTCGACGTAACTATCCCCAATACACGATGTCAATGGAGCATACTAAGAGTTTATACCATCCAGGGCACATCCCAAAATATAAGAAAAGCCTAAAATATAAAGAAAGATAGGACAGTGTGCCACCACGAACAATGCGGTTGGCTCACCTCAACCGACTCTAGTCCACAGCCTCGAACGGATCAAGAAAGTCCAGCTGTCCGGCTAGAAGGTGGATCTGCACATGTAAGTAGTAAGTTATGAGCAGAAGCCAAGTAAGATCATTGATAAGCCCGCTACTTTACCCTTCGGGACAAATCTTTAAAAATACATAAGAAGATAACATTAATAAGGCCTACATACTCACCAAAATATAATAAATATAATAAAGGAATACTCAAATACCATCATTCACTATAACTTCTCAACTTTAATGTAATACAACATAATAGCATACGCCCTCACCATCATTGTGGCTAGACCAGTGGCTCATCAACTCTATAGCATAGGCCCTCGCCATATTAGGCTAGACCAGTGGCTAAATTATTCTAATGGCATAGGCCCTCACCATATAAGGCTAGACCAGTGGCCCAAAATCTAAATACCAACGAGAAAATAGAACTATAATATGGATAATTCATATATATATATATATATATATAACTCCATAGTATAGAAGAAACACATCTAGTGTTAAATACACATGTAATACACATATCAATGTCGTTCTCTTTTACTCAAATGTAGTACGGTATGGTGCAATACCATGTTCAAGTCAAAACCAAACGTTATAAAGCTATTTTGATCGTTCAAGTAAGGTAAACGATCTCAATCGTATATGAACAAGTATGCGTTTGTCCCACAAGATACTAGTTATTTCGGAGCTTTTAACTCATCACGCAATTTCAAATCATGCCCATTTAGCAAAGCAAGCAAAATAGAGGTCAAGTCTCACTTATCTCGAAGGCGGTAAAAGTACTACGCCCGAACAAGCCTCGAAAGTCACCAAAGACGAACTCCAATGCAATCACACTATTTAAAATTATAATTTGAACGTTAAAATAGGCTAGGAGGGTGAAAACCCTCAATTTTGGGGTCCGGACCCATCTCGGCCCGAAACCCGTCCATTGGGCCCCACCTCGAATTCCGAATCCGAAATCAATACAATATTACCCATTCATTCACGAGTTTATATATTCAAAAATCAAATCAATCCGACCCCATTACCATCCTCAAATCCCCCTTTATCTCCACTGTTGAGTTTAAACTCAAGAACCCTATCATTTATCAAGGTTCTTCAATTTCACAAATTTTTAGGAACAATTCATTGTAGAGTTATGGGATAGGGTCAAGGATTAGAGGAAAATATTTACTTTTACTAATTGGATGAAACCCCAAGAAATTGACATCTCAAGAACTAATATACATACATAAATCACAAAATAAAACAAAAAGAGTACAAAATTTACCTTGAAAAAATATACTAATAGAACAAAAGCTTGGGGTTGAAGAACACTTGATCTACCATGTCTCTCAAATTTTAGCTAGAATGTAATTTTTCTCTTGAAGCTAAAGAAAGAAAAAGTACTATTTTTTCTTTTGTTTTCCCTTAGCAGCAAGTGCTGCTAAGTTTTTCTTCCTTTTCCTTTGTGACCAAGTCACATTTTCTTTTACTCCTTTCTATTTACTTTTCTTTCCTTTTCTTTTCTTTCTTATCTCATCAAGTCACAATATTAAAAGTAATATTTTACACTTGCAACTCTTTGACTAAAAAAAAAAAATTATGTATGTCTAATGACCAAAGTAAATTTCCTCACCTTACTTAAATATATTATACACCCATTAATGTAATTGGAATAGGAAAGTTCATTATTAAAACGTCAAATAAAGTAATTCTTTAGCACAATTGGGTCAATTATATTCACCCACCAACTATAAATATATATATCATGCTTATGACATAACTCAAGTATCCATTCCACATACCTGTGTTTATTAATTACAGTCACTCAAGCGTGAAAATGCATATGTATTTAGCAAAAATGCATAGGGCGTTACAACTTGTGCCTTCCAGTCTCCTCTGAGCGTTCCCACATGATATGAACCTAAACTAGGAATTGGGAGATAACAAGAGATTAAAGAGATAAAAGCAAGACCCAATTTGATTAATTGAGAAACAAGGAAACAAATTAGGGATGAGCTTAATCACCCCCTTAAACACACAATCAAAAGGAACCTATACTAATTAGTCCTCAATTGAATTAACAATTCAATTGCAAACCAAGGATAGAGAGTGCTCAAGCAACATGCTTAGCCAATGTTTACTCACATCATTCATCATCAAAAGTCTAACTAATGAATAAACATTCAATTAGGCTATTTATTGTAGCTAGGTAATTACAATGATAAATGGACTAAAAAGCCCCTAATACTGATTCTGGAAATCTGGTCTTCCGCCCTTCAGCATGATCGCGTTTGTGTACTCGCGATCGCGGATTATGACTGAATCCCTCTACGCGATCGCGTCTTTGGAGTCGCAATCGCGAAACATACGCAGAACTCCAGAATCCTCCTCTGTGCGATCGGGCCTTTGGAGTCGCGATCGCTAAGCATACGCAGAACTCCAGAATCCAGCAATGCTCCCATCTATTTGTTTGGCCAATCCTTTGGCTTGATTCTTGGCTTCCAAGTCCTTTTGAAGCATTCCAAGCTCCGGACGTCGAGCATGAACCCTCCACGACTTAAAGTACCAATCCGGATCATATCATTCCCTCCTTCTTTAAAGGAATTCGTCCTCGAATTTGTACCTTGCAAAACCATGACGCGAATAAGTACCAACTCAATAACTTCCCAAGCATTACACAATAAAGAGAATGGGACAAGACTCACATACTCATGCTCAAAGTGCACACTCTTATGATATAACCAAGTATCAAGATCAACCATAATGAACATTTTTCCAATTCCAAGATCAAAAACTTGGTTATAAAAGCAACAACAAGCAAGCTCATTCACTAAACAATCTTCATTTTTGGGCTCATTCAACTCATACCAAGCCTCCATTGACAATTTATCACTCTTAACATTGGAGGTTCTAGCAAAATCCACTTTAAATGTATGCTCGAAACTAGGAATAGAGTAAGTAAAGAAATTGACAATAAGGCTAGCATCTATCAATTTACCACCACTATCACTAGTGCCTCTCTCCTTCTTTAAGGAGCAAACTTCGCCTTTGGAGGACTTCCAAACATTGGACAAACTTTCAACAAATATCTTAGGACTTAGCTTGCTAACATCCACACAATTATCACTCTTAAGCAAGTCACAAGAATCATTTTGAGCAAATAACGGATTGTCAATACTAAAAGCACCTTTCAACACTTCATCTTGCTCATTTTCAACAAATAATGGATTTTCAAATAGTTTAAAACCTTGACACAAACCACCACCACAATCAAGAGTGCTATCAAATGCTATCACATTAAGATCAAGCAACTCATTGGCAAATTTTTCAAACAAAGGTGGAGTGTCAAAACTCAGTTCATCATGTTCAAGCTCATCCATTTGTACATCACTAGTGTGGGACAATTCATACACACAAAATCCATCAATTTTCTTTTTACAACTGTGTCCAACCACTATCATCAATGCAAGATAAAGAATCATTAATTTTGCAAAAAAGTAAAACTATCATTCAAACTCAAGTCTCTATCAAGCTCACCCAAAGAATGACAAGAGTTAGGATTAGCTTTGTTACCTTGTAGCATACCTAAAGATTCTTCTTTACCATGGCTTTTCAAATTTAAGCTCACTTGTTCATTTGGAGACTTCACCTCGATCACCTCTCTTTCTTCAAGGCATGGAACCACTTCCAAGGAAGGATTCCCAAATTTAGCATTTTCAAGAGTACCTTCAAGAGACACAAAACAACTAGAGAAACAAGAAAGATTAGAATTGTTACAATAAGGAAAATCCTCACCCTCACTCTTTTGTTTTCCCTCTTTCTTTTCTCTCATTTTATTTTCAAATTCCTCTCTCTTTTCTTGTGACAACTCACTCACTTCACTCAACTCAAGCTCTTCTTTTTCCTCTCTTGAGTTGTCACTTGTCACTCCCTTACTCCTCTCAATCTTTTCTCTCTCAAGTTTATTTGGATTAGGACATGTGCCAAGAATCCCTTTGGAAGGAGTAGGGGTACTCTTGACCTCATCTTTCAATTTTTTTCCTTGAGAATCTTCATCCAACCTTTGCTTCACCCTTTTTGACTTTGTCTTTCTTCCCTATTCTAGCATTCCAAAATAAAATTTTTTGACTTTCATTGGAGGGGTGGCGCCAAGAATAAACTTTTGGTCCCGTAAAATGAGAGCATGCTTTCCAAACTTCTCACTATACTTGGCATTTCTAGCAAGCTTCCATGGTTTTCCCAACAACAAGTGACAACCTTTTATGGGCATCACATCACGTAGTACTTCATCATGATAATCGCCAATTTTGAACTTTACCCACACTTGTTGTGTAATGTCCACAAACCCATCTCCATTCAACCAAGGCCACCTATAGGGTAAAGGATGACTACAAGTTTCCAACTTCAATTGCTCAACCAAAGAAACACTTGCAACGTTAGTATGAATCTTACAATCAATGATCATAGCGCAAGTAAGTCCTCCAACCTTACAAATTGCGTGGAAGAAGTTCTTTCTTTCTTCCAAAAATTGCTCCACACAAACTTCATCACACTCATGGTTGTCTACAAAATGATTCCGTTTAAACATAGTTCTCAAAGCATTGTTAGTCCAAGACAAATCACTTGTAGTACATGTAGCACATTTTTCCACTCTAGACCTCAAGTTGTCTTTCACATAAGAATTAGAGACATTAATCCTTTTAGCACAATTAGAAGATGTAGACTCTCTTTTTCTCATGGAGTAATTATCAATTCTCCTCAAACTGATAGAAAGACCACTACTACTCTCTTGTTTATTTTTAGGAACACAAAGAGGTGATGCAAATGAACAATTTCTATAATAAGCTTCATCATCAATTCTTTCTATGTCACTATCTACATTTTCATGTTCATCACAAGAAGCGTCACTATCATCATCTCCAAGACTAGAAGCATAGGATTTTTCATGGTCACGTTCATCCTCATAAGCCTCATAGCCTCCACGAGCTTCATGATCACCATAGTGACTCGCTTCATCTTCATAAGAGCCATAGTTACCCGAATCATCATAGTAACTCCCACCATCATCATAGGAACTATAGTCTCCACAATCATCGTAGCAATCCCCATCATCTCCATAGGAATCATAACTGCACAATCATCAAGAGGACATATTTGCAACAATAATAACAAAAAGGACCTCACAAATTCACTCCCTCACGTGTATCAATCGATATATGTTCGCTCAATTTTTTTTCCACTCGTGTATACACTCAAGGTCAATGGCTTTTGTGACCACACTCTAATGTTCTCACCACTCTTGCCTTTTAACTCTCGTTGGCAAAGTCAAGTTGCTTTTCGCACTCTATTCCGATTTGACAATCGAACTCAATCCAATTCGGGATGGGAAGGAATTGTTGTGACAAGAAACGGACAATTGAAACTAACGGACGGAATTTAGGAAAGTCAAAGAATGGAAAGAAAGAAAGGCTCGAATCGAATTAGCACGAAATGAATTTAGATTTGGATGAAATTTTGTGTGTGATCTAGAAACTTATTGTGTTAGAAGATATGAAAGGGGTTTGGGTGATCTGAAACTGTTTCGGGGCTGTTCCGAGCAATCTGTAAAGTGACTGATTTTTTGTTCAGCGCTATCACGACAGTTCGCGCGCGCGATCGCGACACTTCTCGCGCGATCGCGAAGAGCAAATTCTGGGTCGGATGCAGAACTTGAAACCCGAATTTCTGGAAATTTTCTTCACTTGAATCTTCACAAATCAACTTGTTTTTGCTCCAAATTTGAGATATAGGCTCCTTATATGTCCATGAACAAACCCCAATGATCAATTCTTTAAGATCAACACTAGAAATGCAAAAGCCCCAAATCTTTGTTGAAGAACCCTAGATTTTGATTCTTCAAATTAACACGGCAAATGTTGTTTGTTGTTCAATTCCCTCGAGAATCAGCATTCAGCATATCATCTTCATACATCAATGCTCTTTCAAGAGGATCATCCTTAGAAGCCAAAAGTGATTTTTTAGAGGCAGTTAACTCCCTATCCAACACTCTTACCATAGATAGCTCTTCATAGTATGATGGAAGTTGAGTAGCCCGGAACACATTAAATACAGCTTCTTTGCCATTTACCCTCATGAATATCTTCCCTGCTCTAACTCGAATCACAGTATCAGCAGTAGCCAAAAATCCTCTTCCCAAGATGAGCGGAACCTCTTGGTCAGCCTCATAATCTAGAATGATGAAATAAACAGGGAGGATAAATTGGCCTACTTGTACTAAAACATCCTCAATAACTCCCTCGGGGCATGTCAAAGATCTGTCCGCTAACTGCAGGGTCACTGTGGTTAGCTTTCTAAACACTAATGATGGCATTAAATTTACGCTAGCGCCCAAGCCACATAAAGCTCGTCCAACCTCATGCTTCCCAATTTTTATAGGAATAGTGAAGCTTCCAGGATCTTTCAATTTCTGAGGAAGTTTGCTTCTGACTCTAGAACTGCACTCTTCAGTAAGTGCAACTGTCTTGAACTCGGTTAGTCTTCTTTTATTTTCCATAATATCCTTGATGTACTTAGCGTATTTCGGAACATCACGCAAAAGTTCTACCAAAGAAATATTAACTTGTATCTGACTCAAAATCTCCAAAAATTTCTTGCAAGCTGCATCTACTTTTTGCTTTTGAAGCCTTTGAGGGAAAGGTGGTGGTGGTCTGACATTATCAAGCTCGGGCTGCTTCTCTACCACTTTTTAGCTTTTTTGTCAGTATTCGGCTCCAGTTCACCAACGGGCTTCCTCGGCTTTGGAGGCTCTTCTTCTAGAGCTCGTCCATTTCTTAGAGTAACTGCTTGCACAAATTCCTTAGGATTCTTCTCTGTGTCACCTGGCAAGGCACCATGTAGTCTAGTGTTTTGTGCTCCAGCTAGCTGCCCCATTTGGCGTTCCAGATCCTTTTGAGCATTGGCGAGATCTTTTAAGGTCTGTGCTTGAGCTGCATTGTCTGCTATAATATTCTGCTGACCTGCCAATATCTGCTTTATCAAATCTTTAACTGAACTGTTGGACTGATGTGGTTGAGCCTGAGGATGTGAATTCTAGTAGTTATTCTGAGATCTCGTATTACCTTGAGCAGCCTGGTTATCACTCCAGGAGAAATCAGGATGATTCCGTGAATTAGGATTGCAGTTGTTACTAAACTGATTCTGATTCTGACCCTAAAACCTGTCTTGATTCCCCACGTAAGAAGACTTGTAACTATTGCACTTGTTGAACTGGTGCCACGTGTTGCTGAGTTGATGGCAGTGCTAACTTATTGATCTGATTAGCTATGGCATCTACCAGGTAATGCTGAGAATGCATCCAACTGAAGTATCCCAGCAGCTTTTTGACTTGGAGCTCTACCATCGCCCTGCCAGTAAAGATTGCTCTGAGAAAATTTATCCAGCAATTCATAAATCTCATTAAAATTTAAGGCCAATACTTGGCCTCTAGTTGCAGCATCCACCACGATCTTGGTATGAGCATTCAATCCTTCAACAAAAGTGTGGGCCAACACCTCATTAGATTGGTTGTGGTGCGGGCAATCTCTTAACAATCACTTGAATCTCTCCCAAGCTGAATACAAGGATTCTCTATCTCGTTGTCTGAAAGACATAATCTCACTCCTTATTCTGGCTGTTTTGGCAGATGGATAGAATTTAGCCAAAATTTCATAGCTAAATCATCCCACGTTGTGATAGATCCAGGCTTTTCAGCCTTTAACCACTTCCTTACTGCTTCGATCGATGAAAATGGGAAGAGTATCAAGCGAACATAATCAGTTGAGACGCCTGCTGGTGTGTATATGTCACTAATCTCCAAGAAATTCTGGATATGTTGTTGTGAATCTTCACTAAGTAATCCAGCAAATTGCCCAGTCGCATGCAGCAGTTGTATCATGCCGGGCTTAATCTCAAAGTGTCCAGTAATTTCAGGTTTCACAATGCTAGAAGCTACTCCCTCCAGACTAGGGAGAGCAACATCTCGCACAGCTAAAGCTCATTCTTCTGCCATTCCAATAGGTAAGGAAGCAAGTACAAGTACGAGTGCTTCACGGTCTTTTGCTTCTCTCCTCAACCTCTGTAAAGTCCTTTCAGGTTTAGGATCAAAAGGTTCAAGTGGTTCGTCCTTTCTCTCCTTTCGCATTCAAGACCTATTACCTGAAATGGCACAAGAAACTCAAAACAAAAATTAAACCTGAATAGAAAATAACAAATCGTCTAAAAAGAAAACAGTCAATTATTTAGTCCCCGGCAACGGCGCCAAAAACTTGTTGCTCCCAAATGCACACGAAAGTATACGTGGTCGACAAATAATAAAGTGATAAGATTGAGTATCGTTCCTACGAGGACTATTGTTCAGATTGAATCCTAGCCAACAATTTCCTAAAAAACTATTCAGGGATCTTTTTCAATGATTGTAGATTTTACTAACTAAGCAAACAATAATTAAAAACAAGTAACTGAAGTCAAGTAATAAAAATTGGGAGTGTTATCAATAAAAGAGAGATGGTCCAGGGTCAGAGCTACAAACAATCTAATTGAGTTTTCCAGTTGATTCTACTTCTTGATTCCTTAGATTGCTAACTAACAGGTAGATTATATTCGTGAAAACTTGTCGATTCTTCACGACTCTATACAAGCTACTCTAATGCCTATATGTCTATGGAATTAAATCACAGGCATGCATTGAAGAACTCTGTATTTAGCTAAGCAAGGCGAATAGGTATATGTCTATCCTACCCGCAAATCGACTCCCTGATGCCCAGGTTCACAATCAAGCCCTATTCTTTCTTATGTGCGTTCACAAGTTCCCTCTGTCGAGTTCAATTTGTAAACCGTAGATAGTGTTCAATTATCAGGCCTCAATAACCAAACAATTAGGCTCAAGAAAGAATAAACAATTCGTAGTAGTAAATCAATAAGTAGAAATCAACTTTCAAACATCAACCTTCATGTATTTTCTCTAACCCTAGAACGATATATTTAGCTACGCATATTCATAATAACCACACAAGAATTCATGGAAGAAATATGAAAGATTGTAATAGATTAAGTAAAGGAATTAAACCCTTGGTTCAATGTGTTAAGAACTCAATATTTGCTCCAAAATCTGACTTCCCCTCTAGAAAACGAAATATTAAGCCTTTTATATTGTTTATAAAGTCTTCCCATAAGTTAATCCAAAGCCTAAACTAAGTTGGAAAAGTTGGGGTCGCTGAACTAAAAGCCACAGGGCAAGCGTCGCATGACTCATAGCCTCTGGATGTCGTGCGCTATACCCTAAGCGTCGCATGACTCATGGCTTTCCAAAGTCTGAAGCTGTGACAGATCTACAGCTTGTACCATAGCCGTAAAAATTTTGCCCACAGGCCACTTTTGCCACTGGTATTTAGTTTGAAGCCACTTTTTTTATTGGTCTTACATGAGAGGCCACTTTTTGGAACTTCAATCTTTTTGAGCTGAAGTTCAAACCTTGTGGGTTGAACTTCATGCCTAAATTATGAAGTTTTAACTTCAATCCGTAAGGGCTGAACTTTTAGGCATAGATGCGTAAACTTCAACCCTTGTGGACTGAAGTTGAACTTCAACCCTTGTGGTGGGCTGAAGTTGAACTTCAATCCTTCTGGGCGGAACTTGTGTGAAGTTCAACCCAAAAGGATTGAAGTTCCAAAAAGTGGCCTCTCATGTAAAACTAATAAAAAAAGTGGCCTCAAACCAAAGATCACTGTCAAAAGTGGCCTTTGGTGCACTTTTTGCCTTCTAATGCCATATCCCACAATTAGCTAAGTTCATCAACTTCTTGCTCGATTATATCCATCTGCGCTCCGTTTGCACTCGTATTCATCCAAACCATTCCTAACATCACAAATACAATAAGTGAGCGCAACAATCGCAATCATTTCGTGCAATGGACGAATAATGTATCAAAATGCGAGGAAATATTAAGGTAAAATAGGCAAATATTGCAAAACATCATGCAGGCCTGTCAAAGTCAGCACGGGAACAACTGCATCAATTTTAAAAATTGATTTTGGCTAATTCTGAAGGAGTTTGGCCTTGAATTTTCCATATGTTGCAGAAATTCGAGTTTCAATTTTACATAATCAAGCGGCATGTTATTTGAATGCTCCTATCTCAAGTTAAAAATAATTTGGTGAAAGGACACGAAGCTGCAGAAATCAGTATGGCAGAATCTGAGCGAACTTCAAAAAATCGGGTGAGATTATCAGAGAAAACAATCTAATTGTGATTTTCATGTGTGTCGTTGCCATGGGAGTTTAGTTTCCATTGCCTCAGATGGTTTGCTATTCAGATCTCTTGACATGAAGATATGAATTTTCTACGACAAGCGCTCAAAACTGGCAGACCAAAGCTAAAAATTAAAAATAATAAAAAAAAAACCTTATGTGACATCAAGGTTGCATATGACGTGCCAAAGGTCTTCTTTTTACAACAGGGGGCGTTGTTCAGTCAATCGTGCCTCGCCTTCCAAATGGAGAAGGAACGCTTTAGGTGCTCCATGGCCAACTTTTAAGGATAGGACGCTCCATACATCTTTGCTAAGTTATTGAAAGAGGTTCCACGCCATCTGCAAGAAAGCTGCTTCATGTGCTTTTTTCAACAAGGCCGCAAGGAAGGTAGATGTTCCAAGTGGTTTTCTACAAGGCCGCAAGGAAGCAAGATGCTCCAAGCAGTTCTCTACAAGGCCGTAAGGAAGATGAATGCGCATAGGTGATCCAGCAATACCTGATCAGGGACTTTTATGCACCAAGTGGTCGATCGTCAATCACTGTATGTCAAAACCGTTTGCTCCCTTGTAAACCTGCATTAAAAAAAATGATGGACACCACTGTGCTTCAACTGGCATGGCGCAAAAAAAAAGTCAATCCGGACATTCAGTTTGGCATGGTGGGAAGGAGTGTCAAGCCGACATGGTGAAAACATGAAGCTTCAATTTGGTGTACATCCGTGCTAATGGTACAATGGTGTGAATTCATCATCGCCACAATTGCATTGCCAACTTCCGTGCTCATCTGGTGACTTGTTGTGTTCGAGTCTCAATGCACTCTTCTTCAGATAATACCATCTCCCTATGATTGAGTCTCAATGTACGTGCTCATCTGGTGACTTGTTCGAAGTGTTGTATGCTTAAACCAAGTAAAAAAAATTAAGTCAGTCATGCTATAACCTGCATAAGGAACAGAAAAGGAAAAAAAAGCTATTACACGGTGAAATCGAAAAAGCAGGCGACAATCATAGTCGGTTTTTTTTCTTTTTCCAAGCAAAACTCAACTTGATAGAAAGACCTTCAAGAAGCATATATGAAAGTTATGGTGGAAATTCTTGAGCCAGGGATGTATTCTTGTTAACATGTCTGCTTCTATTTATAAGCATGATTAGGGCCGGCTGATTGAGTTCTCTTCCTACAAGGAGCCATGTAAGATGTTCAGAGTCTAATCAACACGGCAGACATCTTGGTCGGCTTCAAAAATTAATTCCAGCTGATACATATGCGATTTTGCTCTTATGTTTGGATATGTTACAGCTCCAGACGTCTTCTTTCCAAACGGAAAGGCGGCTTGCACTTTGGACGCTTCCACAAGAAGATATGATTTTTTCCGCCAAGATGCTCAAAGCTGGAGCAGTTTGACTGTCAAAATGCAGAACTGAGTTCAGCAGAGAAACTGTGCGGATATGGATAGAATCAAGACCGAATTTTGAATATGCTCTAGTTCGACGAGTCTTCTTTCCAATGGAATAGACGGCATGCAGTTTGGACTCTCCTATTTCGAGAAATGGATTTTTCTGTGAGACTACACAGAACTGTGATAGCAGCATGGCTTGCATGTTTCTCAACTTCAAAAATTTATTCCAGCCATCATAGAAAGTGTTTGAGTCTAATTTTTGGATATGTCTCAGCTCTGAGAGTCTAATTTTAGTAGAAACAGATGGCATACAATTCAGACACTCCTAGCTCCTGATATGATCTTCTTGGCAAGGTTGCACAATGCTGTGAAGCTGAAGCATCAGGACGAGTGATCAGCTTCAGAAATCAGTTAGGCTGATCTTGAAGGAACTTGGCCTTGAATTTTTGATATGTTGCAGCTCTTTGAGTCTTGAATCTGCGGAAACAAGCGACTCATCAGTTGAACTCTCCTATACCAAACTACAATCAATTTGATAGGCGCGAGAAGCTCAGCAATAAAATATGGCAGATTCAGGGCAAACTTCAAAAAATTGCCTGGGATAATCGATAAGCACTCTGATTGTGATTTTCACGTATGTCACAGTAATGGGAGTCTGTTTTCCAGTGCAACAAGCCGTCTGTGAACTGGACACTCCTATGCCAAGCTGTTAATTTTTCACTGCAGATGTGCAAGGCTGCCAGCAAAGTTATAAAGATAAAGCTAAAGAAAAAAAGAAGGTCTTATATGACATCAACGTTGCATATGATATGCCAAAGGCCTAGCTCCGTTTCAAAAATGGGGGCATCGTCCACTTACTCGAACCATCTCTCGCAGTTGAAAAGGAAAAGATATGCTATGAGTGCCCTGCAACAAAGTTTGAAGGCTGGACTGGATTGATAGACAAACTATGCACCTCTTTGCAAAATCTTAAAGGGTGTAGTATTTCATGTGCTTCTTCCTCCAAGTCGCTAGAGGAATACGCCACGTACTTGACCACCAGGAAGGTATGAAGATTTAATACAACAATCTATTGAAGGGTTTCCATGGTGGTTAATGTAAAGTCATAAGAGAGAATCTAGAGAGAAGAAGAAGATATTTTTTTCAAAGGCTGAAATGACACGTCTGTTCACTTGTCTATATATATAGATAGTGGACTACCTATCCAGAATTTATATATGTACTCCTTAATACAAAACTACAAAACTGAAATACAAATACAAATACAAATACAAAATATCATGTGGGCTCGGGTCTCTTGCATTTGGACTTGGGGCTTATTGCTGGAGTTGGGCTCCTAAACCTCAACAGAAGGTGTATGCTGCAAGTTGATATAAACCAAACCACGCGGAAGCAAGATAAAGGAACGGAAGAGATAAAGTAAACACAACAACGAGAAAATGGGGAAGGGGAAGGACAGAAATAGAAGAAAGAAAGGATATTCGATTCAAGCACGATTGAATATCCAAGAGAGAGAAAGAAACTTGAACCTATCGAGGATCCATACTAGGATGACATCCACTCGGTTCCAAGTAAAGGAGTCCGTGAAGCTTTGGGCTTTCACAAGATAGGCTCGGCCTAATCTATCTCTATCCTCAATCAAAAACTAACTAAACGAAATAAAGGCTAAGGGAAGCTTATATAGTTTTCCCATACATGAGTGTAAAATGACTAAAAAGCCCTTAAGCCTAATAAATGGACAAAAATGCCCTTTTAGCCAATTTTGGAAAGCTGTCTGAACGATCCTTCATCGCGATCGCGCAAGGCATGTCGCGATCGCGCAGAACAATATAATCCTTCCTCAGGATCGCGCAGAGAGGCTCGCGATCACGCAGGGCATTGCTTTTTCAGCAGTCCAGCAAGCTCGCATCTTGGTCTTTTGGCCTTCTTTGACTTGAATCCTGGTTTCCAAGCTCTCTTTGAAGCGTCCTAACTCCCGCATGTTGAGCGTAAACTTCCCATGACTTTGGATACCAATCCGGATTGTATCATTCTCCCCTTCTTAAAAGGATTTTGTCCTCGAAATCAAGCTAACAAGACCTACAAGCAAGGCAAAGACAAACAAACTTCCTACTCCAAGAGTAGGTTAGTGCCCAAGAGTGTGGAAAAAATACTCTTATGGTAGATCCAAGCATCAATATCAATTAAAAAGCTTATGTCCCTAAAGGAAACAATAACTTCTTGGCTCAACAAGGAAGTGCATCCAACACTAGAATAAGCAAAGAAATCAATCGGATATGGAACATGCAAGATATAGCAATCAAATTCCCTATGACCCCTAAGCTTATGACCAACACACCAAGCCTTCAAATCAATATTATCACAATGTGACACATTGGCTTTGTCATGCTTAACACTCAAGGTGTGATCAACATAGGGAATGGAACACTCACAATAGTTCAAGCAACAACTAGCATCAAAGACTCCACTCCCCTTCTTAAGAGCACTCTCACACACACCAAGAGATAGCTTCTCACCTCCATAATCACCACCAAGACAATCCTCCTCACTAGACAAGCTCCCAAGGGAGGTCTCAGACAATGGATTTTCTATAGAGTTAAGCTTCTCATACCATGGAGGTTCAAGCTCACACTCTCCTCTAGTTGAATGCACATGACCACCTCTTTCAAAATCCCCTTCAAACATAGGGTTAGTGAAGACAAGTTCACCACCTATCAAAGGTGAGGCATCCAAACTAGAATCATCATCCACACTTGAGGAGTCATCGAATACAATTCGATCCATCTCATCCACTAGGGACTCCTCAAGATCACCATCAACCTCACTACACACATAGATCCACCATAGGCAATAACATCCATAAGGGTATGGTCATACAACTCATATTTCCCTTTATCAAAGATTGGTGGGGTGTCATAACAGGGTCACAAGCAAGGTCAACTACAACATCTTCACTAAAGAGAGGTTCAATGAAAATCGAGCTTACATCATGATGTGGCTTTTCAACCTTCTCAACTAGTGGTTCACATTCACACACAAGTTGACCATTTGACTCTACACTAGTTGCAAACACATTGTAATCATACAAATCACCAACTAGCATAGAGTTTTCACAAACAATATCACAAGACAAGGAAGCTTCATGCTCATGGGAAGAAGGACTAACACATATCTTTGAGTGGCCATCTTACTCACTCAATGCACTTGAAGTGTCATGGGTAGTTCCTCCAACTTGAAGCTCACATTCTAGATCTTTTTCACCTTGCCTTTCCACATTGGAACATGATTAAAGCTCCATTGGTTTGCCTTCAAAAGTACCTACACAAGAGCTCATGCAAATAGAAGAAAAAGATAAAGGGTTAAGGTTAGAATAAGGGGTGTCCTCACTCTCAATTCTTTTTTCCTCTTTCTTTTTCCTCATTTTCTTTTCAAGGTCGGGTGTAGATTCGGGTGGTGACATCCCACTCACATCACTCAACAAATCCTCTCCTTTTTCCACTTGAGGAATGTCACCGGTCACTCCCTTACTCCTCTCAATCTTTTGTCTCTCAAATTTGGGTGAATTGGGATGAGGCCCAAGAATACCCATAGCCGGAGTAGGTGGACTTTTAACATCAACCCGGAACCTAGGACTTAGAGACTCATCACTTGAAGTCTCTTTCTTCTTTGTTGGTGAACCACTTGACCTTGAAGCTTGTGGTTTCGGGTTCTCCTTATTGATACTTGTCAACTCCTTTCTAGCACTTGTCTTTCTTCCTTTTTCTAGCATTCCAAAATAAAGTTCCTTGACTTTCATTGGAGGGGTGGCACCAAGAACAAACTTTTGGTCCCGTAAAATGAGAGCATGTCTTCCCAACTTCTCACTATACTTGGCATTCCTAGCAAGCTTCCATGGTTTTCCCAACAACAAGTGACAACCTTTTATGGGCATCACATCACATCACATAGTACTTCATCATGATAATTGCTAATTTTGAACTTTACCCACACTTGTTGTGTAATATCCACAAATCCATCTCCATTCAACCAAGGCCACCTATAGGGGAAAGGGTGACTACAAGTTTCCAACTTTAATTGCTCAACCAAAGAAACACTTGCAACATTAGTATGACTCTCGTAATCAATGATCATAGTACAAGTAAACCCTCCAACCTTACAAATTGTGTGGAAGAAGTTATTTCTTTCTTCCAAAAATTGCTCCACACAAACTTCATCACACTCATGGTTGTCTATAAAATGATTCCATCTAAACATAGTTCTCAAAGCATTGTTAGTCCAAGACAAATCACTTGTAGTACATATAGCACCTTTTCTCACTCTAGGCCTCAAGTTGCCTTTCACATAACAATTAGAGTCATCAAACCTTTTAGCACAATTAGAATATGTAGACTCTCTTTTTCTCATGGAGCAGTTGCCACTTCTCCTCAAACCGATAGAAAGACCACTGCTACTCTCTTGTTTATTTTTAGGAACATAAAGAGGCGATGCAAATGAAAAATTTCTATAATAAGCTTCATCATCAATTCTCTCTATGTCACTATCTACATTTTCATGTTCATCACAAGAAGAGTAAGTAGGAACATTGTACCTTGAAGCGTCACTATCATCATCTCCAAGACTAGAAGCATAGGAGTTTTCATGGTCACGTTCATCCTCATAAGCCTCATAGCTTCCACAAGCTTCATGATCACCATAGTGACTTGCTTCATCTTCATAAGAGCCATAGTTCCCGGAATCATCATAGCAATATCCGTCATCACCATCATAGGAACCATAGTCTCCATCATCTCCACACGAACTATACCCTCCACAATCATCATCCGATGCCATAGCTATAACAAACAAGAGTAAAGGACCTCACAAGTTCACTCCCTCACGTGTATCACTCAAGTAATGTTCACTCAATTTTCTTTCCACTCGTGTATACACTCAAGGTCTTTGGCTTTTATGACCACACTCTATTGTTCTCACCACTCTTAGCCTTTTTCCTCTCAATCCTAGCCTTATCCCCTTAATAGGAACCAAAATGAGAAGATCAACAACTAGCACGTCCAAGTATAGGTTCGGAATGGAGTTTATAAGACACCAAAGAAACGAATAAGGACTCACAAACGGATTAGGAACAAAGGAAACAAGCAATGAAACCAAAAGAAAGAAGTTACAAGACTACTAAGGAAGTGACACAAGAAAGACTCGAATCGAATTGGCACTAAACGGATTCGGAATTGGATGGAATTTTGTTTGTGATCTAGAAACTCACCATATTTAATGAATCAATTGGATTTTTGATGATTGGAAACTGTTCGGAAGCTGTTGCGAATGTTCTGTCTCAAAACTGGAATTCTGGAAAATTATTGATCTTCGCTATCGCGTGGATAGGGCGCGTTCGCGCATACAAAAAAATTCCCAAAATTAATTTCCCTTTCGCGATCGCGATGGCCTTGGCGCGTTCGCGCAGAGTAGTGGCTGTCTGGGCGCGATCGCGCAGGCCTGCTGCTGCTGAACCAGAATCCGACTTTCAGCTTCAATTTTTCACTCAAACCACCTCGATTCAACTTGTTTTTAAATTCCCAAGGTACCCAAAGTTGTATAACGTGTTTCCCAACAAACCCCGATGAATTTTACGACCAAACAAGCAATCAAACTCAAGAACAAGGGTTTCAAAAATTGGGAACTTTGATTTTCAAATTTTCAATTCGTATCACCAAATCGTGATGTAAGGGTACCAAATCAATGGGTAATCATCATAAATCGATCCCCGATATCAAACGATCAACGGGTCATCCAAACTAATCCACAATTTTGATTTTTTTTTGTATTTTTCAACTTTTTTTCAATTTTTTTTCTTCTTTTCTCCAAGAACAAGAACAAAAATAACAATAAACTAAACTAAAAGATAGGATGAACAAGGAACGTGGATTCGTAAGAACGAAACACGAGCCTTGCTCTGATACCAAATGATATGAACCAAACCACGCGGAAGCAAGATAAAGGAACGGAAGCGATAAAGTAAACACAACAACGAGAAAATGGGGATGGGGAAGGACAGAAATAGAAGAAAGAAAGGATATTCGATTCAAACACGATTGAATATCTAAGAGAGAGAAATAAAACTTGAACCTATCGAGGATCCATACTAGGATGACATCCACTCGGTTCCAAGTAAAGGAGTCCGTGAAGCCTCGGACTTTCACAAGATAGGCTCGGCCTAATCTATCTCTATCCTCAATCAAAAACTAACTAAATGAAATAAAGGCTAAGGGAAGCTTATATAGTTTTCCCATACATGAGTGTAAAATGACTAAAAAGCCTCTAAGCCTAATAAATGGACAAAAATGCCCTTTTAGCTAATTCTGGAAAGCTGTCTGAACGATCCTTCATCGTGATCGCGCAAGGCATGTCGCGATCGCGCAGAACAATATAATCCTTCCTCGCAATCGCGCAGAGAGGCTCGCGATCGCGCAGGGCATTGCTTTTCCAGCAGTCCAGCAAGCTCGCATCTTGGTCTTTTTGCCTTCTTTGACTTGAATCCTGGTTTTCGATCTCTCTTTGAAGCGTCCTAAGTCTCGCATGTTGAGCGTAAACTTCCCACGGCTTTGGATACCAATCCGGATTGTATCACAAGTGGTCGCCTGTCAGCGAGCGCTCCAAGTAGTCTCTTTCCGAGCATGTCCTACAAAATTCTCAAAGATGGTGGATGCTCAATGGTCAACAAAGAAAGGTGGGTCTCTCAAGTGATCTTCCGCCAAGGTCTGGAAAAACAATTGACAGATGGACATTCCATGAACCCGCCTTCCAAGCTCCAAGTGACGTCTCTCCATAAAGCTGCAAAATCGCAAGGAAAAGATGTTCCATGCTCTGCCATCAAAGTAGGAATGATGATGTGATCGACTGCTTCATGAAGTTGTTGAATCAAAGGCCACTCCAAGCACTTCCTCGTCAAGGTTTGAAGGAATCTATTGCGTGTGATGTCTCTTGGAAGCTCTCAAAATTCGTAAGGCGAACCTCTAATGATCTCCCCCCAATGCCAAAACAAGGGATACTTCATGTACTCTCGGCAAGGTGGAAAAGGATCTGTGAAGAAAAACAACAAAGATGTTTAGCTCTTAAAAACAATAATCAAAAGAGTACTGATTCAACAATAAAGCAGGTCAAGCTTGCTGTGGCTTTCCGTTATCTATACAAATTATGTGAACATGTTGACTGACTCCGGAAGACCCAAATCTAGAAAGCACTTGTGTGTTTTGACACTGTCGTGTCAATTCAGGTTGACTGCTCTAGCCTCCAAAGTGCTTGGTTGTGGTAAAACAGTTGTGAGATATAGCCCTTATATAAAGTTTTAGGACGGCTACAGGCTACATGTGTTCTAATCATATAAGGAGTTCAAGCCAAATCCTATGGTAATGATAATACTAGTTGGGTTGAAACACTCTGGCCTTCTGTAGTAAACACTACTACTAACAATCACACTCAGTAAAATAACACAAACAGTAATGGGAACAACTTGTTTTTGAGATTTTCTTAATAAACACGATAGGCAAAATTATAAGGATAAAATAACATGAAACATAAAGGGATAGATTGGGAAGGGAGATGAGAGGAATGAGAAGAACTTGAGATGAGAAGCATAGACTTTGCCTTAAGCATTTTCACAATTTGCATACCCCTTCTTTGCCAACCGCTACTCCTTTTTAATCAAATCCTAATTGGGCCGGGATCCCATATTAACTTTGGTGAATAGCTTCTGGCCTAATTACTTTTTTTCGACCCAATAGTTGGTATGTCCAAATAAGTCCATGAATAATTCATAACAATACCCCCGCCCTCGATGATAACCTTGTCCTCAAGGTTCAAGCAGAACACGAAATCGGGCAACATCCGCTTGACAATGTCAACTCCCAGCAAGCAATGTATAGCAACACTAGCATAGCAAAATTGCACAGCCCATAGTTTTGCCATAAAAGCATTTTGCAGCAGGAACGCCTTTTCTTTCCATTTTTCCTTAGCAAAAACTCTTGATGATTGGACACTAGAAGAGTCATTCAGCTTCTTCAACTTCCACCACACAGTCCAGCACTTCCAAAGAAGTATCCGCACCTCCAAAAGTAATAAAAATCCATCACTGCTAAACTCATTTGAAACAATATGCAACTTGTTTAGAATGGTATAATTTTGAAGACCACAACTTAATATGAGCAGAGGCAAAAGGGTATCTACAGAGTGCATTAGATATTCAGATGTGCACTTCATCCAAAAAATGAGATATAGAATAGGTGGTGGTACAAGAGATGCAATCTCAAAGAGCAAAAATGGTGGAGGACTTTTGTCTTTCTCACAACCCTAGGTGTTCTTGGATGGTGGAGTGTCCCTATTAACACCATCCAACGTGCTTGAGGTTTAAATTTTGTTTCCTTCAATGATTGGTCATATGTCATATGTACGTCGAGTTTCGAATCATGCGCCAGTTGACTTTATTTCTCTATTATTAAGAAAAGATTATTGTTTGTGTGAGGTATAATAGATACTGTTGGTTTTCTTGAAAAATGTTGTTTTCTTTTCTGTGACGACCAGAATTTCTTGCCATAAAAAATTTAAAAAAGAGAAGAATAAAGGTCCCTTTTAACTATAAAAAAAAATGCCCTGTATGTGCTGATGGTTAAATCATAAAAAAGTTTTAGCAAAAAAAAAAATATATATTCCTTTTTCTTTTAACTGACTTCCTCAAATTCCATCGTTTAACCCCAAACTACCAATAATTCAGAGAAACTATTGCTATAGCACTAGAAACAATCTTCATTTCCAATACTTAGTACTATCGATCACCACTACTTTATATTGAAAACTTGTAATACGAAGAGTAACGCGAAAAGCAGTTAGTCCACTACCACCAGTGTCTGTTCATGTAATAAGATAGCATCATGTACAGCCATTTACTCTTGTAAACTTGTAATGACAAAGGCACCTTTGAACCGGAGCGAATTCATGTACACAGTAATAAAATAACGCCTTCGTTTATAGTGGAAATTCGTAAAGGGAAAGGCAGCAAGTTCCTGTCTACCAGAGCCAATTCATGTTATATAAAATTATGTCGTCAGGCATTTTCTATTAAAAACTAGTCGTGCGAAAGGCAGCTGTGGCTCAGTGCAATTAGAAGCAGTTCATGTAATAAAATAGTGCAACCACCCGTTTTCTATTAATACCAGTAATGTGACAGCCAGTTGGTTCGTTGAATTTTAGGATAATACTTGTATGAAATGGTGCCATTTATTTAATTTTAACTTAACAACCCAGCGCATCTCAGTTCATGGAATTGATCAAACAGTCAACTCCTTAGTGTCCTCACCATTATTAAGCCAAAGTCAATCTATAATCAAACTCAGTTCCATCATTAGGTACTATTAATAATCGACTCAGCTCAAATTATTAAGTGATGTGGAAGACTTGGTATTTTTGATCAAATCATTTGAGAAGTGTTTCTGGTAATTTTAAGTGTCAAATTGCACTAGAAACTATCTTTATTTCATAGTAAAATCAATCATCGCCAGTTTATATTGAAAAATCGTAATGCGAAAAGTAATTCGAAAAGCAGTTAGCCCGCTACAATTAGAATCTGTTCATCTAATAAGATAGTGTCACGTACAACAATTTCTTTAGTTAGTTAGCTACTACAGAAAATACTTTTAATAAGAAAGCGGTTTGAAATAGCATCATCTGGCTAAAACTGTATAAAAGTTAGAAAATTTTGTTGTCTTTTAATTAAACAGTATACCTAAATGCGACTCGAATTGCAAGTATCTCTCTTCCACCTTTCAAAAGTTTGGTCAAAACATGATGCAACTCTAGGGTAAAGTTTCTTGAATTGGTAACTTAGTGCCGCGGAAGAAAGGAGGCGTATCTGTGCTTAGCGGGGGCATAGGTGGTGGGTCGTGGCTGGGGAAAGCGGGAAAAGGCTCCTTTAGCATCATTTTCCTCGTTGACTTTTTATTCTTTAAAACAAATATTAAAGGTGGTTGTCTTTATATAAAAACTTTATTATTAAAAGAAAAAAACTAAGAGAGACTTGCAATTGTACGTGTTAATCACATTCAATTCCTCTTATATAATCTGCAGCCTCCTTTTGTTCTTCAGGACAAGCAAGAGCAACGGGGAAAGAAGAAACACTGAAACAGCCAAACCAATGAGGTAACTTTCTTCATTTCTCAACTTATTCTTTGCAGAAGAAATTACTTGCTACATATTATTTGCTACCTCAAGTTGGGATAATTTTTATCTGTGTTCATCCAGCTTATTCCTTACTACACAAAAGTTTAGTATGTTTGTTTTATTATCTAAATATCATTCAACTTATTATTCATTTGACAAAAGTCACTTTTTTTTTTGGTTTTGCAACTCACAAATCATCCAACAATACTCCAGTTTATACAAATGTTATCCTGGTATTTGAATTTTCAAAAGGACATTTGATGTCGCACGCTAAAATGGCTAATGTTCTTGATAACAATGAGTTACCCATTCATTTACTCGATTTTCAAACTTGATTTATAATGGAATTTGGCCGGGTTTAAAAATCAACTTAAAAATGGATAACTCATATTTATCAATAAAATTAGCTAGCTTGTATGATACATCAGCAGGCTTTTTGAAAATTTAGAAACCGAGATAACATTTTGTGTTGATCGGAATATTGTTGGATAATTTTTTGATAACAAAACAAAAATAAATTACTTTAATTTAATGAAAAAAATGAGATGATTTATTACTCACAAAACAAAGATATGTGACTTTTATATAGTGAACTATAATCCGGTGATCACCAGTAAAATTTATCCCCAAATTACACAGTGGATTATATGATAACTACTGTTCATACCAATCTTCCCTCTTAGTTCGCGAAATTTTGATCCGTAGCCATTTTTTGAGTTTCGTCCACCATTTCAGAATTCATTGACAAATAGTCAAATTACCTCCCCGCACACTTACAGCCTCTAGACATTAAAACAACAATCGGGCTAGCCACAGAACAAATACCTGGGACTTTGAACTAAACTCATGTCAAAAAATCTAGAGTTTTATTCAAAGTTTCAGCAAAAATCGGAGTTTTATGTCAAAGTCCTAGTTTTTTATACTTGAACTTTTCCAGATCTGACTATTTCTCAGCAAATTTGTGCGCGGTGGCTACGAATCAATTAGCGCGTACCAAATAGGCTCCCACGCGAAATTTTTTACTCTTAGTTCGTTACAAATTGCTACACAAACTATTCAAATTGCAAAGAAATTTTCACTTCCATTTCATTTTGAATCATAACCCTTCATTAGTTTGGGATGATCTAAAATGAAAAAAAAAATAAAGCTAATGTTTTGCTTCTTTCGAGAAATTGAAGTAGAAATAGGAAATTAATCTTCCAAGACAAAATATCTTTACTAATAAGTTTGGATTTACTAAACTCTCTCATTAAGTTATATCACTCTCTTTTTCTCTTCCCTTTTTAGTTTCACTATATCTGGGCTCAATCCTCCAAGGCAATGGTGAGATTGACGATGATGTCACACACCATATAGGAGTAGGTTGGATGAAGTGGAGGCTCGCTTCAGGTGTTTTATGTAACAAGAGAGTTCCACTTAAGCTTAAAGGCAAATTCTATAGAGTGGTCGTCAGACCAGCTATGCTATATGGAGCTGAGTGTTGGCCGGTCAAGAATTCTCACACCCGCAAAATGAGCGTTGTGGAAATAAGAATGCTTAGATAGATGTGTGGGCACACTAAGATGGATAGGATTAAGAATGAAGTCATTCGTGACAAGGTTGGTGTAGCCCCCGTGGCCGAGAAGATGCGAGAAGTGAGGCTGCGATGGTTCGGCCACGTGAGAAGGAGAAGTGTAGATGCCCCGGTGAGGAGGTGTGAGAGATTAGATGTATTGGGTCGACGGAGAGGTAGAGGTAGACCGAAAAAGAGCTGGGCGGAGGTGATTAGACAGGAGATGGCCCAGATCCAGATCACCGAGGACATGACTCTTGATAGGGGTCATGGAGGTCGAAGATTAGGGTAGAAGGTTAGGTGATAGTCGAGCATCTTTTTCAGTATTAGATGTAGTATTAGGCTTATGTAGCTGATTTGCATTTTTGCTGTCCGATTTTATTATCTACTATTCTTATCTGTTTGTTAGATATGCATTAGCTTTACATTTAATTAAGCATGATATCAGTGGCTTGATTTTTCAATGTGTTTTCTAATATATTTCCTTTCTTAGCCGAGGGTCTATCGGAAACAGCCTCTCCACCTTGGTGGGGTAAGGTCTGCGTACATCTCACCCTCCCCAGACCCCACTTGTGGGATACACTGAGTATGTTGTTGTTGTTGTTGTTGTTGGTTAAATATCTTAATATAGACTTCTATCTTATACTTTATTTACCAAAATAAAAGTAAAATTTTCTTAAAAAGAGTTTAAGTCATTTCTCTATTTAAATGATTTTAATCCCAAATTGAACCTTTATACTATCTTTTTTAGCAATTTGGTTATCAAATTACTTTTTGAAAGATTGACAAAATACAATTTGTTTACAGGTGCAACAACATAAACCTTGTTATTACAATAGAAATGCTTCTCAAATACGACTAGATAAAAATTAATAATTATTACTGTGAAAATACTTATCTGAAAAGCTATTTGACAATAGTACTTTAAAACTTTTTTTTTAATAAGTTTGGCCGCATTAGGAATTGTAGAATTTTTGTTCTGACAAGACATTAATAAGTTCCACCACCTAGTAGTAACAACGATTTTTTCCTAAGACATTAGGTCCCATGCTTTTCTCTTAATAATTTTGCAAATTGAATTCTGTTTTGAATTGGTTTGAAATTAGCCATCTATGATTCGAATAAAAGAGTTTGATACAAAGTACTGTGTATTAACCATCATTATTTCTCATCTTCTTGTTGGAATTGCAGTTTGAAGAAAATTACCTAAGGGAAATGTCAGACCATGTTGTAATTGTCCCAATCGATGATGAAATTCCACTACTGGATCAAACTCCTCTAGTTGAAGAAGCTACAAAAGATGAGGTATCGCTCTCTCTTTATGTCTCATATACTACATACATACACAGTCACAAAGTGTAACATGCTGAATAAAAGAAATTAAATAGGAATTAATTGTAATTAGAAATAAGGGCTGAATAATCATTTCCAGATGTCAGGGAGTTAGTTGAGTTGTTCACAGTATTGGTTAGGGTCGTTGGATTAGTTACTGATATCTAGAAGTTAGTTACTCAGTCTATAAATACTGAGATTGTATCCATTCACTGATTCATTCATAAAAATACAAATTTCTCTCTTAATCTCTCTTTACTTTGTCTTGAGTAATCTCTGTTCATGAGCTTTTTTTCTCTTAAGTTCCTTAGGAATTACTTAGCTAATCTCTGTTCTTAAGAGAACACTGAAAGGCAGTTACAAATTGGTATCAGAGCAGTCGATCATGGGAAAATCAGGGCAGATGGTACACGTTACAGCGAGTTACGAAGGGAAGTTGATGGATTGGGAGAACAGTTGAAAGCACTTGGTGAAAAACACGACAAATTCATGGATGAGGTTCGTCAGATGTTTCTAGTTATAGGGAACTATAGATTAACGCCCACTGACAGAGAAGATGGTGGAGTTAACAATTTCGGGGGATCTAGGACTCACATTACAAGGCAAATACTCGATATTCCAGAATTGAATTACCCCAAGTTCAATGGGGATGATTTGAGGGGCTGGATTTACAAGTGTGAACGATTCTTTGATGTTGATGATACTCCGTATGATATGCAAGTTAAGATTGCAGCAGTTCACTTGAAAGGGAAAGTACTGCAATTGCACCAGATGTATATGAAGAAGAGGTATAATCTTAAACTTCCTTAATGGCCTGAATATACTAGGGCTTTACAACATAGATTTGGTGAGAGAACCATCTTGATCCCAATGCTGAATTAGTAGCATTAAGACAAACAGGTTCTATGCAAAATTTTCTTGACAAATTTGATAAACTGTTGAATGGATCTGATTTTTCTGAAGAACAAGCTATATTAGTTGTTTGTATGCACAACTAAAACCTGAGATAGTTGTTCAATTGAAGTTGTGGAGTCCAAGAACTTTGATGAAAGCTTATAGTCAGGCTAAATTGATTGAGAGATCATTGTTTCTTCAAAGAACTAGTTCTACCCCTCACTACGGATCTAATTCACCCTTACTACCCACTCCAAAACCAGCTTCCTCTTACCCTTACAAACAAAATTACTCCAACAACACATCTACTAAAACTTTTACTAAGCCCCTAGGATGTTGACTTGTGTTATTGGTGTGATGAAAAATTCACACCAGGTCATAATTGTAGGAAGGGTAGGCAACTATATTTGTTGGAGGCTGAAGATGGGGAGGAATACATAGAAGAACATCAAGAGGAAGAGGTACAAAATGATGATAAAGAGGCTGTGATGGAGGAAGAAGAAGTGTTGGATAGTCCTCAAGTATCAGTCCATGCAATTTCAGGTGCACATGACTTTAGAACTATGAGAGTGAAAGAGGCTGTAGCTGGTAAGGTGATTCATATTTTAATTGATACGTGGAGCACACATAATTTTCTAGATCTTGAGACAGCTAAGAGGCCATGGTTGGGGTTTTCTTTGAAAGTCATTCCTTCATTCTCTGTATCAGTGGCTAATGGAAGTAGAATCAGTAGTTCCTACATATCTGCTGATTTTTCTTAGAAGATGCAGGGAGTAGAATTCACCTCATGTCTTGATATTGCCTTTGGGGGGTTATGATGTTGTCTTGGGAATTCAATGGTTAGTCACTCTTGGTGATATCAAATGGAATTTCAAACAACTAAGGATGGAATTTGTGGTGGGGAGTCAAAAGATATCATTAAGAGGCAGCCAACCACTGGAGAACCAGTGGGTAGACACCAAGCAACTGCAGAAGTTGATACAAAAACCAGGACAACTTGCTATGATGGCCATCACATTGGTAAGAATGGAGGAACAACCATCAGGAGCTGCTTATGATGAGGAGCTAAGAGTCCACGAGAAGGTAACTACTCCAGGTGATATATAGTCCCTCATTGACCAATATAATACCCTGTTTCAAGTCCTTACGTCCCTACCACCACAGAGGACATATGATCATAAGATCATACTGAAGGAAGACACTTCACCCATCAATATAAGGCCTTACAGATACCCTACTGTTTAGAAGGATGAAATTGAAAAACAAGTATAAGAAATGTTGCAGTCTAGGGTCATAAGAACAAGCATTAGTCCTAATTCATCACACATTGTCATGGTTAAAAAGAATGATGGATCCTAGAGGATGTGTATAGACTACATGGAGTTGAATAAAAACACTGTCAAAGTCAAGTTTCTCATACCTATCATAGAGGAGTTACTGGATGAGTTGAGAGGGGAACAATATTTTTTTTTTTTGATAAGTAAAAAAGGTCTTTATTAACCCGGTACCAAGATGGTACAGAAAAGAGTACACATCATAAACTCTTATCTAGCAAGAGTTAAACATTTCCTCCTAGTAAATACAAGAAGTCCAGATACTGCTCCATTCTAGCTAAAGTATTACTATAGCACCACAGATACAGATTCTTAATACATTTGTTCTTGACTCTAGATATCTGTAATCTCTTTCCTTCAAAGCATGCCTTGTTCCTCTCCAGCCATAATGTCCATAGAATGCAATTGGGGATAGTCATCCAAACTTTCTTTAAACTTCTTTTGACTCTTTGGCATTGCCAAATTTCCAACAGACTACTGATCTTATGTGGTAACACCAAGGATATGCCCATGAGGTTAAAGAACAATTCCCAGCATTGTCTTGAGAATCTGCAGTGCAAAAACAGGTGCTCAACAGTTTCTTGGTCTGAGTTACAAAAATAACATCTACTGCATAAGGAAAAGCCTCTTCTCTGTAAATTGTTCTGAGTTAGGCAAGCACCCCTAGCTGCTATCCATCCAAAACAAGCTACTTTCACCGGTGCTTTTGTTCTCCAAATCATTTTCCAAGGCCAGTTAGGAATTCCTTGGTTATTTTGCTGCAATAACATTCTATAACAATTGTTCACTGAGAATAACTTATCCTTGCTATTAATCCAAATCAGCCGATCAACTTTATTCTGGTCTACAGAGCAAGTGTTCAATTGTTGAAGTAATTGGCAAAAGCTATCCAATTCCCAATCATTTAAGTTTCTTCTGAAAGTAACATTCCATCCTGAGTCTGAATTAAAATCAGCAATACATCCCTCTTTATTTAAAGCACAGGAAAATAGATCAGGAAACTTGCTTTTGAAGCTCTCATCTCCACACCAAATGTCCAGCCAGAACTTAATTCTACTACCATTTCCTACCTCCAATTTAGTGCACTGAAGAAATTCATCCCACCCTCCACTTATAACTTTCCAGATTCCCCCACAATTTTTCAATTGTGATGGATTTTGTTTCCAACCAACCTTGCCTCCATAAATAGCATCTATCATTCTCTGCCAGATTTCTTCGCCCCCCCTACTGTATCTCCATAACCACTTGAAAAGTAAACTTTTATTGTGTAGCTTCAAGTTTCTTACTCCCAACCCCCCTTTCCTTCTATCTTCAGTAACCACCTGCCACTTGACTAGGTGAGTCTTTTTTTTGTTTGAGTTCCCATCCCATAAAAATTGCCTTCTGATGGAATCTAATTTTTTCTCAACTGTTGTAGGCATACTAAATAGGGACATAGTATAGGTAGGTATTCCATCCAAAACACTGTTAATTAAAGTCAACCTCCCCCCCATTGACAGGTACTGTTTTTTCCACGGTGTTAGTTTACTACTACATCTATCGATGACCCCTTGCCAGATGTTTTTATCCTTTCTTTTAGCCCCCAATGGCAATCCCAAATAGATAGTTGGAAAAGTTTCTACTTTACAACCTAGAATGTCTGCCAATTCTTCCACACAATCATCAGCATTGATACTGAAGATGCTGCTCTTAGCCAGATTTATCCTTAACCCCGTGACGGCCTCAAAACATAACAAGACGGCTCTCAAGAACAAGATTTGACTCCTATCAGCTTCACAAAATAGGAGAGAATCATCAGCATAAAAGATATGATTGAGTATCATACTTTCCTGATCATTTTTCCCTATCTTAAGGCCTCTTAACCAACCCAAACTTTCTGCTTTCCTCAACATATTGCTGAGAATTTCCATAACCAAAACAAATAAATAGGGTGATAAAGGATCACCCTGTCGAATACCTCTATGAGAACTGAAAAAACCTTGAGGGCTTCCATTGATTAAAATAGAAAACTTCACTGTCGAGATGCAAAAACTGATCCAATCTGACCATTTCTCCCCAAAATTCAAAGACCTCAATAAATTCAATAAACATTGCCAATTGACATGGTCATATGCCTTCTCTAGGTCAAGTTTACAAGCCACCCCTTTCTTTTTCCTCCTCAACAGATTATCCAAGCTTTCATTGGCTACCATAGAAGCATCAGATATTTGCCTTCCTTTGATAAAAGCGTTCTGGTTAGGAGAAACCAGCTTGCTGATGACTGTTTTAAGCCTTTCTGCTAGTAACTTGGAGATAATCTTATAAACACTCCCCAAAAGACTAATGGGTCTAAAGTCTCTAACCTCTACTGCTCCTTTCTTTTTAGGAATTAGAGCAATAAAAGTTGAGTTTAGACTTTTGACAAAAGAGCCCTTTCTATAGAATGCATCCACCGTCCTCCATACATCCATTTTTACTATGCTCCAACATTTCTGAAAGAAACACAGGTTAAAACCATCTGGACCAGGAGCCTTGTCTCCTTTAAACGATTTAATGACCACCTCCAACTCCTCCATTGTGAAGGGTCTTTCCATCCATTCTTTTTCAACATCTGACAATTTCCTAACATCATCATCTCCCCATTGTGGCCTCCATTGTTCAGTTTCCTTAAATAGATTCTTATAGAAATCCAATATGTGATCCTTAATAAATTCCTCATCCTCTATTAAATCTTCACCAATAGCTAATTTGTCAATACTGTTAAACCTTTTATGAGCTGTTGCTTGCTTATGGAAAAACTTAGTGTTTTTATCTCCTTGTTCAATCCACAAGCATCTCGACTTCTGCCTCCAAGAAATCTCTTCAGCCTTTGCCACTTCTTCCAGCTCCTTCTTGAGGAGCATTCTTTCTGCCTCCAATTCAGCTTGTTGCTCAATGGAAATATTCCTTCTATTATGATCTAGCTCTTCCAATCTGGCAAAAGCTTTGTTTTTCCTGTCTTCTAGCTTTCCAAAAGTGTCTTTGTTCCACTTTATCAAGTCTTGTTTCAATAGCCTCAACTTCTTTGCAAGAATTACATCAGCATCCCCTTCCACCACATATGAGTCCCACCAATTTTTTATCAAATCATTGAATCCTTTGTGCTCAAGCCACATATTTTCAAACTTGAAGTATCCCTTTCTTTTCTTCCAGTCACCACATTCTAAAAGAATTGGACAATGGTCTGAAGTGGTTCTTGGCAAAACTCTTTGCTTGATGTTTTTAAATTGTTCATCCCATTTTTCTGAAATGAGAAACCTGTCCAACCTAGATGCACATGAACTACTCCTGCTTCTGAACCATGTATAGTTACCACCATGTAAAGGTAGATCTATTAAAGAAAGATCATTTATGATTCTAGAAAATTCCCTGATTGCTCTCGTGTTTCTGGCTTCTCCCATCTTCTCCCCCACAAATCTGATCACATTAAAGTCTCCTCCTACTGCCCAAGGTTGTGTAATAATACCACTAATTGCAGCAAGCTCTTTCCATAAATATTTTCTCAACTTCCTATCACAAGGGCTATAAACCCCTGTAAAAACAAATTGTTGCCCATTATTAATCTCCTCCAAAACTATAGTTACAGAATGTTGCCCCACATGATTCTCAACGCAATTCCACCTTCTTTTATCCCAGTAAATTAGAATCCCACCACTTCTCCCTTGAGCTCCAAGTTCTACCCAATCTGACCATCTTGAGCCTCCAACTTGCCTGATACAAGTGCTATCAATATTTTCCATTTTTGTTTCTACTAGGCATACTATGTCCGAGTTCCATTTTCTTAATAGAAGATTAACCATCTCTCTTTTTTCCTTATCATGAAGTCCCCTCACATTCCAGCATATGCATTTCAAATTCATTGAGCATAACATAAAGCCCTCCTACCCCTGTTTCTTCCTCCATTGCTAGACTCCCCTTTAAATCCCACTCCAAATTCTAAAGCTTTCAGCTCCCTTTCACCCCTCTTACCAGAAGAGACATTACTTCCAGACGAGGGTTGTTTTTTTGGTCTTCCATCTTCGATACGTATCAGCAGTTCCAATAATTTTTCCTCAATGTCAACAGATTTGATCCCCAATTGCTTGCTGATCTTCACCATATTCCTCTTTATCCAATTTGATGCTTCCATTTGATTCAGCTTCTCTTGTATGTTAAGCACTCTTTCTTCGTACCACTGCAACTTCAAAATTTCTTGAGCTTCAGCTACTGCGATTGGTTCTGCTGAGATTGGAAATTCTGATTCACTTTCACTGTTTGGGAAGAAACCTATAGACCATCCTTCAGTTTCTTCAGTTACCCCGTTATTATCATCTTCATGCTCAGAGCATTCTGTTTCATGATCTGTATTTTCCATCATGATGTTGCCATCTACCTGCTCAGGATTTTCTGTCACCAGATTTGAATCTTCTTTCTTCTCACATGCAATTTCACCATTAATCCTTTCTTCTACCTGGATCAGACTTAAAGTTGACTCTGTTGAAGTGTGGCATTCTGTCTGGATTGATTGGATTTCAAGTCTGAATGGGTCGTAAGAAGAAAATTCTGCTGACCCTAAAGGATTAAAAGGGTTTTGTTTTAAACTGCATGGGTCAATCCACTTGGGCCTGTAAACAGCTTTTCCTTTTTTCCTTTTAAAAAGCCCAATTTTATTTCTTTCTCGATTTGGGCCTGTAAACAACTTTTCCTTTTTTGTATCCTCTGGCCCATACTTAAAATTACTCGGCCCCATCAACTTTGATGGTCCAGGTCTATTATTCTGCCCCACCTCTTTTCCTTTCTTTGACACGTGACCCTTATTTATTATTGGATTAATAACAGAATCACGCTTAACCCCTAACGAGGAGTCCTTCTCCTTGGAACCACACGCAGCCATTAATTCCCTTGTCTCTTGACTCTGCGTCTTCTGTGGTATATTCCGGTGACTCTTATCCAGATTCCGATCAACTTCAACCACCCACGACTGAGATTCCACCCACATAGGAACTGTAAACAGTAAATCATCAACAAAGAATTCCAGGTTTGCCGGAGGGATCTCATCAGACATATTAACACAAATTCTTGCCCATCTCAGATGTTTTCTATGTCTAGTGTCTTCATCAATGGCCAAGAAACCTCCAAACCTGTCTCCAATCATTCTGAAAATATTCTCTGACCACAGATGTGACGGAAAACCAAATAACTTGATCCAAACATGGCTGGGCTTGCAGTTTTTCCGGTGACATGTCGAAACAGAGGACCACCATTCCAAACTTAACTCCTTTTCTTTAAAACACCAGGTTCCCATCTTAATTCTCTCAGCTTCACTCCGGGAAGGGAACTCAAATAAAGCATATTCTCCATTCAGTTCCTTCACCTTAACACCCGCTGGTACTTTCCATACCTTATTTGCCCAATTTTGTAATTCCCAGCACGAATAAGGTTTCACCATATCACCTTTGAAGGACCCCAATAAGCACTTACTATGATACTCTACTCTGCTGCGTAAGGATCTTGCATCAATCTTGAATTGGCTCTTGTCTAAAGAATCATCCTCAATTATCTTAATCTCATCACTTGGCCAATCCTCCTTTTGCGCTGTCTGCATATAACTCCTGTCATTGACATTTCTGGCCTGTTGAAATTTTTGCTTTTGCCCTGCTTCAACGAACAATCTGATCTTTCTCGCAAAGTCACACCAACCTGCACCCTTACTGATCTCAGGAATGATTATTGCCACTTTACCCTTACCTTTTATTGCCACCACCCTGATATAACTTCCCATATTGTTGAAATTCTTATAAAAGAAGTAAGAGTACAATTGACTTTGATTCTTCCAACTTCTACATTTTTTCTCCTCTGCTGAAGCTTGTTCCATGCAATAACATAGTGCCAAAATGTTGTTCCTGTCTATCGTTACTCTACCAAGAAAATTCTTGCGTCTTTCCACCACTTCATACCAGCTTTCACTTATCTCCACCACTTCGAAGGACTTCTTCTCAGCATAGAAAAAAATGGATCTGCCCATAATGCCTTGGTCACTACTATCTTCACCTTTCTCGTCGCCGTAAAGTAGGCTTAAGTTACTTAGTGAAGAAAGTAATAGAATCAAGACACTACCAGAAAAGCAAAATCCAGAGGGAATAGCCAACAACTTAGATGAGAAAAAAAACTTGTGTTACGAAAAAAAACCAAAATCAAAAGTTTAAATGGAAATAGAGTATTAGAGAATTTGATTTAAAGGAAAATAAAGAGGAATTTGCCGGAGAATTTTGAAAAGAAACCGGAGATCAAACTTTGTTTCAGTAGAATTGAAAAGTTTTTCGTTTCCCAAGAGAGAGAAAAAGTTCCATCCTTCAACTATAAAGAATTGAAATTTCACCACTGTGGAGAGAAGACAGGAAAAGGATAGAGGGGAACAATATTTTTCAAAGCTGGATTTAAGATCTGGCTATCACCAGATAAGAATGAGGGAAGAAGACATAGAAAAAACAACATTCAGATCACACCATGGACACTATGAATTTATGGTGATGTCATTTGGATTGACCAATGCACCCTCCACATTTCAGAGCTTAATGAACCATATCTTTAACCCTTACCTCAGAAAATTCATCCTAGTATTTTCTGATGACATACTAATATACAGTCTTTCATGGAGCAGCCATTTAAAACACTTAGAATTGACCTTTAAAGTGTTGCAGAATCATAGCTTATGTGTCAAATTGAGCAAGTGTTCATTTGGCCAGAAAGAGGTAAAATACTTAGGCCATATTATATCTTCAACTGGGGTAGCTGCAGACCCAAAGAAGATAGGAGCTATGCAGTCTTGGCCTACTCCTAAGACAGTGAAGGAGTTGAGGGGTTTTCTAGGATTGTCTGGTTACTACAGGAGATTTATTAGAGGGTATGGTGTCATAGCTAAACCTTTGACTGATTTATTAAAGAAAGATGTTTTTGTGTGGACCAAATAAGCAGATGTAGCCTTTCAGATATTAAAAGAAGCTCTGGCCT
Source organism: Petunia x hybrida (assembly GCA_037355625.1). Classification (NCBI taxonomy): domain Eukaryota; kingdom Viridiplantae; phylum Streptophyta; class Magnoliopsida; order Solanales; family Solanaceae; genus Petunia; species Petunia x hybrida. The sequence goes on from JBBBVM010000035.1 coordinate 8,563,413, forward strand.
CACCACATGTCCTGACATTACCAGATTTCTCCATTGAATTTGTCATTGAGGTCGATGCATGTTGCAATGGGGTAGGTGCTGTTCAGATGCAGAGAGGGCACCCTCTAGCTTTTATGAGTAAGGCATTAGGACTGAAACACTCAGCTCTTTCAGTTTATGGAAAGGAAATGTTAGCTATTGTGATGGCAGTACAAAAGTGGAGACCATACATGATAGGGAGGCACTTCCTTATTAAGACTGATCTTCAACCTCTTAAATATCTGATGGAGCAGAGAATCACTACCCCTAGTCAGCAGAAATGGTTGGCTAAACTCATGGGATATGACTATTCCATTCATTACAAGAAGGGTAGTGAGAACCTAGTTGCTAATGCCTTATCTAGGAGGCTTGATCAGGAGTTGTAATTACATGTTGCATCTGTGGTAATTGGACTATCGTTACAGTACGTAAAGGAGTCTTACAACAATGATACCAAGGTTCAGAGTATTCTACAACAATTAGCTGCAGATGGTCATGGCAAACCTGGTTACATGAGAGGAAGGGAAAAGTGGTCATAGGAAACAGAGATGAAGTGAAGCAGCAACTATTACAGATATATCATGACAATCCTATTGAAGGTCATTCAGGCATGGAGGGCACTTTACAGAGACTGAGACTACCATTTTATTGGAAAGGTATGAAAAAAGAAGTGCATAACTATGTTAGAGAGTGTGTGGTATGTCAGCAAAACAAGTCAGAACATGTAGCATCACCTGGGCTACTACAACCTCTACCTATTCCTGATAGAATTTAGAAAGACATTAGTCTCGACTTCATTGAGGGCTTTCCTAAATCTAATAGTAAATCTGTAATCTTCGTGGTGGTAGACAGGCTCAGCAAGTGTGCCCATTTCATGGGGTTGACTCATCCTTATAGTGCAATTGATGTAGCCAAGCTATTTTTGGGTAACATTTACAAACTCCACGGCTTGTCTCAGACCATTGTAAGTGACAGGGATACTATCTTCTTGAGCAAATTCTTGCAAGAATTTTTTAGCACTCAAGGGGTAGAACTGCATCATTCTTCAGCCTACCACCCTCAGAGTGATGGCCAAACTGAAGCTGTCAACAAGTGCTTAGAGGGCAATCTAAGGTGTATATGTGGGAAGAGGCCCAAGGAATGGTATCACTGGCTCCCTCTAGCTGAGTGGTGGTACAACACAAATTTTCACTTCTCCATTAAGATGACCTCATATAAAGTGGTGTATGGCCAGCAACCCTGCATATACCCTACTTTCCCCAATCATCCATGATTTAAGCAGTTGATAGGAGTCTACATGCTAGAGAAGCAGCTGTCAGAATGCTCAAGCACCAGTTGTCACTAGCTCAACAAATAATGAAGCAACGGGGAGACAAAAGGAGGTCTGAAAGAGTCTTTGAAGTAGGTGATTTGGTGTATGTGAAGTTGCAACCATATTCACAAACTTCCTGGAGAGGTCATTCTTATCAAAAGCTTGGTCCTAAGTACTTTGGACCCTTCCCGGTTATCACAAAGGTGGGACAAGTGGCTTACCATCTGGAGCTTCCCCCTCATGCTAAGATTCACCATACATTTCATGTCTCTCAGCTTAAGAAGAAGATTGGTGCCAGAGTCGATGTAGCTCACCTTCCAGTCTCACTATCATCACATGGTCATGTTATTTTGGAACCTGAAGCTATACTTGACAAAAGAATTGTTCCCAAGCATCATAGGGCAGTAACACAAGTACTAGTGAAGTGGTTTAACTGTGCTCCTGAAGATAGCACTTGGGTTGATTTGCATACTCTCAAGCACCAATTTCCACTGTTTAATCCTTGAGGACAAGGATTTCTGAGGGGGTGGGGGGAATAGTTGTAACATGCTGAATTGAAAAGAAATTAAATAGGAATTAATTGTAATTAGAAATAAGGGCAGAATAGTCATTTCCAGCTGTCAGGGAGTTAGTTGAGCTGTTCACCGTATTAGTTAGGGTCGTTAGGTTAGTTACTGATATCCAGAAGTAAGTTAGTCAGTCTATAAATACTGAGATTGTATCCATTCACTGATTCGTTCATAGAAATACAGATTTCTCTCTTAATCTCTCTTTACTTTGTCTTGAGTAATCTCTGTTTAGGAGCTTGTCTTCTCTTAAGTTTCTTAGGAATTACTTAACTAATCTCTATTCTTAAGGGAACATTGAAAGGTAGTTACACAAAGCAACACCCAAATTGATGATATAGGAGACCGAGATCTACCTTTTAGTCAATGGTCCGAGTGCAAACAAATTAAACCATCACCGATTTCAATAACAAGAAATTAGTTATCCTAATTTTTCCAGCGAAGTTATTGGTTTAGTGGAAGAATATTTAATCAAAGAAGACTTGAGCAATAAAGCTATGTTGTCCATCACTTGATGCAATGCTTTATAAGATAAGTAATAAACAAAATTTCTAGGATTTTAACTAATATTTACTGACCGTTCAAACTTCTTATCCATATCGTCTAATAGTTAAAAGTCTATTATACGTAAATTTTTAATAATTTTAATTATTTATTTTTAATTATGCCAATGAATGGCCAAGTCGATGTCCTCCCTTTATTGTCATATGTGCTAGATTTTGCTATTGTGATTCTTGAAGGTCAATTCTTCAATCGTGACTTAACCATTCTCAATTTTCTAACCTAAATTAGCTATTTAAAAAGGGGTATTAGAATCGAGATTATTAAAACAAGTAAATATACTTAAAAATTTACTTGTAATTAGATATTTAATTACGGGTGTGAAGAATAAATATTACACCGTTAGTATATATAGACGCGGACCTATGTGGGTTTTTCGGGTGCGACGTTGGCAAAAATTCTATATATATAGGTATACATACTGCAAAATCGGATATATATAGTATTTGGCACCCTCAATTAATTAGTATATCTATATTAAATTTAGTGATGTCCCCAACATTCTCAAATCTTGGGTCCGCCTTTGAATATATATATTAGTTAAAATCAATTTCTAGAAAGAGAAACCTCTACTTATTACTACTTTGGACTTCTGCCTATATAACTCTTTATTGGGAACTTTCGCATTTTCCGGTTATGTTGAGCTCTACACCCCCCAACTCCAGCCCCCTCCCCCCCCTCCTTTTTTTTTGTTGGCGCTTCGATTACACAAACACAATGCGTCTAAGATGAATATAAAATACATTTTCCAAGCGAAGTGAGTTTATCTTTTGAACAAACTATTATAATGATCTCTTGTTTTCTTCCTTTTTCCTCTTTCTTACTGAGCACCAAAAGTAGTTTCATCTTTAAATTATCAAGAGTAAAATGAAGCAAGCAAACAAATGGTCACTACAACAAAATTGTCACTAGTGATGAATTATTTTGTCACTTAAAATTCATATTTCATCACCAAATATATTTTTCGACAATTTTTTTTGTCAACCGTTTGTCCCCATACCATGGGTCATTAAAAATATATAGAGACAACAGAGTGTTTCATCACTAAACATCACTGTATTAACTATGAAAAATTATTTTGTCCTAATATATATAGTATTTGTGACAAATTTATTTGCCGATAAAAGTACAGAATTTTGTAGTTGATAGTGTGCTTTCATTACTAAAGAGGTTATTAATATTGACGAACATGCTTTGTCGCTAACTATTATTTTAATTAGTGATGACATAAATTTTCTTTAATATGTGTAATTCATAGTAGAAAGAATGTATTTTTCGTCACTAAAGACTATCTTTTCTGTACAAAAAATATTTGTCCCAAAATGTACTAATTAATGCATGGAAATGGTGAAGAAGTTCGCCTTTAAAAATTATCATATCGTCAGAAAAAATATGGCCTTTGACGACGTAACAAAATTATCACCAAAACAGTCATAAGTAAAGTTGATTATAATTATCACATAACAAAACGCTAATTCGTAGTCAGTAGAAAGGGAGTTCTGCGACAAAGATGATTTTTGTCAGTAAATATATTTAATTAATGACTAACTAATGTGTTCTGTGATGTAGTCGAATCATCTTGAAAAGTATAATGTAGTCGTAGTTAAGAAAATGAGTCTTTAAGAATAAATATTATGGTCATTAATTACTAGCATTTTGGTGACAATTTTAAATATGTAGTTGTACAATTTATAATTATTGTTTGATCAATTCTCCAATAAATGAAGAAATATTAATGGTGACAAATTTTCTCATATTTTACGGCTAAACAAAAAGGTTTTATAAGAAAAACTTACAGAGCAACAACTAAGAACAACTTGAACTATATTGAGATAATATTTCATTGTAAACTCCTTAGATAAAACGAAATAATCGATACATATTACTATTACCAAACTACAGCGACAATTTTCTAGCAACTAGTCTTGATTAGTTCCCACCTTTAGATACCTGTGAAAGAGGGGGGGGGGGGGGAACTAAGATTGGATTACATGCTTTGACATCATGATATAAATAAAATATAATTTTAATTGGTGAAACAAACAATAGAATCGTGAAAGTTATAATAATTAAAAACAAATAAAGGTGAAGTGTAATGTACCTAAAGTTGATTATGATTGTGGAGTTCATTGTACGCTGCATCACAAAAATGAAAAAACTAAAGTTAGATGCTAGTTCAATACAACAAAGTGAAAGTTACTTAACAGTCATTGACATTAATAGTTGTGCATTTTAAAACATGAAAAAATAAAAAGAATAAACGTACTCAAACTTACAACAAGATGAAGTTCAAACAGGCTTGGAAGCATCTTAACACATGCTCATATACGCAAAATAGGTGATAGGAACTTCCATTAAACACACTAGTACAACTAATAGCTAAGTCTGTAAAGTGCAGTGTAGCAGTAATAATAAGTCTGTACAGTGTTGTGTGGTAGTAAACACACCAGTAAACTTTCAAGTTTGCATTTCTATCCCAGTGCAGTGTAGCAGTAATAATATTGCATAAGCTTTGTTGTCCAATTTGGATGCATCTGGTGTATTACTCATGGATACACTGATTGCATTTTGGAATTGGATTCTATGGCTAATATGGTGGAAGCCAAACATACCAACAACCTGAAACTCAAAGTCCTATATTGACAATATTTTACAAATTCTGGACCAAGCTAATGTCATGATAGCACACTACTATATTGAAGGCCAATCAAGTAGTCGACTGTCTTGCTAAATTAGCTACAACTCTGGATGAAGGGTCGTATTGTTACTCTTTCCGACAGTTACCAGGAAAGGTTAAAAGACCATTCCACTTAGATAAGTGGCGACTGCCTAGTCTAAGAATTAGGTATGACAAATTTAATTTCTTTGCTAGCTAGCTTGTATTAAGAAGTGGAAAGGCGCACAATGTATAGAGTCCTTTCAAAAGAATTTTTTGGGTTGTGATTGTCATGACAATCTGTGTTCTAAAATTTTTATGGTTAATTGTAGGTTAAATAGAGACAATAACATTATTGTCCCTAACTGTTTGCAGTATTAGTGACGGAAACCTAAGGTCACGAATAGGTATAAATTTTTATGAAGAAATAATGGGAGAAATGAAGAAAATAAAATAAACGTCCCTAATGTTTGCATTATTTTTGACAAAAATTAAGGCCACAAATAATATAAAATTTTGTAGCTAAAATGTAAGTTAAATAGAGATAATAAAATAATTGTATCTAATTATTTTCGCTATTAATGATGAAAGTTAATGTCACAGTTTACGTATAATTTTTTGTGGCTAAATTTAGATCAAATAGACAATGAAATAAATGTGCCTAATTCTTTGCGCTATCTGTGACAAAAACTAATGTCATAAATAAGTATAATCTCTTGTGGCTAAAATTAAGATTTAATGGAGACAATAAAATAAATGTCCCTAATTATATGCTCTATTAGTGACAAAAAACTAAGGTCACAAATAATTATAATTTTTTGTGGCTAAAAGTTTACACCGTTTAACTACGAAATTAAGTTATCACTATTCGGACAAAATATGTTTATGACGAAATTTTTTCGTGTGGAGTATTAACTAATTAAAAGACAAATAGTAAATTTGTCACAAATTGGATACATCATTAGTGACGAAATAAAGAGACACCATCTAATTTAATTTTGTGGCTAATATTGAAGAAAAAATGGCACCAACCCTCTTTTTTTGCGGTAACTTTAGTGGACAAAAATTTTGCTACGATATTTAAGTTTTGTCACTTAAAATATATGTCTTATAGATTTAGACACGAAATAAAAATTGTCCCTAAAAGTGAATAATTAGTGACGAATTTTCCTGCGTCGCTAAAATTTCGTAGCTAAATACCATATTTGTTGTAGTGGGTATCACCATAGTTATGAATACATAAAAAAAGGTAATTCCAAAATACTTGTAATCAAGAATTCAGAAAAGAAATTCCTTATCAATAGTCAGTGGTGTCAAATTTAGCTCACAAGTGTACGACCCGTCCATTTACACCGGACTCGATACTACAGAGATGATTTCTTCCTTTTCGTTTTGTTATCAAGGACTTTCCCTGTATTCTTCTCTTTAAAGCAGCTTTCGTCCTCAAAACTTGTGGAATTTGCCCCGTAAACTCTTTTAGTGTGTTCCCAAATGAAATAGCAACTCAAAAACGAAGGCATCAATCTCTACTTCTTTTTTTTCTCTGCTGCTTAATATTTAGTTAGTTAAATTTTTTATCTTCTATAACTTTCATTCTTTATCAGAAAATTCTCAGTTTTGAAACTGTTGTTTTATCTGATCAATTGTTAGTTGTTAGTTCTAGTACTTATCATTTTATGTGGAAAAAGAAAAGCGAAAAGAGAAATTAAGACTCCTTTCATAACTACAGAGACAAGAAGCGAGGAAAGTGGATGATCATTTAATCGAGATAAAGGAAACAAATGGTCAAGACCCATCAGGACTGCAGAAAAATATATCTGTAAACCAGATCTTTGATGAAATGTTTGAGGATTTGGACATTTCGTGTATCAAATCCACTACGATATTCAAAGTAAGTTGGGAGCTGCGTGAATCAAATCCGGATGCTTATACACCGAAAATGATCTCCATTGGTCCTTACCATAAGAAAAATCCTCAATTCCGCTCGATGGAAAAATACAAACTTTTGTATTTACAACGGTTTCTCAAACGGAAAGAGGGGATTGATGTGGAAAGTTGCATCAAAGAATTGGAGAAACTGAAAGATAAAGCTCTAAATTGTTATGATGATATAGAGGATAACACTGGTCAATTTATGCAAATGTTGTTGCTTGATGGATGTTTTGTGGTTGAGTTTATTCGAGAGTGTTGTGGAATGCCTCCATTTGGAGAAGACTTTATTATCGACGATGCGGCTAACATCCATTTTCAAGTAACCCGTGACTTGTTGTTACTAGAAAACCAACTTCCTTTCTTCGTCCTCACCATGCTTCATCAAATGACTATGCATAAAGATGAAGCATCATTCTCAAAGCTGGCGAAGAAGATCCTTAAATTTCGGTTACCCAAGAGGATCCAAGAATACTCTTCTGAGACTGACATGATGCCGAATGCAACAGAGCTTAGCGAAGCTGGTATTAGATTTTCAAAAGTTGGAAATATACATACATCTATGACGGAAAATAACCTTGAAGATAGCACAAGTTTACTTGACATTAAATTCGCAAATGTATTGATGGAAATTCCTTGGTTGGAAGTCGATGACTATACGGAGACCATCCTAAGAAACTTAATAGCTTACGAGCAAGAGTCGTCTGGCATAAAACTTAAATATTTCTCTGATTTTGCAGCTTTCATGGATAGTCTTATTGACTCAGAAAAAGATGTGACTTTGCTTCGCCGGAAAGGAATCATTAGAAACATGATAGGAGAGGACAAAGAAGTGGCCGACCTCTTTAACAAAATTGGGAAAGGGGTCACCATTTCATTCAACTTCTATTACAATGAAGAATGCAGAAAAGTGATTCAACATTGTGAAAAACCATGGAATCGAATGAAGGCAAATTTGAGGCACAATTATTTTAATAGTCCTTGGGCAGGAGTTTCAACTGTGGCAGCCATCATACTCCTCTTTCTCACAGTTACACAGACAGTACTAGCTTTCATAGGCGTTCTTAAGTAGTCCATATATATGTAATGGTTGATTGGTTTTATTAATCCTTCTATTCTGGTTTTCCTCATTATTTACCCGCTGTAATTTGTGCTTTTTATGGGCTTACTATTGTATCCAAGTTGCATTAATGGATTATAGGATTTGGTGTGTGAAGGCATGATATGAAATGTGCTCCATCTTTAATTAAAATGGAGATTTATATTATCTGCCGGTGTCCTTGTAGAAGATAAGGTTCTGGATTAACAATCCCCTCCCTTTCTAACACAAATATTTAATTTTTGGTAATGAGTACAAGACAGCTGATAACAACCAACTTGCAAAAAGAAGAAAATTAAGAAGTTTGGGAGAAGTAGAAGAAAGAAAGGATTTAATCGAATAAAAAAGCATTCAATTACATGACTTACATCTAAGGAGATGAAAATTAAACTCGTACCTACATCCAAGTAATCAAGTGAGGTTCAAAGAAGGATTGAGCGTTCTTCCCTTAAACTCACAAATGAGCTAAACAAAATATTCATCCAAAACTCATGCGCACACAACTATTTAATACTAAAAACAAAAGATATACGTAATTACCAAAATGCCCTTAGATTACAACTTAATTAACATGAGCTAACATTCAACTCAATTTGATTATTATGCTACTTGACTTGTTCTAAGTTCTTAATTGCTACATCCATGACAATAATGATGAGTCTAGCATCTTTAGGCGTTATCAAGCGAAACAATTTTAATTACAGAAAGTCACTTGCATAACCAGGAAACTAAATACACGGACAAACCAAATAATTTACTAATGTAATGATATAATTTGATCGAACAGCTGATGCACATGGTTGAAGAGTAAAAAATTTTATATGATTTCATTACCAAAGTCAATCCAAACCAGTTCCTTTTTACTTGGAGTAAAGAAGGTTGAATCAGATCATATCAAATTGGAATGTGCTAATTTTAGTTGACAGTATCACTTTTTATCTTCGTTAGTTTGTTAAGAGCAAAATCAGATTACAACAGTGAACTGAAGGAAACCTCCAGTTTTGGATTTTTCAATCAACACATTGCAAAAAACATTAAAAATAGGAGGAAGCTGATGTTAGCTAAATTTAAAATCAGGCAACATTCCAAAACTCTTAGCTGATGAACCCCAAAATGAAGTTCCTCTTGTACGTGTTTAATCTACTTCCAAATCTACACATGGCCGAGTTGGTTAAAGCATTTACAAGTAATAGCTGAGACGATGTCATCTGATAAAAAATTGTGCGTATTTTTGTCGTTGAACTTTGAATATTCATTTGACAATAGAAATGATTTGACGTTAGTCATTTGTCTATCTTCAATTAAACTCCGAAATGTTATTACTCTTCAGAATTTGATGAATAATAGGGGTATACTCTATCTAAAAGGGGGATATCTTGTAAAGTCACTTTCTGTCAAGATGGACATGTCCTTTAGTAACCCTTTGAAATGCAAATCATAGTATTCATTCTTATACGAATTGGCATGAAAATATCAGAGTTAACTTTTAAAAATACTGAAAAATGGAAATTTAACTCCAATAGGACTTCTTTTAGTTCTTCAAATACATTAACTAAGTGTTCCGTGTTGAATAGGGCAACTAAGGTGTTCGGTTCCTCTAAGGCTCTAACCACCAAGAAAATAAAATATTTAACCACCAATGTTCTTTACTACTCCCTCCGTTCTACAATGGATGACATGTTTCGGATTTCGAGAGTCAAACGAGTTTATCTTTCACCGTAATATTTTCATGTCTTTTAAGTATTTTGAATTATTAATTATTGTGACTTATAGTACTTTTTATATAGTTTCTAAATATATAAATATCGTTCCAAAAAACTTAAAAATTATATGTTCAAATTCACGGTCAAAATGTACTCGTTTGACTCTCGAAATCCGAAACATGTCATCCTTTTTGGAACAGATGAAGTACTATTAAAGAATAATGTTTTACACACTATTTGATAATGAAATGAAATAGTCTCTGAACGAGCCATAAAGATGTTTAACAATATACACCTAGTGAACATTAACAAATCTGAAGTTGAAGCACAGTTTATTGATTGTTTCCTTCCGCTGTGCTGAACGGTTTGTGCTGAACGGTGCAAGCTTGACTCATATTGGTCGATTCCTTTCACTGTAGATGAACGAATCAAGTTCTTCTTCCACTAAGCCTAGATTTTCATTCTTTTTTATCCTACTAGTATGTTTTATTGCATATGATAATTTTAGGACGTGGAAAATGATTACAGCTAAAAGTTAAATGCTCAAGCTTTCAGCTCAGTTAGCCATCGTTCCTTCATTGCCGCACTTGCATCCAGTTGTGCAAGTATTTAGCCCACTCGATGTTATATACTAAACTAAATAATTGGATCTTAAGAGTTTATAAATAAAAGAGCAAAACGTGGGCAAACTGCAAACATATTACTTCTTTGTCAGAAGCCGGATTTGTCATTCAGTGATCCCCTGCTCAATGTCATAGTTTTGTTCTTTGTGCTGACACTAAAAAAGGTCGTCCTATATTATTAATTTTTTTCACTACCGCTCAAGTCAAATCCTCATGCCCCCTTTCCCATTTCCCTTGCCCTATCCCCCAATGTAATAAGAAAAATAAAAATAAATAAACAGATAAACAGTGATCTACACTGTAAGAGAACTAATAGCAGCCAGTAACAAAATTTCCAGAAAAGGGGAAATATTTAAAAAGAAACAATCAAAAGGGGTTATCCATCAAAGCGTTTCTTCCACATTTGGACAAATTTTGGAATGTTTCCAACAGATTTCTACCACGACATTGGCCACAAAAGTACATCTGCCATTCAACCTCTTTGGCACTTGAACATGAACTATATGAACTACAAATGTTTATCTAAGAACTGAACATGAAACAGAAACTACATAAACTTGAAATACTTATCTAAGAATGCTAGACCACTCGAGGGAAAAACAACTCAAAAGTATCTTCACGTTATCTTACACATCAATCTTATGTTAAACACGTACTGGAAATCCAAGCAGAGCAAGGTTTTGGCTTTGACAGAGCTCTTGATTCAAAGGGTGCAATGCATTCCAACTCCTAATCATCTTCTCTTTCAGGTGGAAGACCACAAGGCAAAAGCATTTTCTGCACAAGCACAAATATATACCACATTATCAGTAATTGGATAAACCAAAAGCAATGATGTGTAATAACAAACCTATATATACAATTAACTGATCTAGAGGCGCGATACTTTCATTTGTCCTATGTTATAAAAGGGTAAGACTTGAGCAAGTTGTAATATTTCTCTCCAGCTATTGATGTTTTTGTAGGGTGGACAGGAACAACAAATTTAAAATTCTGCCTTATACATGAAACAGCTAAGGTCAGGGCTTTCATCCACACTGAAATATACACGACCTCGTTGGCCCTCCAGATTAGTAACTTAATAATTGTTCCATTTTAAGCAGTAATCATAAACACACACAATTGGCACCATATTGACATGACATCATATCTGCATAGCCCTTTCTAAAGGCACAAACATTAGCAATAAGTCTCCTTTCTTTATGTTCCCCCATCTAGATCTGGGCAATAATCTTTTTTTTTTTTCAAATGGCAACATAGCTATGGTGTTGATTAACAAGGTTTAAGCACTGAGAATAAGAATGGAAGAAACGAGTAGTCTAGTCAGAGAACTACATCACAAACTTTACGACTTCAAAAATAGTTGTTGGTTTGAAACTTTCTACACGAGGAAGAAAGGACAGGCTGCTGCTAGTATGTAATCACAAAACTCCATTATTGAATAATTAATACTAAGCTATACACCTGCAACATTTTTTGCTGCTATTGCTGGAGTTCTTTCACCGGTCGAAAGGACATTGCCAAAATGATGCACGAAAATAAACTCAGCAGCAAACTCTTAACACATTGGTATAATCAAGTTTCTTTCAAATTCCTACTACCAGAGAGTAAGGTTCTTTCAGATTTCTGTTCACTTGATGACCATTTAACTACTTTTTTTTGTTTTGATTTCACATATTAAGATTGATATCATTTAAATCAATAAACATGGATAGTTTAGTTTTTATTTTATAATGCTAGAAACCAGGTGTAATATTCATCATCAACTCAAAGAACTAAAGCTTTAACTGTGACAATCTTCTAATCGATAATTAGGCCAAAAGAAAAAACTGAAATTTAATTAATTCATTTCTCTTTATAAAGAGGTAGGAATGGCAACGGGACGGGGCGGGTGCGGTTTCAACCCGCAAAATTTCGACCCGCCCAGCCCCGCATAGCTATTTTGACTGTTTTAAACCCGCCCCGCCCCGCCCCACTTAAGTTTATTTTTATTTCATTATGTTAAAAGCTAACAGAACTATTTCTCCTTATCCAATGTCAGATATAATCTAGATTGTTTCACATTGAAGGGGTCTAGAAGAATTTAGGTGTCAAACTGTTAATTTATTTTTCACTTGAAGTGTGATAGAACACAAACAGAGAGCTGTAAAACTTATTATAAGCTAAAATCTCCCCAGATTCCTCAATTCTGGTAGTATTAATTATTAATTATTAACATAATTATCTGGGTTTTACTAACATGGCTGTCGTAATTAATATTACAAGCTACAAGTTATTAACATAACTATCTGGGTTTTAGTTTTAGAAATGACGTATATTAATTACACCTTAATTAAGTCATGTATTCATAAAAGAAGATAATTTGACATTACTTCCAAATTCGCAATTATCTGGAATGAAATATTAGAATGATTAATCACAGCATGTGGGAGAGCTTTGCTCCAATGAAAAGATCAATTTGTCAGCAAGCTCGAATTGAAATTAGCATATAGGAAGGCTTTGCAAATGTTAAACCCGCAACCCGTCCCGCCAACATTTAAAAAAAATAAAAAATTCTCAACTCGCCCCGCACCGCCCCGCATATCCTCAAACCCGCCCCGCCCCGCACCATTGCCAAAAGAGGCTTCCTTTCATCCAAAACTAAGCATGCTTTTTAAACACCCAAAAAACCACAAACTCAGTTGCTTTTTGGGCACCCACTTTATGAAAATGAGTGCTACAAAGACTAAATGAAAAATGAGCACCACAAAGTACAAAAGTAGAAAAAGCCGAGTATGTGCATAGAGTTGCTAAGGGGGTATTTATGTGAGTAAGAGAGCCAACTATGTGGTAACCTTTTATAAGGATCTTTTTTACGCTTTTGCTATATTTTACTAGCCTTGAATGACTCAGTCAATAAACTATGCAGTCCTTCACAGTGAAATAGGGAGGCTCAGGAAATACGTCATCCTTTTGCATGTCTTCCATTCTTTCTGTTAAGCCTTACCTTAAAAGTGTTCTGAACCACAACCACCAAGAAAATTTTGGGTTCGTCGAAGACTAGTGTCTCCACCTTTATATAAAGGGCCAAACCAAGATTGACAGTGAACAAGCATGCAAACAGCTTCCTAGCTCTTTGTAATTCAAAAGTTAAAAGCACACGCCCACATATGTCACCCTCACCACTTAAAAGTGGTGAACCAGTTCGAGAGACATCTGCAATGAAATATGAAAAGCACTTCTTTTCCTCAACATTGACAAACGAGCATTAGTTAGAGCCAACTCACTCAAGTCTAGCAAGAATATAGTATAGCAAGCAAAGCTCAACGGAAGCAGTCACCTCTTGACATACTCTCAACATTTACATATAAAAGTTCCAATCCTCACTAGTAATTACAAGCATCTCGAAATCCTCTCTCAATTTTACATCCAGCCAATTACGATAATCTCCAGGACTTACTAACCAAAGTATCTCCCCCAAACACTACAGTACTTCAACTTCATGGATCTAGTATCAACTCCAATCTTGAGTTACATGGTCATTTACTTGATCAGAGAAATCGTCGCATTATATATCAAAAGCATTAATGAAATTTTGGAGAAATAGTGAATTCATCAGGTTTAAAATTGGCTGTGCAATAACATTCAACCTCTCTTTATTGGTAAAGCATTTTATTCAAAAAGAAAAATGGCACCAAGAAGATACTACAAACTGATTCTGCAAATGTATCATCTTTTCAACAAAAGACGATGCTTTTGCACAACCAAAAATCTTAAACGCATAACAACAAGCTCGATTCGCTAATTGGTAAACGAACAACGAAGAAGCAACATTTAGTCTAGTTATAATGCCAGTCAATGTTCAGACTAAGAAAAAAATTCATCATGCCAGTAAACTCTAAGAACAACGAAAACAAAAGAAATCATCAAGTTGCAGTACAGGAAGAGCATTAACAAGCACGAACCTGCATAAAGTTGTAGCGCTCTCTTCCAATCGATTCATTTTCTGCAATGGCAAAGTAGGCCAACATTGGGTAATGCCCAACATAGGAGGCGTAGCTGTCACGCTGAATGTTTACAGCCCACTCACTAAACCCAAACAAAGAACATCCGAAAGTTATTACTACTATAAATAACAACAAACTATCAACACATACAAATCAACGTCAAAAAACAAACATCAATTTCAACGAATGCGAATGGGAAACTTACAATCTAGTCAAATCAGCATGTCCTGTTCCAACATATTTAGCTTGTAAGTGCTCAAGCTGGGAGTTGATATTGAACCTATCACTAGCCTGTAAAAAAAAAAGGACATACGTTAATCAATAGTACATTCGACGAATTCAAGAACATAAAAAAAATTATGATTAAAGAAAAAATAAATTAGGGCTTTGGGTAAAAATTAGGGATATAGATTGGATAGAAGGAGAAAAGAAAATCGATAATTACAAAATAATTATAAACAGATATGTATGCTAAACAGGAAAAAGGAATTAGGGTTTCGGGTTTTAAAAAAAAATGAGAGAAATTAGGGTTTTGTGGGAATGAGAATAGGGTTTTAGATTAGAAGCAAAAAGGAGGTGATAATTGTACAGATTCATGAGATTTACCTGCATTTTTTGCACACTGGAACAGAGCTAAGGAGACCAGAGGAAAAGAGAGTGATTTTATAGTCCCTAGACGTATAAGAGAAATTGTTAGTTCAGCCTTTGGGGTATATAATAAGGCAGCTAAAGTTTCTGGCTATGGTTGTTAAACTTTAAACTATAGATTTTACTATCATCTAATGGTTAAGTAATATATATATATATATATATATATATATATATATATATATATATATATTTATAATTTATTAATTTGGTCTAAATATTGAGTGCGATAAATTTTTATGAATTAGAATCCTTGAAGGATAAGACAGATAACTTAATAGATCGAATTAAACTACAAGTTATTCTTACTTATTATAGTAAAATAAATAGTCATACTTGTACAATTGAAATTTAAAGATTAGTTATGCTACTTGTTGAAATGTGTCAAGTTGGAACTGTATCAGTATATGGACTTTGTTGGTGTATTGAGTTTATTATTGTCCACAGCCTCGCTCTAATTTTGTTTTACTTTTTGGTTCCTTCTTCGAACCTATTTAATGGAATGAATTACTTTATCGAAAGAAAAGAAGAAGAAGGTGGTCATACTCATTACTCATCATAAAGTTTTGATTTCTTCATTCAACATGGACAATATTACAATAATATTAAAGTCCTATACTTTGATTTTTTTTTTCTTTTTCAGCCAAATAATTAATATGCATTATTCAAATACCATCCGTAGTCATTTGTACAAAGCATGACGAAGTGACGAAGTCTCATTGACAACCCACACTAAAAAGGTGTCAAACCAAGAAACCTCATTAAGAAGGATAAAGCAAACTTTGCTAATTTATGGCTACAAGCATTGTATCGCTTACTTATATACGTCAATACAACTTCATCCCGATTATGCTTGATATACCAAATATCTTCGCAAACTGTATTCACATAATCACATCCCATGAAGGACCTATATTTCTATTTAGCATTCGAACCATAGTTTGCGAATCTGAGAAGATATGTACGTTCTTCCAACCTTGCTTCACAGCTAGTTGAGTCGCCTTTCAAATAGCCAAAGCTTCAGCTATCAATTGGACTACCATAGGAGTGAATGGACTTCACCATTAGCCCTCATGGCTACAACTCCAATACTCGCCTTTAGCTTTTTATGATCAAAACTTGCATCGATATAGAGCAAAACACTTTCTGAAGTAACAATTAGCATTTCTAAGTTAATGCCTGCATTCTGTACCTTATACCTTATTAGAACACTGCACCTCATTTAAAAATTTATAGAACTTCCTCATCACTCCACAACGTAGAATTAAACACAAAATCATTCCTTGCTTTCCAGATTATCCAACGAAAAAAATATAGACATTTTAAGCAACGTATTTACATCCAGATATTTCCCAGCATCCATTCAATCACCACATAGAAAATTCTGATAGACGAAGCAAGTTAGGCCAATTAATTAAGTCCTATCCTTTGATCAGTCAACTCCGATATGAGTTCTTTTTCTTTCTTCTAATCCTTCTAGATTTAGGCCTTCACCATATTTCTTCGACAAATCTGAATTATTCCAAAATTAGACCTTCACCGTATTGTTCTCAGCAAAATAGAAGCTTTTACAAGCAGCTAACAAGATCAAGCACAAAACTCCTACACATTTGACAGTAACTCCCATGCCGGAGAGAGACAGACACTATGAAATTTACTAAAGAGAATGTTAGATCTGAAGATAACTTGTTGAGCTGGACGAAGAGAAAATGGATAAACAACTAGGTCTGCATTGGAAATGAACTCATCCAAAAATACTAGTTGAGAAATAGAACAAAGAAAGAAGAAGAATAGTTGTAGGTGCTACTGCATCAGGCCTGTGCAGAAGCTGAGAACTGTGACCCTTCTCGATAGGTTTCACACACTCGAGGATGAGACTGTAAAAAGTTAGTGAAATTTCTTGTAATGCATTTGCATATCAGCAAGTAAAACATTCTATTTTCAGTGTAGTCGTCACATTTCTTATACCAGCATATCCAAATTCAGGGATGCAATGATACATAAACCAGTTCTTCTATAGGATTCTGCGTGTAGTACATCGGGAAGAGAATGCATGGCTGACCTTAAAGTAAAAGGAAATGGACATGCTGATATATTGCCACAAGTTGGCTGGTTCTACCAACAATTGACCTTCACGATATAGTAATGAGCTGGAGATGGTTTAGCAAAAGATTCACATTTCACATAAAGCATTCTGGCATCTGTCATTCTAAGTCCGACCCTGTAAAATACAAAGTTCGAAGCAAGTAACCATCATTCATTTCTTTCAAATCGACAATAAGGGCGGTTTCACCAAATTCAGCATCTTACTCTTTTCTCTTCGCTGGGATTTCAAGTGCTGTGCAGCTGATGCTTGCAATAGCAAATCCATCATTTGCTTTCAAATGACATGTTTAAAGACACAAATCTTCTTATTCCTCTTGAAATATCTCAGCCTGAAATGAGGTCTGATCATTGCCATACTTGTTGAGCTTCCTTCAGAATTGGTCCTTCCAGAACAACTTGACCTCTTTTATATTAAATGAAAATTTTCATCCTTCAGCAGATCAAACTAATGTAAACTCATATTACTATCTTACAATATCCATAAAAACTTCAACATTTATGTGGCATCTCTTCAATTGGTCCCCTTTTTTCACAATTCGGACTACTACTCTGACCACCTCTACCAAATTCTAGTATAGAAATCTACTCGAACATTTCACAAAGCCTCATCGGAAGTTAAAGAGACTAAAGTACTCTGGAACTGGAGTATCTTTCAAAATGCATAGTACCTTAAGTGACTTCTTGAAGAATAAGCTGATGATTCCTGTAGTGTTATTTCCAGTATGATTTTATTAAAACCTGTTTGTGGTAACAATGCAGAAAGTATCAGTGAAGAGGCAGTTTCAGCTAGACCCCACTTTAAGCTTTGTGATCTTTAATGTTTCACAAATAATATACTGAAGAAAGCATCATCTGCAAGGGCTTCCACCAACCAGCTTAAGCAGTAGTCTATCCGTATAAAGATCCTGTCACCAAACAGCTAACTTGTAAGGCTACCCTGACTCCGAGCATTTTTCAGATCAACAATAAAACAAGGTGCTTGAAGCACCGCAAGGCTAATGATCTATCCTTGCACAGCATAAGCGCCTCCTGTCAGCCTTGAGCAATCATATGGAGAAGTCTAGAGTAGCTCTTCAGCTCTTGAACCGAAACTGAACCACCATACTGCTTCATTTAAGCACCATCACATTACATAATATCTGTCAGTCATTTTGCTCAATTATCGGATGGCAAAGTGGAACACCGATATGGATAGACTTAATTGCATCCACAATCACCTTCATTTCCATTTGACGGCTTCCTTTGACAAGGACGACATCTCCGCTATTCAGATAATTGAAAATTTCAGAAGCCATGCAGTGAGCATCATTGCTACATACCAGCTTTATCTCCTGAAAGCAGTTTACATTCTGAGCTGCACTTAGAAACCTTGTTCCGACAATTGCAACTATGTCAACATGGGAATCACAGCAATAGTGTAGCATCAACTCATGGAACTTGATTTCTGTTGGACCAAGTTCGAGCATGTCTCCAAGTATAGCAACTCGTTTACCTTTGCAGTCAATATTTCTTAACAAGTCAATGGCAGCTTGAGTACTAGCTGGACTTGCATTGTAAACATCATTTATAATTGTAATCCCATTTTCAGCTACTTCAAGTTCGGATCTCCTGTGAACAGGTGTAAATCTGGATAAAGATTTTCCTGCTAGAGCAAGAGGAACACCAAGAGCACTAGCCACAGCAGCAGCTGCACATGCATTAATGGCGAGATGCAGGCCAGGACTGGAGATTACAAATTCAACCCTGAATTCCGCGGTGCCAAATAATCAGAACATTAAATACTACTTAAATAATATAACATCATGTCAAGAATATAAAGGTATTCAGTAGCCGTAGAAGGAACATATGAATGAAACCTTAAATACCCCCTAAATGATTGAGAGAAACTTTAGAAATATAAGCAGTTTTGTACTTCAGTGAAGGCCATGCCTTTTGCAGGTTCCTCATTGTTTTTTCACTGAATATCAACTTAAACTTCATGAACTTTTTTCTGAAGAAATTACAATCTTCTCTATAGAATAACATGTCGTTTCCAGCTACATTTAAAAACACTATAAGTCTATAACCCCCTCTTCCAAAGAAAGAATTCGTAGAAAAACTAAAACCAAGCGAAAAGGAAACAAAAAGAACAAGCAGTAAGCAATGACCATCCTATTTATTGTTTTGCTTGAGGAGAGAAGAGAAGCTATCAGAATTCATAGAAAAATGACAAACACAGAGAAATTTAAAGTGGACAATTGTTTCCATGGATAACCTAACGTATTTCTGTCTCAGAGTAGAAGAACCTAAATGAAAGGTAGTTCCTTGACAAGATAGGTTTTAAGCACATTTCATCAACCTAAGTTCTACAGAATGCTCAAAGGAAAGAACTGATGAACTTACATCTCGTTGATCCCCTCTAGAACAATTTGTATACTGCGCCCTCCATCTATGATTTGTGAAGAAACTAAACGAACATCACACCCTAACTTTCGACCAAATAGCACCTGGGCAAGAACAGAGAAAATGCAACCAGGAAATATAAGTATATAACCAAAAGTAGACATTTCACAGTACATAAAGATTAGAAGCAACAGAATCTTTGTTTCTTCGGCTCTTATCTCCAAGCATAGAATTGAATTTACCAAATAACAAGGACGTGATGCAGGAAGAATTGGAGAGATACGATAAGGGCCATTTGCTATAGTAAATTAGTTAGTAAGGTCCACTTGACCAAATGGAGGCTTTTCATGTTAACACTTGATAATTACTTAGTCAAAAATATCCTATTGTAATTGTGTAAGGACGTGATATTCGTATTCAAGTGTTTAATACACTTTCGACAAGAGCTGTTAATATGCATTTTGAATGTGAAATAAGCATTTAGGGTCGTGTGAGATCGCAGGTTGAAATACTAAAAGAGATCTTCATTTCAAGATTGGCCATGGCCAAATAGCACCTTAAGAAAGAAGTAAGAACATACAGAAAATATTAGGAAATATAACGAAATGTAGACTCCAGAGCCAAGTCATCACACTTTAATAATATTTAACAGCAACACAACCCTTGTTTCTTCAGCTCTTTATCTGTAAGTGTACCATTGTATCTATAAATAACACGGACATGATGAGTGACGGCGGATATGTACTTGAGATTAAAGGAGCGTTGATGAGATAACATAAGTGTCATTTGTCGCATATCACATAAATTAATATGGTGTCCTAGAGGAGTCAGGCATGTACTACATGGTGGCCTTTATGTTTGCACTTGATTACTGCAAGTAAGTTGTCCTAAACTAGTGTAGGAACATGCAATTTACATTCAAGTGCATTATAAATTGCATCTGGGGTCTTGAAGTACTAGAAGTGGTTGTTATTACAAAATGGGTGATGACTGCAGCTTCATTTTTGCAGGGATTCGTCTTTTGTAGATATGACAACCAGCAATACATGAAATGATGGCCTTTCCCTCTTATTTGACAATTTGCACTAACAAATAGGTATTGGCAAGTGAAATTTCATGTCAAGTTGTAATTACTAAAAAATTTCGAACACACATCAGCTTAATGTGAGGTGTAGATTTCATTTTAAATCTTCCTGCTTATCTTAAAGTGGAAGGTCTTTTGTGCCTGATGTATACTGTATTATTGTATTCATACATTCCCTGCGAACTTAAGAAACAGGAAAGATGAAATACCTTTGCTGTAAATATGACACATTAACTTGGTGCAAATTAATGAAATTTCTTACTAATCAAAACATCGAGTAGCACAAGTATTCAAGGTTACCTCTCGGTCATGTGAGATGCAAAAGTTCGTAGTAGAATATTCAGTTTCAGGATTGCCTACTACTACTGGAAAACAAGGACAGGACAGTGAATCTGCATCACATTTAGTTCTTTTATCAGCTAATTCAGACATGGGGACTAATTCTATGACCAACCAAAATGCATCCAGATCGCAGAGAATATCCATATAAACAAGAAAATAAAAGGAACATCAATCACCTTCTTAACTCCAATTGGAACTGAGAGGCTCATGACAAGAGGATCATCACCATTCAATACACACACATCCCCTGGCAATGCATCTCTCAAAATCTCCCCTTTCGCCATCGAAACCTCTTCCAAGTTCTCGAAATTCTCCAAATGTGCAGCACTCACATTCAAAACCACCCTAACATCAGGCCTACACATCCTGGACAACTCCAATATCTCTCCTTTCTTACTCATCCCCATCTCAAACACCCCAAACCCCACATCCCTCGACATCCCAACAAGCGATAACGCGACACCAATCTCATTATTCCAGTTCCCTGGACTAACAAAAACACTTCCAATACTCTCCAAAGCCAATCCTATCATAGTCTTTGTAGTAGTCTTTCCTACACTTCCTGTTAACCCAATTACACAACCATTAAACCTGTTTCTTGCATAAAGACCCAAACTTTTCAAACAAGTTACAGTATCACCCTCAACTTTTACAAAACCATTGTTCCAACCCTCACAAACCAAGTTCCCAATCACTCCAACACAGCCTTTAGTAGCTAATTCAGGTGTAATGAAATTGTGGGCATTGAAGTTTTGGCCAACAAGTGGTAAGAACCATTGTCCTGGTTCGAGTGTTCTTGTGTCCGTACAGATTGTACCAGGTGGACCCCACTTAATGATTTTGCCATTTACAGCTTTAACTATCTCTGAGGTGGTCCAAAGAGGGGGATTTTGTGAAGCTTGAGGAATCAAGATTCTTGGTTTGGAGGGTAAAGTTAAAAAATATTGGTTTGTTTGATTGGTAAGAGGAAATGGAGAAGGATTAATTGAAAGGGTCAGTGGAATCATTGGAGCAATGGAAACAAGAGAGCAGAGAGCATGTTTTTGTTAACAAATTGACATGAACGTTTACAAATATTGTACTTGTGCTATTATGAGTGTACCTTAAACTGACAAAGTTTTAAGAGAAAATGACCCAAAAAGGGCCTCTCAAGTGTGGAATGAAAAAAAAGGGTCCTTTCATTTATTTTTGCTTTTCTTTTATCTCAAATGGGTGATTAATTAAAGTGTAAGTGGGGGTGATTAGACTCTTTTAAAAATTGTGGGGCAAAATTAAAACACCCAAAACTTACAAACCTACCCACTAATCCACTACCTACCCTTTACCCCAACTTCTGATTTTTCAAAAATCAAAAACTCAAATATCCCCAAACATTTCCCAAAGAATCCCAAACATCACTCTCTTTATAGACGACCCGCGTCCAACCCGTTTTCGACCCGGTTTTTTTTCTCAAAATCGGACTGTCAAAACTCATCGATTGTCACCGAATCTCTATTGTAAGTCTTCTCCGACACCAACATTGTAGTTTTCTTCATTTGTTTTCATTATTTTACCAATTTTTTGATCGATTTTTGTTGTTAAGAAAAAACCGTAGAATTTTGTTTTAAAAGTTATGTTTGTTTATGATTCTGTGTGGGTCGGTTTGGGACGAGGAAATGATGAAGTTTTGACTGAATTTTTTTGTGTAGTTGCCGGTGATATGGTTAAACAAAATCCGTTTGTTTCAAACATCCCGTAAGATGTTTGAAACATCTGTGTTGTGTTTGGCCATATCACCGAATGTTTAGCCGGAGATGATTCAAACATCAATAGAGATGTTTAAACATCATCCCCTGTAGAATACAAACATTAAGCATGATATTTAAACATTACTCATGATGTTTGAACTGCATTTTTCAGTAACACATATGGATAAGGCATTTAGAATATTCTTAAAACTTGTGAAGAGTGGTAATAACAAGCCTAATGTACACAATCATGATAGTTGTATATGTTGAATAGGAAATGGGCCGCAAGTTTTTTGCACCATATTTTGTTCTTATAAATATGGGAAATACGTGTAAAGAAACTTATTTGTTATTTGTGTATATAGGCAACATGCCCCCCAAAAAAAGGCAACTGGTAAAGGCTACGGCTGCTGCTGCTAAGAAGGTCCAGAAGACAACAACCAAAGCCACAGACAGGCAAATTCCCTTGGAATCTGAAAGTGAATCTCCTCGTGCAAAAAGACAAAGAAGCAGGGCAGTACCGGATCTTTTACAGGTCCCTTTCAAGAGCCCAAACGCTAGTCGTGCTAGTCGTGCTAGTCAAGCTAGTCGGGATCTTAGCAAAAATCAACACGAAGAGGAACAACAAAGATCAAGAAGTAGTGAAAAAGGTACAGAGGATGCAGAAGCAGAGCCAAGTAATGAACAAAGGGGAGAAAATAGGGGTAGTGCTATGCCTCAAGTTAGAGTTAGTGAGGCAAGGGAAGGAAGAACAAAAGCTGTTCATGATTTGCCTGCAACAACAGAAGAAACAACAGAAGCAACAACACAAGCAACAACACAAGCAACAGAAGAGGATCAATTTGTAGAGGCAATAGATCAGGAGGTAACATCGAAGCTTATGTTTACACATCTTGTATGATGTTTCAAACATATACGAATATGTTCAAACATCACTCCGAATGTTTCAAACATTTTATATTATGTTTCAAACATAATAAATGATGTTTGGATTTATTTCAAACATTATAGATTATGTTCCAAACATATTATAAGATGTTTGAAACATGTTGGGTGATGTTTAAACATCTTAACAATGTTTAACCCATGAAAATGTTTTCTTCATTAGAAATGTGACTGTGTAATGATTGTTTTTCTTGTATCAATTTCAGGTGGAGTTGGCTGATGAGGTTACCCCATGTATAAAGACTGACCTGCCTGATTTGAGTCAAATGAAGACGTGGATGGAGTATAATAATGCGTTCGCAACAAAGAAGGTGACGGTCAGATCATCAATGCACTCGAAGTTGGATAAATTTCGTAAAGCTTTACATCATTTTAATCTAATGGAAAGATTCAAGGAAAGCTGTTTCGGGCACCTAATCGATTTGCCCAAGTGTGTGTTTGCTCCAAAGCTGGTTCACAACATTTTACTTCGCCGAATTATTTGTCAGAAGAAGTTTGAGGCGTGGTTTAAATTCCATGATCTGCCTCTTCGTTTTGGGATGCAGGAGTTTGCCTTGATGACAAGATTGAGTTGTGCCCTACCTCCCCCTGATGATTTCATGGATGAAGCCCGTAGCAAGGGGAAAGATTTGTGGGATTTGGTTTCAAGGAAGGGGAAGAAGGCTGCAAGTAGTGATTATATTCTGGAACTGATAGAGAGTGAAGACCTGGTGAAGGATGATGACATAAGGTTTAGTTTATGTTTGTGTTGGTTCGAGCACCAAGTGTTGTGTTCAAAGGACACTAACAGTGGTATTGAGGAATGGGTGGTTTGTCTCGCGAGCACCCCTGAATACTTTTACAAATACCCATGGGGAAGAAAAAGCTTCGACTTGACTGTGTTTTACATCTTGAAAGATTTTACAAGCTGGAAGGCTCCTGAGAATAGCTACACACTGTATGGATTTCCATGGGCTTTCATGGCATGGGTGTTAGAGGCTATTCCGGCACTTAGGCTAAGGGAATACCCTAAGGAAAAGACAATACCACGGATGAAACGTTGGTTGGGGGATAAGGTAGAAAAGGACCCAGATGCAGTGTTCCAGCATGTTGACATCCAGGTAGGATTTCTTTTACTCCCCAGTTCTTTCACATTCAACACTGCATTATTTTTGTAAACATTAGTAGTGATGTTTAAACATTACACAAAATGTTTAAACATTATACTAAATGTTTAAACACTTGTACTGATGTTTAAATGTTACAATAAATGCTTAAACATTAGTAGTGATGTTTAAACATTACACGAAATGTTTAAACATTAGTCGTGATGTTTAAACACTGGTACTGATGTTTAAATGTTACAATAAATGCTTAAACATTATTAGTGATGTTTAAACATTACACGAAATGTTTAAACATTAGTCGTGATGTTTAAACACTGGTACTGATGTTTAAATGTTACAATAAATCCTTAAACATTAGTTTTAACATTTGTGGTTATTTTATTGCAGGAGGTGCACCCTTACCTCGTACCCACACCCAAAGAGTTGAGGGATGTACTGCATGACTTTGTGCCATTTGAGGATGTAGAGGACGTGGTGATTGATGGCTTGATGCGGCAGTTAGATGGGGTGACAATGTTGAGGAAACAAGCTGTTGTTCATAACACCCCTCTAGAACATGTTGTGCTAAGTCGTGGTGCAATGTTGACGGGATACAGTGGGGGCAAGGGTGCTGATCTTTTTGGAGTAAGTGGAAGAGAGTACACTGGAATTGCTGGGGATCTTTTTGGATATGCTAGAAGGAAGGATGAGGGTAGAGGAGGAGTTATTGGAAGAGAAGAAGATGGCAGCAGTAGAGGACCTGCTAGAAGAAAAGAAGATGGTGGAAGTACTAGAGGAGGAGTTGTGAGGAGAGAAGAAGCAGTTGTGGGTACGTCGACTGGAGAGTGCACTTGCAAATGCTTAAAGTGCAAGGAAGACACTGATAAATTGTTGTTGAAGGTTGGTGGGATTGAGACTATGTTAGTTGAGTTGAAGGAAATGATGAAAACACAGGTGCCCAAGAGAGTAGGTTTGAGAAGCATCTTCCCTAGTAGAGTTCTGAAATCCCCATTTACTGCTTCAGGAAGAAAGGGGAAGAAGAAGACAGTGAGGGAGAAGATTGATATTTACAAGCCTGTGGATAAGAAGAGCAAAGATGCATTGGATGCCTTCTTGGCAGAGAAGAAAAATGAAAAAAGTCCACTTTTTCTTGGGCATGAGTACAATTACAAGGATCTGGAAGAAATCATTAGAATGGAAAGCAGTTTGAAGGAAAAGGTACACGCAATTCACCCTAATTCTTTTTTCTTAGTGCATATATTAGATCAGATATTTAAACATGGATTGGGATGTGCAAACATAACAAGCAGTGTTTAAACATCACAAATAACTTATGATATGTGTAAACATAATACATAATGTGTAAACATATTAGTTAATGTTTAAACATTACGCATATATGTTTATATAATGTTAAACATCTATACGATGTTGCAACATATCACAAAATGTTTAAACATTATGTCTGGTGTTTAAACATTTCCCCTGATGTTGACATGTTCTGCCTGTTCTTTATGTGTTTTCTTTTTCCTTTTTTTTTTCCTTTTCTGCAGCATGTTGAGGAAATCATGAGCCTGATGAGGCTTAAAAAGAATGCCCACTCCCAGTTCTGTCTCAAATCCGATGTCATTTTGGATTTGAATTTCTCTAAGAAATTGTGTGAGCTTTACAAGAAGCAGCGTGTACTCGCTGATGCATTGGCTGCGCCCCTAGAAGTACAGCTTAAGACTGTTCAATTCAAGGATGACATGCTGGACTATGCACAAGGTAAGCAGCCGAACCCAGGGGGTGTGAAGTGGGCTGGGGTGAAGAGGATTTTCTGTCTTATGAAATTGAAAGGGGTTCATTTTGTCACTGTGGAGTTCCTTATGGAGGAAGGTAAGATAAGGGTATACGACTCCATGTACAGTGACAACACTGATGATGAATTTGACACACTGATCAAGCCCATCACTTCCCTTTTTCCCATTTTCATCAGACAGTGCGAGATGTTCCAAAGTTTGCCGGAGGATATCCTGAACAAAAAAGTGTGGCCATATGAGCGTGTGAAAGACGTCCCGACAAACAACACTCGTACTGCATCAGGTGCTTATGCCCTTGCCTTCATTGAACACCTTCTTACATAGACTCCCTGGGACAAGCTCTGTGACAACACCATGGTGGATTTTAGGATGAAATGGGCTGTGGACATATTTCGTGGGAAGATGGTACCGTAGTTTGATAAGTTATGGTTGGACAATTAAGTATTTGTTGGCATGTAAGGATAATTAAGTATTTGTTTTGGCTTGTTTTCTTAATTTTATGTTATGTTATGTTTTGTTGGAAGTCATGTTAGGATAATTATCTGTTTTATGTAAATACTTTGGTTGTGTGCAATCTCACTGATTTAAGAAACATCGTGTGGATGTTTAAACATTTCATCATATGTGTAAACATACTTGACTATGTTGAAACATAATTCAGATGTTTAAATTATTAATTGGAATATGCTGAAACATCATCCAAATGTCTACAAAACACGGCATCCAAATCTCTCCTTTTTGTTTTTCTTTTTGATAAGTAATACTTAATACCACTTAATAATTATTCAAAACAATGAAACGGAAAATGAAAATACAAGACTACAAAACACGGCATTGTAAACAAACTGAAAATGAAATGACTAGACTTAAAAGGAGACAATTCAAACTACATTATATCTTCACTTCACATGTGTGCCGCTGGAGGATGTGGTGGTGTAGAGTAGTTCTGCGGGTCAATCTTGAGTTCAACTTGAATACCACGGAGCATACGCTTGATAAGATGTATATTTATCTTATAATCCTCAAGGAATTCGTCGAACCTAGTTGTTAATTGCGTCACTTGATCCTCAATATTTCCAATATATGCTGGTAATTGATCCACATCTGCGCTCAAGGTTGCAATATCTTCACGGACATATTCGATTTCAGTGGTCCTTGGCATTCTACGATCACGTTCTGGTGCTTTTGGTGGCGTTCCTCGGCGAGGCATCTTTGTTGTTGTTAAAGTTGTTGCTTGCTGCAGATTCAAATGCTTTCTAATAGTGTTGGTTTGTGTTGTTTTCTTCAGATTTTGTTTGGGCTGGATGGAAGTAATTATGGAACATATATATAGGCTACATTTGGTGCCTTTTCGATTGCATATGTGATGGTTACAGGAGGTGCCTATTCATATGTAGTTGTGTATGTGCCTATTCACATCCACCCCTTCATAAATTCAAACGCACCCCTTCATAACCCCACGTACACCCCTTCATCTTTTCCCTTTTACACAATAGAATAACTGCATACTTAATCATGGTTGCATACTTGCAAAAAAAATGTGTAATTATACGTCTCATAACTCAACATATGGTTGCATACTTGCAAAAACAATAGATTGCTTCATCCAAACATATCATGATATGTTTAAACATTTGATGAAATGTTTAAACATATAGTCATATGTTTCAAACATCTTACATGATGTTTAAACATACCATCAGATGTTTCACACATCTGTCATGATGTTTAAACATATTATGATATGTTTAAACATTTCATCAAATGTTTAAACATATCATGATATGTTTCAAACATATGTCATGATGTTTAAGCTTAAGCTTGAGCTTTCAATAAGAATGAGTTCAATTATCAATATATACTTACTTTAAAGTGTTTTTTTACTGTTTTGACTCCTAAACCCTTCAATTGTCGATGAAAACTTAGATTAACTCTAATCCATTGATAGGTCACTCCAAACTCTTTTGTTGATGTTCATCTACATGAGTGAACAAGTTAAAATAGAGTTTTCACTCTAATTTTGTTCAAAATCATTCACATGCACATAGGAACGACTAATTATTGGAGTTTAAACAACCAATATGTTCACCTATCAATAAAAATACATGTAAACGCTTAGTTGTTGGTGCTATCACTCATAACACTAACAGCTTTCACTCAAACACCTCCATCTTGATTGATAGAAACACCAATCATCAGTGTTATCATTTCAAACACCTTCAATATCGATGGAATTATACTTTGTATACTTAATCATTAAGTTCATCGTTCAAAATGTGTAATTATACGTCTCATAACTCAACATATGGTTGCATACTTGCAAAAAAATAGATTGCTTCATCCAAACATATCATGATATGTTTAAATATTTGATAAAATATTTAAACATATGGTAATATGTTTCAAACATCTTATACGATGTTTAAACATACCATCAGATGTTTGAAACATCTCGTACGATGTGCAACATCTTACAAAATGTTAAACATCAGAGGGTGATGTTTTGTATATTTGGCATAATCTTAAACATTTGTCATGATGTTTAAACATCACGTGTGATGTTTAAACATATCATGTTATGTTTAAACATCCCATGTGATGTTTAAACATAACATGATATGTTTAAACATCACACGTGATGTTTAAACATCATGACAAATGTTTAAACATAACACATTATGTTTAAGTAAATTAGTGAGATCTTAAACATAACGAAATATGTTTAAACATTGTGTTAAATGTTTAAGATTCCGCCTGCTTGTTAAACATTGCAAGTACTATACTAAAATGAGAAGACGCAGTTGTAAAAAAGAGACTAAACGACTAAATTAAATAATAGTAGAGTTTACGATGTACGAATATAAAGTTTATAACATAATAATACGTTACATGATATAAAGTTTACAACATAATAATATGTTAAATACGGAAACTAAGGTAATATATAAAAACTTAAAATATATCATAAACTTCATACGCCTTCAATCTCCAGGTCCAGTTCATCCAAAATTTGTGTAATTATTTGCATGACCCTTCGGTGATCCCTTGCGTGCCTGTACCTTAAACGCCATAAATCTGCTCGTACTGTTTCTATGACTCGATTCATCTCTGCCATGTCGTCCTTTAGAATTGCAACTTCCCAATTTATATCGCCTCGTCGTTCTCTTTGTGGCGCATTCTGTATTGGTTGGTTGTGACGTGATGCCTGATCACTATTGCCAACCTGCAAGGGGTCATTGATCCTGCTTCAGACATATTTATGTTGTTGAAGTTGTTGGTGATGAAAAATTCACATATACTGTTGGTGCATATAGTGTTGGGTATTTATAGGATGTCAATGTGGTTTTTAAAAGTCACCCTTTATACTTTAAGAGGCACCTTGTGGAATGAATGTGTCTTTTCAGTGCAGTCGTGCAGTTTTGAAATGTGTCTTTTCAGGAGAACCCGTCTTTTCAGTGTAGACGTGCAGTTTTTGACAGTTACTGTGAAACATCCGTCGTGATGTTTAAACATCCAGTGGGATGTTTAATATATTAGGTGGAATCTCAAACATTTCATAGTATGTTTACACATTACACGTGATGTTGAAACATATTAACTTATGTTTAAACATTCGATCTAATGTGTATACATCTCCACTGATGTTTAAACATAGTTCAAGATGTTTAAACATTTTGTTATATGTTTAAACATTGTGAAAGATGTTTGGAACAGACTCAAGTGCGATCAAACATTTTATATGGAACAAGGAAGCAGGCAAAGCATGAGAAAACAAGACACACCTTAATAACTTAATACGAACATAAATAAAGGATTGTCTAAATAGAGATTACATATTAAAGGATTGTCTAAAAAGAGGTTCAGAAATTCAACAACAAAGACCCAAATAAAAGGATTGTTCAAAGCAGCAGCTAAACACTTGTGGGATCGTTCTGACTTGGTCTTGTAACTGTTGGGCAGGTAGTTTTTTTTGTGGCCAAGCTTTTTGCAAATCCCGCATTTGTTTCTCCTCTTTTTGAATCGCTCCCCAACGGATGGAATTCTCTTCATCCTCCTTCTTCCACGGCCAAGTTTCAAGTAAGGGCTAGGTAATTTCCATTCCTTCAGCTCATGAGGACAGTCATGCCAACATTGTTCATCCGGAACTGGATAGATTGGTTCGGCATATGCAAGCAAGTAGGAATCTACATAATAATATGGCGACGTGTATTCATAGATTTTCCTCCCAATCTCATCTGGATACTTCAACCTCATAGCTGCCATAGCATGTGGATAAGGTATCTTGTCCAAATCAAACCGCTTGTAAGTACATGTCCTGTTGTGTAGGTCCACCTCATAAGTCATATTTGTTGGACCTCCTCCTTTAACTTTGAAAAAACAGGTATTCACTCGATGCACCAAAAGCTTGCTGCCCAATAAATTGTTGGCTGTTATCACCTCCTCAATTAAAGGGACACAAGTGTTCGAACTGTACAAAAATTCCATGCGCCTATGAAGAAAATTTTCAGCATAGTTCTCGCTTATAGCATTGAAAAGCGCATCAATTGAAAATTCTTTGTGATTCCTGAACATTGAGTTAACCGACTCGGCAATGTTTGTGGTCATCACATTGAACCTACAATATTAACAAACAATAAACAAGAAATGCAGTCACACATACTGGAACATTCGTTAATATGTTTAAACATCCAACACTGTGTTTCAAACATCAACAATAATGTTTCAAACATCTAAGTATATGTTTGGTGTAATTCAGGTACCTGTTTCCAGGGAAGTGTGCTCTGCTCCACTTCTCAACCCCAAGATCAACCAGGTAGTTGGATACCCTCGGGTCAATTTCTTCAATTTCTTTCAAATGCTTATCAAACTGAGCAACCGTATACGCCTCCGCTGCGGTAATGTACTTACCAATTAAATCTCCACAATGAAAAGTCGTGCGGAGGTTCTCACCAAGGTGCCTCATGCAATAACTATAGTTAGCAAATGGGAAAACCTTACAAACAGCTTTTTCAATGCTTCTGTGCCTGTCGGAGATAATGCACAACTCATCATCGTCGGGGACTATTCCGACCAATTGCTCAAAAAAGAATTCGTAGGCGGCATCGCACTCTTTGTCAACTACACAAAATGCAAGAGGAAAGATGTGATTTTGAGCATCCTGACCGACAGCGGACAACAACACTCCACCATATGGACCCGTCAAAAAAGTGCCATCAACTGCCAGCACTTTTCTAATAGTCTTAAACCCCCTGATCTACGAACCGTAAGAAACAAAAAAATACAGAAACCTCCCTTGTTCATCAAGCTGTAATGCTATCTTGCTTCCTTCATTTGACTGCCGAATCATATAGCTGTATGCACCAAGAATGGCATAGCCATGTTCGGGTGACCCCCTTGCCAAAGACTTTGCAATGTTGCTGCCCTTGAGACACTTCCAATAGCTTATTTTGCAACCCAACTCTGCTAGAACTGCATCCTTGATTTCTTTGGTGGATGGTGCTTTTCCATCATGAAATCTGTTCTTCATGTACTCTCCAACAACATTGCACGTGGCGTGTGGATGATGGCTTTTAGAATGCTCAGAACCACAAGTGTGCTGGCTGTTGTAGACAGTGATATAAAACATGTCACAGCTCTTGTACTTCATGGCTCGAATCCACCAGTGGCAATTCTTGTCCACACATCTAGCACAAAATACATTCTTCTTATTCTTCACATACTGAAAATAGAAAGGCACTCTCACTGCAGCAAGCTTCAACAGCACAACCAACTCGCGCTTGTTCGTGAATGTTTGTCCTGTGTAGAAACCAGTGCCGTCCGGCCGAGTGTGGCTGCCTTGTGATAGTATTGAATCAGGAAACTGTACCTCATTATCTTCTTGGATTTCTTTTGCTTCTTCATCTTCTTCTTTCTTAGCCACATTCATATTTAGTGAAGCCTCCTCTGCAATGTCATCCAACCCATGATTTTGTTCATTAGAATTTTCAGTCCGAGGAACCATATTTACACGTAGAGTGGGCCTAGAACCAGATGCATCCACATCAGCCATAAAAAGAGAGACATCAATATCATTCCTAATGTGAGAGGGTGCAGTCTTTTGCTTTACAATGCTCAACAAGTACGTAATAGATAGATCCCTCGGATCATCAAGAATTCCCCAACTTTGAATGATTTTTTCAACCAGCTCATTATAAGTAACCTCCTTACTAACAAGAATAGGTCTACTCTCTTTCACAACGGGAACCCAAACAAAACTTTTAGCTTTCTCCACCCATTCGTCGAGATAATCAACTACCAATAATACGGGCCCCATTATTTGTCCTGAAGATACAAAGAGGGTCTAAATTAGATCCTTATAGCATAAATTTCATAATACAATTGTTTATAGAAGCCATATTCACAAAAAATGAAAGGTACTGCTTCAAACATTCTGTAAAAAAATTTACAGTGTTTACACATCGATACAAATGTTTAAACATTTTTTTAGATGTTTAAACATCATGCATGATGTTTGAATATCATTCAGGATTACTAAACATCATTGAGGTTGTTTAAACATTTGGACTTATGTTTAAACATCATGCATGATGTTTGAATATTTAGCATGATTACTAAACATCATTGAGAATGTTTAAACATACGCTCATATGTCTAAACATTTGCATTTATGTTTAAACATCCTCAATGATGTTTAGTAATCCTGATTTATATTCAAACATCATGCATGATGTTTAAACATAAGTCCAAATGTTTAATGGTTTAAACATACGCTTAGCATTAGCACATATGTTTAAACATATGATACGATGTGCACAAAAACATCAACGAGATGTTTAAACATCAACCATCTCGTCGACGGATGTTTGACCAGAAACCAAACCCAGTTCTTCAAAATTGTCAATCCGGTAGCTTTTAGCTTCAAATTAAATTTCTCGACTATAAAGTTAAAGAACACTTACCCGAGACCAAATGTGGCTGAAAATCCAAGGCGATTAGTTGAGATTCGTGTTGTAAATGGCTGAGCAAATTTTGACAATTCTCAAATTTTTTTGGAACAAATCTTTTGCAAATACACAATATACTTGGAAATAGTTGTTGAATCTACTTTGGGGAGCTGATAGTGAACCAAAAAATCAAAAAAAATGGCCGAAAACTCGCCGGAATCGGCGGAGCAGTGATGGGGGTGGTGGGGGATGGCGGGGGGGGGGGGGGGGGGAGCTATTGGGTGGGAAATTTTTTTTGCCATTTTGGGGGGAGTAAAATGAGGGTTTATTAGAGGGTGCAAAGTGTAAACTTAAAAACTTGAAGGTTAAGTTTGTATGCATCTTTTACCCAATTAACACTAATCCTAATGGAGGACCCTATACCTATTTTTTAAAACTTGAGGCCCTTTTCATTATTAAAAGACTAGCTTGGGACTTTTTTTAAACTTACCCAAGTTTTAAGTACTGCTTGGGTTTATTTTTTTTTTTTTTTTTTTTTTTTTTTTTTTTTTTTAAAGACAAAATTAGACTTCGGTCTTTCATCTTAGTAATAATTTGTAGTTAACATATTTGATCTTTGATTTATAACTGAAAATTTGATTTCTATTTGAACTTATGTATTTTTGGCCGTGTGAAAAAAATATTCTCCAATTTCTATTTACCCGACACTATGTCTTTATTAGTCTATTCATAGAAGAATACTTATTTTCATATTTGAAAACATTAACTTTAACTTTCCATTTAATCCTTAATAAAAAGATGGTACAACTTGTTAAAGACAACAATTTTCAAAAGTTTTTATTTATTATTAAATTTTTTGTTGAGGTAAATTATATCGCATAAATTGGATGGAATGAGTAATATGTTGGTCTTTAAACTTATAAGTCAGCATCACTATGGCGCCTGGCGGCCAAAGAGAGTATTTCCTGAAGTACAAATTTGGTCCAACAAACCAATAGAAGCCTAGAAGACTGAGAGGAATAAGGAGGTGATCCTTAACTAAGTGCTGCTACATCATAAATTGCTTACCTGTACCGAAAAGTCTCCCCTAACAATGTATTACGATTTTATATGTTTATTGAAAATGAAATTCACGAAACAGTGCTTATGTGACATAAAAGATATATTCATGCACAACTGGAGAAGATTGAACTAATCATGAATAAGCATAAGCCTCTATAGTTTCTCTTGTACATTCATTTCTAAAAAAAAACTAGTCACCTATGGGCTGACGAGTGTTGCATTATATGTGTCACTGGAAACTGTATGGCATGTAATTTGGTGCAGAAAGATTCACAGGTGTACCAACAACAGAAACAAGTGGTCCTGTTACAGGTTGTCCGAAGGTAGTTGCTTCATACATGCCAACTCCAAGGGGAGAAGCTAAGTTGGAGTTGATTGTTTGTTTGATCTTCCAGAAGAACCTCCAACTCCAGCACCAATTGTTTCACCAGTGATTGGAACTTATGCTACTACTATTGTATACTTCAATGTTTGTGTCGTCTAAGGACTTAGAGCAACTAAATCATCTATTTGAGAAAGATAGATAAAAGAAAAATTGTCTACAATGTCATAAACT
Source organism: Petunia x hybrida (assembly GCA_037355625.1). NCBI lineage: Eukaryota > Viridiplantae > Streptophyta > Magnoliopsida > Solanales > Solanaceae > Petunia > Petunia x hybrida. Next base: position 8,598,549 of record JBBBVM010000035.1, read on the forward strand.
CGACATATTCTTTCTTAATTCTTTTGGACCTTCAAGTTCTTTTCTTGTTATATTTCAGTATTAATTCTTGATAAGTAGTCCTCTATAGCAGTAGAGTTACAAAGAGAGATCATCTTCTTCTTTATTGTGCAATCCTCCTATCTGCAGTTTGTAGACCTTGGTTCTAACAACCAACAACTTAAGAAGTCTAATTGCTGAAAACCAAAATCCAGTTTCAGGAATCTTAAAGAAAAATGCTTTTTGGACGAAAAGGTGTTTCCAAGTCGTCCATTATCTGATCAATATTCTAGACAAAGACTGCTTAGTAAGTCCAATTGCTCCGAAGGAGACCTGTAATACACTGCCACTGAAATACCAATATTATCATGTCTTTTTCATAACATTTTGATGCATTCTGAGCTCAAACCTCAGAGAAATAAATGCTGCTTATATTCCATAATCAACAAGAGTTTCCACTTAAGCAATCATGACACTTGACATATGAAGACTTTGCTCACTCTTGACAAAGCCATACATGAAAAATGGTAGTGGTAATTGAATTAGAGACGCAAGTACCAGAAGTCAGGTGCAACTATGTAGACTCAAGAGACTACTCAAATTGCAACACCGAAAGAAATGTATCAGAAGTATCTGTGAAGTTATCAACATCTCTGTCATAAACACATCAGCTTCGAAATACTGATTACATTATCAACTAATCTGCAACCTACTAATCACAGAAGTACAAGCATTTTCTTAGCCATTTATATGGTTGATATACTCAAACGTGACACTGGATTAAAATAAACTACTTGCAGTAACCGCAAAACAGAAGATATGTACTCATGAGATTCTTATAGATTACAGCAAAAAGACATCTAGCTTAATTTTGTGCAGAGGTGACTAAAGCTGATCAATTACTGACCTATGCTCATCCTCTGTCCAAGCACTCCCTTTGCGGCGCTCCTGGTCTGCCCTTGTAGATTTACCTCCATCATTTGACTCACTATTTAAGCAGCCTGAGATCCCACTCTTCTTTCCTGTTCTTTCATCATCACCATGGCTCAAAAAACTGTCAAAAGAAGAGTTGTAGCAAGGCAAAGGCACATAACCAGACTCGATACGGCTCACATCATCGAGCAAGAGTTCATAATGATTCTTAACCTCTACTAAAGTTTTCCCTGGAACATCAGCTGCAATTCTTTCCCACCTATCTGCTGAACCCTCAGGATAAGTTGCCAAAGCATTCTCAAAAGCTATATCTTGCTCTCTACTCCATACAGAGCTTGTTGATTTAGCTACTGTCATCTAGCCTTCTTAAATGCACTATCAAGTTAAGTGTAACAGAAAAACAATCAAACAAGTGCTATAGCTAAGGCAATTGGGATGTGAGTTACTGCCTCAGAAATATACATGTATATATGCAAGAATATAATTGGGGGACTGAATTTTTAGAAACCATGTATCAGGCCAATGAGGTCACTGAGAATAAAAACAAAAGGATTCCAAAAATAGCAAAGTACAATGATGAGTAGCTCCAGTAAATATCAGTTGGAACCAAAAGGGAAAGAGATGCTGATGGATTCAGTGGTGGCTTTCATCCTAAGTAAAAAATTATACACTTTTGAATTGCTGAACTATGATGAAGAAAAAGGAACCAACTTTATTTAAGACCTTGAAAATATCTGAAACAAACCAAAAATGCATAAAAGGGGAGTTTTTTGGGATTACTATAAAAGAAAATAGATAGTTTAATTGGTACTTGGTTAATACAACTCAATGGTAATTCTATGAGTTAAGTGAAAGGGTCTGCACTGAATTGGTCCCTGCAAATAATCAACAGCCAAAAATGCCATCTTGATAACAACAGTTTTGCCAGTACAGGCCCACAAGAGAAGTATCTCTTTTTCTCCTCTTACTGAAGTAAAGTTAACCTTTTCCTCTACAGCACACAGAAAGTTGCATCATTCAATAAAGAACTAGAAATTTAAACAATTTCCAAAATCATATTCGTTAAAGATACATATCATGATGCTCATTATCTCAAGAAAATAACAGCCAAACTGCACCTTTGCACCTCATTTGGAAAAATACTCTTCAACAACAATAATAACATACCCAATGTGATCCCGCCTTGGCAAAATACTCTTTAGGTAAAAAAAATTCAATTTGCTCTAGAAATAAGTTAGAAACCAAAAGAAAGGAGGAAAAAAGCAAAAGGAAGTATATCTCACAAAATGGAAAAATATGTCCTTTTGATCAATTAAAAGCAAAGCAGTAAGTAATAGTAGTAGTTTCACAATTAAGTTCTTACCTACATGGTTTTCAGCTCACTGATTGGACAGATACTATGAAAGCGACAACATTTACTATGTCAACCACCATCAAAATGAAAATCGTTATTACTATGTAGGCTCTAAATACAACAACATTCTGATAGTTTATCCAATCAAAGAGCTCTAGAAGTACTAAATTTTTTCCAAGAAAATATTGAAGTACTTTAAGATTGTACCAATCAAGTAACTGGAAGAAAAGCAAACTATATATGGTCTACCAAGATCTTTCTTGATTTCTTCTCCACTGGCAAGGAGAGTGATAAGTGCAGCACTGAATTAATAATTGATATAAAAAGAGATATAGAAATGAAAGATATTAATGCTCCTCATTAGTAGGAGAAAACACTTGACTGCGTACACAGATAAATGGTGAGAAAATATAGTATAGGTACTTTGGCGCGACAAAATAATAGTTTAGGTACCACTGATAAAATTGACCCGAGACTATAGGGTGTGCTAATGACAACATTATCTGAACATGGAAACTAACTAGCGATAAGGTATTCACGAAGATCAACTAAATTATTCCATATACAGAATAGTTAAAAGATTCCTACATCCACACACTCAAGAGTCAACCCTCTATCCCCATAAAAAAAAGGAGAAAAAATATAAGAATTACGCCCACCTCTTCTTAATCCTTACTTTAAAGCTATGTTTAATGTATAGGATGATGGAGAAATTTGGGGTAACATCATAACCTTCCACCATTTCAATCTGATAGTTATGGATAATTGCAGCGGCGACAGCTTTCATTTGAGTGAAAGATACTTCTTTACCTAAGCATGTCCTAATTGGTCCTGCATTGAAAGAGAAGAACTTCTAAGATGGCTCATGTTTTACAGGTCCACGCTCTGATAACCATCTCTCTGGCTTGAATACGGAGGCATCCTTTCCCCAAATGGATTCCATCCTGCCCATTGTATACAAAGGAATCATCACTCTCATCTTGGGATGAACTTGGTGACCACTTGGCAGAATATCATGTTCTTGTGGAGTCATGTATTGTAATGGAACAGGTGGATATAGCCTCAATGTTTCACACAATGCAGCATGTAAGTACACTTCATTTTTCTACTCATCTGCCGTAAAAAGCCTCAATTTTTCAGCTTCTCTCGTTGGGATGATTGTTCTTAGTTCTTCCCTTATATTCTTCTCAACCTCAGGGTGTGCTGATGCAGAATTAATAAGGAGAAGAAAGCATTAGCTGACGTGGCAGAATTAGTTAGAGTTGTTATGAATTGATTTTAGGCGGACTTGTAACAACTTTTCCCGCCTAAAATCAATTCCTAACTAACTCTGCCACGTTAGCTAACTGCCAAGCCACGTCAGCGCCTTTCTCCTTCTTATTAATTCTGCATCATGTGTTAAAACCAGCCAAGTGAACCGAGTAAGACACGAGCTAACTCTATCACGCCCTGCGAACATGAAGTTTATTATGGTATCCCTCAAGAATTTGTTATCAAACTTCAACCCTGTTGTTGATCCTCCATCATTGAGTGTGCACGATATTAATAAGTCAAATCCCTCTTCTTCTTCCTTATGTTTTGCTCAATTCGTCATGTTTCATCGATATATACTTACCTATAATTGTGTCAAGGACTTCGACAGCTTTGCTTAGTTTCTTTTCTGGCCCAACTCCAAGCCATATTTGCAACTTCCACACACTTCCGGGAAATAAATGGCGTAAGAATATGACATCTTTACCATCATCCATGGCTTTTGAGAAGGGAACATCTGGGAGTTCAAGGGAGAGGCAACCAGGATCAAAACCTGTGACCAATTTACATGTTGTATCAAAGGCGAATCTCTTGAAAACGTCTAGCAAATCCAGAACTCTGCCTTCTTTAGCCATGAATTCAAGGATCGGAATCAAGCCCTTTTCGACCTTGTCCAGCTGGTTTTGACCAAACATGTGTGGAATCTACGATTAATGATCAATTCTCTAGCAAGTTTTCTTTGATTTCTTCCACAAATCCGCGCCTGAATTAAAAATACCATCACCTAAAGAATCAAAAATCTTCTTGAGTTCTGGCCCTTTCGGAAAATTTGAAAAGTTTGCAGTCATGATATAATGTACATTTGCAGGATCCACTGTAGCAAGAAGGTTCATGTTAGTAAACCAAAGGCCCTTAAGTAACAAAGTACTCCTACTTCGCGAAAGAAACTCAGTAGCCCATTCATGAATTCTATGAACATTGAGAAAAAGGCTTGGAAACGCTTCCGAGAAACGGGAAATTTCTTGGTAGGCCATTTTTATTACCTCCTAATGCCAAGAAAACGAGAAATCAAGATATTGCTACAAAGACATCAAGGTACCCAATAGAGGCAAAAAGAATTCTGAAAGCCATTTCATGCAATGTTTATTATTTTTGGAGTATACTTCATGCTTATGGACGACCCTCTACTTATTTTATATATAGGTTTCGAAATGGGAATATGTGCATAGCCATGGGGTAGGTACTGGCAAGAACCATTACCTTTCTTGACGGTATATTTTGTAATGTCAACCACAAGTGACGGTTCATATTTAGCCCAACAAACAATTCCATCCTGACGTTCTCATCATCTGATAGTCAACCTATGTTATAGATACCATGATAGGCTAGATAAACCAGAAGTTTTAAGAGTATTTCATTTCCTAACTATGGAATGTGGAAACTACAAAATGTCGATATATACACATATATTTAGTATATAATAATACCAATAATAGCCAACCCCTTTTACCATACAAACTGGAGTTTTAGGAAAGTACATATGGCAAGTATAAATGTCGTCATTGGTTCTTTCGATGACTTTAGTGCCTATAACTCTTAGAATAAAGTTTCTTGTGGAATTAGGTAACAACCAACAATTTTCTCGCGTTTTAGGGCTTCAGAGCTAATGTGGTAGCTGCTTATCCTACCATAATACACTCATTTTACTCCTCGTAATTCTGGTTGCAATAATATATCAAATGCAAACACATAAATCTAAGATGAGGTTTGGCGACTCTATGTAAGTATCTTTTTAATCGGAACTAAAAGGTAGTTTTTCGTGGTGATGCAAGATGTCTCACCACCAATGCCGAAATTGGGATTTAATGTTCATGGGTTCACAATATCATTGAATCACCAATTATTTATGATAATGTGTCCAAAATTTAATATTTTTATATGTTATGTAAATTTTATGACACATACAAAATCTAAGCCTAAAGTTATTGGGTTCAGCAAACTTCCAAATTCCACTAGCTACTTCTGTCACCGACTATTTATGATACCAAGTCCAAAATTGATACGAATGCTATAAAGAGTGTACAATGAGCTGAGGAATTGATACTAAAGGAGTTAGTTATAGGTAGTTATTTTCACTTTTCAGTATATATATTCAGTTTTGCACCATAGTTATTAAGTGAGCACTTTGATACCAACAATTTTCTTCTCTAATCTAAGAAGTCCACAAGTTAGTTAGAGTGAGTGGGGTCAGCAGCACCATCTCTCCCATGTGCTCTTCTCTTACTTTACCTTTATATAGTACATGTACAAGGCATTATATGATTATGAATGAGAATATATTTTATTTCTTATCTTAGCTTAGTCAATTTACTTTTCTTAGCTCAATTTCAGTCCAATTCCAGATCCGTCAGCTTGGATCTGTAACAGTGGTATTAGAGCTAGTGACCTGCCATGTGGATCGTCAATGTCGGAGATCAGAGAGGTGAGGAACATCTTGGATAAGATGTCGTCGGAGCTAACTAGTTTTCAGAAAAGACAGGACCTGTTAGAAGCCACTAATGAAAAGATGTATAGGGAACTTAAAACCACCATGCATTCAATCAGAGAAGTCGATCGAGGCAAGGGAATTGAAAGCAGGGACGGAGGGTCTGGGATCTACACTCCTTCTGGAAACCCTATGTTGTATGCTGGATTATCACCAGCAACAAGGACACCAACTAGTGTTGCTGGATAGAACAGTAACCACAGAGGTAATACTTACCCTTCTATGGAAAATCCCCATATTTCATCAGCTGTAATTAAACCAGGGCGTAACCCGACGTATTCAAGTCCGTCTGCATCACTTGTTCACAATCCACCTACATATACTACTCTCACAGCTCCATCTGTAGCTTATACACAGTTACCACCCCTTCCACCTTTACCCACATCCTTCGTTCCGAACTCTATCTATCCTACTAATGTACCCCAATTTACCAATCCCACTTACACCTCTAATTTACCCCAGATGCCAACCCCATTCTACTTTTAGAACCCCCAGCAGTTCACTGCAACACACAATCACCAGTCATTTACTAGACTTTCTAAAATTGAGTTCCCTAGGTTTAATGGTACTGATTTCGAATCCTGGTTGTATAAAGCTGAACAATTCTTCTCTTTGGATGAAATACCAGTGTATCAGAAGGTACATGTTGCATCCATATATTTGGATGGCATAGCCATTACGTGGCATCAAGAATACCTTAGAAGTAGGCCTCATCTACCCTTTCCTACTTGGGAGGAGTATGTATATGCTATGTCTGATAGATTTGATGTGAACTATGAAGACCCTATATCTGAATTAGTTAATATTAAGCAGACTAGCCACAGGCACTGTGGTTGAGTATCAGGAGAGGTTTGATAAAGTGATGACTAAGTTTAATATGCCAAATGAACATGCTATAGGGGCTTTTATTGGCAACCTTAAGCCTGAATTGAGAGACACAGTCAGATTACACAAGCCTTACTCTTTACCTATGGCTTACCAGGTGGCTAGGATGGTAGAATCTGCTTTGAACCTTCAGAATAAAGGGCAAAGAACATCTTCTCATTCTGTTCCTGTGAGAATGCAGACTCAGACCAATGCTTATTACCCAGAAACTTATCCACCTAAAAATCAGAACAGACTCATGACAGATAGAAACAAAAGGAGGCAGCTGACTCCTGCAGAATTGAATGAAAAAAGGGCCAAGGGCCTATTTTATTTCTGTGATGAGAAGTTCCATGTAGGGCATGAATGTAAATCTACTAAGCAGTTGTATCTGTTGGAAGTAGAGGAAGGAGAAGAAATGGAAGTCATGAGAAGTGAAGAAAGGGAAGTGCTACCAGAAGTAGTAGAAGATTGTGTCATCTCCTTAAATGCTTTGAATGGAGCTATGTGTTTTCATACCCTGAGAGTTACTGGCTATGGTGAAAAGAGAGCCCTGAACATATTGATTGATACAGGGTCAACTCATAACTTCATTGACTCAACAGTAACTAAGCAATTAGGGTGCCAAGTGGACCAAGTTAGTCCTCAAGAAATTAGTGTTGCTGATGGAAACACTATACATACATCTGGAATGTGCAGGGCATTCTCATGGTTACTGCAATGAACTGTGTTTACTGATGATTTCCTGTTATTGCCTTTAGGAACTTGTGACATGGTTTTGGGAGTGCAATGGTTGTGCACCTTGGGTGACATCAAGATGAACTTTGGGAATTTAACAATGGAGTTTGCATATCAAGGAACATCCCATGTGTTGTAGGGTAATGCCACTAAGTTCAGAACAATGGATGCCAAAGCCTTAAACAAGGCTCACAAAGGGAACCCACGGCTTTTTATGATCAAGGTCAAGTCAGCAGGGGTGCAGCTAACAACACCAAGCAGCAGCACAACACCACTCCCTGGAGCTATTCAAGATTTGTTGAGTGAGTATAGCTGCTTGTTTGAGGAACCTAAAGGGTTACTGATGTTTTCCATTTTATGCCTATATTTCCTTAATATTTCCTTACGTTTGGATACTTTATTCGCGCGTTTTCTAGTTAATGAATGTGATTTTGCACTGATTTTATGTCGTATGATTGTAGGTTGTTATGAAGTGCAATTGGAGCTTTAAAGAGCATGATCGAGCAAGAAAAGATTGGATTTTGATTGAGGATTGGATCGAGCACACGAAGGCATGACACGACGCGAGCTGCAGACGAAGGAAGCAGGAAAATGGCCTGGCACCATAGGTGGCGCGGGGCGCCCCAAAAGTGCCCAGCCTTCTGGCGCGTTTTTCAGCGCGGAGCGTGGCTAAGGCACTTGGATTTCGAGGAGTTCTGCTTGTGTGCGCGCGTTCGGGGGCGCGGGGCGCCAGCTACAGCGCCCCTGGAGCGTTTTTGGACTTCCTATTTCGTCTAGGCTTAGGTGTAACTTATTACTAGGCCTTTGTAAACCCTATAAATACTCTTTTACTTAGTTTTTGATAGGAGTTCAGACTTTGGAGCAAATTGGAGAGCTCATAACACCTTGAACAAGGGTTTTTCTTCCTTCCATTAATCTATTACATCATTATTTCATTATTTCATCAAATCCTTGTGTTGTTATTATGAGTATGCGTGGCTAATTCTTACATTCTAGGGTTAGAGTATTTCATGAAAGTTGATGTTTGAAGATGGAATTCCATATATTGAATCCCATAACGGATTGCTTATTCTTTCTTGATTTCACTTGTGTAATTGTCAGGGCCCGATAATTATGCATTATCTATGGTTTTTAGATTGAACTCGAAAGAGGGAATTTATGAATGCAATAAGAAAGAGTAGGGCTAGATTGTGAACCGGGGCATCGGGGAACCAATTTGTGAGTAGGATAGACATATACTTTCTCGCCTAGCTTAACTAATTACAGAGTTCGTTAATGCGTGTACGTGATTCAACCCATAGACATATAGGGATTGAAGTAGCCTGCATAGACCGTGAAGAATCGAAAGATTTTCACGGGTACATTTAATCTGTTAGTTAGTAATTCGGGATTTGAGAAGTGGAATCAATTGAAAAACTCAACTGGATTGTTCGTAACTCTGACCCTGGACCGTCTCCTTAATATTGTTTACGACCAACGTTTGCTCTATTGTTTGACTGAATTTCCAGCATTTTAATTATTTCTCTTAGTTAGTAAAAATCTCAACCATTGGAAAAAGATCCCTGAATAGTGCTTAAGAAATTATTTGCTAGAATTCAGTCGTAACAATAGTCATTGTGGGAACGATACTCTACTTATCACTTTATTACTTGTCGACCACGTATACTTGCGTGTGCGTTGGGAGCAACAGTTACCTCCCACCAGGGGCACTTTTGATCATCACATTGCATTACAGTAAGGCAGTAAGCCTGTAAACAACAGCCCTTACAGATACTCACCAGTGCAGAAGGATGTTATTGAACAAATGGTAAAAGAGATGTTAGAGCAGGGAATAATCCAGCACATTTATAGTCCCTATGCTTCTCCAGTGTTGTTGGTGGGGAAGAAGGATGGAACTTGGAGACTATGTGTGGATTATAGAGCATTGAATCAACTGACCATTAAAGATAAATTTCCCATTCCGTTGATTGAAGAACTGCTGGACGAGCTAGGGAGTTCGAGCATTTATAGCAAGATTGACCTGAGAGCAGGTTACCATCAGATCAAGATGGCACCAGATGATGTCCACAAGACAGTATTTAGAACTCATTCAGGCCATTTTGAGTACCTAGTCATGCCCTTTGGGTTGACTAATGCACCATCCAGTTTCCAAAGCCTCATGAACCACATCTTCCAGGAACACCTAAGGAAAATTATCTTAGTGTTCTTTGATGATATCTTGATTTTCAGCAAATCTATGGAAGAGCATGTACAGCACCTGAAGACCACTTTTGAGATCTTAGTACAGCACCAGTTGTATGCCAAGCAGTCTAAATGCATATTTGCAGCAACAGAAGTGGAGTATTTAGGGCATTTTATCTCAGCTAAGGGGGTGGCAACAGACCCCAGAAAAATTCAAGCAGTGCAAGAGTGGCCTATTCCCAATAATAGTAAAAAAAAAATCAGGGGCTTCCTAGGCTTGGTTGGGTACTACAGAAGATTCATAGGAGTTTATGGTGCAATCAGTAAACCTCTAACTGATCTCTTGAGGAAGGATGGATTTCATTGGAGTGACAAAGCAACACAAGCTTTTAATAAGCTAAAAGAAGCCCTCACTTCAGCCCCAGTATTAGGATTACCTGATTTTTTTTCTGAATTCATCATTGAAACTGATGCTTGTGACAATGGCATTGGAGCTGTACTCATGCAAAAAGAACACCCTTTAGCATATCTGAGCAAAGGTCTGACAGGTCAACAGCAGGCTCTCTCTGTGTATGATAAGGAGCTGCTAGCTTTGGTATTAGTAGTGACTAAGTGGAATCATTACTTGCAAGGCAGGCCCTTTACTGTCAGAACAGATCAAAAATCCTTAAAATACTTGTTAGAGCAAAAGTTATACACTGGTTCACAACTTAAGTGGATCACTAAGTTAATGCAATTTGACTTTGTGATTGAATACAAAAAGAGGAAGGAGAACAAGGCTGTTGATGCTCTTTCCAGAATGCCTGTTGGAGAGTTAGCTGCTTTGTCCCTTTCTACTGCTAAGGCCAATCTCTTAGCTATGATCATGAAAAGTTGGGAAGAAGATGCTGAATTAGTTGACATTATACATCAGCTTCAAGGAGGAAATGAGATCAAGGGGTATTCTTTTCTCCACAACCAGCTAAGGAAGGATGGAAAACTAGTAATGGGAAACACTGGACAACTTAGGGGTGATATCATCCAGCTTTGGCATGATTCACCAGTTGGAGGTCACTCAGGGGTCGAGAACACTTACAGGAAGCTATCTGCTCTATTTTACTGGAAAAGAATGAAGGAAGAAGTGGCTATCTATATAAAGAAGTGTGCCACATGCCAGAAAAGTAAGACTGATCTCTCTCCCTACCCAGGATTACTGCAGCCTTTGGCTATACCTGTGAATGCTTGGTCTAGTATCAGTATGGATTTTGTGGAAGGATTGCCCAAATCAAAGGGGAAATCAGTCATTTGGGTCATTGTAGACAGATTAACTAAGTATGCCCACTTTGTTGCTCTTTCTCACCCTTATTCAGCATCTGACATTGCTAAATTGTTCATGGAACATGTGTTTAAGTTACATGGAATGCCTGAAAATATAGTGAGTGACAGGGACCAGTGTTCACTAGCAGACTATGGCAAGAACTCTTTGCTATTCAAGGAGTAACTTTGAACACTTCTACAGCTTATCATCCTCAGTCTGATGGTCAAACTGTGGTGGTAAATAGGTGCTTAGAAACTTATTTGAGGTGCTATTGTGCTGATTCTCTTGCTGATTGGTCTCAATTCTTAGCTTATGCTGAATGGTGGTACAATACCACCTTTCGCTCCTCCATACAGACCACCCCATATGAGGCCCTCTATGGCCAACCACCTCCACTTCATCTACCTTACTTGTCTGGGGAATCTGAGTTAATTGAAGTGGATAGGGAACTATTAACCAGGGAGTTCAAGCTGCATTTGTTGAAATACCATTTCAGAGGGCACAACAAAGAATGTTGGATCAGGCTAACAAACATAGATCAGATAGAACTTTTGAGGTGGGCGATTGGGTGTTTGTGAAGATACAGCCTTATAGACAGATCACCATGTCTAACCAGCACTTCAACAAGCTTTCTTTCAAATACTATGGGCCCTATCAAGTGCTACAGAAAGTAGGCAATGTAGCCTACAAGATGGCATTGCCTGCACAGCTTTTACTACATCCTACATTTCATGTCTCACTGCTTAAACCTTGCTATGCACTGCCTGATAACATTACTCATCCTCCAGTCTTGGATTTAGCTAGCCCTTATTGTCCTCAACCAGCTAAGATATTGGACAGGAGGATGATCCAGAAAAGAAATAAAGCTGTGGCTCAGCTGCTCATACAATGGGACAACTTAACTCCAGATCATGCCACTTGGGAAGATGCTACTGCACTTAGAAGAAGATTTCCAACATTCCTTCCTTGAGGTCAATGAAGTTCTTAAGGGGGAAGAACTGATACGAATGCTATAAAGAGTGTACAATGAGCTGAGGAATTGATACTAAAAGGAGTTAATTATAGGTAGTTATTTTCACTTTTCAGTATATTCAGTTTTGCACCATAGTTATTAAGTGAGCACTTTGATACCAACAATTTTCTTCTCTAAGCTAAGAAGTCCACAAGTTAGTTAGAGTGAGTGGGGTCAGCAGCACCATCTCTTCCATGTGCTCTTCTCTTACTTTACCTTTATATAGTACATGTACAAGGCATTATATGATTATGAATGCGAATATATTTTATTTCTTATCTTAGCTTAGTCAATTTACTTTTCTTAGCTCAATTTCAGTCCAATTCTAGATCCGTCAGCTTGGATCTGTAACAAAAAATTAATATTTTTACATATTTAACAATTTTTTTGACACATACAAAATTTAAGCCTAAACTTATTGGGTTGAGCGAACTTCCAAATTCCACTAGCTACCTCTGCCCTTACTCACAAGTCAGATTCTTAATGTTGATTCTTATAGATGCCATGAAAATAATATTTCAGTGGCCACTACACTTTCTTTTGATCTCTCTCAAGTAAGTCACCCCTATTAATGTCAATAATGTTAATAGAAAGTTGTACGAAAGAAAGACTTTTGCAATAAAAAAATTGACAAGTCCTTTCTATACCATATACCATCATATAAAATCATTAGCGGAATTGTAGGGTCAACAACGTGGGTTTGTTTCCATCTTGCTAACTAGAATATATTCGGAAATATAACTAAGTTGGGAATATAATATTTCTCTATTCTTCAATACGTACTAATTTTCATGCAGTTACGATTATCTTCTGACAATGTGAACATGAATCATGTGATATATCAGCCCTATTATTGTTAATAATAATTTGTTAAAAGAAAATTGTTCTAAAGAAAGACTTTTGTAATTAAAAATGACGAGCCTTTCTTATATCGTCCTGCCTTGTAAAATCATTTGCAAAATAATTGGGTCAACAACGTGACCATAATTGTTTCCAGTTGAAAGTATAAAATTTTCGATTTTTTCTGTATTACTCTTATATAATTGCGACTAGCTGTTCGCCAGCCTCTGTTTGATCTCTTTGATACTTCCTGAACTACATAGCTCAAGTCTTAAGTTCGTAATCTAAAATTGTATGGAAATGTGTAAAAAAAAAAAAAAAAAAAAAAAAAAAAAAATTAAAAAAATTAAAAATTGTCACTCAAATAAAGTGAGGGAGATATGTATGGGCCTAAATCGGTTTAGGATCACAAATTGAATTTGGGTTAGAATTTAAGCAAATCTTCGTATCAAAGTCAGGAAAATGCAAGAAATAAGCGTAAAATGCGAGAAAGTAGCTTGTTTTCAATATATCGTAGTGAACACAAAATTTGGCAGAGTTTCTGTATATATTTCTCAATCCGTACAATACAAAATGAAGTGTTATTTATAGATTCAAGAGCCTAGCCCACGTTTCCCATGTCTGGTAGTGCGCAAACCTACGTTCTGAGTGCTCATTAATGGAGATAGTGGGCTGCAGTAGTGGGCTGCAAAGCCGCTTGAACCGAGGCGCTTCACCGAGGTACAAGTACATGGCCTCGGTGATAGGGCCTTGCTGTTCGACCGAAGTGAATGTCGCCGAAGCTCAGCTTGTGGCTCGCCTTCGGTGGCGACATCGATTTTCGATTTCGGTAGTTCAGTTTTCGCTTTGACCTTCATCCTTCGGAACATCGGTTCGGTTTTCCTTCGGTTTGTCATGCCGAGGTGCTATCCGAGCACGTTAGTTTTTGCCCAATACAGATAGTCTCCCTACTCCTTGGTCAATTACCAAAGTTACCGAGGAGTGGAGTGATATTCCGCGGGAAAGTGACGTGGCTTGATCTTATCCAAGCGTTTCAAATTTTGTCAATGGTTCGCATCTCTTCAGATTACTATTCATTGACACGTGTCGCTCGTCTGCTGGTTGATCGAACAGTCACACCGCTTTATTTGTTTCTCCCAATGTTATAATGATGACTTACACCACTTGTCTCTTTGACACCTATAAATATTCCCTCAGCGGATTTCTTTCTTCACTTTCAACACTTGCGATCAACAGTAACCAAAAGAAAAGAAAGCCTTCATTTCATCTTGATCAGTTCTTGCCTTCAAAAGACCTTAAACTTTTAGCTTTGTAACCATGTCTGCAACACATTCTAGACAAGATTCAAGCGACTCTGGTGAGAGAGCGACGATTTCCCGCTACGCCGCCGCCATATTTAGCGGTGATTTTATCATCACCGTGCCGACGTTATAGGTAGTAGAAGCGGAGGGTGGTGGTGAGGTGACCTCGAGCGCTAGTGGCTCCAAGCGGTGCAAGGAAAGGGCCAGGCGTGACACTGTCGCGATAAGTGGAGATGCCAACGCTGAAGGTGATGATGTCATCCTTGATGACGACATAGTGGTAGGTGGAGCTGATGATGTTACCCATAGGGATGACGATGCCGAGGGCGAAGGCGAAGAGGACGCCGAGGCCGAAGTTGAAACTGGGGGTGAACTGCCCTCAACCGAAGGTGGGCTTAATGCCGAGGTGGGACCTTCGGGCCCTGCGATTCCCCTCGAGCAAGAGCTCGAGCCTCATCAAATTATCCCCTCACATTTTGATAACAGCAAAGACCTCAAGCTGCAAGTGCAATCTACTGATCAAGAGGAGAAGAATAGGAACATACCGGTAAACACAACGCCGACTCGCATAACACAAGCTCATATTGAGCGAGTTCGGAGGGATTGTGGGTTTGGGCCCGAGGTGAAGGTGATTATCCCTGACCCAACTAGTAGAGTTTGCCAGCACATGGAGGGGCTGTCCTTTGCATACAATTACCCTTTTACCCTCGGTTTTACCCTGCCTGTTCACAGGATTATAGACAAATTCTGCTGAGCGTACAACTTGTGCTTGGCTCAGCTAGGCCCCGACGTCTGGAGGGTGGTTCAGTGCATAGATTGGCTGAGCACTAAAGCCGGGGTGGATTTCACCTTGCAATACCTCATCTCCCTCTATTATCCTTACTTTCACAAAGCCGGGGTTATGGCTTTAAACAACCGAGGCAAATACGCGCTCCTCTATAAGAGTGAAGACCATGGGGACCGAGGCTGGAGTGACCGCTATGTCCTTTTGGAGACCGGCGCTTTGTCTGCCGAACCCAACTTCCCAGAGAAGTGGAACAATACACGTAAGTGTTCCCTCGCTTTTTATTTCTTCCTCGGTGGTCATCCATGTTTGTTAACCCCGCTCTATTTTTGTTTTTCAGCCAACAAGGTCGCTATCGTTCCTCCCGCGGGGTTAACCGAATGGGTTAGAGCTGTGATAGGGGCTCGTGAACATTCAGCCCGAACGTAGATGAAGATGGCTGCTGACTTTTGTTGGCAGTGTAAGAGGCACGGTAAGTTTTCTGTGGTATTTCATTTGGTTGTTTTGGAGCTTTTGCTTCGATTGCTAACTTTTCTTTCCTCGGTGTTAGGTTTTCTAAATCGTGTTGTCAACACGAAGAAGGATAAAAAGAAAAAAGGAAAAAGCAAAAAGAAGGATGATGAGGATACCGAGTCAGATGATGAGCTGGCTTCGGTGGCCGGTTTAGCTGGAGACTTGAAAGAACTTAAGGCTTCAAAGCCTTCAAAGGCTTCAAAAGGATCTTCGGGCCAAGGGTCCTCAAAAGGTAAACTTCATCCTCGGTTAACTCGCTGGTTGTTGCTTTCCTTCATTTCCTTGCTTAAAATTCTCCTATGTTGACTTTCGTAGGTGTGAAGAGGAAAAGGGTGGTTTCCAAGAAACCCTCTCGTTCCGTACATCCTCGCACCGAGGTGGCAGCTTCTCCCGGGCCCGAAGTGATGGGGGAAATGCGTCGAAGGCTGATTGATGACCCTGACGTTGCCGCCGGGGACTTACTAGCTCGAAGGGCGACCGAGGTCGTGGACCTTGAAGATCAGGAGCAAGACTCCGAGGCGGCTGTCGCCAAGGCTAGAGGAAAAGCCAAAGTTGGGCCTGCTGCTGGTGAGAAGGGGGCTGAAGTTGGCGCCGTTCGGGCGCAATCTGAACCCGCGAGGATTTCATCTTCGATAGGGTCTTATCGAAAGCTTGAGGTGCCAAATTCTTCGAATTTGTTGGTTCCGAGGAGATATATTAAGTCTTATGCCCTTGCTCGGCCCAGAAGAAGATAAAGTTGTGCAGCCGTTTCCCCCAGCTCAACTAGCTAGCACTCTCGCCTCCAATGCACTCAGATTAAGCTTTGATTTGCTCGATTTCCATTCCTCTTCGGGGTGTTTATTCATGCTGATCCTCAATGATTTTTCCCCAGGGGTTTATTCTATCGTTGAGGGCTATTGAGCTCGAGGCCATGAGGGCCGAGGAGGTGCAGCACGTGGCTTATGCTTGGGACAGGCAAAAGGATAGCTTCAAAGCGCAAATAGCTGAGCTGAAGGTCAAATTGTCCAAGTCTCAGTCTGATCTTCATGAAGCCGAAGCGACTGCTGAGGCAAAGATTAAAGCCTTCGGTGACGGCTTCCAGATTGAGCGCTCGAGGCTAGAGGCTGAGGTTGCAAGACTAAATGCCGAGCTGACTCAAGCGAAGGGCAAGTCCGAGGAGATGGCCAAGAAGCACGACGAGCAGCTGAGAAAGCATGTACTTCATATTCAGAAGTTGGAGGGTGAGACCTCCAAACTTTCAGCTCGTGAGGCCGAGGTTGAAGCTCTTCGAGACGAAATCGCTGATCGCAAGGAAGAGCGAAGATCAAGGCCAAGAGAGCGGAGCTAGATAGGCAATGGGTTGTTATCAAGTCTCGGCTGAAGCTGCTCAAGCAGTGTCGCGCTAGCGAGCTCAACTTGGAAGAAGAAATTGCTAAAGCCGAAGAGAAGGCAGCAAAGGCCCAAGCTATCATTGATGACCTCCCCTCAAGTGAAGCCTCGAGTGATAATGAAGATGAAGAAGATGCCGAGGGGGACTCCGAAGAGGGAGGTGACGCCCCCGAGGATTAGACTTCTGTTTACATTTTCTGCTTTCATGTAAGCCCTCAGGCTCTTTTGTTCATACTTTGGACTTTCGGGTCCTTTTAATGTATAAATTTGCGTCCTTCGGGCCTAATGGAATGAATTTATGCTTTTTATCTTAAATGTTAGTTTTTGCATGAATCGAACATTTAAAATTGATAGCTTGCTTGCAAGACTTAACTCAATCAAACCGATGCAAACTTAGAACGACGTCTCATTCTCGAGCCGATGCATTTAAAGTGCAACTTCGAAGTGCAAGATTGTAGAAACAAATAGATGTGAAATCAAGTTTATTTTATTGATAATATCAACGAGCCAAGATTGGCTTTTTACATAGGCCTAGGTCAAAGTAAACCTTGGGCGCAAAAATAAATTGACAACATGCTACTATCGGGCGTAATTACAATATATTAAACTATTCCTCGGGTAACAGTCCCCGGTTACCGAATAGATAGGCTTCGGTTGGGAGGCTCAGTGTCGACCTCGGTTGCAAACCGCCCCTTACTCCCCCCCCAGTGTTCGGGTGTGAATCTTGATGAAGATCCGAGCTTTGGAAATCGTTTCATCCGCTTCCTGAAAAGGTCAAGCAAAATGAAACGAGGAGCAAGTTAGTACATTTCAATGGAAGCCCTAGGAGCGTTTTTCGGCTCGAGGCTGGATGTAAGTTTTAAGTCATCGAGGAATGCTTACCTTGGTATCAGAAGTAGTACCGCTTTAAATTGGAGATGTTCCAATTTAGGGGTTCGGGCATGCCCTGCAGATCTTCAATTTGATAAGATCCTTTCCCAGCAATTGCCTTGAATCTGTAAGGTCCTTTCCAATTTGCGACGAGCTTTCCCCCATTTTCTTCCTTTGTTGATTGGTTCGTAGACTTCAGCACATAATCGCCAACTTTAAAATCTCTAAGTTTGGCCTTCCTATTGAGATATGCTTCGATCTGCCTTTTTTGTGCAACCATCCGAACCAAAGCCAACTTTCTTTTCTCCTCGAGCAAGTCCAATTCTATGCGCATGGCTTGCTGATTCGCATCCTCGGTGGTGTGAGCGTACCGAAGACTTGGTTCGCCCACTTCCACGGGGATAAGGGAGTCCATACCATAAGCAAGTGAAAGAGGAGTCTCGCCGTTGCTGTTCTTTTCTGTTGTCTGCATGGCCCATAACACGCCTGGCAACTCCTCGGGCCAAGGACCTTTTTTCTCATCGAGCCTTTTCTTGAGATTTTCGATTATGATCCTGTTCGAAGACTCAG
Organism: Petunia x hybrida; assembly: GCA_037355625.1. Taxonomy (NCBI): domain Eukaryota; kingdom Viridiplantae; phylum Streptophyta; class Magnoliopsida; order Solanales; family Solanaceae; genus Petunia; species Petunia x hybrida. The sequence continues at coordinate 8,616,967 of JBBBVM010000035.1, forward strand.
CTTGGCCATTGGCACTTAGATGATAGGGGGTCGAAGCAATTTTTTTGATCCCCTTGTTTGAAGAAATCAGTGACGGCTGCTCCCATGAACTGTTTACCATTGTCGCAAGCAATTTCCCTCGGGACACCGAACCTATAGATGATGTTCTTCCTAATGAAATCGATTACTTGTTTCTTTTTAACCTCGGTGAGAGCTCCTGCTTCCACCCATTTAGTAAAGTAATCAGTTAAAACGAGGATGAACCGAACACCACCTTTTCCTTTTGGTAAGGGGCCAACAATATCCATCCCCACTTCATAAAATTCCATGGTGACACGGCTAAATGTAGGGGTTCGGCTTGTTGATAGATCATTCGTGCGTGGCGTTGGTACTTATCACATTTTTGCACGAAGGCCTTTGCATCTGCGCTGATGGTGGGCCAATAATACCCAGCTCTTAGTAATTTGCGCACCAAAGACTTTCCCCCTGAGTGATTGCCACACTCGCTACCTCGGCCATCACATATCTAGCCTCGTTCGGACCCAGGCATTTGGCCATCGGGCCGCAATACAATCTCTTATACAAATTACCCTCGATCATATGGTATGAAGCCGCTTGAGTCCTTAACTTTTTGGCCTCCTTTTTATCTTGAGGGACAGTCCCCGAGTCGAAGTAAGAGATGAACTTACTCCGCCAATCCCATTTGTGGTCCACCGAGTTGACCTGCAATTTTATCTCTCTCATCTGTGCAGATAGTAACCGAACCACCGAATCAGTCCCCGAGTGGGCTTCATCGACTGCCGAACCCAAGTTCGCCAGGGCATCATCTTCGGTATTTTCCTCCCGAGGCACTTGTTTAATTCGCCATTCTTGGAATTGGGCCAAAATCCTCTGTGCTCGGTCCAAGAATAGCTGCATTCTGGGCTCTCGAGTCGTGTATTCACCGAGCACTTGATTTACCACCAGCTGCGAGTCACATCTCAGCTCAATTCTTTCCACCCCCATTTCTTTAGCCAACTCCAAGCCTGCTAGAGCCGCTTCGTATTCGGCCTCATTGTTGGTCACTTTTTTGAACCGAACCGAGTGCCTGATTTTCTCCCCGGTGGGTGCTTTCAACACTATGTCTAATCTCGAACCCTTGTAATTAGTTTCCCTATCGGTGTGAAGTATCCATAGCCCCGAAGCTGTTCCTTTCGATATTGAGTTCTCTTTTTCGGCTTCGGGCAGAATCCCAACACTAAAATCAGCTACGAAGTCAGCAAGACTTGGGATTTGATGGCTGTTCAGGGTTGATAAGTGATGTCATACTCGCTCAATTCTACCGCCCATTTTGATTACCTCCCCGATAACTCAGGTTTATGCAATATACTTCTCAAGTGTGGGTACCTGGTCTCAGCATCGAGGAGTGTCTTGATCACATAGTAGATGGGCTGTTGCTTGCCATCTTCCTCCCGAACCAGCACCACGCTGACTGACACCTCGGACACAGCCAAGTAAACTAGCAAGGTTTCACCATCCTTTGGCTTGGCGAGCAACGGCGTGTTAGCCACGTAGCGTTTTAAATCTTTCAGCATTTCTTTACACTCCGGTGTCTATTCGAAGTGATTGTTCTTCCTCAAAACAGAGAAGAATTTGTGGCATCGCTCCGAGGACCTTGAGATGAATCGACTCAAGGCAGCGATTCGGCCAGTTAAGCGCTGAACCACTTTCACTCCGGTCAACTCTTCGGGGATTTCCTCGATGGCTTTGATCTTATCTGGGTTGGCTTCGATCCCTCGTTCAGAGACAATGAATCCCAAGAATTTGCCCGACCCTACACCGAAGGCACACTTCTCAGGGTTCAATTTCATGCCATATTGCCTCAGAACAGAAAAAGCTTCTCTCAGATGATTCAGATGATCCTCCATTCGAATCGATTTGATGAGCATATCATCTATGTAGACTTCCATAGATTTTCCAATATACTCTTTGAACATGCGACACACCAACCTCTGGTACGTCGCCCCAGTATTTTTCAAATCGAAGGGCATCACTTTATAGCAGAAGGTACCTCGGTCGGTGATGAACGAGGTTTTCTCTTCGTCCTTCGGGTCTATGAGGATCTGGTTGTAGCCCGAATAAGCATCCAAGAAGGTTAATAGTTTGTGTCCAGCCGTGGAGTCTATTAACCTGTCTATTTGTGGCAATGGGTAGGAGTCTTTGGGGCAAGCCTTGTTCAAATCAGTGTAATCTATGCACATCCTCCACTTGCCATTTTTCTTTGGTACGACGACCATATTAGCCAACCATTCGGGATATTTTACCTCCCTTATGAAACCATTTTCTTGCAACTTTGTGGTTTCATCTTCGATCGCTTTCTTTTTAACCCCGGCGTGAGGTCTTTTCTTCTGCTTCACGGGGGTGAATTTTGGGTCTACATTCAGCTTGTGGATCATGATCTCCGGATCGATACCAATCATGTCTGAGTGAGACCAAGCGAAGCAATCGTTGTTGGACTTTAAAACTTCAATAATTTCTTTCTTCGACTCCGGGTCCAACTCCGAGCCTACAAATACCTTTCTTTCAGGGAAATATTTCAATAAGGCGAAAGATTCCAATTCCTCAATAGTGGAGTCCTCGGCTTTTTGTTTCCGAGGCTCTTGAATGCACACCGGGATCTTTTCAACTTCCCCTCGGAAGTCCTCCTCGCTTGACCCCAGTTGCGTTAGATGCTATTGTTTTGGCCCGGTCGGGGCGACTCCACTTCTCAACTCAACCGAGTAGCACTCTCTTGCTACTCGTTGCTCCCCCTTTATTGATCGATCCTACCAAGGCGTAGGGAATTTGATCACTTGATGCAGCGTGGAGGGAACAGCCTCCATGGAGTGGATCCATGGTCTGCCGAGGATCACATTGTATGCTATGTCCTCGGGCAACACTTGAAATAGCGTCTCCTTACTAACTCCTTCAGCGAATGTTTTGACTGTAATTTCACCCAAAGTTTTTTCTATGGAGTTGTTAAAGCCAGTCAACACTGTTGCTTTGGGATGACTTCTCCTTTGAGCCACATCTTCTTAATGGCCCCGTAGCTGATTATGTTGACCGAGCTACCGAGGTCGATCAGGACTCGCTTGATATCGGAGTCGTTGATTCTCAACATGATGACCAAGGCATCGTGATGAGGGAACATCATCCCATCACAATCATCATCATCGAATACGATTTCTTTACCCGAGCCTCCCACACGAGTTCTCTTTTCCATCGTAATTGACATCTTGGCGAATTTCTTCGCAGCTGCAAAATTCACCCCGTTCACCTCTGACCCCCCGGTGATAACATTTACAACTCTCTCAGAGGGTGGAGCTCGAGGTGGCTGTCCATCACCTCGGTTTTTGGTATAGTTGTCTTTTCCCTTGTCGGTAAGAAATTCTGCCAACGCACCTTTCTTCAACAAATGCGCCACCTCGAGGCGCAATGCTTTGCAATCCTCGGTTCGATGGCCATAATCCGCATAGAACTCGCAGTGCAAATTCTGGTCTCTTTTGTCCGCTGGAGTTCTCATGTCTTTGGATACTCTTACCCCGGCAGTTCCCTTGACTACGCTGACCAGCTCCGAGGTCGATATATTAAAATTATAATCAGGGATCCGAGGTAACTCTTTCTTTGAAACCGAAGCTGAGCCTGAGGGATTTCTTTGGTTCGTATTGGAGTGAATCTTTCCTCCGAGCCGTTGGCTTATGTGTGAGCTTGTAAACGAGTTTCCAAAAGAGTTTCCCAACCTTTGGCTGATAGGCTGCCTCGTGGAGGTATATGGTTCGTACCTCCCCTTTGAATTTCCTCGCGACGCCTTGGCGCGATACGAGGATTCGCCTCGATTTTTGTAATTATAACCTCGGCTTTTAAAATCAGCTTTCTCCAGCCTTATCTTGGAGTAAGCTCGTTTATGTAAGTCTTCCCACTTCAGAACTTGGTATTGCTGAAGTTCTTTTCGCAACTCAGCAGCAGCGTCAGAATTGCGAACGTTGATACCCTTTTCAAATGCCATGATGGCTAGAGTATCATCCATCCGAGGTAGCTCCATGCGCTCAGCATGAAAGCGCTCAAGGAACTCCTTAAGTGGCTCACCGGGCCGTTGCTTGACCTCGCATATATCCTCCTTCCTTTGGAAATTTTTTTGAGCTCCGGTGTGGGCCTTAACGAAGGCGTTGGTCATTTTCTTGAAGGTGGAAATTGATCCCGCTGGTAGGCACATGTACCAACGCAGCGCTCCTTTCTCCAAGGACTCGCCAAACTTTTTCAAGAATATTGACTCGAGCTCTATTGCCGTTAGGTCATTGCTCTTTACCATCGCCATGTACTCCCTTACATGCTCTTTGGGATCGGTGGTCCCATCATACTTTTTTAAGAACATGAGCTTTAAATTTTTAGGAGTTGGAGCTGGTGCTGCCTCGGGCTTAAATGGCAACTCCCTGTACTGGTCTATGTCAAGCTCATCTTTGGTCTTTGTTATCCCTGGTACGCTCTCGAGGCACTTTTCTACGCGAGCCTCGACGCGTGCCTCAATTTCTCTGGTCAACCTCTCAACGTCGACCGAGGATGTAGTTTCAGCCACGGTGAGAATCGTCCCGAAGTGTGGCGTCGTGCTCGGTATGTTTCCCAAACCCCCAGACGTGGCCTCATTGGGAGGTCCCCCTATTATCGCGCCCGTAGGAACGAAGGGCGGGATGCCTCTATTTGGAGCCAAAGGCTGGGTGCCGTTTGGTGCTGCGCTATTCCTCGCCTCTAACGAGGCGCGGAATTCGGCGATAATGTTAACTTGCTCGTCCTGTCGCTCTTGGAGAGCCTTTAGTGTGTTGACAACGAAAGCTTGAAATGCTTCGGTTGTCATTGGAGACACAGACTGTTAGTTCGACGGAACGTCAATCCGTTCGTTAAGATTTCCACTGCTGTCAGCCATATCGTTGTCGAAAAATTATGAGCTTTAACGAAAAAGTACGTTGAACTTTGGAACAAAGCGTTTCTGCTTATATCCCCACAGACGGCGCCAATTTGTATGGGCCTAAATCAATTAAGGATCACAAATCAAATTTGGGTTAGAATATAAGCAAATCTTCGTATCAAAGTCAGGAAAATGCAAGAAATAAGCGTAAAATGCGAGAAAGTAGCTTGTATTCAATATATCGTAGTGAGTACAAAATTTGGCAGAGTTTCTGTATGTATTTCTCAATCCGTACGATACAAAATGAAGTGCTATTTATAGATTCAAGAGCCTAGCCCACGTTTCCCATGTCTGCTAGTGCGCAAACCTACGTTCTGAGTGCTCATTAATGGAGATAGTGGGCTGAAGTAGTGGGCTGCAAAGCCGCTTGAACCGAGGCGCTTCACCGAGGTATAAGTACATGACCTCGGTGGTAGGGCCTTCTTGTTCGACCGAAGTGAATGTTGCCGAAGCTCAGCTTACGGCTCACCTTCGATGGCGACATCGATGTTCGACTTTGGTAGTTTAGTTGTTCGCTTTGACCTTCATCCTTCGGAACATCGGTTCGGTTTTCCTTCGGTTTGTCATGCCGAGGTGCTTTCCGAGCACGTCAGTTTTTGCCCAATACAAGATATAACTTCTATTATAAGTACAGTCCTCCTCTGATTCTGAACCCGAACATATTCCTTATTGATTAAATGAGCTAATCTAATAAACTTCATGCAAATTGCATGTAGTGTGTGTATTGGTATAATTGTGTCATGGACACGTGTGCTATACGGATACGAAGTCGTTACCGAAAGATTTTTGGTTCTGGAGTTAGGAAAGAAACCAAGGGGTCGAACAACGACGTGTAGGGGAACGGAGGCTCGAGCAATGAGTTTTCCGTGAGTTTGGTCCCTTTTGAAACTCTCTGAAAACCAGCTTCATGCAATGATCGTTTGGCTTAAAGCCGCACCTTTCGAGTTTGTAACTGCGAGGCAGCTCATTGAATGCATCCCAGATCGTGTGTTCCCCACGATATAATGTGGGAACGTGGGCACTTAATGCAGACGTTAAGGCTCAACTGCTGAGCACTATAAATTGGAACTTGAAATCATTTTTAAAAGCATCCAAAAATATATGCCAAAACTTTGTCAAATTGTGTCCTCAAACTTAAAGCAATAATAGAATCTTATTTCTTGTTTTTATTTGCTTGTTATTTCATCTTTGCATTCGGTAATAGCAATCTTAATATGATTAATTGCTTGTAACCTTTTACAAATGTACTTGTAACCTAAATACCGAATTTAGGCCGTACAATGTATAGGATTAGTTCTTAGCATGATCATCTAACTCCGAAAACTTCTCAAATTCGGTCTCTGTAAATGAACTAAACATTAAAGGCCAAGAGAAATAAATACTCCCTTCACTTCAATTTATGTTACGGTTTCTAACTAGGTAAAGTTTTAGAAAATAATGAGCCTTAAAACACACCATAATCCTTTTGCAGTTGTAAAAACATGTAAGTAAAAAGTTTAAAGTTTAAGTATTGAAATCTAATAATGTGTCATGTTTTTATAAATAAATCAATAATAAAAAAGTGTCACGTACAATGAAATAACTACACTAACTTGCAAGGGAATATTAATTTCAATACGAACTCCTTCGGGTGAATTACACAATTGAGCAAAACGGAGCATGATCTTAAAAAATTGAGCTATTTTTTTGTGGTCTTAAAAAATTGAGCACTTTTACATTAAATAAAACTGAAAGTACAGAAATACCCTTACTAATAGAAAACTTCCCGTAATTACAAAAATGACAGAATACCTTTTTGAAGCCGTTATTGCAAAAATATCACCACTTTTTTAAATTAAAAATTACAAAAAATGACATTACTTCATAAAAAACAAAAAATAAAGTCAATCTGGATATGTTTCACGTCCAATTTGTGAATAAATAATGACATAATATCATCGTTCCGCTCATACACAAGGAAAAAAAGGGTCAATTCGTCTGTATTTCACGTCCATTTTGTAAATAAATAAAGCAAAATCATCGTCGTTTCACTCATATACAAAAATCAAAGTAAAACATAACATAAGACCAATATGGCATCATTCCTTCATACAGTGAGCAAAAATAATATTTATTTTGTAAATAAATGATGCCAAATCGGCCTTACTTTATTGATTCAGAAAAAATACCTTCAAGTGCTTATATATTTGGAAATAACGACAATATGGTTGTGTTTATGTATATAAATGTGTCTGTTTTGTGAATAAATGAGGTCAAATCGGCCTCACTTCACACATCCACAAAAAAGACCTTCAAGTGCTTATATACTTAGAAATAACGACAATCCGGCTATGTTTATGCATATGTTGAACAAAAAACTTCATCCATTATGCAAACAAATGAGTCTAAATCGTCTTCACTTCATTCATCCATAAAAATACACATGAAAATATAAAATGAAGACAAAGTCATATTTGTTCATAACTAAATAAAACTACTATGTCTGTTTTACAAGGAAATGACACCAAACTATTATCACTTTACCCATATATAAAAATCCAAAGTAAAAATATAACACGGCCAATTCGGCATCATTTACTTACAAGTGAGCCAAACTACTATGTCTATTTTATAAGAAAATGATACCAAATCGTCATTACTTTGTTCATACATAAAAATCCAAAATAAAAATAAACAAGGCCAATTCGAAATCATTTACTTACAAGTGAGCCAAACTAATATGTTTATTTTACAAGGGAATGACACCAAATGTAGAAGTGGCAATGGGGCGGGGCGGGGCGGGTTGAGCCCTTCCCCTGCCAAAGTTTTGCCCGCTCCGCCCGCCCCATTTTTGTCTTTGTCAAGTTTCAAGCTTGCCCCACCCTGTCCCGTTTGACCCGCCCTGCCCTACCCCGTTTTGTCCCGCCCCACTTAAATTGCCTTTTAAGTCATTATTTTTTATTTTTTATTATCAAAATTAAACTTTTCTTTTAACTTTTAATCCATTTAACATATATCCAACTTCTTTTCTAATGAAAATTTCAAATTTGATGATTTTGTAGTTTTATGAAAAAATTGAAGCTTTTAAAAAAATTGTAGTCTTTCAAATGATTAAATATTTACTATACTAATTAATAGCTTAAGTAGCCAATAGTGAACCAATATTTCAATTCTTTCTTCAACTTAATTGTGAAATTAGAAAATAGTGGAAAAAGAACAAGTAAAATTATTGGGCCTCTATGTTGCCTCGCCCCGCCCCGTTTAACAGTTGACCCGCCCTGCCTCATTTAGTATTCTGCCCCGTTTCACCCTGCCCTGCCCCACCCCAATTGTCATCCCTAACCAAATGGTCATCACTTTGCCCAAATACAAATACTCAAAGTAAAAATAAAACAAGCCCAGAAAATTTTAAAATGGTGGTTCTTCCTTAAGGGAATATCACATATTCCTCCTTACCATCTTATCTTTATTGATCAGTGTATGTGTTTTTCTTAAGTGCAACCAATTATAACGTTATCATAACTAAAATTTTATATTTGTGGTCCCCTACTGATGGTAATATTATATGGTTCGTCTTATCTCCATTCATTGGTAAACTAATGTAGGCAATGTTTCCAGCACCGCATATCCTGTTGGCATTAGGGACAAGGAGAATGTTCCAAGTAACTTTGAGCCTGTTTGGGTGGGCTTATAAGCAGCTTATTTTAAGCATGAAATTTCACTCAGCGGCCACTTTTAACACCGGTATTTGGTTTAAGGCTACTATTTTCTTTGGTCTTACACTAGAGGCCACTTTTGGGCCTTTACTAAATAAACATTGACTTAAGTTCTGATCATTGACTGAAGTTCAGTCCATACGGCTCCTGGACTGAAGTTCCATCTTAAGGACTGAAATTCAGTTCATATGGCCCTGGACTGAAGTTCCATCTTTAAGGATTGAACTTCAGTCCATATGGCCCTGGACTGAAGTTCCATCTTTAAGGACTGGACTGAACTTCAGTCAACATGGCACTGAACTGAAGTTCTATCTTTAAGGATTGAACTTCAATCCATATGGACCTGGACTGAAGTTCTATCTTTTAAGCGAAAGTGGCCACAAACTAAATATTTTGGTATTAGTGGCCTGTGCCCAAAGACCAGTGGCAAAAGTGGCCTTTCGTGCACTTTCCCCTATTTTAAGTGGCTTATAAATCAAAAAGTGACTTAAAAGCCTTTTTTTTTAAAGCCATATTTTGAAAAAGTGGCTTTTAAGCCACTTATGGCTTATAAGTCCAAAACTTTACCAAACATTTATTAATGGGCTTATAAACTAATAAGCTACTTTTAAGCTCACCCGACGAGGCCAAAGTGTATAGGAATTTCCTGCTCGTGCTTTGTCAAATTATAGTATAGTTTAAGATATCGTCCCACAGAGATTGGACAATCTATGCTACAGACCTGTAATATTTCGAATACTATTTGAGAGAATCAAGCTGATGAAAAGTGAGTTTTTGAATTTATAATCTACTTTAAATAAAACAATCAACTTATTGAAGATTTATAATTTAAAAAGAGTTGGGAATCATTGAATTCACTTGATAATATTATAATAAAATCTCAGCTTTTACAAGTATTTCTCTAAAGAATAATTGCTTATTGCTAATTCAATTATGTTTTGCTCACTAAGAAATAATCAGTTAATAACACTCCGTGAGGTTATGTATATTAACTGCGTTATAACTAATGACAGTTAAACCGAAATATTTTCTTACTTGAATTGTGCAACAAAGTTGTAAAAACTTCGTGAGAATATTCTTACTAAAAATCAATAACCTTGCCTACAACAATTCCTTTGTGAGAATTAAAACTGAGGCAAGCAAGATTACAGACTTGGAATAATAGTATACTAAAAATTACTCTCACTCTACTATTTTATCATTTAGTCATAATATATTAATTTTGCTCCGTGAGAATTACAAAATTAATATAAAAATAACCTAGAGATAAAATATGTAGATGTGATAATAATAATAATTAATAAAAAGCCATCATCCCTGCACATTATAAAATATAAAATAGAAAGTATCAAGTCAAGAACCTGTTTAAACTGAGATAATATTATAAACATATCAAGCTTCATCAACTGTCCCAACTAAACGAGATTACTCCATTATGGAGTGAGAAAAATAAAAGTACCTTGAAGAAATATTATTTCTTCTAATAAGAACAACTACAAAAACTTAGAAAGACAAAAGAGAAGAAAAGGGAGCAAGAGCAAGTCTCTGCTCTTAGAAAACCTGCGTAGATAGAAAGAGAAAGAAAAAGTTCTTTTCTCTCCTTTCTAACATGTGCCTATTTATAGAAAAAATGTCTTCCAAAGTCTTTGATGAAATCTTCATGATGAGGTCATCAAAGATATTGATGACAAACTTTTCTTACGTAGCCTTCATGAAACTTTGCACAAAGTTTTGGTAAATCTCATGGTGGCCTTTGGCAATTTCTCATGCATTTCTCATGGTGATAATTTGGCAATTTCTCATGGTTGCCTTTGGATGACAAATTCATCTTTCTTTTGTATAGTATTTCATATTTGTAGATGAAGTTGTATCATTATCACCCTTGACTTTTAGCTTCTTTTCTTCTCTTTGTCCATGCATTCTTTTTCCTGTAAGATTTGTTAGAAAAGTGCGAGAATAGGATACTATTATGCATGTTTTATTTTAAAATCTTATCTTTTTATATAGTAAAATTACATGAATAATTATATCCATCAAATTCCTCCATACTTGAACTTTTTCTCGTCCTCGAGGAAAAAGAAAATTTTCAAAATTTCTCTTCAAAGCTTGTGTATCTTGTAGAATAGAAAATTTATTCAAAATAAATGTCTTTCATTATGCTCAATGAAATTATCCTTTTTAAATTCACCAAACCTTTTACCTCATTTCTGAATTCTCTTTTGATCAACAAAAGCTTGCAGTCTTTTCTCTTGAATCTTTCAGAATTGATAGATTTATGATCACTTATTCATTATAAATCATAACATTGTCCATAGGCTTGCTCCTCATGTTTATCTCCACTAATATAGATACAACATCGATTTTTAAAATCTTTTTAGGACTTTTCTTGGCTTGTAATGTCAGGCTTTAGGCTGGCTGGATAAGGGATATATTTGTAGTGACTTCTTTTCTTCCAGCTTGGAGCAGACATTTCCTTGTTTCCGATACTATTTACTTTACTTGGTAGACATGATTTTTTTTTTATTTCCCTTTTTTTTTCAATTGCTCACTCATAGCTGGAAGAAATGATTACTGTATTTATATATATATGCATCTATAAAGATAAAAATACAATCTCCTTTTTTTTTCTAAGACATAAAATATGTATATTTGGATAGAAATAAGATACTAGAATTGAGAATCAAAGAAGGCCTAAATTCATTTTTTAAAAATCAGTGTCATCCATTATTTCGCCTCGAAAAACATTCAGAGCAAGTTCTAGCCAAGTTTTTTGTTTCATCCTGCTTTTGTGACCATAACTTTTCTCAATCCCAATGATTTCTTGAGTCAAAGATACTTGCTATTGTTTTCACAAAATCAAAATCATACATAAAAAAATCATTTGGTAAAAAATAAAAAGAAATAATATTGAACATGATGTAAAGAATTTATATTGTTAATTAAATACCTACAAAAAGTCATAATTTAGAACAAGATATTATATTTATAAAATATAAATCAAAATAATCCTCCCCACACTTGAACATTTCATTCTCCTGAATGAGAACACGTTTCTAAACGAGTGAAAAGGGAGTAAAACTTTTTTTTTAATAAAAAAAATAGGATAATTTAAATAGTACATACTACTTAATATTAAAAATATTTTTGGCTTTCAAATTTACGATCACAGAAGAAAGCTTGAAAGAAACCGTGATCACACATATTCTATGTGTAATAGGCTGACTAATTTAGCACCTTAACAGTCATGAGGTCCTGGTATGAATATAAATAAAAAAGTTACCTGTGCCAAGATTAGATTTGCATAAATGAATGGTTAACCAACCAGGAACTTAGGCATACCGATCACCATGGAGTTACTCCTGTCTAGGTGACACTGTTTTTGTAGAGGCCTTCATGAGATGTTTCGGTTGTACAATAATCTGGATATTGACCAGATCAATTGGTTAAGCATTTAAGTAGTCAGATCTAACTTGGACTTATGAGGCTTTATTGCTACACCCTCAATGGCTACGTGTAAGAAATCATAGTTCTGAGTTTAACGTCGTCAGCTCGACGTAGTAGCTGTAAAATTCATCAATCTATAATGGTTACTGATAGTTGTTGCTCAAAATGTCCTCTAAAATACAATTTTAGCATGTGACCATTGACCTTAAACTTCTCTCCTCCATTGGTCTGTTGAATTTCTATTGCTCCGTATGGAGTAACATCAGTAACTTTGTAAGGACCTGTCCACCTAGATTTCAATTTTCCTGGAAATAGCCTGAGACGGCTATTGTAAAGAAGTACATGATCTCCAATTTTGAAATTTTTTGGTCGAATCAAATTGTCATGCCATCTTTTTATTTTTTCTTTGTAAATCTTGGCATTTTCATAGGCTTCCATCCTCAATTCTTCCAATTCATTAACCTGTAAAAATCTACTTTTACCAGCAGCGGTTAAGTCAAAATTCAATGCTTTCAGTGCCCAAAAACCTTTATGTTCCAATTCAACTGGCAAATGACAAACTTTTCCAAAGACTAATCTGTATGGGGATGTACCAATTGGCGTTTTGAACGCCGTTCGGTATGCCCATAGTGCATCATCTAATTTTAAAGCCCAGTCTTTTCTTGAGATTCCAACCATTTTTTCAAGTATCCATTTTAGTTCACGGTTAGAAACGTCAACTTGCCCTTGCGTTTGAGCATGATATAGTGTTCCTGTTTTGTGAGTCACACCATATTTTGATAACAAAGAAGAAAATTGTCTATTTATGAAATGGGTCCCTTGGTCACTAATGATGACTCGTGGTGTGCCAAACCTGGTAAAAATATTTTTTCTGAGAAAATTACATACAGTTCGAGCATCATTCTTTCTTGTGGGAATAGCTTCAACCCATCGTGAAACATAATCCACAGCCACAAGTATATATTCAAAAGAGTGAGATGCGGGAAAAGGACCCATGAAATCTATTCCCCAGACATCAAATATTTCACATACCTGTATTGACTGTAATGGCATCTCATCTCTTTTAGTGATATTACCTGTTCTTTGGCACCTGTCGCATTGTGCAACGTAAACACGAGCGTCCTTAAAAAGTGTTGGCCAGAAGAATCCAGCTTCCAAAATTTTAAAGGCAGTTCGGTTTGCTACATAATGTCCTCCAATTGCTCCATCATGGTAATGATACAAAATCTTGTTCATCTCATCTTCAGGTACACATCTTCTAATGATATTATCTGGACAAACTTTAAACAAGTAAGGGTCATCCCACAGATAATATTTAGCATCAGATATGAGTTTTTTCCTTTGCTGATAAGAGAGATATTGGGGTGTCCATTTTCCAACCAAGTAATTTGCAATGTCTGCAAACCAGGGTGGTTGAGTCACAATTGAGTTGATAGAAAAAATGTGTTCATCAGGAAATTCTTCTTTTATATCACACAACTCAAGAGGGGAATTTTGTAATCTAGACAAGTGATCTGCTACTTGATTCTCCATTCCCTTTTTAACAATCTAGGTCTAGCATCTTTTTTTGTTAAGAGGTATTTTAAAGCTGCATGATCAGTAAAAACAGTGACCTTAGTTCCTATCAAATAGGACCGAAACTTATCAAAAGCAAATACTACTGCCAATAGTTCTTTTTCTGTTGTGGCATAATTCAGTTGGGCCTCATTTAATGTTCTACTGGCATAGTAAATGGGACGAAAATTTTTATCTTTTCTCTGGCCTAAAACAGATCCAACTGCTGTATCACTAGCATCACACATGACCTCAAAAGGTTGGTTCCAATCAGGGGACACAACTACAGGGGCAGTTGATAATTTTTTCTTAAGGGTGTCAAATGCTTTCAAACAATCACCTGAAAAATCAAACTTAACATCTTTCATCAAAAGGTTAGTCAACGGTTTTGAAATCTTTGAAAAGTCTTTTATGAACCGTCTGTGAAAACCTGCATGACCCAGAAAACTTCTAATGCCTTTAATAGTTGCGGGAGGGGGTAATCCTGCTATAAGATCAATTTTAGCCTTATCAACTTCTATCCCTTTAGCAGTGATTTTATGTCCTAAAACAATTCCCTCAGTAACCATAAAATGACATTTCTCCCAATTAAGAATCAAGTTTGTCTCTTCAGATCTCTTAAGAACTAAGGTCAGGTGATTAAGACAATCATCAAATGTTTTACCAAAAAGGGTGAAATCATCCATAAAAATTTCTAGAAATTTTTCAGTCATGTCCGAAAAAATTGCTGACATGCAACGCTGAAATGTAGCAGGTGCATTGCATAAACCAAATGGCATTCTCCTATATGCATAGGTTCCATGGGGACATGTGAAAGTTGTCTTATCCTGATCTTCCGGTGCAATTGGTATTTGGTTATACCCTGAATATCCATCAAGAAAATAATAAAAACCGTACCCTGCAACTCTTTCCAACATTTGATCAATGAATGGTAAAGGAAAATGATCTTTTCTAATGGCATCATTCAGACGTCTGTAATCAATACGGACTCTCCATCCTGTAACTGTTCTGGTAGGTATGAGTTCATTATTTTCATTTTTGATAACTGTCATACCTCCTTTCTTTGGTACTACCTGTACAGGACTTACCCAAGGACTGTCAGAAATTGGGTAAATGATACCTGCCGCCAGAAGCTTAATAACTTCATTTTTAACCACTTCTTGCATTGCTGGATTCAATCGCCTTTGGGGTTGGACTATTGGTTTGTACTTATCTTCCATGAGGATTCTGTGCATGCAAATAGCTGGACTAATTCCTTTGATATCTGCTATAGCCCACCCTAAGGCTCCTTTGTGTGCTCTCAGTACTTGAATCAAACTATCTTCTTGTTCTAGAGTCAGAGAAGAAGAAATAATTACTGGAAATAAATCATGTTCAAGATAAACATATTTCAAATGGGAAGGGAGAGTTTTGAGTTCAATTTTTTGTTGAACTTCATCTGATTGCTTCTCCTCATCCTCATGATCTTTTTCCAATATTTCAACTTCACTTTTGATGGTTAGATCATCATCTTGTGTGGTACCAGATTTGACCAAACATCTTTCCATTGAGTCCAAAATTAATTGGTCATCTTTGAATTCATTTGCAAGATCACTAATCATGTCAATAGAAAAACATAAAGATGATGTTTCATCTCCTGAATACTTTAGTATCCTTTGCATATCAAAGATGACTCTTTCTTCATCAACTCTCAAAATTAGTTGTCCTTGATGGACATCTATGATTGCTCTACCTGTAGCAAGAAAAGATCTACCAAGAATAATTGGTTCATCAGGACATTCCTCCATTTCAAGTACTATGAAATCTACAGGGAAAATAAATTTATCCACTTTTACGAGCACATTCTCAATTATTCCCTTAGGTTACTTAGTACTTTGATCTGCAAATTGAAGAGAAACAACTGTGTTTTTCATCTCACCAAGATCCAATTTTCTAAAATTAGAAAATGGCATCAAATTTATTGAAGCTCCAGAATCACAAAGTGCTTTTTTAATATAAACTCCTCCCAAAGTGCATGGAATTGTAAAACTGCCTGGGTCACCAAGTTTTTGTGGTAGCTTGTTTTGAAGTATAGCACTGCATTTTTCAGTAAGCATTACCACAGAAACTTCTTCCAATTTTTCTTTAATTGACAAAATTTCTTTTAAAAATTTGGCATATGAAGGCATTTGTAGTAAAGCATCAGTGAAAGGAATATTAATGTGAATCTGTTTTAAAATTTCTAAAAATTTTGCAAACTGACCATCAAGCTTTTCTCTTTTCATTTTTTGTGGAAAAGGAATCGTCACAGGGAAAGGAGTCATTTTCTCTATATTCTTTTCTTTCTTTTTCTTAACTTCTTTCTTTTCTAATGGTTCAAAAGGTGCGTCAACATTCTTACCCTTCTCGACATGTTGTTCTAACAAACTCTTGTCATGTCTGTCTGCATAAGGTTCATCAAGATTTTTACCTGACCGTAAGGCGATGGCCTTAAGGTGTTCCTTTGGATTTTTCTCTGTATTGCTTGTAAGGGACCTTGAATCTTTTCTGACATAAGAGTAGCCAATTGGCTTACCTGAATTTCTAAATTCTTGAGGGCAGAATTTTGACTTTCCATTTTCTCGTCAGTTGTCTTAATGTACTTGTACAAAAGGTCATCAAGACTTGGATGAGCCTGTTGAGGCCTTTGCTGATAGGGAACTGCTTGCTGATATGGTCTGAAATTTGATTGCCCGCGATTTTGATTCTGGTAACCTGGTGGACCCTGTACCGGTTGCTTCTGAAAACTTTGAGAATTCTCCGCTCCATTTGGATTGCTCCATTGAAATCCTGGGTGTTTTTGTGCCATTGGACTTCCAAAAGGGTACGACTTGTAACCGATGACATTTATCTGTTCATCATTTTGATTGGTTGCTTGGCGCTCATGGTTCAGATGGTTTCCTCCACACATGTCACAAGCCTCAGATTGGCTTTATTGTTGTGTATTAACCTGAAATGATTCAAAATTTTGTGTCAAAGAAACAATCTGTTGTGTTAGTATATTTAAAGCATCTGCCTGATTTACCGTTGCGGCTCTCTTTATTACAACACGATCAGAAGGCTATTGAATGACATTTTCAGAAATTTCATTCAACAATTGCAATGCTTTGGCTGTGGTTTTGCCCATTATGGAACCTCCTGCAGCTGCATCTATCACATTTCTAGAAGACGGTTTTAGCCCGTGATAGAAAATGTACAACTGCATATGTTCAGGAATGTCATGATGAGGACATTTTCTTAACATTGTTTTTAATCTTTCCCATGCCTGATAAACTGACTCAGTGTCAGTCTGCAAGAAATTAGAAATATCTTGTCTTAACTTTGTTGTTTTAGCAGGGAAAAAATATTTATTTAAAAACTTCTGAGTCATCTGGTCCCATGTAGTAATAGAACCTTGAGGTAAACTTCGCAACCAAGTCTTGGCATCTCCTTTCAAAGAAAAAGGAAATAGCCTTAACTTTATTGCTTCAGGAGATAATTATATTTAGCAGTTTCAAATAGTTAGATGACTGTGTGGATCTTCACTTGGATCACCAGTAAAGGTGTACGACTGTTGAATTGTTTGAATCAGGCATGTCCTGATTTCAAAGTTATTGGCTGCCACAGGTGGGTTCCTGACACTAGATTCACAGTTGAAACGGTCAAGTCTAGCATAATCTCTTAGGATTCTATTTGCTGGTCTTGGTACCACTTCATCAAATTGCTCCTCTACATGGACTGGTGGTGGAATTTCCAGTGGATTGTTGTCATCTCCAAGTTGGTGTTCCATTCTTTCACAAACTATGCTCTGAGAAGATGATGTTTGCCCTTTCCTGTGAAACCGTAAAGATCTTTCAATTTCTGGATCGTAATTGACTAACTCTTTTATAGAAGAGCGGGTCATATACTATCTGAAATTAGAGAAAGTTAGTTCCTATAATAATAGTAGTAGTACTAACAATGGTAGAGAGAGAGAAAAAAATTAGAAAGAAAAGTAGTATATAATTAAACTATCAGTGAAAAAAGAAAGATAATAAGAGTTAGAATAGTATTATATACTTAGATATAAGGACAGTGGTGATGGTAATGAGATAATATTATGAATTAAAGTAAAGAAAAAAAATATTATAAAAAGAAAAAGAAAAAGCTATGAAAATATTATTATATAAAAGTAGTATAATAAAGTAAAGATTGTAGTGTTAACAATTATGACGAAAAGTAGTAGTAGTAGTGGTACTACAGATCAATAAAAGTAATAAATTATTATTATAAACAGTACAATAAAGTAAAAAAATTGATGAAAACGGGTGATAGTAGTAGTAGTAGTACTAACTAATAGTAATAAGATATTATTATTATTATTAATACTCTATATATATATATATATATATATATATAAGACTAGTAGTACAAAAAAAATAATAGTAATAAGTTCTCACAATGAAAAGATTACGATGAAAAAATTTCTACTGACAAAATCATCTAGTACCGATTCTATTATCAAGAGGATTTGGAAAATATTATTAAACAATCAAAGAAATAGTAAAATAATAATATTATATATAGATGAATCTAATACTATAGTAAAAAAAAAAAAGATATAGGCAGATTGGGCAATCTTTGGATGAAAAGTGAAATAGTAGAAAGATGTACTATAATAGTACATATAATAATATAATATATAGTAAAAGGAAACTTTAATGATGGATACAGAGAGTTAGGCGAATATGTATTGGCAATGAAAACTTAGGAGAAGTGATACAATACCAATTAAGAACGTCAGTTTATCTAAAAAAAATTATATATAGAAAAAATTAATAGTACAAAAATATTATTATAATAAGTAGTATAGTTAAATAATAATTCTAGTAAAAGAAATGACGAAAATAGGTAGTTGTAGTACTAACTATCAAGACAAGTAATAAGATATTATTATTATTATATATATAAGATTAGTAGTACATAAAAAAATGATATAGGTAGATGATAGGAAAAGTTGTCAAAAACGATATTAGAGTACAATAGGAAGAAGCACAACAGTAGCAAATAGTAAAAGAAGTACAATAAAATAATATAGTATAATAATAATAATAATAAAGTAATAAAAATAATAGTAATAAACTATAATAAAAATATTAATATAATAATATAATAATATACTAATAGATATAGCAAATGAAACGTGATGATGGATACATATAGTTAAGGGAACTAGTCCTGACAATGGAAAGTGAGAAGAAGTGAAACAATACCAATTAAGAATGTCAGTTTATGTTAGTAACCAAAAAATAAATAAAAATAAAACGTTAATACTAAAATGTAAGAGATAAAAAAAATAGATAATAATAAGTGCTCAAATTAGTAACAAAATATTAAGTCTGAAGTAGATGTATGCCAATCCCGGGCAACGGCGCCAAAAATTTGACGATGCCAAAGTGTATAGGAATTTCCTGCTCGTACTTTGTCAAATTATAGTATAGTTTAAGAAATCGTCCCACAGAGATTGGAAAATCTATGCTACAGACCTGTAAAATTTCGAATACTATTTAAGAGAATCAAGCTGATGAAAAGTGAGTTTTTGAATTTATAATCTACTTTAAATAAAACAATCAACTTATGGAAGATTTATAATTTAAAAAGAGTTGGGAATCATTGAATTCACTTGATAATATTATAATAAAATCTCAGCTTTTACATGTATTTCTCTAAAGAATAATTGCTTATTGCTAATTCAATTATGTTTTGCTCATTAAGAAATAATCAGTTAATAACACTCCGTGAGGTTATGTATATTAACTGCGTTATAACTAATGACAGTTAAACCGAAATATTTTCTTACTTGAATTGTGCAACAAAGTTGTAAAAACTTCGTGAGAATATTCTTACTAAAAATCAATAACCTTGCCTACAACAATTCCTCCGTGAGAATTAAAACTGAGGCAAGCAAGATTACAGACTTGGAATAATAGTATACTAAAAATTACTCTCACTCTACTATTTTATCATTTAGTCATAATATATTAATTTTGCTCCGTGAGAATTACAAAATTAATATAAAAATAACCTAGAGATAAAATATGTAGATGTGATAATAATAATTAATAAAAAACCATCATCCCTGCACAGTATAAAATATAAAATAGAAAGTATCAAGTCAAGAACCTGTTTAAACTGAGATAATATTATAAACATATCAAGCTTCATCAACTGTCCCAACTAAAGGAGATTACTCCATTATGGAGTGAGAAAAATAAAAGTACCTTGAAGAAATATTATTTCTTCTAATAAGAACAACTACAAAAACTTAGAAAGACAAAAGAGAAGAAAAGGGAGCAAGAGCAAGTCTCTGCTCTTAGAAAACCTGCGTAGATAGAAAGAGAAAGAAAAAGTTCTTTTCTCTCCTTTCTAACATGTGCCTATTTATAGAAAAAATGTCTTCCAAAGTCTTTGATGAAATCTTCATGATGAGGTCATCAAAGATATTGATGACAAACTTTTCTTACGTAGCCTTCATGAAACTTTGCACAAAGTTTTGGTAAATCTCATTGTGGTCTTTGGCAATTTCTCATGCATTTCTCATGGTGATAATTTGGCAATTTCTCATGGTTGCCTTTGGATGACAAATTCATCTTTCTTTTGTGTAGTATTTCATATTTGCAGATGAAGTTGTATCATTATCACCCTTGACTTTTAGCTTCTTTTCTTCTCTTTGTCCATGCATTCTTTTTCCTGTAAGATTTGTTAGAAAAGTGCGAGAATAATATATTATTATTCATGTTTTATTTTAAAATCTTATCTTTTTATATAGTAAAATTACATGAATAATTATATCCATCATCACCCAAACAGACTCTTTAACTTACCACCAAAAAGCAGGTCACACAAACAGTTGTTTAGCAGAATACTTTCTTCTACCATTGAAGGTGCCGATGCTCCCAGCCCAGTGACAACGTCGAAGCGAATGTCAAATATTGGTGGCGACATGAAAAAATAGTCGGAAAAAGACTAAAGAGTCACCGAAAAAATATCTATCCATATTTTCAAAATCAGATCTACACTAATTTAGTGTGATTTTAAAAAAATCAATGCTACAAACGGAAAGAGGAGGCCAAGACGAATATGGGATGTAATTTTTGCAATATTTAATGCCGGTCAACGGAGACCAACTAGAGAGATGGAAGAGAAGAGGGAGATGGATTTTCTAGAGAGAGAAAGTATGAATGTTAAAAATTGTAGAAAAATGCTCACTGGGTAGAAGTCGAAATATTTTTAAAAGTGCTAAAAAATTCAAGACCATGAAAAAGGTGCTTAGCAAATCAAGACCATCCCCAAAAGGGCTCAATTCACATAAAAAAAAATGAACTCCTTTAGGATAGATATGGCCTAAAGGAGTTGTAATTAGCTAGGGACCGGATTTGGGGTAATTTATAAAACTACAACACCATAGGCAGGGGTTTCCCTTATTGACCCCGTTTAAAGTGGTTTTGCAAGAATGAACTCCGATAACTTTAATGAATAAATTTTGGACGAAAAACCCCTATGAAATTTTATAATAACGACCGCTTCACACCCTCCTTTTCTCGTAAGTGTTACTCCCTCCGTTTCAAAATAGTTAACCATTTTTTCTTTTGCACAGTTATTAAGAAAATTGAAAAAGTGTACTTCTTATAATGTAATTTGACTATGTTGCCCTTTATTGGGAATCGAAAAAGTAAATAAAGTTGTTCACATTGCCATTAGCTATGACAAGAGTATTAAACGAAAAACAACATTAATTTTGTCTTGTTTTACTAAATGGCCAACTATTTTGGACCAAGTGAGATTGGCTAAATGGACAACTATTTTGGACAGGAGGGAGTACCTCTTAGGCAACACTTGCCCTTTTGTCTCTTCCCACATTATCCCAGATAACTTGTAGTGTTGCCCCGCCCTCCCTTTCTCGTAGAGGCAACACTTGACTAACACTTGATTTTGACCCCCTCTTGCATAGGCAATATTTTCCCTTTTATCTCTTCCCACATAACTTGAAGTGTTTCCGAAAAAACAGCACTTGTTGATTTATAACTTAAAGTGTTGCCTCAAAGGTCATTTTGCTAAACCATACTTAAGTGGGAACAAAAATTCATAACCAATGATATGTGGGTATACTCATGTAAGGTTGTAATCAGGAGAAGTGCGGAAATAGCCACTTTTTGACTGACCTTTATAGCTGAAGTAACTTTTTTTTAAACTATTTAATTTTTAGCCACTTTTTGAACTTCAGACCTTGGGGGCTGACTTCAAACCTTCGAGTATGAAGTTCTACTTCAGACCTTCAAGTTGAACTTCATACCTTCTATGCCTAAACTTCAAACCTGAAAGTCTGAACTTTCAGGTTTGAAGTTCGAAAAAATAGCTAAAAATTAAATATTTTTGAAAAGTTGCTAACACTAAGTGGCATGGGAAAAGTGGCCCCTGAAGCTAGTCTGATACAGTACAATGGAAGCCATAAAATTAGTCAAATATCGACATTATAATTAAGTATTCAAGCTAGTGTTATTTAGACTTTATGTTGGTTAATATTTTATGGAGAGAGCCTTTTTTTTTAATGGAGAGAGCCTAGTTGAACGGCTCTCTAGTTTGTTGACCGGCCTAGCTATATAGTTGGCTCAGTGAATAGTTAAGCAACAAATATTATCATTTGTGGAAATGCTTGAGTTGGAGAATTGATGGTGAGGAATTTCTTACATATGCATCTCCAGAATCCTAGCACTCATGTTCCTTAAATTGTGCAGAAAAATATTTCACATGCACTGCAAGACGCACTAGATCTAAACGGCCTACTATAAGTTAGTGGAGAGTAAAGACGAGGAGGAAAAGAGAACGAATAAATAGGGAAAGGTATAAAAATGCGAAGAAGGGCGCGAAAAGTAGTGGTTACATATGTTAAAATGACACCATTTGAATGCTTGTATCAAGAGATAGCGGCCAAAGGTGGAGAAAAGAAGCTATATAAGCTTGCGGAGACGCAGACACACAACCATGATCAAGTAAGTACATTAAAAATGAGGATCACGATCTTAGTGGAAGAGACTTACATTAGACGAATATGGCAAGAGTACTTTCATAGACTTTTAAATGAAGATGAGGACATGAGTATTGTGTTGGGTCATCTAGAGCACTCAGAGAGCCATCACAATTTTAGGCACTGCGGGTGTATTGGATTTGAGGAGGTTGAGATAATTAGTAAGATGAGAGGGAAAAAAGCGACCAGGCATGACGAGATCCCAGTGGAGTTTTGGAGGAGTGCAGGTGGAGAAGGTTTACCCTGGCTGACTGGGTTGTTTGATTTCATCCTGTAGACGACAAAGATGCCGAAGAATAGAGGTGAAGTACTATGATTCCGTTTGTACAAGAACAAGGGTGATGTTCAAAATTGCAACAATTATATGGGCATCAAATTATTAAGCCACACCATGAAAGTCTGGGAGAGGGTGGTCTAGAAGAGGATGAGGTGGGATGTAACAATTTTTGAGAATCAATTTAGAGTCATGCCTGAGCAATCGACTATGGAAGTCATCCACCTTTTGAGGAGGTTGATTGAGCAATATCGGGATAAGAAAGGGGACTTACATATGATGTTCATTGATCTAGAGAAGGCTTTTGACAAAGTCCCAAAGGAGAATTTGTAGAAATGCTTGGAATCTAGAGGTATTCCAGTGACATACATCAGTGCGATTAAAGACATCTACGACGGAGCCAAGGCCCGCATGAGAATAGTTGGAGGTTATACCGGCCACTTCTCAATCAAGATGAGATTGCTTCAGAGGTCTGCTCTTAGTCCATTTTTATTTGCTCTGGGATGGAACAATGATGCATATGATTGAAGAGTATGAATTTAATTAGAACGCAATGATGCATATGATTGAAGAGTATGAATTTAATTAGACCGCATTACCAAAGTCTATTTTAAACCATTTCATGTTTGCTGCTAAGAAACAATATTATGTATCCTACTTTGGAAAAGAAAGTTCGAACAATGAGTCCATTACTCAAATGGTTACTTAACTATTGAAAATAAGTTAATAAAGTCTCATTTTAATTTTATTTTTAAAAAGTCGCTTAATTATGCATAGTTAACTCAAATGATCATTCTTGCCGGAAGTTGGTTATCATCGACTGAAAATAATGACTGAAATTTTCTTTTCATATTAAAACATAAAGAAATTAAATCTCATGGTACATAATAATCTGATCCATTAACCAAAAATGGGTCAGAAGTCAGCCAATTCTTTTCCTATGACACAATATATATAAGGTGTTTTTTTTAATTGTTAAAACCATTAGTGTTTTTAATATACTTTGATGTGTTCTATCAATCTGGAAGATTCAGGTGTCTTGAATGGAAACCGAAAGTTTTCTCATGGATTATATTCTGAGCTTATGATATTTTATGATAATTTTAGTTCATGTATTGACCTAAACTATTCTTAGGACACAAATCGAATTTGGATCGTGAATACAAGCAAATCAATGTATCAAAGTCGAAATATGAATAATAACGGACGAAAATATAAGTAAAAGAACGAGATTTCAATATATGCCAATGAATACAAATTTTGCCAGAGTTTTTGTATATATTTCTGAATAGTTACATTGTAAAATGAGAAGCTATTTATAGACTAGCAGGAATACAAAGCCACGATCCCATGCCTCCACTAAGTTCTGCATGCTTCCACTTCTTAGATAATGGAGTTAGTGGGCCTAAATAGGGGGAGGAATTTCCCGTTACAGATAGGATGATTCACCGAGGCTCAAGCTGTTGGCCTCGGGAACATGGCTTTGCGGTGACCGGGGCAGCGTCCCGCCGAACTAACATATTGATCCCACTCCTCGGTCTCTGACTTCGGTTTCTGACTTCGGCGACCTATGGCTCACCTCGGTTCGCCACTTGCCAACACCTGTTCGGTTAGCTCGAGATTATATTATTGATAGTCCCCCCCCACTCCTCGGGCAAGTGCCAGGTTAACCGAGGAGTGGAATGAAATTGAGCGGGAGAGTGATGTGGCTCAGCGTACGCCAAGTGTTTCAAAACAACGCCTATCACTTCAACTTCCTGCCGAATGAGACGTGGCGACCGTTGCTTGGCTTCGAACGGTCGCGCCGTTTATTTTGGTATTCCCAACGTTACAATTCATCATGATTTTTCCAACTTGCCTTCTTCCTACCCTTATAAATACCTCCTTTAGAAATTCTCTCATCACTTTTACGATCAGCAAGCAACAGTAGCAAGAAAAAAGAGAGAAAACCCTTTTCATCCTAAACAGCTTCTCCAGTATCTAAGAAGTCTTTACGCCCTCAATCGTGATCATGTCTGCGACACACTCCACTCAAGACTCTAGTGATTCGGGCGATAAGATCTCGCGCACTGCCGCCATGATCGCTAGTGGCAATTTCATCGCCGCCGTCCCGCCGCTGCAAGTTATTGAAGTGGAGGGTGGCGGTGGTGAGGTAACATCTTTGGTGGGCAGTTCTAGGCAGCGCAAGACTAGAGCTGGGCGCGATAAAGCTGAGGTGAGTGAGGATGTCAGCATGGAAGACGAAAATGACGTCATCGGGGATGACGACATAGTTGTAGCTACCGCTGACGCTGAAGAGGTCAGTAATAAGGATGATGGTGTCGAGGGCGATGACACCGAAGATGAGGATAATAACGTTGAAGCCACTACAGAGACTGGGGGGTGAACTGCCTGCTACCGAGGGTGGGCATACTGCCGAAGCTGGACCCTCGGGTCCTAAGAAAAAACTCCCAAAGATTCCCCTCGAGCAAGAGCTCGAGCCTCACCAAATCATCCCTCGCACTTTGACACTGGCAAGGACCTTAAGTTGCAAAATCAGTCAGCCGATCAACAAGAATTAAATAGGAACGTACCGGTGCAAACGACGCCTACATGCCTCACCCAAGCTCATATGGAACTAATCTGAAAGGATTGTAATTTCGGAGCCGAAGTGAAAGTTGTCATCCCTGACCCAGCCAGCAGGTGTTGTGATCATATAGAGGGGTTGTCCTTCGCATACACCTATCCATTCACCATTGGGTTCTCTCTCCCCGTTCACAGGGTGATTGATGAATTTTGCCGAGCATACAACTTATGTTTGGCTCAACTAGACCCCGGTGTTTGGAGGGTCGTGCAATGTTTGGACTAGCTGAGCCGGGAAGCCAAGGTAGATTTCACTTTGCAACATCTCATCTCTCTTTATTATCCATACTTTCACAAGGCTGGGGTTGTGGCCTTGAACAACCGAGGTAACATGCGCTTCTCCATAAAAGTGAGGATCATAGGGACCGAGGCTGGTGTGATCGCTACATTCTCTTGGAGACCAGTGCTTTATCAACCGAGCCTAATTTTCCAGAGAGGTGGAATAGAACACGTAAGTGCTCCCTTGTTCATAATTCCTTTTAGCAAATGTTCTTGTTTTCTGTTATCCTCGTTTTTTAATCCAATTCATTTTTTGCTTTGTAGCCAACAAGGTTGCGGTCACCCCCCTCCCCCCCTCCCCCCCCCCCCCCCCGAGGACTTGACTGAATGAGTTAAGGCTGTGACCGGAGCCCGCAAGCGTCCTATTCGATCCTGGATGGACATGGATGCTAGCTTCGGTTGGCAATGCAAGAGGCATGGTAAGCTATCCAAAATCTTTTATCAGGGGCATCGCCCGAAGCTTTTTGTTTTCGCCCTTAATTTTTCTCCTTGGCATTCAGTCTTCCTAACCGAGCGTTGAACAAGAAGAAAGGCAAGAAAGGAAAAGGAAAGGAGAAGAAAAAGGACGAAGAGGATACCGAGTCTGATGACGAGGTGGCCTCGGTGGCGGATCTTGTTGGGTACTTGAAGGAACTTAAGGCCTCAAAGCCTTCAAAGTCTTCGAATGGATCCTCAGGTCAAGGAACCTCAAAAGGTAGTGCCAAACATTCTCTTCGGTTAATATCTTTGCATACATTCCTCCTCATTATAGTGTTCATGACTCTTTCACGTTGTTCTTCGTAGGTGTGAAGAGAAAAAGAACAGCTCCAAAGAAACCTTCCCGCTCGGTGAATCCTCGTACCAAGGTGACGACCTCCCCCCAAACTGAAGCGGTTGTTGAAAAACGCCGGAGGCTGATCGGCGAGCCTATCAATGAGAATGCCGAGGGCTTGGAACCTCATAGTGAGGTTGAAGTGGTTGATCTTGAGGATCTGGAGCACGACTTGGAAAGGAGGCAGACGTTAGCGCTGCTAGGGCGCAATCTGAACCTGCAAGGCTTTCGACCTCGGCGGGGTCCTTGCGAAAGCTCGAGGTAATGACTTCTTCAAACCTTCTGGCAAGCACCCGAAGGGATATTTTGAGCCTCATTCCCTTGCTTGGTCCAATAGAGGATGCTATCGTGCAAAAATTTCCTCCGGTTCAGCTAGCCAATACTCTCGCTGCAAATGCACTCAGAGTAAGCCTTGACACCTTCAATCCTATTTCTGTTTATGGGCGTTCGCTTATATTGATCCTTTAATAATTCCCATTCAGGGCTTCGTTTTGACACTGAGAGCTATCGAGCTTCAAACCACAAGGCACGAGGAGATTCAACGCGTTGCTGGTGCTTGGGATAGACAAAGGGACAGCTTCAATGCTCAAATAGCTAAATTGAAGGCTAAGTTGTCCAAGTCTTGCTCCGACTTGCGTGAAGCCAAGGCTGCATCCGAGGCGAAGATTCGAGCTCTTGGTGATGGTTTCCAAGTAGAGTGCACGAGGCTAGATGCCGAGGTTGCGAGGCTCGGTGCGGAATTGGCCCAAGTTAAGAATAAATTCGTGGAGGAGGCCAACATGCACCACGAGCAGCTGAAAGAGCGTGTGCTTCATATCCGAAGGCTGGAAGGCGAAAACTCCAAGATCCCGACCCTTGAATCCGAGGTTATACTACTTCGAGAAGAAGTTGTTGATCATAAGGAGAGGGCCAAGGTCAAAGCCAAAAAGGCGGAGTTAGACAAATGTTTGGCCGTTATCAAGTCTCGATTGAAGCTGCTTAAGCAATTCGCGCCGGTGAGCTGAACTTGGAGGAAGAAATTGCTAAGGCTGAAGATTATGCAGCCAAAGCCCAAGCCATTATTGACGATCTTCCTTCAAGTGAAGGTTCAGGTGATGAGGATGCCGAGGATGAAGAAGAAGAAGATGAAGATGAAGAGGACACCGAAGATGCCAATGTTGGGGCCTCCGATGAGGGAGATGGGCCCGAAGCTTAGCGTTCCTGCTTTCATCTTCTGTTTTGTTTTTGTGTAGGGCTTCGGGCCCTTTAATGTAAATGTTTCTATGGCCTTCGGGCCTTTCATGAATGGACTTATTTTTTGCACTCAATTGTTTCAAACGTTCATTTTGCTTTATAAAGTGTTTTGAGCCGAACAAGTAGAATAATTTTGCTTGCAAGACTTAACTCATATAATTCTGATGCGAACTTAGAACGACATCTCGTTCTCGAGTCAATGCATTTAAAATATAACCTCGGTATATATAAAAAAGAAAAGCTCTCGGTATATAAGATCATAGAAAAAAAAAAGGCAATGAATCAAGTTTATTTTATTGATGATATCAACGAGCCGTAATTGGCTTTTTACATAAGGCCTAGTCTAAGTAGAACTTAGGCGCAAAAACAAGTTAATAACATGCCACTATCGGGCACAAATACAAAGTAATAATCTATTTCTCGGGCGTCAGTCCCCAGTTGCCAAATAGATAGACTTCGGTGGGGAGGCTCAAAGCTGATCTCGGCCGCATCCCACTTCACACTCCCCCCAGTGTTCTGGTATGAATCTTGGTGAAGATCCGAGCATTGAAGACTGTCTTATCCGCTTCCTGAAAAGGTCAAGCAAAGTAAAACGGGAGTAAGTTCAAATACTTCGACCAAAGCCTTTGGAGCATTTTTCGGTTTGAGGCTGTAGGTGAATTTTAAATGATCAAGGAATGCTTACCTTAATTTTAAAAGTAATACCGTTTCAAATTGGAGATGTTCCAACTCAAAGGTTCGGGTTTGCCTTGCAAATCTTCGATCTGATAAGATCCCTTTCCAACAATCGCTTTAACTCTTTAACGCCCTTCCCAATTGGCAATGAGTTTTCCTCTATTTTTTTCTTTTGTTGATTGATTTGAAGCCTTTAGCACATAATCACCAACTTTAAAATCTCTTAGTTTGGCCTTTCTGTTGAGATATGCCTCGATTTGCCGTTTTTGTGCTGCTAACCGAACCAAGGCTAGCTCCCTTTTCTCCTCGAGCAAATCCAACTCTATGCGCATGGCTTGTTGGTTGGCATCTTTGGTGGCGTGAGCGTACCGAAGACTTGGTTCACCCACTTCCGCGGGGATAAGTGAATCCATGCCATAAGCGAGGGAAAATGGGGTTTCACCGATGCTATTTTTTCTCCGTTGTTCGCATTGCCTATAGCACCCTGGTAACTCTTCGGGCCAAGGACTTTTTTTCTCATCAAGTCTCTTCTTGAGGTTTTCAACTATCACTTTGTTCGAGGATTCGGCTTGTCTATTGGCACTTGGGTGGTAGGGAGTCGACGCTATTCTTTTTATTCCCCATTGTTTAAGGAAGTCAGTGATAGCCGCCCCCATGAATTGTGGACCATTGTCACAAGTGATCTCCTTTGGGACACCGAATTTATAGATGATGTTCCCTTTTATAAAATCGATTACCTCCTTCTGTCTAACCTTGGTGAAAGCTCCAGCATCCACCCACTTTGTGAAGTAATCGGTCAAAACAAGAATAAACCGAACACCTCCTTTTTCCCTTCGGTAAGGGACCAATGATATCCATTCCCCACTTCATGAAGGGCCATAGTGACATGACCGAATGTAAAGGTTCAGCTTGCTGATGAATCATTCAAGCGTGGCGTTGACACTCATCACATTTTTTTACGAAGGCTTTTGCGTATGTGCTGATGGTGGGCTAATAGTACCCAGCTCGAAGTAATTTGCGCACTAAGGATTTTCCCCCCAGTGGTTGCCACACTCGCTCTCGTGTACTTCTGCCATCACATATCTAGCTTCATTCGGACCCAAGTACTTGGCCATCGGGCCACTGCACAGTCTCCTATATACCTTTCCCCAAATCATTGAGCATGAAGCCGCTTGAGTCCTCAATTTCTTTACCTCTTTCTTATCTTGGGGGAGAGTCCCCGAGTCAAAGTAAGAGATAAAATTACATCGCCAATCCCATTTATGGTCCACTGAGTTGACTTCCAATTTCATTTCCTTCATTTGTGCGGAAAGCAACCGAACCACCGAATCAGTCCCCGAGTGTTCTTCGTCCACCGCCGAACCCAAGTTTGCTAATGCATCGGCTTCGATATTTTCTTCCCGAGGTACTTGTTTGACTTGCCATTCTTGGAATTGAGCCAAGATCCTTTGTGCTCGGATCAAGAAATGCTGCATTCTAGGCTCACGAGCTGTATATTCACCGAGCACTTGGTTTACCACCAATTGCGAATCGCACCTTAATTCAACTCTTTCTACCCCCATCTCTTTGGCCAGCTCGAAGCCTGCTAAGGCCGTTTCATATTCGGCCTCATTGTTGGTCACTTTTTTGAACCGAACTGAATGCCTGACTTTCTCCCGGTCGGTGCTATCAACACTATGCCGAATCTTGAACCCTTAGAATTAGTCGCCTCATCGGTACAGAGTACCCATAATCCCGAAGTCGATCCCTTCGACACTAAGTTCTCCTTTTCAGCTTCGGGTAAGATGCCGACGCTGAAGTCAGCCACGAAGTCAGCCAAGACTTAGGATTTAATGGTTGTTCGGGGTTGATAGGTTATATCATATTCAGTTAATTCTACTGCCCATTTAGATAACCTCCTCGATAACTCCGGTTTATGCAGTATACTTCTTAGAGGGAAGGTGGTAACTACTGCTATTGGATGACATTGAAAATAGGGTCGTAGCTTCCAAGCAGTAACAATTAAAGCAAGTGCTAGTTTTTCCAAGTGAGGGTACCTGGTTTCAGCGTCGAGGAGTGTTTTGGTCACATAGTAGATAGGTTGCAGCTTGCCATCCTCTTCCCGAACCAACACCGCACTGACGAACACCTCGGCCACAGCCAGGTAGACTAGCAAAGTTTCTCCATCTTTTGGTTTGGCGAGCAACGACGCATTAGCCAAATAGAATTTCAACTCCTTCAGCGACTCTTTACACTCTGGTGACCACTCTATGTGATTGTTCTTCCATAGAACTGAGAAGAATTTGTGGCATCGCTCTGATGACCTTGAGATAAATCTACTCAAGGTAGCGACTCGGCCAGTCAAGCGCTGAACTTCTTTCACCCCGGTTAATTAATCGGGAATTTCTTCAATGGATCTGATCTTGTCCGGATTGGCTTCGATCCCACGCTCAGAGACTATGAATCCCAAAAATTTGCCCAAACCCACGCCGAAGGCGTATTTTTCAGGATTCAGCTTCATGTTGTATTGCCTTAGAACAGCGAAGGCTTCTCTCAAATGGCTTAGGTGGTCCTCCATCCGGATAGATTTGATCAACATGTCGTCTATGTAAACTTCCATAGATTTTCCGATGTAATCTTTGAACATGCGACACACTAACCTTTGTTATGTCGCCCTGGCGTTCTTCAGACCGAAAGGCATTACCTTGTAGCAGAAGGGTACCTCGGTCAGTGATGAACGAGGTTTTTCTTCATCCTTCGGGTCCATGAGAATTTGGTTATACCCCGAATAAGCATCCAAGAAGGTTAATAATTTGTGTCCAGCCGTGGAGTCTATTAACCTGTCTATCTGTGGCAGTAGATAAGAGTCTTTGGGGCAAGCTTTGTTTAGATCTATATAATCTACGCACATTCTCCACTTTCCATTCTTTTTGGGCACAAGGACGACATTAGCCAGCCATTCGGGGTACTTCACCTCTCTTATGAAGCCATTCTCTTGCAGCTTCATAGTTTCATCCTCGATTACTTTCTTTTTGACACCAGCGTGCGGCCTTTTCTTTTATTTTACCGGGGTAAAACATGGATCCACAATCAATTTATGGGTCATAATCTCCGGATCGATACCGATCATATCTGAATGGGACCAAGAAAAGCAATCATTTTTGGACTTCAAGACTTCGATTAGGGCTTTCTTCGACTCTGGGTTCAACTCCAAGCCGACAAACACTTTCTTGTCTGGAAAATCTTTCGATAACGAGAAAGATTCCAACTCCTCAATAGTTGAATCCTCGGAGGTCGTCTTGGGAACTTGACCCTCCCTCTTCGTTTGACCCCAGTTGCATTGGTTGCTATTTCTTTGGTCCGGTCGGGACGACTCCACTCTTCAGTGCAACCGAATAGCACTCTCTCGCTACTCACTGCTCTTCTTTAATCGAACGAACTCCCCATGGGGTAGGGAATTTGATTACTTGGTGAAGAGTGGATGGAACAACCCCCATGGAGTGAATCCATGGTCTACCAAAGATCACATTATATACCATGTCCTCGGGCAAAACTTGAAACAGTGTTTCCTTGCAAACTCCTTCGGCGTATGTTTTGAGCGTAATTTTGCCCAATGTCTTTTCGGTGGAGTTGTTGAACCCATTCAACACAGTTGCTTTTGGGACAACTTCTCCCTTCAACCACATATTTTTGACGGCCCCATAACTGATTATATTGACGGAGCTACCGGGGTCGATTAAGACTCGTTTGATATCCGAGTCGTTTATCCTTAGCATGATGACCAAAGCGTCGTGATGGGGAAACATCATCCCGTCACAGTCATCATCATCGAACACGATTTCCTTTCCCGAGCCTCCAGCTCGAGTTCTTTTCTCTATAGTAATCGACAACTTTGCAAACTTCTTGGCGGCTGCAAAATTCACTCCATTCACCTCTGACCTCCCGTGATCACATTCACAACTCTTTCGGGGGGTGGCCCCCGAGGTGGTTGGCCATCACCTCGGTTCTTCATATAGTTTTCCTTCCCTTTATCAGTGAGAAATTCAGCCAGCACACCCTTTTCTTCAGTAAGTGCGCCACCTCGAGGCGTAAGGCCTTGCAGTCCTCGGTGCGGAGGCTATAGTCTACGTGAAACTCACAACGCAAACTTTGATCTCTGTTGTCTGCAGGAGTTCTCATATCCTTCGGTGCTCTCACACCAGCTATCCCCTTCACTACATTGACCAGCTCCGCGGTCGATATGTTGAAATTGTAATCGGGGATCCGGGGATACTCTTTATTCTTTGAAACCAGAGCTGCGCTCGAGGGCTTTATTTGGCTGGTGCAGGGGTAAACTTTCCCATCGAGTCGCTGGCTCACATACGAATTTCCAAGCCTTTGACTGACAGGCTGCCTCGATGAAGTGTATGGTTCGTACCTTCCCTTTGAATTTCCTCGTGGCGCTTCAGCGCGATACGAGGACTCAGACCGATTCTTGTAATTGTAGCTTCGGCCACTATTCTTCCACTCGACTTCCTCCAACCTTATCTTGGTGTATGCTCTATTGTGCAAATCGTCCCATTTAAAGGTTTGATACTGCTGGAGCTATTTTCGCAACTTAGCAGCGGCCTCAGAGTTTCGAACATTACTGCATTTTTCGAATGCCATGATGGCCAAAGTATCATCCATGGCAGGAAACTCCATGCGTTCGGTGTGAAAATGCTCGAGGAAGTCTTTGAGTGGCTCGCCGGGCCGTTGTTTGACTTCAAATATATTCTCCTTCCTTTGGAGGATTTTGTGTGCCCCGGTATGAGCTTTAATGAACGCTTCAACCAGTTCCTTAAAACTAGAAATTAACCCCGCTGGTAGACGCATGTACCAACGTAATGCTCCCTTCTCTAAAGATTCGCCGAATTTTTTCAAGAACATCGATTCCTTTTCTATCTCCTTTAAATCGTTACTCAACACCATCGACATGTATTCGGTCACATGTTCAACGGGGTCAGTAGTCCCATTATATTTTTTCAAAAACAGGATCTTGACAATTTTTGGAGTTGGTGCTGGAGTGGCCTCGGGCTTGTACGACAATTGCCTGTATTGGTCAATATCAAGGGCCCTTTGAGTCTTAGTCACCCCGGGGACGCTTTCAAGTCACTTTTCCACTCGCGCCTCGACACGAGCCTTAACTCGGGCTTCGATCTCCTTGCTTAGTTTTTCAACATCTACCGAGGAGCTAGTTTCTGCCACGGTGGAAACCATCCTGAAGTATGGCGTGGTCCTCGGTATTATACCCGAACCCCCAGATGTGGCTCTATTTTGAGGTCCCCCTGTTATCGCGCCCGTAGGAACGAAAGGCCGGATGCCTCCACTTAGAACCACAGGTGGGACTCCATTCGGAGCTGAGCTATTCCTCGCCTCTAACGAGGCACGAAATTCAGCATTGATAATAGTCTGTTAGGCTTGCTGCTCTTGAAGAGCTTTCAGAGTGGAGACAACATAAACCTGAAAAGCTTCAGTGGAAGTCGAAGAGGAAGGATTTGTTACCGGTGATATTAGGGGCGCGTTGGAGTTTGGGTTTGACTGAACGCTAGCCTGTCCATCGAGAGTTGACTTAGGTTCATCGGGATTTCTACTACTGTCAACCATCTTGTCAAGTAAAAGTAGGAATTCGAATAAAAAGAACGTTCAACTTTGGAACAAAGCGTTTATGCTTGTATCCCCACAGATGGCGCCAATTTGTATTGGCCTAAACTATTTTTAGGACACAAATCAAATTTGGATCACGAGTACAACCAAATCAGTGTATCAAAGTCAAAATATGAATAATAACGGACGAAAGTATAAGTAAAAGAATGAGATTTCAATATATGCTAATGAGTACAAATTTTGCCAGAGGTTCTGCATATATTTCGGAATAGTTACATTGTAAAATGAGAAGCTATTTATAGACTAGCAGGAATACAAAGCCACGATCCCATGTCTCCACTAAGTTCTGCATGCTTCCACTTCTTAGATAATGGAGTTAGTTGGCCGAAATAGGGGGAGGAATTTCCCGCTGCAGATAGGATGATTCACCAAGGCTCAAGCTATTGGCCTCGGGAACATGGCTTTGCGGCGACCGAGGCAGCATCCCGCCGAACTAACACATTGATCCCACTTCTCAGCCTCTGACTTCGGCGACCTATGGCTCACCTCGGCTCGCCACTTGCCAACACCTGTTCGGTTAGCTCCAGATTATATTACCGAGGTGCCTCGTAGACGAGTCGATTTTTACCCAATACAGTTCACTTGTAATGTTATTGATGGATGTAATTAGTTCTATGGCAGTGAGGTACTGTGTCAGAATGAAGTTTGATGAGGAAATATGTGAAGTTTGATAATGTTCGATATAATGGTAATAAATATTTGACTCGTTAATTTGTTCGGGTTGATTTTATTTGCATAAACGAATTGAATAGTTGGTTAAATGAATGAGTTTAATTTCTTTATATTTTAATTCAAGGAAAAAGTGTCATGTCATTTTTTTCACCTGGAGATAACCAACTTTCGGAGTATGATCATTTGAGTCAATTATGCAAAATTAAGTGACTTTTTAAAAACAAAACAAAGAAAAATGATTTTGTTAACTCATTTCCAATAGTTGAGTGACTATTTGGGCAATAGGCTCTTACAAGAGTACAACATATCCAAATAGAATGTGATACTTAAGTTGACAATAACTAATTTATCTTCGTTAGTTGTCCAAAAAAAAAAATACAAAACAAAAGAGCAGGACAGTTAACTGACGGAAATCCCCAGTTATAGAAGTTTTTCATCCACACATTTGAAAGGAAACACTGAAAGTAGGAGGAAACTGATGTTAGCCAATATAGCAGATGATTTCATATTCCTGAGTATTATTACTAAAGCAAAATACATACTTTGGTACCTTAACTTGTCTCGAAAATACAGTTGCACACCCTAACTTTGCGGGCGACCTAAGACTCTCCTTAACACGTTCGAAGTGATATTTATACTAACCTGAGGTATATATAACCACTTGCACTATAGGGGGTGCTTCTCACTCGCCCTGCTATTAGGCCACATTACTACACAAGATTTTAATTCATTTTCACTTATTTTTTACAATAATTATCAATATATTACACTTTTTTTCATTTATTTCTTTTTCTCTCTTTCTTCTTCACTCAACTCCTTCTCCCTACAGCTCATCACCATTAACATCAACACATACTCATCTACACCACTACTGAAGCAAAAATCAAGAAAATCATGAATGTTCTCAAAATTAAGAAAAGTCAGAAGCAACCTATTTTTTCAAATAGATAGAAATAAGCATCAACAACTCATGTTTTTGTATTCTCCTCCGCTTTCATAAGCACCAAAAATAAGTGCCACCACTGAAGTAAAAATCAAGAAAAATTAAGAACGTGATCATTAATTGTGAGACAAGAAATTAAACGATGAACTTTGTTTGGATTTGGAGGCTGATTGTGATGAAATCGGCCGGGTATGTAGAGTTTGCATGTATGCCGCCAACTTTAAGGGCCACGAGGATGATGCATTGTGGTTTCCCGGCGGCGAAGAATGATTCGACGGCAGATTGGCTTGAAGACCAATCTTATAACTCCTTCTGCTACTAATACTGTTCATGGTAATTTTGAAGAATGAGTTTTAGTTTAAAATACATTGGGTTCAATTTTATCTTTAAATCTGTAAATTGGAGAAATACTAGGTAAAATGGTGGAATCAACGAGTATGCAGGGAGGATGGTAGTAGGTCTAGAGAGCGGATGAAGGTGTGCGGTGGGAATAGTGTTCCGGTGGTGGAGATAGAAAAAAAGAGGAGAGAGATAAGTTGGAGAAGAAAAGAAAAAAGAAAAAGAAAAAAGGACCCACAAATAATTAAGAGTAATTAGCTCATATTACAGCCAATACGAAATTGACACGTGTTGGATTTGTTCAATAATTAACATATTTTTCACTCTTCACTCGCTTTTAATTTCTCTCTCTGCCATGTCATCCTTTAGATTTGTATAAATATCACTCGAACGTGTTAAGGGGGTCTTAGGTCGTCCGCAGAGTTAGGGTATATAGCTGTATTTTCGGGACAAATTAAAGTACCAAGTATGTATTTTGCCTTATCTATCTATATATCTTCTAATTGAGAACCATAGAAAAGTGATGTGGCATAGTCCTATGGCCAAGGATTCTATTTATCTATTTTCTCCTTTTTTGGCCTTTTTCCAAACTATAAAATGTCAAAATGTCTTTAAACATGTTGATTAGTCCCCTTCCTCCATTAAATCAATCTTCAAAACAGTTTTAGCTATTAAAGGTTTTTTTTACAAAGCTATTAATGATTATTGATTAAATATAATAATGGAGACTTTAAATCATACCGTTACCATGTAATGCCTTCCACCGTCTCTACCCTAAATCTTTTCAAGCATATATATTCTTCCTTTTGCATATTTCCGAAGGAAGCATAAAAGTAAAATTTAGTGCCAACATTTTATGATTCTATCTATGGGTGAAAATCATTTTGACCCCCCAACTTTGGCTTAAAAATCAAACTCCCCCTCAACTATGAAAAATAGTCATTCTCCCCCCTTTATCATATACAATGTCTATTTTATCCTTAGCATTTTCAAGATATATTTTTATATATGATTTTTTAATCAAAATATTTTACTTATAATTTAAATAATATATAGCTTATTATAGTAATTTAAGTTCAATAATATTATCAATATGTTTAATTATGAATTTTCCACAAAATACGTTCACCCTCATTCTCTATCGTGTATAGAGATTTTTGAATTTTAGTTATCGTCGATGAAACAAAGACGGACACAAGAACTTGAAGTTACGGGTGCCATTATTTATAATGTAGGAGTAAGAATAAAATTAAAATAAAATGAAATAAAGAAGAAAGTCGAGGAAATAATAAAAATATAGTAGAGAAACTAAGAAAAAGATGCAAGTATTGCAAGCAAACTCGATCAATGCACCTAAAGAAATCAATACATAAATAAAAAAAAATTGGCCGAGCTGGCGAGTGCCGATGCACCATAGCCTACTATGTGGGTCCGCCTCTGCGATAAAATATAATCTACATTATGATTTAAAATTCATTTAAGATAAATTGATAATAATATTTTGGATTTATATATAATATATTGATATCCTCAATATTTTTTCTAGTAGTTCATGCATTAGAATTTTATTTTTTATTGTGTACGAGTTCTGATTTTTATTAGTAAAGTATTAATACAAGTAAAATTATTTCTACAATTTATTCTTCTCATTTATTTAATAAATTAAATCATTAACTTATATTTTATTATTTTTAATGCTTTGATTATTATTCACTCTTTTTATTTTAATTATAAAACTTTTTTATTATATAGGTATAACATAGAATAACATATATCATGATATTAATGAAAAAGGAAAAAAAATATAAAGGCTTGATAATTTAAAGGGTAAAGTAGGAATTTTTGAAAGTTCATTGAAATAAAGGGGGGAGAATGATTATTGTTGATAGTTGAAGGGGGAGTTTGATTTTTAAACCAAAATTGAGGGGTATAAATGATTTTGACCCTTCTATCTATAGGAGCGGTCATGTTACAATCTCACTTGGTGAACTTTTTACCCTTAATACCGGCATAGTTCAATTTGCAGTACCCAACATTAGAGTACCAAATTCTCCCAATTTTTAATGTCAGAAATAATGTTTCAGGTAAATGTACTTTCCCTACTTCAACTAATTAGTGTTGGAATTATTTCATCTCATGTCACCACTTTCCTCAATTTTCTTAGGAGGTTAGTAACTTTTATTTTTTTCATTTATTTGTCTTTGAGGTCCTCTATAATTGTATTTCAACTTGACATGGGGTTTACGTTATGGGTAGTTTGCATGTGAAGAGAGTGTACCAAACGTAAGACTAAGAAAACTTTTCCCTGTATTGACAATCCTATCACCTACTTTTAGGCGCTCAATTTGTATGTCTCAGTAGAATCAACCACTAATAAAAGATATTGATCAGTGTTCGTTACTTAGCCAATGTTCTGTTAAAAGGAATTTAGGTATTGTCTTCTTCTTTTTCCTTTTGTTCTTTATTCTCCTAATTTTGTTTTAATCTCTTTTCTTTCATTCTTGAAGCTTATATTGATCTTATTAAATTTTATATGCAGGTTCTTTAACTTCTTTGACATGGATATACAGTTACCAGATTACATGCGTGATTGGCCAAAACTATAGCTCTTTTCTCTGTATCTTTAAGTCTGGTTTAGGTTTATGAAGTATTTTACTATCTATTTTGGAAGCTTAAATTGATCAAGAGTTAAATTCTCGCTCAAGTCTTTTCCATTGTTAACATGAAGCATATCAGATATTTTTTGAGTTGAATAATAATGAATATCTTAACCGTTGTAACACTTGCCATTGTTAGTTATATTTCATCCATTAGGAGTCAAGTTCAATTAGCATTTCTAAATCATAGTTTAGTTACTATGTAAAAGAGAACAAAAGAGAGGAATGAAATAAAGGAAAAAAAATTCAAATGTGTTAGAAAGTGGGAAATTTATGCTAATTTTTTCTTAACCAACAGAAGATCACCTTTGGTTTTAAAGATTCGGAAGGTTTGGACCTCAATGCATATCGCTACCAGAAAGGTTTTAGTCATTGGGCAAATATTGTTGTTTTTTTGAATTGAGATTTGGATTCATTACATTAACTGAATAATATACTGGAAGCTTGATATGCTATTATGTTTTTCTTGCCCACCATAAATTATTTTGGTTTTGGGAATTTTATGTTACTATTTGGTGAATTTAATGACAAGATATGCACAGAATTTTGATTTTCTAACATATTTTTTTTGTTGTCTGTTTCGTTTCATTGTTTACATTCTTTATAGTTTTTAGTTGAAAGAATGGAAATACCAATCTTATGAAACATAAGTGTCAATAATTTGGCCTATCTTCTTTACTTTGAAAAATTTATTACTCAATATTTGATTGTATATAATGAGAATTATGAATTAATGTGTATTTTATGTAGTAAGAATACCATATCTCCCTTTTTCATTAAAAGAGAAGAGATGTATTTTCGTTTTTAATTACCTTCAAAAATGTCCTGATAAAATTATAATCTATCTATATATCTTTTAATTGAGAAACATAGACAAGTGATGTGGCATGCCTCTATGATCACCATTCCATCAAAAAAGTAGAAAAAACAATGGTTTCTTTTTTCTCATATTTTTGGCTATTTTACTCATTTCAAGAAATACTAATTAAGAGTAATTATCGCAATATTAATTAATTAAATACTAATTAAGAGTCTCAACTAAGGGAAGGGGGTTGTGGATATCAATTACAACTTTCAAAGTATACGGTTAGGAAGAGGAACGGACGAATATAAACACCATTCAATTCTCATAGTCAATTTTGAGGTTTTCATTGAATAATTATGCAATAAAAAGGATTCATGGCAAACAAATCACCACTCCTCCTATCTTTCTTAATTAATAATTAATGGTAATTAATAGGAAAATTAGCATTAATAAATAAATCAGAAAACACCAATTTCTTTACGTTACTCATTCTTTTTTCCAACTTAATTTCTTATCAATTTAATATATATGGAATGTGATAATTATGTGGATGTGAAAGGTATTCCTTAATCATTGTGTATATATGTGTCTCTGCACCTTTGATTGTATATCTCACCTCCCGTCCTCTTCTTTCTCACCTAGCTAAATTTAATTCTTCTACTTATTTTCATTCTTAATTTCTTTTTCTTTGTTACTGTATTTTTTATTTCTTGACTATGTTATTTATTTTGTTTCTTTTATTTGATTATTTTGACAGGATAATCTATTTAGGTTGATGAACAAAAGAAAATGAGGAAGCAAATGCTGATGAAGACCGCAAAGAGGAAGAAGAAGAACATGAAAAATTAGAAGTAAAAAACTAAGTACATTATCTCTCCCATGCCAACCCCTTTTTGATGAAGTTGTATACTCCAGCATATTACTTTTTATATTTGTGCTATTTAGAATAGTTTGATGATTTTGAGGAAGAAAAGTTATTATGTATTTTAATGAAAGGGGTGGTCCATTATGAAATTTGAAAAAAATTTAAAGATGAAGAAAGAACTTGAATATAGATTTTTTCCTCCAAGATTGTTGGCTGCTCTGTGTTTTTTCTATGCTTGGTCCATCCGTTATGGCATGCCTCAATCCTTTCTTTTATAGTTTTAGTTAGATATTTTTTTTTTTAAATTTTGGGGTATTTTCGTTAGTACCACTTGACTGTACTATATAAAACTCTCGATAGTCACTTGAAGAAATTGTTAATAGAATCAGAAAAGTTGCATAGCATAGAACTTTGCCCTATAAAAAGGGGTCAAAAAGGAAAGAACAAAAGGTAAGGAGATAAGAAAATTAATTAAAAAGAATGTAACATTGGATAGCAGGTTTGCCACTCTCCTTCAAGTTCCTCTAAGTTCGATGTTATGTGCAGTCTCTCAATTCTTTCAAATAAAAATATTAGTAAGAATATTGAGTTAATGAAGTAATTTTCTAAATAGTTTCTATGATTACAAGATATTTACAATGTCATATCCACATTCCATCTTCCATTTTTTACTGGCGGAAGAAATTTAGTAGTGGTGGGTTGCTGGGAATTGGAACATTAAATTATATTGAATAGAGATTATAGATCAACAGTAAATGCATTGCTATTTATTATTTATTTTAGATGTTCTCAATTAAGTTTACATATACTAATTTAACGAATTATGTCATATTTAACTTTGAATATTTTCACAAATTCTTTTTGTCAAAGACCTTATATAGGTGTTAATCATGAAAAGAATATGGATGAGTAAATATTGATCTTTCTACATAATTTGTGAAATTAATGTTCATCCATATTTTAGTTTTAGGACAATGCAAAGTGTTTGGCAGAATTATCAACACGAACAATATACACGACAATAAAAGTGCACTCACGACAATATAAATTACTGTATAAATTTACTATAGAATAGGGAATTGCGTACGTATACCCATGCTAGCGCGGGCCAGTTCCCTAGTTACTAACTTAACATAAGACAATTAATCCGGTACAAATTCACTTCCATATTCCTTTTTCCATTAAAATTAACCCAAATTACCAAAAATTCAAAGAAACTATTGCCAAAGCTCTAGAAACAATCTTCATTTCCCATACATCTGTAACATGGAAAGTAACGCGAAAAGCAGTTAGTCCACTACAACCAGAGTTCGTTCATGTAATAAGATAGCATCATGTACAACCATTTACTCTTGAAAACTTGAAATGACGACAAAGGCACCTGA
The DNA here is from genome assembly GCA_037355625.1 of Petunia x hybrida. NCBI lineage: Eukaryota > Viridiplantae > Streptophyta > Magnoliopsida > Solanales > Solanaceae > Petunia > Petunia x hybrida. The sequence goes on from JBBBVM010000035.1 coordinate 8,658,902, forward strand.
TCCATTTGAACCGGAGCGAATTCATGTACAGAAATAAAATAACGCCTTCGTTTATAGTTGAAATTCGTGATGGGAAAGGCAGCAAGTTCATGTCTACCAGAGCCAATTTTATATAAAATTATGTCGTCAGTCGTTTTCTATTAAAAACTTGTCATGTGAAAGGCAGCTGTGGCTTCGAAGAGTTCTCGTAATAAAATAGTGCCACCACCCGTTTTCTATTAATACCAGTTATGTGACAGCCAGTTGGATCGTTGATTATAGGGTAATACTTGTATGAAATAGTGTCATTTACAGTACTTAATATTAACTTAAGAACCCATTGCATCTTAGTTCATGGAATTGATCAAAAGTCAACTCCTGACCATTATTATGCCAAAGTCATTGTATAATCGAACTCATTTCCGTCGTTAGGCATTTCTAATAGTCGATTCTGCTCAGACTATTAAGCCAAAGTCATTTTATCATGAGAACACGTTCCCATCATTAGGCAATTGGGTGGAGCTTGAAATTTCGCCTAATAACATCTTCTGCCAGCCTGTTAGGCGCCTTATAGTGCATAAGTTGCGCTTATTTGAAAAAGTTACATTTACAGTAGGCAAAACGCTTTTAATTTTAATGATTTAATGTATCCTATTCATTGCAGTTTCTTGAATATTTTTCGTATTGGTGGAGGAAACCCAATGCATGACCCATCCTGACCTTATGATTCAATTGATACTCCCTCCGGTCACTTTTAATGGTCCATTTAGCCTTTCATAGGTACTCCCTCCTTGCGTTTCATAATAGATGTTCTAATTTGATTTGGATTGGAGTTTAAGAAATGAAAGAAAATTTTTGCAATTTGTGATGCAAAATAAGCTATAGGAAATGTGTGGCTATAAACCATCTCATTAATAGTAAAGTGGTTAGTTTAAAAATAAATTATTTCCAAATATAGAATTGTATCATTCTTTTTTTAACAAACTAATAAAAAAATTGTGTCATCTTTTTTTGAACAGAGGGAGTACTGCCTACAAAATTACCACCCTTCCATCCCAATTTATGTGACTATATTTTATTTTTGATTCGTCCAGAAAAGAATGTCTACTTTATTAATTTTGGGACAATTAACTTAAAATTTCGATTTTACTGAAAAATGAGAAACTTTTATAACTATATAAATACGATAACATATTTAAGCCACAAGTTTTAAAAAGACTAGTTTCTATGTTTGTGCTTGGCATGAATATGCCACGTCCATATAGAAAAAAATTGTACAAGAAAAAAGAATTGTTGTACGATGAACTTGAAAGTTTGATGTTATTACATATACGTAAATAAATAAATTAGAATGATTGATTACAGTATGACCAATTCATGAATTAGTTATATATATATAAAAGAAAAAGAAAAAACACAAAGAATTAACAATACCTTTCAAGAAGTTTGCGCAATTATTTTCTCTTTCTGCAACAGGATCAAAGATTAAAATAATAATACTCTACAAAATTTTATGAAGGAGAATATATAATAAGAGCTTCTTTTGTGAATATAATTAAAATGGAAAAAAAAGAAAAGAATGAATTCTGAAGAGTAAGTTCAAATAGGAAACAAATTCTATTTTTAATTTTTTTATTATGTAGAATTGAATTCCTTGAATTTTGCTTGGAATTTCAGTTTGGAATGTCTGAGTAGAGTCCTTAGTTCTCTTAAGTCCAAAACCAACAATCCAACATCACATTATCACTAATCTTAAAGCCGAAAATAACTTTATACTACAATTATAATTTAGTAAGACTTAGTCAATTTGAATATTTATTTCAAACAAAATATTTTTTTGTTGTTATCTAATAAGCTTAAAAAGAAACTTCTCAGTTTTTTTATTAAAAAAGGTTAGCCATCCCAAATTCTACACTATGTGGGAGTTATATTCTAAACTGTAATTCATCTGATTATTGGTTGTCTGGTTGCTTAAGGTAATTGAATTTATTAATTCCTATGTAGCATAGGATTAGGGCATAATTTCAATCCAATTTTACTATTATACCCAATATTATAGCTATATTAAAGCGCAAAAAGGTCGTTCACTTTTTATCCTCCTAATATTGGTGCTTTTATAATAATAATTTATAATTTATAATTTAACATAAAAGTTATGGCTTGTTTAGGACCATAATTTTTAAAAGATTTTATTCTTTTTTTAAACTCCGTACATAATCAAATATGGTCGTATAAATTGGAGTATCGTTTATAAAATCAATAAAGAAGTAATGCAATTTTTACTTTTGTTATAATCCAAATCACATTTATATTTATTTCAATTCTAAAAAGGTTTGTATAGAGATAAAGGGCAATATATTGAAATAACCTCTTCAATTAATATATATGGCTGAATTGTTTAATAGGTGTACCACAACTAAGGGTGTACATGAGTCGGTTTGGATCGGTTTTTTTATTAAAAAAATCAAACCAACTATATCGGTTTGTTAAATCCAAAAATCAAACCAAACCAACATAAACCGGTTTTTGCGGTTTCGGTTTTATTCAGTTTTTTCGGGTTTCTCGGTTTGTTCCGGTTTATAAAAGAATGCAAGAAACAAGTAAACTTATACCAAGACAATTGCATTATATAAGAATAAGGCTCGCTCAAAATATTTGCAACACTCTATTATACTAAAAGACGTACTACTTAATTGCATAACTAAGGTGAACGAATACTCCATAAGCCTAAAACTCCAAAAACAAGTCTTTGGAGCAGACGGTACACAAATGAACAGAGAAACTGAAATGCATTTGTATGGGACAAGCAGAGTCCAACTCAAGGAAAATGCATTAGTGATAGCACATGATGAGTTAAAGGAAAAATTTCTTGATACAACTCAACGTACTAAAAGATAACTTAACATGTTATAAGATCAACATTGAAGAATGTAAAGCAAATGCTAATTGCTTTTGTCAATTGGGTCCTCAGCTCCTCACATTCAATAACTATGAATTCACTCCAGAATTGAAGTACAAATTTTGCAAACTAGAAAATAATTTATAAAATATTTATAATTAGATTATACTTAATGGATACTTGTTAGGTATAATTTATATAATGTCGGTTTGGTTCGGTTTGGTTTGACTTTATTTTTGTTAATACCAAACCAAACCAAGAATAGTCGGGTTTTTTTTTAATCACCAAACCGACCAAACCAACCCACAAGTCGGGTTTTTTTTTCGGTTTGGTTTGGTTCGTCGGTTCGGTTTGACTTGACGGTTCGACTTGTACACCCCTAAGTCCACAACTAAAATGGATAATTAAAAGGGACAGAAGAGAGTAAGTATTTTTTTTTTTTTTTTGTAAATATTCGTGTTCATTTATCTCCATATTTTTCTTTTTAACTGCTCTGTTATTATGCAAAAGAGAAGACGTAAAGCTAATGTGACATTTTATAAACTTTAATCGACTTGATTGAGAAGAAAATATAAACTATCGCCGTGGACACAATTCTTTGCTGTGAAATTATAAGACATATTTACGATTTTGCAAATCACATAGGATTTTCCGTGTGCAAGTCTGATACCTAAGCTTTGTAGTTGATACTATCAACAAAGTCGATTACGTAATCATGAGTTTTTTTTTTTTTTTTTTTTTTTGGTTTCCCATTACTTAAGCTTTACTTATGATAGTAGTACTATTTCTCAAAAGTGACTTCATTGTCATTAAATTGACTCAATCGCATATCTGAGTTCACTTCTGAATAATAATTTTAAGTTATTGATTGTAATTTTTTTCGTTAATAATTTTTTATGAACTTAATTCTTCCTAAAAACACAGATCAGGACTTCCTCTCAAACAAATATTAGAGAAAAGACTAGTCTTGGCTATTTACTGAAGCTCGATTAATGTAATTCAGCTGGATATAGCTTAAGCTTGGGTAGGCATAAGAGTTTGTTTGGTTAAGCTTTCAAAATTAGTTTATTTTGAGAAGTAGTACAATTCTTATCAAAAGTGTTTTCTTTAAGTGCTTTTGAAGAATGCTAGTATTTTTGCTCAAATCAATTGTGAAGTGTTTCTACTAGAAAATATCTTCATTTCATAGTAATATCGATCACCACCAGTTTATATTGAAAACTCAGTAATGTGAAAAGTAATGCGAAAAGCAGCTAGTTCGCTCCAATCAAAATCTATTCATGTAATAAGATTTATAGTGTGAGATACAACCATTTCTTTAGTTAGTCCGCTACTAAAGAGAACACTTCTAATAAGAAGCGGTTTGAAATAGCATCATCTGGTTTTAAGCATTAGAGAATTTTTGTTATCTTTTAATTGCAAGTATTTCTCTTTCACCTTTCAAAAGTTTGGTCAGAATATGCTACAACCTAAGTTGCTTGGACACGGGTGCGGGTGTCTGAAAAGAGTACGGATCTAGAGGTCGGATCCTCCAAAATCTAAATTTTAAAATTTTGGAATACGGATCCTAGTACCGATACGGGTGCAGGGATTCGGCTAACTAAAAGAACTTTGACATGGTCCCATAGAAGTTTATCATCAAAATCTGATCTTACACTTTTGTTGACCCTATCAAACATTTCCCCTTTTGTTATTCCTGTTGAGATAATGGAAGAAGACATGGTTCTATAGAGGTTTATGTAAGAATTTATGGACTTACACATATATATGTATCAATAATAATTGTATGTTAACTGCTATCATTAAAGGCTGGCCCAGTTAAAGTGATCTGCTAAAGTTTAAAGTTGATGGGCCTAATTAGATACCTCATAAAGTATGGATCCTTATGTGTAGATACCCGGTTGTAATTCTAGTTTAATGATGGGCTAAATTAGAATTACCTAAAGTGTGTGCAACTATAAATAGGGTTATGGTCCCAAAACCAGACGAGAGGTTTCTTTTCTAATATTCCATCGTCATATTATAAGCCTGGCGTGGCTAGTCATCATATTTTAAGCCTGACGTGGCTAGTCGTCATATTTTAAGCCTGACGTGGCTAGAGTGCTATTATGTCTGTTGTGTTTGCCTGCGAGTCTTGTGTTTGTACTGAAAGATCTGCTGTCAAAGAAAGATTCGTTAGTCGAAACAAAGTGGTTGCATTGCACTGAACACCAATGTATTGGCTTGAATCTGCATTCGTCTTTTAGTGTGACGATTGGGTATCTCGATGTCTCTGATTATGTGGGTACTTGCATACTTAGACTGAGGTTTGGTTTTTCGATTTTGCCGGATTTGGAGATTGTCCAAAATTGTATTTGTCTTGGGTTGTGACGGGGTGTCTTCATATTTTGCCACTTCATGTAATGGTTTGGAAGACCTAACCGCAGTAACGGCAGGACTTCATCAGTTCCTAAGGATTCAGGTACGCTTCCGCTTTCAGTTAATCTTTCTTGATGATTTGACATGATAGGTCCTGGGGTAATTGTAGTCTTATAGTTTAATCTACAATCTAGTTTTAACAAGTAGTATCAAGAGCCCTTATCGCGTTAAATCATTGAGAATTTTATTAGAATATTCAAGCAAATATTCTAGACAATTATTGTTTCCTAAGTTGTGTATCAGCGGCATAACATATTTGGAGAAAAGGAATTTTTGTTCCTATTGCTACAAAGTTTCATACTGACGTTGCAGCTTTAGATATGTACTTGGCGCTGTCAGAAAAGTCATTATGAATCAGCTAAGTTGAATATTAACTTCTCTTTGTGGTATGAAAGGTTCATAATCAAGAAGTGATTCCTTTGTTTGCTGTTATTGATTGAGTCCCCAAGCAAAATAAATAATTGGTACTATTTGGTATGGATTTTTTTTTTTTTAAAAAAAAAGGCATGTGGGTTTGCTGCCACCGCCACTTATAGGATTCTGGAGCAATTTTCTTATATTTTGAATTTAGAAATTTATTTGTTTTAAAATATAAAAGGTTGTGCGCTTGTAACTTATGTGAACGTTGATCGGCCCAAAGGAAGGTCAATATTTTACAGAATTGCATGTGCATTCTTGTGGTAATAAACACGTGGTGATTATTTGGTGTTACGTGTGAATAATAAATCGACCCAAAGGAAGATTTACGATTCGACATGTTCTTTTTTACCAATGTTTGATTACTACGTCAAGATATCACTTACAAGTTAATATTTTGTCCAAAGATGAAATATTAATGGAGTGTCCGATATTTTGAGATGGGGTTTACCTTTATTCAAATTTATTTTCAATTCTGTTTAAGTCTTATTGTGAGCTTATTTTATTATTTGTTGTTCTCTGATTTAGCTAAAAATACTCCTCAAAATATTAATGCCAACATCAAATCAATGAACTAAATGGCACTAAGTTTAATCATGGCAAGAGAACCTAAATATGCTTCTCGAAGTCAGGAATTTTGACATTGCGTTAAAGATGAATCCTACCACCTTTACGAAAGGAGTACCTTTGATAAAAGGAGGCAAATAGAAAGGTGGGAGAGATCAAAACGCATGTCTTTGATTGTCATGAAGAAAGCCATTTCAGGGACATTCAGACTTCAGAGGTACCATGCCTAACAAGATTATGACAATTAAGAAATTCATGACCGAAATTGAAAAGAGGAATTTGTCAAGATGAAAAGATAAAAATTGTACATTATTGACAAATCAAATTTCAATAAGGTTCATAAAGTAAGAAAGTTGCGATTACGGTAATAATATAAAGAATTAACTAAGGAGGTTTGTTTCTTAAGTGGAGCTACAAGCTATTAGGATGTTCTTTTTAACTTTGTTAGTTATGGGATTGCCTTCACTCAACACAAGACACACATCGTGGATAGATTCTAGTATAACACATCACCCAAGTGTGTCTATGCAAGGATAACTGAATTGTCAAAAGCCCAATGATGTTGAAAGATACATCTATGGTGGTGACGACAACTCGGTTAAGGTTCTTAGATTATTGTTAAGAACTAGTTTATATTTGAATTTAAGTGAGAGTTAATGTTGTTCCATTTCTTTAGACGGAATTTGATTTTCATTTCAAGGTTGGACAAGTTTGGTTATTGTTGTTCATTTGATATGAAAAATATTGTCTCTCACAATTCAAAATTGATTGGTCCGAGTTCTTTATGAGGTTACAATAATCTAAATTTACTTTATATAATCACTTCATTTAATAAATCCTTGTGTATTTACTATAACTAGTGAGACTATAACGTCATTGTGACATAAAGATTAAGCCATATCTCTAATAGGAGAATAAGTAATTTATGTCTGGCGTCATTCTTGATCATGTTAAGTTTATCCAGATTTTTGATATATGCGTAAATCGTATAAAAGGAAACAAATAAATCTTAACAGATTTGGAGCCAACAAGAAATTATACGTCTTAGAACTTTAATAGATTTGGTATTTCTGGACAACTCTCTATAGTTTCTTAGAATGGTTAACTATATCTCATAATGTCCATAGACAACTTTTCAAGATATGGCTACCTTATTTAATTCATTAAAAAAATTGCAACTTATTACTTAACAGAGTTCTGACTAAAGACAACTGAAAAGATCCTTTATGTGTTTTAGAAAAGGATTGGTCTTGTTTAAAGTGCACGTTTAGGGATGTCCAGCTGAGGCAAGGTCTTCTAGGCCAAAAGAAATGAAACTGGACAAAGAATCTTTCAGTTGCTATGTTATTGGATACTCTGAAAAGTTCAGGGGTTACAAGTTTTAGGATCCCACAGATAAAGCTATTACGAGACGAATAATGTACGGTTCTTTAAGGATATTGAGTTTGGGGGAAGAAAGAATAAAAGACATTGTTTTGGAAAAGGAATATGTTGATATTCCTCATATTGCTATTGACTAAGCTCAGGAACAGTTTTCTATACCTGAGATAGTTCAAGAAGCAACTCCGGATCAAGACAATATCATTTCGAACTTCACGTTCAAAAGGTTATTCCCGAAAAACAAACTCTACAACCTCAAGAACCAATGCCATTAAAAAGAAATAGAGAGAGAGGAGAAGTGCAATTTCAGATAATTATATTGTGATTCTCTAAGAATATAAAGTTGGCATTGGAATGATGGAAGACGATTCAATCAACTTCTGTCAAGCCAGGAAAAGTTCTGACTCTCAGAGGTATATTGATACCATGAATAAAGAGATGAAGCACATAAAGGACAATGATGTGTGAGACATTATCCAGTTGGCTGAAGGTGCGAAGCTCATTGGTTGAAAATGGATATTAATAACCAAAAGGGATTCGAAAGGCAACGTGGATAGGTATAAGACACGTCTTATCGCTAAAAGATTCACTTAGAAATAAGAAGGCATCTATATAAAGAGACTTTCTTTCCGGTTTCATTGAAAGACTCTTTCAGGACTATAATGACATTAATCAAATATTTTGATATTAAGCTACATAGATGGATACAATACTGTTGTTCTCAATGGCTATTTTGATGAACAAAGGTGCAACTAGAAAACTTTGTGTTTTATAATGCTAAGTCAATGATTTGTAAATTAAATAAATTCATCTATGTGTTTAAACAAGCGTCTTATCAATGGTATCACAAATTTCATCAAGTTATCGTCTCATTTGGTTTCGAGATAAATCTTGGTGATTATTTTGTATACCACAAGGTCAGTGGGAGTAAGCATATTTCTCTGGTTTTGTATGTCTATGATATACTTCTTGGTCCATACGATATAGGCTTGTTGTGTAAGTCCAAAATATTTTTGATAAACAGTTTAGAGATAAAATATCTTGATGATGCAAGTTTTGAATAAGGATTCAGATACATCGAGATTACTCTCGAGGTACTTTTGGATTATCACAAAGGCCTATATTGGAAATGTATTAAAGATTTGGTATGAAAGATTGTGAATTAGGCGATACCCTTATTGCTAAAGGAGAAAGGTTCAGTCTTAAACAGTGTTCTAAGATAATTTTGTAATTAATAAAATACAAAATATTTATTGTGCTTTAGTTACAGATGTTTAATGCATACTTAGGTTTGTACGCGTTTAAATATTGCGTGCATTATTGGGATGTTTGGCATATATTTGAGTAATGCTGAAATTAAGAATTAAGGAGTAGCCAACGATTTATGTTGTAATTACAGAGAACAAAAGATTTTAAGCTCACATACAGGAAGTCGGAAAAGTTAAAGATAATCAAGTATTTAGATACCGAATTCACTAGATGCCAAGATAGTGCAAAAGTTCTATTTGTATACTTGGTGGATGAGCTATATAAGGAAGAGTGTTATATGGACACTCATAGCTCATCTCACCATGACAGTAAAGTTTATGGTGCATTATAAGGCATCAAAGTTATGGAATATGACTGCAGAATCTTGTCACTGGCTACAAATTAACGATAAAGTTGAAAGACACTAAGGTTATTTTGTGACAATAAGTTAGCAGTCTTATATTCCAATAACAACAGGAGTTCAGTAAAGTCAAAGCACATTGACATAAAGTTCCTGGTTGTTAAATTTAGAGTTCAGAGTGGTTAGGTGTCTATAGAACATATTGGTACAAACTCCATATTGTGGATCCACATACTAAGGGACTACCACCGAAGGCTTTTCATGAGCGCACTGCTCATAGAGGTGGCATGTCATTTAAGGATATTCAGACTAAGTGGGAGTTTGTATGACACGACCCGGAATTCGGTTAGGCCGTGCGGGCACCCGACATCCTCCCCCAGACCCGTCGGGCGAACCCTTACCAAATAAATTAGGAAAATAATTATAATAATTCATAAATGAGGACAAAACTTAGAAAAAAAAAACAAACATACTGATACCTCTAAGCTGTACAAAAGAAATTACAGCTGACTACCCAACATACAAGGTTTAGGGCTATCCAGACCAGACATCTAAGAGTACAAAAGAAGACAGATACCTCCTGAAGGGAGCAAAATGCAACTGAAATAATGAACAATAAACTGGTGGCCATCCGGAATAAATCTGGCTCACCCTGACAGCTGAAGTCGTCTTCGCTCCTGAACAACGCGGCGAACTCAATCCTGGAGCGAACCTGCCGAAACGAAATAGATAGACAAGAAACAAACAACAAACAAGGGTGAGTCAAAAGGACTCAATAAGTGGGGCAGACTAGCCACCTCAAAGAATAGGATAGCTAGCCAGGGAGAAGAAAAATAGATAAACTAAATCCATCTTATTTGAACTATAAACATGCAAAGCCAAATAATAACTGAAAACACGTACGGAATCATAAACAGCCAGAGACATAAGGTAGACAGGACATATAGATATCTTGAACATGTCGACAATCAGAAATACATCCTGTTGCGGCGTGCAACCCGATCCATATATTCATACTGTTGCGGCGTACAACCCGATCCATATATTCATACTATCGCGGCGTGCGACCCGATCCATATATTTATACCGTTGCGGCGTGCAACCCGATCCATATGTTTATACTGTCGCGGCGTGCAACCCGATCCCCGCAACCCAGAATACGAGCCAGAAATATATAGACAAACTGAGATATGTCCACGACATAATATACATACCGCATACATAAAACACAACACAATACACACCATAGTCAGTATGCGGTGCAATGAAATGGGATGAATGTGGTACTATGCAATGCAGCCACATATGCCTGGTACCTATCTCCGGCGCGGGACTCTCATCGTCTACCAGGAGATATATGCAGTAATGACCCTTCACCGGCTCGGGACTCTCATCGATTACCAGGAAGTATATGCAATGATCAAAACCAGAGTGCAATGCTCATATGCTCATTGCAATACCAACCACAGAACATAACATATAATATACAATGTAAATTCAAAGCTAAGGCGTAATAAGTACGCCTATCGGCAGCTACACACGTAAGGAACACATGGTAGAAAATCCACGAGGCCAGGTGCCTCCAAAGAAATGGATATAAACACTTACCCCTTCCAAAAGTTAGCATTGCTAATCAATAACCGCTTTTATCCTTTGGTTCCATTGCCAAATGATCCCACTGTGTTCAATAACCAGAAAAATATATCAAATTAGGCTAAAGGCTTCATTCCTCACATCTTAGGGCAATCCAGGTAGGAACCTGATACCCTATTCGCATACGCAATACGCAGGCCAGGCCTATATACAGGGTATAAGGCCACATAACCAAACCCCAAATAAATTATATTTATATGTTGCCCATAACTCACTGGGTATGAATATATAATCAATTTCATTATCAGGGTCCATTTGACCCGTTAAACTATTAATTGAACTTATTAAAACGATGTATAATATTCCAAGTTTTACCGTTAAAACGTATTCAAACACACATAATAAACTCAAATAATATAGTAGGATCATTACCTGAATGTTCTGGGGTGAAAATACTATTTTTCTCCGGCCCCTTTTCTCATTTTCTGGCATTTTTCTGATAATTTTCTCTGTTTCGTTTTTCTGTAGCGTTCTGCTCTAGTTGTTTCTCTACTGTACTTAGCATATATGAAATGCTAAGTAGCATTTGTATGCCACCGCCACTAATCCTTTCTCTCTCCTTCTTTAATTTTTGTCTTTTTCCTTTTTTTTTTTTGTTTTCTTTTATTTTATTTTCTTTTATTAACGGAAGTTAAAACGGTGCCCTACGATATTCGAAATAATCCCAACTTTTGCATACAAGTTGTACAAAATATATATAACATACTTGCGAAGGCGGATCTCCAATTGGACTCCCGAAACTCAAGATGCGAATTTAAATAGAAAAAGTCAAATTATTTAACTTTCGGCATTTTAGCGGAAACTAGCCGAACAACATCGAAATTCACTTTCGAAAGTTTACAAAAATCACAAATAATCATACGAACCTAATGGCGCTTTCGGATTTCGAATCGGAGCTCATTCGGCAAAAACCGAGCTCGAAAATCTCCTTTTAATAATAATCGCCAATAAAAACTGAAACCTTCTTCCGATGCCTACCAAACGAGGTCTGATTTAGCTCAAATTTTACAGACATGTCCTAATGGACATTACGAATATTTTAAAATTATCGGCACGCCAATTGGAGTCCTAACTTCCGAAACGACTGACCGAGGTCGTTTCATTCCCCTCCACTTAAACTCTCGTTCGTCCTCGAACGAGCCTAAATCTAAAGAAAAATTCGCACAGATAATAAAAGAACTTGCACGACCTTCGTAAGCTACTCCACGGACCTTATCTCTTGAGTACAGGATCAGAATTATAACACGCATATTGAACTTTTAAAATAAAATATATCTGGATAATATGATAACACCATTGCCCGGATTATTCTGACTAAGATGATCCTTCCTCGATCACGAGAGGAGAGTTCTACATTTTCGAAGCAAAGATACACGGAACTTTGAATGGGTTAACATGATTCAGCCGATAATCACCTCTTCGATATACCTTTCGATTTAGAACAGGTCGATGGAACTAAGAATTAGCTCACGCTTGATGCAATAGGGGAAGCTTTTGAAGTACCTTGTCACTACTCACTATAGAAGATCTGATGCAAGTTTTATCATATTTTTACGAACGCACTATGCAACATCTCAGCTGATGTTAGTGTTGTTCCGCAAGCTCCTTGTGGACATGTAGTTACTCATATCCCAATGTATGTCGAAGGTTCATCTGAACAGGGTCTATCGTATAAGAATAAGGATCACACAACTACTACTGGATAGTATGATGTAGACCAAGAATGATCTTCAGACTGAACATCTATCTCAGGGTATTGTCTTTGAATTGGAATTATTATGACTTGAAAAAGTAAATATAAAAGAGACATGTAGTTGGACCTTCAGCTGAGGCAGAATACCCGCAACATAGTTGATTACATGTGCACTAATAACGCTATAGTAACTTCTCAAAGAGTGGAGGTGTGAAAAAGATATATGATGGATTGTCGACAAGCCGCACTAAACCTTTAACTCTAAATTTCCATGAAGTAAAACAGCGTCAGTATGAGGATCCACTTCTATTTGAATACAGACAGATAGCCAGAAGAAAACCGGAGTCACCATACAGGGTTATTACTGACAGTGTTCTCATGTATAAAGATAGACTTTGAGTTTCTGATGTTGCAGATTTACGTGGATAGATTATGATGGAGACACATTATTCCAAATACAGTATTCATCCAGGTTCGACTAAGATGTACCATGATCTTAAGCAGATTTATTAGTGGGATGGAATGAAGTGTGACATAGCAGAATTTGTGGCTTAGTGTTCTAATTGCCAGCCAGTTAAAGTCGTGTCATCTTTCCAGACTTTATGCTTTCAGCAGACAGGTACGTATATACGATCAGGTCGCCAGCTTATCTCTATCATTAATAGATTATTAGCTGGTTTAGCAATGATCGACACTCATTGCAGATTTCTACCGTGGCCTTACTTTGGGTCGTGAGAAAAGTGGTATCAACACCTCAGAGATTTAATATTACCATTCAGTATTTGGAGGAAGACTCCTCCACTTAAAGCACAAACTCATGCAGCCATTTGAATAGGAATAACCATCCTCACACAGTCTGCTGGACCAAAGAAGATTTAGCTAAAAGCTGAATGTAGGCAGACCTAAGCTACCAACCACCCTTTCGAGTTGCCAAACAGCTGCAACTCTCAAGTTCACAACTCCATACCTTTGCCGTAAACACCACCGCCGGGTGGATGGTACTCGATATAAAAATTTCGGCAAAGTTTCCCCTGAAACTGGATGATCCGCAAAAACAGAACCAGCACTATACTATACATGGGAATGGATACCCGGATAAACTGATATCCAAAACAATAATATACTTACCCGGTTACAATAACACGTACTCCGGCTCACCACAGGGAACATCACAAGCGGTTACCAACTGCCCAAGCTTGCCAGTGCCGGACGAAGAAGAGATGGAAATATACCGAGGATAGAAATAATTGGAGCTATAGGAAGTTCATCTTCTTATTTGCTTGGCTACTAAAGCTAGACTACTCCCGAGTCAGGCGAGCCAAAGAATCGCAATTGAAGAGATAGACATTAAATAAGCTTTATGGAAAAACATCCATACCAATTTAACCTCCCAGTAAGAATAAAACTCTTATAATTTACCAGAATACCCTTTTATATATAAGACAAGCTCATAGAATAACATGACTCTATTAGAATCTCGAACCAAGAGGAGACACATAGATAGAGCATTACTTACCAGCCACTTTAGACCGAAAGAAACAACGACACTTCCTGATGGTGACGAATAAGAATCTCATCATCCTACCAACACTGATTTCCGAGGAGAGAGGTAAAATGACTTGACATAATAACACAAGGTGGCATAACAAGATGCCAAGCAGAAAAATACCGATACTCACTCACAAATCCCTCACATTTAAACCAGATAAACTAGTAGGGTCATCATAAATGCCAGGAATAAATCATATCAGAAGCTCACCCCTCTACCGCAACCGATTCTTAATAGAAACGACATCCAAGGAAACTATGAAAATATGATAAGACAATCATTTCCAAATCGATCGGAAAAATCAAAGCTTACACATATTTAAGAGAAGAAGAAACTCAGGGTCTACTGCATCGAATACCTCATCATCCTGCCAGACTAGCAGTTCATAGAACTGCCTCTGCAGCTGAGCTGAGCCACTACCCTGATAATCACCTTCTGAAGAACCACTATCACCACGCTCTCGACCTCTACTGGATGGTGGCATTTCTTTTGCTGATTGATATCTAAATAAAATCCCTGCGACTGCGCAGATTTCTGATGACGAGAGAAAAGACGACTGCTAATTTGTCGGAGTAAGGGAAAACTCCTCAAAGGATAACCAGACTCATGACAATGATAACACCTTTCCGCTGAAAATGGAAGCTGGACAGATTGTTGATAGCTACAAAGAGAAAAACTGGGTCTTATATTGTCGAACTACTGGCGCATTCTAAGAATCGCGTGACATACGCTGAGATAACCTGGAAGGTGGCCTCCCAAAATAATCAGAACTTTTACCTCCAAATGAGGTACAATGGTTACCCACTAGGGCCACGGGATCTCTTGCTCTCCCGCTCTAACTCTTCCCGCTCTAACTTATGGTATGCCTAATACCTTTGAGCAATATCAACAACGAAATCAAATAAAGTCCCAACCTCAATCTCTTGAGCTATCTGGGATCTCAAGGAAGAAGAAAGGTCATCAATAAATCTTTTAATCTCTCGAAAGGCTCATGGACTAGTTTTAATACATATTCAACCATTCTATAGAATTCAATCTTATATTCTGAAACCAACAGGCTAACCGACGGACTACCCTGTTAACTCCACTCGAACTGGTAACACTTTTCATCTCGTTCGCTACTCGAAAGGAACTTTTCCACGACTCTAGAAGAAAAACCGAATCAAGTTAGCTAATAAGAGAGAGGCCCACCAATTCAAGGCTGGACCCCTGAAACTAAAAAAAAGAATAATCAACACCATACCGCTTGATATAATCAAAAGCCTGAAGGATACGCTGGCATTATTTTATTTTTAAAAATCACGAGGTTTATCTGATGCATTGCTTAAGAATATCGGAAGGTTCAACCGCGTAAAATAATGCAACCTCTCTAGGCACTCGGACCGAACTGATACCTCGGCTAGCTAACCAGCCAGAACAATTAGAGGTACAACACATACTACCTCTGGAACATAATTTACTGCGGCAATATTAAGAATAGGAATAGAAGCTCCCTGACACCGAATGTCTGCACATGTGGCACCCTGATAGACTGCCCAGCGAATAATAGGTTCTTACGGTATCTGCATCGCCAAGATTCTCGTAAAGCATCGTAGAGAGCCAAGGGAACTACAAGGCCCTGCTCCCTTGCCCATCGCGAGCTCGCACAACTGGGACCTCCGTAACTAGATTGTCAGCACGATCAAACACTCTCGGGGCTTCGTCTTGAACTCATACCGTTTGCTGATTTGTCGCACGAGGATTCACAATTACCACGAAGGAATTAACGAATTAACGAAAATACTTTTGAATCCTAGACCGACGCACGATCAGAAATGAAGGAAGTGAAACTTCCTAAATGCCATCATAGCCTCTCGTAGATAAGTACGGACGTCTACGTACCCATCAGCAAGACTCTACTAGACACTGTCTTAGTCTGGATAGACTCTAAACTAGGCTCTGATACCAACTGACACGACCCGGAATTCGGTTAAGCCGTGCGGGCACCCGACATCCTCCCCCAGACCCGTCGGGCGAACCCTTACCAAATAAATTAGGAAAATAATTATAATAATTCATAAATGAGGACAAAACTTAGAAAAAAAAAAAACATACTGATACCTCTAAGCTGTACAAAAGAAATTACAGCTGACTACCCAACATACAAGGTTTAGGGCTATCCAGACCAGACATCTAAGAGTACAAAAGAAGACAGATACCTCCTGAAGGGAGCAAAATGCAACTGAAATAATGAACAATAAACTGGTGGCCATCCGGAATAAATCTGGCTCACCCTAACAGCTGAAGTCGTCTTCGCTCCTGAACAACGCGGCGAACTCAATCCTGGAGCGAACCTGCCGAAACGAAATAGATAGACAAGAAACAAACAACAAACAAGGGTGAGTCAAAAGGACTCAATAAGTGGGGCAGACTAGCCACCTCAAAGAATAGGATAGCTAGCCAGGGAGAAGAAAAATAGATAAACTAAATCCATCTTATTTGAACTATAAACATGCAAAGCCAAATAATAACTGAAAACACGTACGGAATCATAAACAGCCAGAGACATAAGGTAGACAGGACATATAGATATCTTGAACATGTCGACAATCAGAAATACATCCTGTTGCGGCGTGCAACCCGATCCATATATTCATACTGTTGCGGCGTGCAACCCGATCCATATATTCATACTATCGCGGCGTGCGACCCGATCCATATATTTATACCGTTGCGGCGTGCAACCCGATCCATATGTTTATACTGTCGCGGCGTGCAACCCGATCCCCGCAACCCAGAATACGAGCCAGAAATATATAGACAAACTGAGATATGTCCATGATATAATATACATACCGCATACATAAAACACAACACAATACACACCATAGTCAGTATGCGGTGCAATGAAATGGGATGAATGTGGTACTATGCAATGCAGCCATATATGCCTGGTACCTATCTCCGGCGCGGGACTCTCATCGTCTACCAGGAGATATATGCAGTAATGACCCTTCACCGGCTCGGGACTCTCATCGATTACCGGGAAGTATATGCAATGATCAAAACCAGAGTGCAATGCTCATATGCTCATTGCAATACCAACCACAGAACATAACATATAATATACAATGTAAATTCAAAGCTAAGGCGTAATGAGTACGCCTATCGGCAGCTACACACGTAAGGAACACGTGGTAGAAAATCCACGAGGCCAGGTGCCTCCAAAGAAATGGATATAAACACTTACCCCTTCCAAAAGTTAGCATTGCTAATCAATAACCGCTTTTATCCTTTGGTTCCATTGCCAAATGATCCCACTGTGTTCAATAACCAGAAAAATATATCAAATTAGGCTAAAGGCTTCATTCCTCACATCTTAGGGCAATCCAGGTAGAAACCTGATACCCTATTCGCATACGCAATACGCAGGCCAGGCCTATATACAGGGTATAAGGCCACATAACCAAACCCCAAATAAATTACATTTATATGTTGCCCATAACTCACTGGGTATGAATATATAATCAATTTCATTATCAGGGTCCATTTGACCCGTTAAACTATTAATTGAACTTATTAAAACGATGTATAATATTCCAAGTTTTACCGTTAAAACGTATTCAAACACACATAATAAACTCAAATAATATAGTAGGATCATTACCTGAATGTTCTGGGGTGAAAATACTATTTTTCTCCGGCTCCTTTTCTCATTTTCTGGCATTTTTCTGATAATTTTCTCTGTTTCGTTTTTCTGTAGCGTTCTGCTCTAGTTGTTTCTCTACTGTACTTAGCATATATGAAATGCTAAGTAGCATTTGTATGCCACCGCCACTAATCCTTTCTCTCTCCTTCTTTAATTTTTGTCTTTTTCCTTTTTTTTTGTTTTCTTTTATTTTATTTTCTTTTATTAACGGAAGTTAAAACGGTGCCCTACGATATTCGAAATAATCCCAACTTTTGCATACAAGTTGTACAAAATATATGTAACATACTTGCGAAGGCGGATCTCCAATTGGACTCCCGAAACTCAAGATGCGAATTTAAATAGAAAAAGTCAAATTATTTAACTTTCGGCATTTTAGCGGAAACTAGCCGAACAACATCGAAATTCACTTTCGAAAGTTTACAAAAATCACAAATAATCATACGAACCTAACGGCGCTTTCGGATTTCGAATCGGAGCTCATTCGGCAAAAACCGAGCTCGAAAATCTCCTTTTAATAATAATCGCCAATAAAAACTGAAACCTTCTTCCGATGCCTACCAAACGAGGTCTGATTTAGCTCAAATTTTACAGACATGTTCTAATGGACATTACGAATATTTTAAAATTATCGGCACGCCAATCGGAGTCCTAACTTCCGAAACGACTGACCGAGGTCGTTTCATTGTAACCTTTTGATGTTCTTTTGTTATGGACACACTTCAGTTTTCAGTTTATGGTTTCAGGTTTACAGTTTCAGTTTAAGGATATTTCTGCAGAAATAAAGTATTCGGTAAATTTTCACTCTGACTAGTTTTTCGGTTGGACCAGTTGGAAATAGGCATGTCTAGATCACATTACATGTAATTTCCACGATACGCATCCATGCTTGATCTATGTCATTTGGTTATGTTGGTATACGTGATCAAGGAAGGTTTAGTTACGATATAAATGTAGCGAAAGACGCCTTGGTTCTATGCTGACATGATTGATAGACGAGATTGTTTAGAGGTACTTCAGTTTATGATAGCAAATATTTGGAGCTCATAAGGTGATATACAATTATAAGGCTATGTGTATATATGTGTAGTCCAAGTGGGAGATTGTAAGAATTTATGGACTTACACATATATATGTATCAATAATAATTGTATGTTAACTGCTATCATTAAAGGCTGGCCCAATTAAAGTGATCTGCTAAAGTTTAAAGTTGATGGGCCTAATTAGATACCTCATAAAGTATGGATCCTTATGTGTAGATACCCGGTTGTAATTCTAGTTTAATGATGGGCTAAATTAGAATTACCTAAAGTGTGTGCAACTATAAATAGGGTTATGGTCCCCAAACCAGACGAGAGGTTTCTTTTCTAATATCCCATCGTTGGAAGAGTGACAGCCACTTCACGTAATGGTTTGGAAGACCTAACAGCAGTAACGGCAAGACTTCATCAGTTCCTAAGGATTCAGGTATGCTTGTTGAACCCCAAAAATTACCCCCCGAAAAGGATAAATTCCGGAATATCGACAGGATGGACTAACTCTTTTGGAGTTTTTGGAGTCGCCACCCAATTTAAGAAAAACAGGGAACCAAATTAGCAAATGCGTGCAACAACTCCATTTTTATAAAAAAGACGGTCTTTTCAGAGATTCTAAAGGTAAGAGGTTTTATTAATTTCGGAAGAAGGCTTTTAAGGCACTTCCGAAATTCCGTTAAAAACGGTTAATCCGACAGGTTTCCAAAATATGCTTTTCTAGAAAATTTATCTAAAATAATTAATTGAAATAAGATTTGTTTATGAAAAATATTTTAATTTGCACGCATTTTGCTAATTTGCCCCAGTTTGCAATAAATTAAATAACGACTTCAAAAATAAAAGATAATGCACATAAAGTAAAGAAATATACCAAGCAATCAAATATTATTAATAAATAAAGTATTTTACACATTTATTTGCATAAATATCCAAGGAAAATAATGCGAAGTTAAAGATAGAACCGGGAAATTGATCAACTCGCGGGAGTCTTGAATTTTCTAAAATTCCTAAGCCTTATTTCTGAATGCTCGAGTCCGAATTCAATCCCCAAATGCCTTCAATGCAATGGATTATTCTCATTTGTAAGTTAAGCCAAAGCGTTCATGAATTATTCGTGCCAAAATGTACCTCGCAAAACAAACAAGTAAAATTGGATTAGTACGATAATAAGGTATAATAACTAATAAAAATAAATAATAATAATAATAATAAAGTAATAAAGTAATGATAATAATAATAATAATATACAATAGTAATAATAATAATAATAATAATAATAATAATAGAATGTATAATAATAATAGTAATAATAATAATAGAATATATAATAATATTAATAATAATAATAATAATAATAATAATAATAATAATAATAATAATAGTGATGGGGTTGTTTTTGCAAAATTTAGGCTCAGATTTGTATGGCGCGTTGAATAGAGGCTCGGGATTTGGTACGGTTGCAAACACGGAGCCCGGGCCGTGTTGCCATGCCAAAGCACCAAACCCACTACTCTATTCAACTTGCTTAGCATTAAAATGCAATCATCATCGCCTTTTGCTTTAGGGACACGGGAACGGGGCGATTCAAGTGTAGTATCATGTTCAAAATCAGTCCCGAGGCCTCAATACGTGCAAATGTATTTTTTCATCGGCCAGTGTAGTATCGGTTCAATATCAGTCCGTCAATTCTAACATATAGTATCCGTCAATTCGTTGTATAGGTCTCAAATTAAGTATTTCCATAGGCTAATAACTGTTCAAATTATCAACAGTAAATAATTTCAACCAAACAAATACGTCAGCATCAATGCAAACAACAGGTCCAACAAATCTGAATATCGAAGCGTAGCAACAACAGGGAGTGTCGCCGGCCAAATTCAGAATCCGTTACAAAGGCTTAACAACAGAACAAATCGAATCAGCGAAGGAACCATGCCACCGAGAATGAGAAAAACACGGCGGAGGCCCAATAACCATCGCCTGAATCCAATGATTCCAAGCAGTATCAAATGAATGGGGACGTTGACAGTGCTGGCGGCGACACGACAAAGGAGGAGCGACTGCCAGTCTGCTTTTCCGGTGAGGGATGCAGCGGCATCGCTACGACTCCGATGGCATCGTTACAAACTCCACCCCTCCATTTTAATCTCAGCACAGACCAAAGAACATAGGAAAAAAGACCACCAACGACAGATTTTCCGGCCAGATCTCGCGACACGAGTCAACCCGCTACCCCACTTCTCTTTTTCAGTCACGAATCAACAAAGGAACAAAAGAGAACCCACAAACACCGCCACCTAACAGCCTGAACCATTTTGAACAAAACAAAGAAAAACGTCTCCGGTCCGTTTCACAAACCCCTGTCAATCGACGCTAAATAACAAGAAGCCAGGATAAAGCGAAATCAAATATAAAACACAAAAAAAGGAATTAGCGATGGGTGTTTTCGATCTAAACCCCGTTTGTGCTATTTCTGTTCTCGATCTGTTTTTGCTGCTGATTTTTAGTGGGTATGTTCGATGTCGTGTGCTGTGTGTATTGTGTTTGTGTGAGGGGAATAAAAAAATGAGAGTGGGGGGGGTTTACGGTGTTAAGGAAGATGATCTATGGGTGTTGTAATGGCTAAAAGAGGGGAGGGTTTTGTGAGGGAGAAGATGAATGAATCCAATGATTGTGGGCTAGGGTTTTAGGTTTTATAGTGAGGGGTTTTGGATAAAAGGAAGAATGAATAAATGAGTGTGGGGTTAATGTGTGATATGGGCTTTTTTAGAAATGATCCTAAATTAAAATTTAAAACAGATTTAGCCTTTTAATTAAATTAAACAAATAATTATATAGTACACTGCAAATGAAGGGATGACTTGCGATTTTGGCCATTGCCCTTTAAAATTAGCTATTTATTGGCAATCTTCAAAATTGAACTTAATTTTAAAATTATTATACTTTTAATTAAAATCCGGGACAAAATTGGGTGTCAACAGCTGCCCCTCTTTACCCGAAAAGGATGAAAGAGTTTTCAGGGTAAAGAAAGTTGACGTGAAAACCAATTTTGTCACGGTAAAGCCAAGACTCTGATTCCTAGGATCAAAATGCGAGGCTTATGGACATGGCCGAACTTCGGTTTCCGAGTTGCTTACATATCTCGGGCTGAAAGAGAATCAGGCCATATGTAGTTCGACGCGATTTGAAGATCAAGGACGAGATAGTAACGACCACTCAAGCGCGGGAAAAGAGGCTTGTAATCACCCAAGTTATGATAATGTGGTCGACGACACACCCATAAAGAGGGGTTTACAGGGACATAGTTTCCACTGCACCTCGATAACCGAGCCATCTTGTCTTCAATCTCAAACCTCAGACTCAGGGTTAACAAGAGACTTACCTCTAGGGTGGATGACTTATGCGGGTGCGATTCTTCAGGTCTTCGTTGACGAGTCTAGCTCATATCAACAATTGCCCAGTTCACCGCTAAGGAAAGCTCCACGTAATGCTCCAAATACTGCTGCGGTGCTGCTAAAAATCCTGTAATAATCTCAACAAACGGTAAATGAGCAACTACTAATAAACTGTAATAATTGTAATAAGAAATAAATAAAGTGATAACAAAAATTGTAAATACGGGTGGTGATATCATCCAAAGTTCTTCCTTCGATCAACTGACAAGATACTCCGCCCGGAGAACCTCTAAGCTGATCCTTATTCTGAAATAGTAAAGCAAGACAATAAGTAAAGCAAGAACGAATTGTAAAATGCAAGGCTTTCATAAGATAAGTTGACCAACGAGACATAATATCTCAAGTCGACTTGGCTAATCTATATCCTACGCAGGTAACATAACGTTCATTTATAAAGCGAACGAGCCCAAAACATTCAATTGTAAGGCGAATGAGCCCAAAACGTTCAATTATAAGGCGAACGAGCCCAAAACGTTCAATATAGGTGAACGAGCCTAAATTTGATAGCAGCCTGCAAAACAAAGTTGCAAATTGGATTAATTAAGGCAAAATAATACAAAACAAATAAGCAAAATTGGGTCGTGTTGCTTGTATTAATAGTGCCGCAAAGCGTTGAATGCCTTCAGTTCTTATTGAATCTGATGTTCAATTTCTGGTGGTCAACCTGAAAGAGGAAAGCAACGCGTTAATTTTTGAGACAAGTGCAAAAACATGATTCAAAGCAAGCGCAAAGCAAAGTAGTACGGAAATGTAGTCAGTGCGAGAGCCATTTGGCGAATCAATAGGCGAGGTAGTCCAAAAAAGGGAATCCTCGTAGCCGATGGTCAACCATTTGGCGAATCAATAGGTGAGATAGTCCAACAAAGGGGATCCTCATAATCGATGGTCAACCTGAAAGAGTAAAGCAAGGTGTTAATTTTAAAGCAAGTGCGAAGGCATAATTCAAAATAAGTGCAAAGCAAAGTAGTGCGGAAATATAGTCAGTGCGATAGCCATTGATAAATCAATTGGCGAGACAATCCGGCAAGGATGGCCTTGTGCGGATTATAGCCTGAAACAAAGCGATGCCCTATTTGGCTTAGTTTTGAAAACACAAAACAAGCCTCGGCTTTGTCGCCTATTAGGAATGAAAGTCATAGGGGTAGAAATGCCGCCTGTTCGACAATAACTCATGACAAAGCATAATGCTTTAAGTCATGAAAAGGGATTGCGACGCAATCTGCAAGACAACTTTGAATGCGAGTTCAACAAATTGTTCATCCATAATGTGAATGATCCTTTCATTGCAAGCTTTCATGTTCCTGCTCTCAAAGAAAAATTGTTAGCTTTGGGGAGAAAAGGGGAAGCGTTTGATTTGTGCAGACTTCATCTTGATCCTGCTGCTTCTGCTGCTTCCTCGTCTTCATTGAACTTGGATTTGCGAATTGCTTTCAGAAACTTGGCTCATGAACTCAAATAGCATAGATTTTTAAAAATAGAGGCAAGATAAAATATTTTAATGCAATATAGCGAGTGAAATAAGCATGCAAATGAAGTCAAAGATGCACTTTGAAAATTTTGCCTTGACTTAAACTTGTAACTTATTTTAAAACAAACTGAACGTCCTTTGTCTCAGACTGTGCACTGTTTGCTTAACCAATTTCAGAATTCTTGTCAACTCATCTTTAATAACCAACGCCGCTTCTTGCAAAATTCTGCCCCAGTTATAATCTTCACAATCCCTAACTCGCTTTGCAAAAATTGCCCCAGTTGTCCTTCTTAGGGGAAAATAAAAATTTAAATGCTAAAGGGTCGAACCCGATGTGGGAGCCTACGTATCCCTCCTTGGGAATCAGACCGTGCATAGTTCTGCCTCACTGCTTCAACACCATATACCAACAAATAAAAGCTGCCCCAGTTGAAGTTCTAACAGATAGGTCGATATCCAAAGAGCGCAGACAATAACTTTCAGTGCATCGTTTTCAAATTGTTCAGTTGTTTTGCCATACATTACAAGCAAAGCTTTGGCAAGTTTATCAATTTTAATTTTAAAATGGAAACAAATGCAAGCGTAAATAATATAATAAGAATGAGATGCATTTTACTTCAATTTTCATAAATTCAAAATGAGTTGATTCAGATTAACATAAGCTTTAAAGTATAATGCAATTCAGGGCCTCAATCTGAATTAAAATTGAAAATAATGCTACTAAGTTCAATCGCCAAGTTCTTTCAAACAATGCCATTAGCTTCTGGTGCTGCATCGTTCACGAGCTAAAGCATCTACCATCAATAAGATCTCGAAGCCTTTGCGTGGTGAATGGTCAGCCACTTCACAAATCCAACATTTGCTAGAGAAATAAACACAACAAAAGAAACCTCTCAAAGGGTAACTAAGATAGTTTGCATGTCATTCATAGGATTGCATACAAGCAAGCAACAACTAGTATAACACATTTTGAGCAAACAAAGCAAGGCAGGCAATTAACATTTTAACACAGCTCATGCTCTCCACAACATCTGTACAAAATTCTAAACCCAAATGCCTAAAACCCGAAACAATCCTCCATAGCTTTTGCAAACATCCACACTTCTCCAAGCACGATTCCCAATTGCTTTACAACATCCAGGGGGAAATTTCCAACTGCCTCCACGATACCAGACTGCAAATCACGAAAGGCGCCAATTGGCCTTTCAAAATAAAACCTCACTGGTCCTCGGCTTTAGACAAGCCTCTCAGCTTCCTAGGTTTTGCAAGGCTCACCGACCTTGTTCATAGGGCTCCTCACTGGTCCTCGGCTTTAATCAAGCCTCTCAGTTTCCTAGGTAGCCAAGACCGCATTGGTCTTCAAGGAGGGACCCCACTGGTCATTCAAAGACACAGGGGCTTCGCTCTCCTTGTATGCGACAAGCATACTTCAATTTTACAAAGTTTCAGCTGGATAATCAACATAGGCCTGCACACACGCAAAGCCATTCACGAGAGGGACCCCACTGATCCTTTTAAAGACACCAGGGGCTTCGCCTCTTAGATCTCACTACACCAGGCCATCTCCAAAACACAAACCAACCAAATCTGCCGAACTTTCCCCCAAACTAAGGTGTATATGCATGCATGACCTAATCTCCTTCTAAGAGTGGGTTAACGGTTGAGGCTAACAGGTGAGTGGCAAGCGGTCTCGCAGTCGAATTACTCCTACGATGGCCGCCGGTGTACCAACTCGTCACAGGGTTCTTTAGTGGAAGAAAGTGCGGGTGCGCATGGGCGCACCTCGCGGATATTTGGGGTGAAAATGCAAGAGGTTCCCAGGAGTGGGGGAAGTATGAACGGAATGCCAGTTTATATGTGCACAAATAAGAGTGTAGTGACATGCTATCCGTGGCACACAAACAAACAGATATAATAAAGCAAAAATAAATTAAGCATGCTAGTTGCAAATAATTGGAAACCTTTATGGTCAAAACCTTTATTGCTCCCCAGCAGAGTCGCCATGCTGTTGAACCCCAAAAATTACCCTCCGAAAAGGATAAATTCCGGAATATCGACAGGATGGACTAACTCTTTTGGAGTTTTTGGAGTCGCCACCCAATTTAAGGAAAACAGGGAACCAAATTAGCAAATGCGTGCAACAACTCCGTTTTTATAAAAAAGACGGTCTTTTCAGAGATTCTAAAGGTAAGAGGTTTTATTAATTTCGGAAGAAGGTTTTTAAGGCACTTCCGAAATTCCGTTAAAAACGGTTAATCCGACAGGTTTCCAAAATATGCTTTTCTAGAAAATTTATCTAAAATAATTAATTGAAATAAGATTTGTTTATGAAAAATATTTTAATTTGCACGCATTTTGCTAATTTGCCCCAGTTTGCAATAAATTAAATAACGACTTCAAAAATAAAAGATAATGCACATAAAGTAAAGAAATATACCAAGCAATCAAATATTATTAATAAATAAAGTATTTTACACATTTATTTGCATAAATATCCAAGGAAAATAATGCGAAGTTAAAGATAGAACCGGGAAATTGATCAACTCGCGGGAGTCTTGAATTTTCTAAAATTCCTAAGCCTTATTTCTGAATGCTCGAGTCCGAATTCAATCCCCAAATGCCTTCAATGCAATGGATTATTCTCATTTGTAAGTTAAGCCAAAGCGTTCATGAATTATTCGTGCCAAAATGTACCTCGCAAAACAAACAAGTAAAATTGGATTAGTACGATAATAAGGTATAATAACTAATAAAAATAAATAATAATAATAATAATAAAGTAATAAAGTAATGATAATAATAATAATAATAATATACAATAGTAATAATAATAATAATAATAATAATAATAGAATGTATAATAATAATAGTAATAATAATAATAGAATATATAATAATATTAATAATAATAATAATAATAATAATAATAATAATAATAATAATAATAGTGATGGGGTTGTTTTTGCAAAATTTAGGCTCAGATTTGTATGGCGCGTTGAATAGAGGCTCGGGATTTGGTACGGTTGCAAACACGGAGCCCGGGCCGTGTTGCCATGCCAAAGCACCAAACCCACTACTCTATTCAACTTGCTTAGCATTAAAATGCAATCATCATCGCCTTTTGCTTTAGGGACACGGGAACGGGGCGATTCAAGTGTAGTATCATGTTCAAAATCAGTCCCGAGGCCTCAATACGTGCAAATGTATTTTTTCATCGGCCAGTGTAGTATCGGTTCAATATCAGTCCGTCAATTCTAACATATAGTATCCGTCAATTCGTTGTATAGGTCTCAAATTAAGTATTTCCATAGGCCAATAACTGTTCAAATTATCAACAGTAAATAATTTCAACCAAACAAATACGTCAGCATCAATGCAAACAACAGGTCCAACAAATCTGAATATCGAAGCGTAGCAACAACAGGGAGTGTCGCCGGCCAAATTCAGAATCCGTTACAAAGGCTTAACAACAGAACAAATCGAATCAGCGAAGGAACCATGCCACCGAGAATGAGAAAAACACGGCGGAGGCCCAATAACCATCGCCTGAATCCAATGATTCCAAGCAGTATCAAATGAATGGGGACGTTGACAGTGCTGGCGGCGACACGACAAAGGAGGAGCGACTGCCAGTCTGCTTTTCCGGTGAGGGATGCAGCGGCATCGCTACGACTCCGATGGCATCGTTACAAACTCCACCCCTCCATTTTAATCTCAGCACAGACCAAAGAACATAGGAAAAAAGACCACCAACGACAGATTTTCCGGCCAGATCTCGCGACACGAGTCAACCCGCTACCCCACTTCTCTTTTTCAGTCACGAATCAACAAAGGAACAAAAGAGAACCCACAAACACCGCCACCTAACAGCCTGAACCATTTTGAACAAAACAAAGAAAAACGTCTCCGGTCCGTTTCACAAACCCCTGTCAATCGACGCTAAATAACAAGAAGCCAGGATAAAGCGAAATCAAATATAAAACACAAAAAAAGGAATTAGCGATGGGTGTTTTCGATCTAAACCCCGTTTGTGCTATTTCTGTTCTCGATCTGTTTTTGCTGCTGATTTTTAGTGGGTATGTTCGATGTCGTGTGCTGTGTGTATTGTGTTTGTGTGAGGGGAATAAAAAAATGAGAGTGGGGGGGTTTACGGTGTTAAGGAAGATGATCAATGGGTGTTGTAATGGCTAAAAGAGGGGAGGGTTTTGTGAGGGAGAAGATGAATGAATCCAATGATTGTGGGCTAGGGTTTTAGGTTTTATAGTGAGGGGTTTTGGATAAAAGGAAGAATGAATAAATGGGTGTGGGGTTAATGTGTGATATGGGTTTTTTTAGAAATGATCCTAAATTAAAATTTAAAACAGATTTAGCCTTTTAATTAAATTAAACAAATAATTATATAGTACACTGCAAATGAAGGGATGACTTGCGATTTTGGCCATTGCCCTTTAAAATTAGCTATTTATTGGCAATCTTCAAAATTGAACTTAATTTTAAAATTATTATACTTTTAATTAAAATTTGGGACAAAATTGGGTGTCAACAATGCTTCCGCTTTCAGTTAATCTTTCTTGATGATTTGACATGATAGGTCCTGGGGTAATTGTAGTCTTGTAGTTTAATCTACAATCTAGTTTTAACAGTTTACCCTAGCTTTGGTTCTGATTTCGGGAACCAAATTGTATGCTCTCTTGAAGTTTTCAGCTCGTGGTCAAAGTACCAAAAAATGTTTGACCAGATTCGGTACGGATCTCACACCCATACCCACACCAGTGTCGCATTGACACGGGTACGGCTCCGAAAGTATAGTGTCCGAGCAACTTAGGCTACAACTCTCGGCTGAAGTGTTTTAGGTTGGTGCACTGGAAGAAAGGAGACAAATCTGTGCTTACCCGGGGCATGCAGAGGTGGTGGGTCGTGGCTGGGGGAGGGAGGAAGGCTCCCTTAGCATCTTTTTCCTTGTTGACTTTGATTCTTTAAAACAAATACAGTACTTAAGAAAAGGTGGTTGTCTTTTGGTATAAAAGCTTTATTAAAAAAAGAGGACTAAGAGAGACTTCCGATCCTATCGTATGTGTGAATCACATTCCTCTTATAAATCTGCAGCTCCCTTTTGTTTTTCAGGACAAGCAAGAGCAACGGGGAAAGGCTCCTTTAGCATATTTTTCCTGGTTGACTTTGATTCTTTCAAACAAATAATAAAAAGGTTGTTGTCTTTTGATATAAACACTTTGTTAAAAGAACAAAACACTAATAGAGACTTCCAATTGTACGTGTTAATCACATTCAATTCTTCTTATAAAATCTGCAGCCCCCTTTTGTTCTTCAGGACAAGCAAGAGCAACGGGGAAAGAAGAAACAGCCAAACCAAAGAGGTAACTTTCTTCATTTCTCAACTTATACTTTGCAGAAGAAATTACTTGCTACATGTTATACGTCATCCAACTTATTCTTCGGTATACAAAAGTCATGTACGTGAATTTTGTTACTCCAATATCATTCAAACTTATTATTCATTCAACAAAAGTCACTTTTTCTATTTAAGATTTTACTATTCAAAAATCATCCAACTATACTCCAGTCTACATAAATGTTATTCTAATATTTGTATTTTCAGAAGGACACCTGAAAGCCGATGTGGCACACTAAAATAGCTAATGTTCTTGATAACAATGAGTTACCCATTCATTTACTCGATTTCCAAACTTAGTTTGTAATATGATTGCAAGTGAATTGTAATGTGTTCTGGTTGGGTTTAAAATTCAGCTTGAAAATGGTTAACTCGTATTTACCAATAAAAGTAGCTAGTTTATATGCTACATTGGCAGGTTTTTTTGAAAATTTTGAAATCAAAATGACATTGTGTAGATTGAAGTATTGTTGTATAATTTTTCAGTAACAAAATAAATATAAAAAACTTTTATGTAATGACGAAAAAGTTGGATGATTTATTACTAGCAGAACAATGATATTTCACTTAAGATCGTGAAGTGATCACCGGTAATTTTTATCCCACAAAATGCACAGTGCATTATATGATAATTACTGTTCATATCAACTTCTCTCTTCGTTCTTTCTAAATTGCTGCACAAACTATTCAAATAGCAGAGAAATTCTCGCTTTAATTTTATATTGAATCATAACCCTTCATTAGTTTGGGATGATCCAAATGAAAACAAAAATAAACCTAAGTTTTTGCTCCTTTCGAGAAATTGATTAGAAACAGAAAACTAATCTTTCAAGAAAAAATATCTTTACTGATAAGTTGGATTTACTAAACGTTCATTTATACCAACCTCCTTTTCTCTTCCCCCTTTTAGTTTAATAACTATATTATTTTTATTGATTAAAAATCTAAATATAGACTTCTATATTATACTTACTTTCCCTAAATAAAAGTATTAAATTTTATGCCCCCGTTTGTTTATAGATTTTGAGTACATTTTTGGGAGAAAAACTGTTTGTTTATGTTATTTCATCAAAACTTCTCCCAAAAAGTCTCAAAAACTCAAAAAATGCTCAAAGACTGTTTTTGGGAAATTTGAAAAATTACTCACAAAAATTCAACTATTTTTTCAAGTAAATTATATGTCCAAATATAACTTCAAGTTCCAAAAATTATTTTTCAACTCAACTCCAAAAACTCAAATTCCCAAGTTTCAACCAAATCTATGTCCAAACGCTAGCTAAGTCATTTCTCTATTTAATTAATATTAATCCCGATTTGAACCTTTATACTATATTTTTAAAGCAAATTGGCTATCAAAATTACTTTTTGGAAAGACTGATAAAATTCATTTATCAGTACAACAACAACATATCAAGTATTATCCAATAAAAATACTTCTCAAATGAATTGACTAACTATAAATTGCTACTGTAAAATATAATAATAATAATAATAATAATAATAATAATAATAAT
Source organism: Petunia x hybrida (assembly GCA_037355625.1). Taxonomy (NCBI): domain Eukaryota; kingdom Viridiplantae; phylum Streptophyta; class Magnoliopsida; order Solanales; family Solanaceae; genus Petunia; species Petunia x hybrida. The sequence goes on from JBBBVM010000035.1 coordinate 8,689,635, forward strand.
AATAATAATAATAATAATCTATCTGAAGCTATTTGACAAAAGTACTTAAAAATTAGCCAAACAGACTGTAGGTATTGTAGAACTTTGTTATGACAAAGACATTAGGTTCCACCACCTAGTAGTAACAACGAATTTTACTTAAAGACAGGTCCCATGCTTTTTTCTTGATAAATTGCAAAAATTCTATTTTGAATCGGTTTGCAATTGGTCATCTATGATTTGAGTAAAAGAGTTTGATACAAGGTACTCAGTATTACTCCTTGTTGGAATTGCAGTTTCAAGAAAGTTAGCTCAGAGAAATGTTAGACCATATTGTGACTGTCCCAATAGATGATGAAATTCCACTACTTGATCAAACTCCTCTAGTTGAAGAAGCTCCAAAAGATGAGGTATTGCTCTCTCTTTATGTATCATTCATACATACATACATACATACATACATACATACGCGCAATGCAACGTTCTAATTAATTAATGATAAAAGGAAAACGAGCTATACCCTCTAAGTCGGTCACTGGTCAGAGTGCAAACAAAGTAAACCATCACCGATTTCAATAAGAGAAGTAGTTCTCCGAAAGTGTTTATTTTTATTATAAAAATTGACGTGTTTGGCATAGGGGCGAATTTAGTATTCGAAGATTGCGGGTGTCACTCGGTATATCTATTCTTAGCCATAAAAATCAAATAGAAAGGGCGGGTCAAATCGTTCAGTTTTTGTGATACTCCGACTAAGTTGATTAAGCCGTCTTTAATCTTAATAGACAAATAAGTTAGCTTTAATTTATTTATCCATTTTCACGCTTGTTTTTAAATATATATTATGGAAGATCATTTCCAAAAAAAAAAAAAAAAAGGCGTCCCAATAACGAAATTTTTTTAAAAATAGCTTAATCACTATATTTTTTTATTAGGTTAATTTACCTTCAATAATCTGGTGTTAATTTCTGCATCTTGATTATTAAGTTTTATAGCATTTATTTGCATAACAAAAACTTTAAATTTTCAATATATGAGAATTTACTCAAAAAATCTATTAATCAAGCCACTTAAATTTAATTCAAATTATTCACTAAAAAAATTGCTCAAAAAATAATTAAATATTGTAGAGATAAGTTAAAGAAAAACAACAAAAAGAAAAATGAAGAGGAAAAGGAAGAAAAAGAAGAGAGGAATAGATATACTAGCAAATAAAAGAAAAAAAAAGGGAGGGGGGAGGGGGGGGGGGGGAGGGGGTGTTGCACAAAGTAAAAACAGTTTAAGAAAAATAGTTCCCAGCAACACGATTGGAACCTGTGTTTGCTGGGTCAAAGCAATGACCCTTTTGCCAGTGGAGGCAATCTTAAGTTCTACTGTGCCAATTATTATATTTGTTCTAATTTTTATATAAATATACCTATATACACAAAGTTTTGGCTGGAGCTAGCGGGTGACGTAGCACCCCATACATTACTCTTAAAGCCACACCTAATTCGGCCAAGCTTCCGCGAGAAAGTAGTTTTTTTCTAAAAGTAGAAGTTGTTTTTGATTTCTATCATTTCAAAACTATCCTTACAAAAAATACTTATATACCTAATTGCCCCAATTTATTTAACCTAATAATTATAATATATAAATAGTACACTATTTTTTTCTTGCACACCTACATCACTATTGTTAGAAGCTTTGAATAAATGATATTTTTTATATGAATTTAGAATATTCTATTATGTATCCTTTATTTTAAATTTTTTTAAATTATTCATCTAATTAAATATATAATTGAAAAGTGAATCTTTATATGTACTTATTCATACTTTAACACTCAAAAGTATTCTTTAACAAACTACTCAACTATTGACAAAAGCGCTTCTTAAATGAGTTGACCGAATACAAACTGATTTTCTCAAAATTAAAGTACTTTATGAAAAGTAATACCGAAGAAAAACACTTATCAAAATAAGCAATTTTCAGAAAATTGACCAAACAGGTGAAGTTATGTTTTCTTTCACTTTATCCAATGCTTTAAAGCTAACCTTTCTAGTAATAAGCTCCGTAATACTTGGACTTCTTGCCTATATAACTCTGTATTGTTTCTCTAAAAAAACTAAATTCTCGTTAGGACATAAAATTTGGGAGCAGTGCGGACATAGGATTTTCGCTAAAAGGACTCAAAAAATAGAATTGTTGTGCATGAGATTCAAACTAAGGACCTAAATCATAATATTGATACCCCTTCACCACTAGGCTAAATAATATATTATTGCTAAGGGGACTCAAAACTAGTAATACCCATATAAAATAATTATTTACCTATATATCAAGTGAAATTTATCGGCAAGGGGTATCAATTGATACTCCTTGAGAGGCTCTAGGTCTGCCCCTGTTTGGGAGCCTTTTTTGAAATATTTTTTCAAATACTTGTTTAATTTTGTCAAAATCTTGAAAATTAAAATTTCAAAATCCCAAAAACTAATCGTAAAAATTTGGCTTAATAGGCTATTTGCACCACATTAATGAGTTTAAGTTCTGTACACTGTCAGTGTACAATTTTTTTACACCATCAGGTAACATTTACCTGCTATAGCAGGTTACCAACTTTTCATTTTTTCGTTTTCTCTTTTCCTAAAATTTCAATGCTACTTTTAATTTTTTTTTTCTTTTTCCTTATCTCTCTTCCCTGATCCCTTTGTCGTCCAATCAGCTAGCCATTTTCTTTTTTTAGCCATTTTCTTTCTCGTTAGCTTCTTTCTCCACTGCATACCACCCCTTTCTCCTTCAAATATTAGCCTCTAAGCATGGAATTCTCTTTGTTAAATATTCAACCATGATTAAAGGTCAATTATTAGAATTCACTCCCAGCAATCTAAAGAGAAATTTTTTTGACTGCTTGTAATGAGAAAAAAATTGTAATTACCACATAGACCGTCAAAGCAGAATAAAATTTTTATTATATTAAAGATGGTAATAACACTTAAAAAAGATATTATGGTTAATTTGCCTTATCAATTACCTGATGGTGTAAATAAAATTGTACACTGACAGTGTACAAAACTTAAATACTAGCCAGCGATGCAAAACTATTTAAAATCTAGCCAGCTCCGGACAAGTCCCAGGTATTTTATACTAGGATCACTTAAACACTAATTCCAGTATAAAATACTGGGACTTTATATATAAAGCTCTAGGAACTTTGAACATGAATCCGATTATAAAATAATGGGACTTTGAACATGTTAATTCAAAGTCCAAGTATAAAATACTGAGACTAGTCAGGGGTGTTTGCCAACGCTATTGGAGTGTAAGTGTGCGTGCAGATTTTTGGCTATTTCTCAATTAATTTTGAAATAGTGGATAAAACTCACTTAGGGTGTCCAAACTTCAAAAAAATTCACTACATACCCCTTATCCTTGGTTATGATTTTTTGTCCCCACTTAAGAATGGTTTAGCAAATGGCCTCGGGAGCCGAGGCAACACTTCACGTTATAGATTGACAAGTGCTACCTCGAGGGCCTTCAAGTTATCTAGGGAGAATGTTGACAGAGATAAAAGGTCGGTGGTAGCACTTGTCAATTTATACTTGAAGTGCTGCCCCCGAGGTAGCCCTTGTCAATTTTATAACTTGAAGTGTTGCCCCCGTGGTAGCACTTACTTAAAATTAATGAATGTCATTCTTGCAAATCATTTTAAGCGAGTCAGTTAGTCAAACCATTGCCTATGATGTCATATTTGTGTAATTCTACCTCCAAAATTGGCTAGTTATCAATTAAACCCAAATTAATCTCAACTATCTTTTGGGAGAATTTTTTTTTTTCACTGTCAACAACTTTTTTGCAACTCCATGTCGAAACACAACTTCAAATGTCAAAATTTATTTTTCAACACAATTTCATAAACCCAGTTTTTTCAAGTTCCAATCAAATTTATATCCAAACCTAGCTAAGACTCTTTTGGCTAATTAATTAACTACAGATAAAAGAAGGAAGGAAAGTGGATCATCTAATCGAGGTAAAAGAAACAAATGAGCGAGATCCATCAGGGTTGCAAACAAAAAGATTCCAAAATCAAATCTTTGATGAAATATTTGAGGATTTGCACAATTCGTCTGTCAAATCCACCACCATATTCAAAGTATTTGTGGGGCTACGTGAGTCAAATCCAGATGCTTATAAGCCAAAGATGATTTCCATTGGTCCTTACCATAAGAAAAATCCTGAACTTCGTTCAATGGAAAAGTACAAACTGTTGTATCTACAACGGTTTCTCCAGCGGAAAGAGGGGATTGATGTGGACAGTTGCCTTAGAGAATTGGAGAAACTGAAGGTTGAAGCACTCAAGTGTTATGATGATATAGACAGTGACATTGTTGGAAAGTTTTCAGAAATGTTGTTGCTTGACGGCTGTTTTGTGGTTGAGTTTTTCCGGGAGTGTTGTGGAATGACTCCAATAGGAGAAGAAAGAATTATGATCACAGCTTGCATGGGCCATCAACTAATGTTTGACTTGTTCTTACTAGAAAACCAACTTCCTTTCTTTGTCCTCACCATGCTTCATCATATGACTTTGGGCCAAGATGAAGTACCATTCATAGAGATAGCGAAGAAGATCCTTTTTTGTGCCCTACCGAGAAGTATGCCTGCATCCTTTCTTGAGACTTCACTTGAGTCTAAAGATGAAAATATCGAACATTTACTTCAAATATTATATTACATGTCATGTTACCCTTCAGACAGAAAAACTAGCGTAGCTAGGAATCCGAGCATGGAAGTAGGGAAAAACTTATGCTGGAATCCTTTACAAATATTTAGGTGTAATGAAGTGCCAAAAGATAAGGAGCACCTGTCAAGGAATGACATCATGCCGAATGCAACGGAGCTTTGCGATGCTGGAGTTACGTTTTCAAAAGTTGGAAAGATTTATAATATGTTGGAACATGACCTTGGAGATACCACAAGTTTATTTGACATTAAATTTGAGAATGGGCTAATGGAAATTCCCTGTTTTGAAGTCCATGACTTCACGGAGACCACTCTCAGAAATCTTATAGCCTATGAGCAACAGTCACCTTCCATAAAGTCTACATATTTCTCTGATTTTGCGGTTTTCATGGATCGTCTTATCGACTCAGAAAAAGATGTGACTTTGCTTCGTCTGAAAGGAATTATTTCCAACAGGATGGGAGAGGACAACGTAGTGGCTAGCTTCTTTAACAAAATTGCGAAAGGGATTATCACTTCAACCGAATTCAAGTACAAAGAAGAATGCAGAAATGGAGTTCAATATTGTCAAAAACCATGGAACCGAATGAAGGCAAATTTGAGGAGCAATTATTTTAATAGCCCTTGGGCAGGAATTTCCACTGTGGCAGCAATCATACTCCTCTTACTCACAGTTATGCAGACAGTTCTATCTTTCATAAGTACTCTTAAGTAGTCGCTGTAATCTTATGCTATGTTTGTTAATCGTTCCAGTCTGGTTTTCCTTACAACCATTTGCGTTTGATGGGCTTAATATTGTATCCAAGATGCAATAATGGATTATAGATGTGAGAAGGCATTAGGAATGTTCTTCATATTTAATTGATGAAAGTTCTATTTTCTATAGGCGTCTTTGTAGAAGAAGCAGATTTATTTAAGTTACTTATCAAGAGATAGTCACTCATATAATCATAGCACCGGTAGAATAGACCCAATCAACTAAAACATGAGTGAAATTTATAGCTATTATGAGCCTTGTAGCAATTTGACATCATTCTCCTTCAGATTGGGAAACAAAAAGTACAATTCTTTGCTCAATAGCAGTATGTGCTAAATTATCTCAAAATTGCGCATCTGACAATAGACTCCTACTTAATATATATTTTTTGGTGGTTTGGAACAGGATAGACCTTCTTGTTTATAACAAGTCTAAGTCGTGTTTTGAATCTTGCGACTTGCGAGTATACTTCATTTCCTTTTATAAATTAACGAGAATGGCATCAAAATGACTTGTTTTTGGTCGTTTGGGGCTGACAAAACTCTATTGAGCATGAATGTTAACCAAATGCAAGTCTTTCGTTATCCTATCCCATTCCAAACATATTACAGCTAGTTTACAAAAAGTTTCATGAATAACAAGGCCGATCACACCGTGTAAAAGCAATCTAGAGTTCCACTCAAATTACTGAGTAGTAAGTATTCAAATTACTGAGCAGCGCAGGGTCCTCTCTCAGTTATGAACTGTAATTGGCAGGTGGGGTGATTTCCTGTTGCCTACCGTTTCTACTTCTATCGAAAATTTATCTCACTTTTAATAAAAAGGCATAGAGATTAGCTAGACCGAAAAGTTTTTTATGGCTTTTGCAAATGCCTGTGATCGAAGAAGTTATTATCTAGGTATTAGTGTCTGTATAACACAAAAATGACCATGATTTTTCCTATGGACTTCAAAAAATTTAACCAAGAACTCCATTTGATTTGTCTTTTCCTTTTCTCCTTTCCCTTCTTTAGTTGTCTAGACTTTTTTCTTTGATCTTTTAGGTGAAAGTTAACTCAACGGTGAAGCACTAGATAGCCAGAAAGAGAAAAATTATTGACTAGATAACTAAAATCTGCTGCTTCACCTTTGAATAGAATGATCTGCAACCAATTATCAAATCTGTAACCAAATCAAATGGATAGAATGATCGACAGTTCAAACAAATTTGCCCAAGCTCACACAACTGCTTTTTCAGAGGTAGAATCGACATTATACACTGACAATACAAATGTATTTTACACTATGGTTGACTTTTAAACAGTTTTAGCTAACACTTAAGCAGATGATGTCATCTATTTCAGCTAGAAAACTATGAAAAATAAAAGTTCCACTCAATATGTAAAAGACACTAGCTAATTTCTTCAAATCGGTCTAAAATTTGGTGTATTGGCCTAAATCTGATTAGAACAACAAATCGAATTTGTTTTGGGTTAACTAGCAATTATTTGTATCAAAGCCATAAAAGACAAGAAATTTGATAAAGAAATGTATTGGATAAAAATCATCATCACTTAAAAGAGTGACACGTCTCTGCCACGTGGCATGGGCAGAGGTTCTCCGGACAGACATGTAACGGACAGATGACTGGCTAGGCGGTTACCACGAGCAGGCCCAAGGCAGTTACGTGACGCCTCTCCAAATCGATGCGATTTGAATGAGCAGTTACCTGTTCAAACGCAATCGCTCAATGAACGGTTACAAGGGCAACGACTACCCAGTGGTTACATACCCAACGACTCCCTTGAAAAATCTATATATAGCGTTCGTTTTCGAATCATTGTTGTTATTCCTGCAACCAAATAAATCAGAAAAGACAGAAAATAAAAGTATATTATCAGTTTGGTATGGGACGATCCCGAGCCCACAATTTACTTGTGTCTTCTTAAGAAATCTAACCCCCTCACAGTTGCCCAAGGTTCACGGGTTAATTTCTCCCAGGATGGAACGGGATAACAGTTCTACTGTAGCGGCACTTCAAACAGTAGAACACTGCGAACTCAAAGAAACGGAGCAAATCACACGACTTACTAAGACTTACTTAGTATGCAGAAAAGAGAGGGAATGCAGTAAGAAGTTTTGTATTTCTGTGTTTCAGTGTGTTGAAATGTTGAAGACTGACCAGTTTATAGCCATGGGAAATGGAAGGAAGAGTCACCACTAATGGCCACTAACACCACTAACACTGCCACTAATGGCACCTGAATTCATTGCCACTAATGGCTGAATTCACTAAATGTCAGTAATGAATTGTCCACTAATGAGAAAATGTGGGAGAGTGGGAGAACATGGAGGAACAATTACTCTGGATTAATCTGATTAATCCATTCAGATTTATGTTACACAAACAGATTAAATATTAAATATTAATAATAAATTATTAATTAAATAATATTTTTAGTTTTGTTGGTCCAAAAAATTAAGTCAATCAATCATATCAATTGACCGAAATCCGAAATCCGAAATCCGAAATCCGAAGCCGAAGCCGAAGCCGAAGCCGAAGCCGAGACGAGCGAGCGACGACGACGGCGCGAGGCTTCCCTTCTTCTCAACCCTTTTAAGAGCTAAGAGAAGTGATTTTGTATTTAAACCCAACAAAAGTCTTTTCCTCTACCAATATGGGAGAATGTGCATTTCCTTACAAAAAGGAACCTTTTCACCTTCCCACCCATTTCTCATTCACACTTTATTTATTCCAAAACCCCAACAATCCCCCACATGAATGGGGAATGGCTATATTGGAAATATGCATGACAGACTTGTGTGATTTGCAAGGAAGAATTAGTTGCATCGGGATAAGTAGGTTTCCCTTTGAACTTTCCGTAGTGAACATACATCGGATATACTCGGTCAATCGGTAGATTTGATATCTTTGAACCGTTGAGTTTTGGTGTATACCTAGACAACGTATGTCACACAACTAACCCTTAACCGTCTTTGGTTCTCACTGTTGTGTTCGTTTCAGCCATGAACACCGCCTGGTTTCATAAGTACTTAGAGAACTTGCCATACCGAATTCTCCTTGAAGCGGCTTCCACTTCACACTTACATAGGTGATTTCTAAACGTGTAATCCTATAGGTGTACACTGTTTGATAATTAAAATATCAAACTTAGACAATCATTAAAAAATGCCTCTAGCATTTTACCCTTGGTACTTGAACATTGTCTAATCATGAGAATGGACCAAACATTAACTGACAATGTTGGACCGTCAAACATGACTTTGTATTCTCCTTGAACCTAGTTCTTGGGATCTCCAGTCTCCTAGGTAGAGTTACCGCCGTGATGACTTGTCCTTGGCCATAGTCCCATTCCCTTCGATGAACACTCAACCGCCTCTCTAGTTAAGCCTTTTGTAAGCGGATCCGCCACATTATCCCTTGACTTCACGTAGTCAATAGTGATAATTCCCCTAGAGAGTAGGTCCCTAACGGTTTTATGCCTTCGTCGTATGTGAAGATTCTTACCGTTATACATGACATTCCTCGCTCTTCCTATAGCCGATTGACTATCACAATGTATACAAATTGGTGTCAACGGCTTAGGCCAAAACGGAATGTCTTCCAAAAAGTTCCGAAGCCATTCAGCTTCTTCACCGACTTTATCTAAGGCTATGAATTCAGCTTCCATAGTAGAGCGGGCAATACATGTTTGCTTGGACGATTTCCAAGACACTGCTCCTCCACCAAGTGCGAAAATATATCCACTTGTGGACTTAGAATCAGTTGTGCCGGTGATCCAATTAGCATTACAATATCCTTCAATGACTGCAGGATACTTGTTATAATGCAATGCAAAGTCTTGAGTGTATTTTAAATACCCCAAAACACGTTTCATTGCCATCCAATGGGTCTGATTGGGATTACTCGTGTATCGACTTAGTTTACTTATAGCACAAGCTATATCTGGTCGAGTACAATTCATGACGTACATCAAACTTCCCAAAACACGTGCATAATCCCGTTGCGACGTGTTTTGACCTTTGTTCTTCTTTAGAGCAAGGTTTACATCAATAGGAGTCTTTGAAATTTTAAAATCCAAATATTTAAATTTTTCAAGAACACTATTGATGTAGTGAGTTTGAGACAACGCCAGACCTTGAGGAGTTCTATGGATCTTAACACCCAGAATTAAGTCCGCAACTCCTAAGTCTTTCATATCAAATTTACTAGTCAACATGCATTTCGTAGCATTTATATTGGCAATGTTATTGCTGATTATCAACATGTCGTCCACATACAAGCAAACAATGACTATAAAGTTAGGAGTGTTCTTAATGTAGACATATTTGTCACACTCGTTAATTTTAAAGCCATTTGACAACATTGTATGATCAAATTTCGCATGCCATTGTTTAGGTGCTTGTTTTAGTCCATAAAGTGACTTAACAAGTTTACACACCATCTTTTCTTTACCTGGAACCACGAACCCTTCAGGTTGTTCCATGTAAATTTCTTCCTCCAAATCCCCGTTTAAGAACGCTGTCTTAACGTCCATTTCATGGATTTGCAGACCATACACGGCGGCTAACGCTATTAACATACGAATGGATGTAATTCTGGTTACCGGCGAGTATGTGTCAAAGTAGTCAAGACCTTCTTGTTGTCTATATCCTTTAACAACAAGCCTTGCCTTGTACTTGTCAATAGTGCTATCAGCTTTCATTTTCCTTTTGAAAATCCACTTAGAACCTAATGGTTTGTTTCCAGGAGGAAGATCAACCAACTCCCAAGTATGGTTGCTCAAAATAGATTCTATTTCACTATTGACTGCCTCTTTCCAAAATGGAGAGTCTGAAGAAGACATTGCTTCTTTAAACGTCCGAGGCTCATTTTCCAACAGAAAAGTGACAAAGTCATCTCCAAATGAAGTAGAAGTTCTTTGACGCTTGCTCCGTCTTGGTTCTTCCTCATTTGGTGAATTTTCTTTGGTTCCTCCCCGAGGTCGTTTGGATCTTTCACCAACTGACTCACATTCCTTCTTATACGGATATATTGTTTCAAAGAATTCAGCACTATCTGATTCCATCACCGTATTAACATGAATGTCGGGATTTTCTGATTTATGAACCAGAAACCGATATGCTTTACTGTTTATAGCATACCCAATGAAAACACAATCAACTGTTTTCGGTCCAATCTTAACCCTTTTGGGTTTTGGGACTTGCACTTTTGCCAAACACCCCCACACTTTGAAGTAATTCAAGTTGGGCTTCCTTCCTTTCCACTTTTCATATGGAATGGAAAGTGTTTTGCTATGGGGAACTCGATTGAGTATTTGATTAGCCGTGAATATAGCTTCCCCCCACAAGTTCTGGGGTAGACCCGAACTGATTAACAACGCATTCATCATCTCCTTTAATGTCCGATTTTTCCTTTCCGCAATCCCATTGGATTGAGGCGTGTAAGGGGCAGTTGTTTGATGGATAATGCCATATTCCAAACATATTTGTTCAAAAGGAGATTCATATTCTCCACCCCTATCACTTCTTATCATTTTGATCTTTTTGTTAAGTTGCGTTTCAACTTCATTTTTGTATTGCTTGAATGCGTCAATTGCCTCATCTTTACTACTAAGTAAATAAACATAGCAGTAACTAGTGCTATCGTCAATAAAAGTTATGAAATACTTCTTTCCACCGCGAGATGGTATTGACTTCATGTCACAAATATCTATATGAATTAAGTCTAATGGTTCAGAATCCCTTTCAATTGACTTGTAAGGGTGTTTAGCATATTTAGACTCAACACATATTTGACATTTTGACTTAGCGCAATCAAATTTAGGCAATACTTCCAAATTGATCATTTTTCGCAAGGCTTTATAATTGACATGTCCCAAACGAGAATGCCATAAATTATTTGACTCAAGTAAGTAAGAAGAAGCTGCAATTTTATTCATAGTGTCAACGACCATTACATTGAGTTTGAAAAGGCCCTCAGTCAGGTAACCTTTTCCTACATACAGCTCATTCTTAGTTATTACAACTTTGTCAGAAGCAAACACACACTTAAACCCGTTTTTCACAAGAAGTGCAGTAGACACCAAGTTCTTCTTTATTTCAGGAACGTGAAGAACATTGGTCAGAGTCACAACCTTGCCAGACGTCATCTTGAGGAATATCTTCCCATATCCTTCAATTTTGGCCGTTGCAGAATTGCCCATAGAGAGCGCCTCATCAGGTCCAGCGGAAGCATATGAAGCAAAGGCTTCCTTCACAGCACAAACATGGCGGGTGGCTCCTGAATCAATCCACCACTCCTTAGGATTTCCAACTAAGTTGCATTCAGAAATCATAGCATATAAATCAATGTCTTGCACTCCTTGGGCCAATTTTGTCTCTTCAACCATGTTTGCTTGACCTTTTTCCTTTTTCCTGTCCTTCTTTGCAGCACGACAGTCTGTGGACTTATGTCCACTCTTGCCACAGTTGTAGCAATTTCCCTTGAATTTTTTCTTGCTGGGGTTGGTCTTCCCTCCAGAAGGCTTCTTTTTCTTATTTTGATTTGGAGTATGCTCAACAATATTTGCTCCCGCTATTGCAGTACTTCCACGAGCCTTCTTTGCAGCAGATTTGTTGTCCTCTTCAATCCTCAAGCGTACAACCAAATCTTCAAGGGTCATCTCCTTGCGCTTGTGTTTCAAGTAATTTTTAAAGTCATTCCATGATGGAGGTAACTTTTCAATCATGGCTGCAACTTGAAACGCTTCATTAATCTTCAAACCTTCAAAGAAAAGTTTGTTAGCAACAACATAAATAATACTCTTAACATAAGTATTAATCAGGATCAAACCTTCAGCAAGGAGATCATGGATAAGGACTTGAAGTTCTTGGACTTGGGACACAACAGATTTGTTATCCACCATTTTATAATCCAGAAATTTGGCAGCCACAAATTTCTTCAGTCCAGCGTCTTCAGTCTTATATTTCTTTTCTAGAACATCCCACAGTTTCTTAGACGTTTCAACATTACTGTAAACGTTGTACAGGTCATCTTCCAAGCCACTTAGAATGTAATTCTTGCATAGGAAGTCAGAATGCTTCCAAGCCTCAATCACAAGGAAGCGTTCGTTTTCAGGTGTTTCATCGGTCAGGACTGGAGCATCCTCATTGATAAACCTTTTCAGGCTTAAGGTGGTCAGATAAAAGAACATCTTTTGCTGCCACCTTTTAAAGTCCACACCAGAAAATTTCCCCGGCTTTTATGCAGGTGGCATAACCGTTGCAGCAGCACGGCTAGGCCCAGCAGCACCAGAAACTGTGGTAGCATTAGTATTCACAGCAGGGACAGTTTGTTCCACTCCGTTAGTCATCTCTGTCAAGTGACACAAGCAGAAACAATATTAATAAACTGTTTAAACAATAGGAGTAGAAAAAACACGAAGGCTTTTAGTCCCCACAAACAGATTATTTCATAGTAATTAGGAGTAGAAAAACCACGAAGGTTTTAGTCTCCACAGCAGATTAATATATTATATACGAGTAAAAAACCACAAAGGTTTTAGTCTCCTTACGCAGTATTTATTTAAGTGCAGAAAATAAATAACAAGAGATTTCTTAAGCTTGTTATTCCTGCAACCAAATAAATCAGAAAAGACAGAAAATAAAAGTATATTATCAGTTTGGTATGGGACGATCCCGAGCCCACAATTTACTTGTGTCTCCTTAAGAAATCTAACCCCCTCACAGTTGCCCAAGGTTCACGGGTTAATTTCTCCCAGGATGGAACGGGATAACAGTTCTACTGTAGCGGCACTTCAAACAGTAGAACACTGCGAACTCAAAGAAACGGAGCAAATCACACGACTTACTAAGACTTACTTAGTATGCAGAAAAGAGAGGGAATGCAGTAAGAAGTTTTGTATTTCTGTGTTTCAGTGTGTTGAAATGTTGAAGACTGACCAGTTTATAGCCATGGGAAATGGAAGGAAGAGTCACCACTAATGGCCACTAACACCACTAACACTGCCACTAATGGCACCTGAATTCATTGCCACTAATGGCTGAATTCACTAAATGTCAGTAATGAATTGTCCACTAATGAGAAAACTAAAATCTGCTGCTTCACCTTTGAATAGAATGATCTGCAACCAATTATCAAATCTGTAACCAAATCAAATGGATAGAATGATCGACAGTTCAAACAAATTTGCCCAAGCTCACACAACTGCTTTTTCAGAGGTAGAATCGACATTATACACTGACAATACAAATGCATTTTACACTATGGTTGACTTTTAAACAGTTTTAGCTAACACTTAAGCAGATGATGTCATCTATTTCAGCTAGAAAACTATGAAAAATAAAAGTTCCACTCAATATGTAAAAGACACTAGCTAATTTCTTCAAATCGGTCTAAAATTTGGTGTATTGGCCTAAATCTGATTAGAACAACAAATCGAATTTGTTTTGGGTTAACTAGCAATTATTTGTATCAAAGCCATAAAAGACAAAAAATTTGATAAAGAAATGTATTGGATAAAAATCATCATCACTTAAAAGAGTGACACGTCTCTGCCACGTGGCATGGGCAGAGGTTCTCCGGACAGACATGTAACGGACAGATGACTGGCTAGGCGGTTACCACGAGCAGGCCCAAGGCAGTTACGTGACGCCTCTCCAAATCGATGCGATTTGAATGAGCAGTTACCTGTTCAAACGCAATCGCTCAATGAACGGTTACAAGGGCAACGACTACCCAGCGGTTACATACCCAACGACTCCCTTGAAAAATCTATATATAGCGTTCGTTTTCGAATCATTGTTGTTATTCCTGCAACCAAATAAATCAGAAAAGACAGAAAATAAAAGTATATTATCAGTTTGGTATGGGACGATCCCGAGCCCACAATTTACTTGTGTCTTCTTAAGAAATCTAACCCCCTCACAGTTGCCCAAGGTTCACGGGTTAATTTCTCCCAGGATGGAACGGGATAACAGTTCTACTGTAGCGGCACTTCAAACAGTAGAACACTGCGAACTCAAAGAAACGGAGCAAATCACACGACTTACTAAGACTTACTTAGTATGCAGAAAAGAGAGGGAATGCAGTAAGAAGTTTTGTATTTCTGTGTTTCAGTGTGTTGAAATGTTGAAGACTGACCAGTTTATAGCCATGGGAAATGGAAGGAAGAGTCACCACTAATGGCCACTAACACCACTAACACTGCCACTAATGGCACCTGAATTCATTGCCACTAATGGCTGAATTCACTAAATGTCAGTAATGAATTGTCCACTAATGAGAAAACGTGGGAGAGTGGGAGAACGTGGAGGAACAATTACTCTGGATTAATCTGATTAATCCATTCAGATTTCTGTTACACAAACAGATTAAATATTAAATATTAATAATAAATTATTAATTAAATAATATTTTTAGTTTTGTTGGTCCAAAAAATTAAGTCAATCAATCATATCAATTGACCGAAATCCGAAATCCGAAGCCGAAGCCGAAGCCGAAGCCGAGACGAGCGAGCAACGACGACGGCGCGAGGCTTCCCTTCTTCTCAACCTTTTTAAGAGCTAAGAGAAGTGATTTTGTATTTAAACCCAACAAAAGTCTTTTCCTCTACCAATATGGGAGAAGGTGCATTTCCTTACAAAAAGGAACCTTTTCACCTTCCCACCCATTTCCCATTCACACTCTATTTATTCCAAAACCCCAACAATTGTAACATACATTCTCTTATCTATCTACAATATCAATAAAAATACTCTCTTTGCTCTCGCTCACTACTGTTCATCATTTATATTACTGCATATCTCGTTCTCAAGTCTTCAAGTGTAGTTAATATCAAAGGAACTTCACCGAAATCAGGCGATCTATACGATTCCTTCTACTTATTTAATTTGCGCTTTAATCTTATTTATCTTCAATTATTTCGTATTACTTTCATGTCATCGTTAATTATCATTACATCTCCATCGAAAATCGGGCATATATTCGTAATCTTGTAATTAATGCAACCATGTATTTCAATCGGCTAAACTCTTAATCTAAACTATTGATCGTGACTCCACAAATACAAATTTAATTGTTAATTGGCCTAAAATCGGATATAGGTTAAACAATATGGCGACCACAGTGGGAGCCGGTCAATAGCCTCTATAGGTTAATAGTTTACCTTTTTCCTGCATTATATTCTTTTCTGTCGATCTTTTGTTTGTGACTAACATGGCAGAAAGCGATTCACAAGGAACTATGGTGGGCGGGAGTCAAGTAGGTACTCCTCCATCAAGCCCTAATTACTCTCCAGATTACTCGTCCGACGGGCAAGAACGTTCTTCCCAAGGACCAAGAAGGCAACGGAACAGGCGTGAACACTCTCAGAGCAAAACCCCGCCTAGAAGACGATGCCATAGAAGTCTCTCCCCTGATCAAAGGAATCTCTAGGAAACAATCTTTGAGTTTATGCAACAACAAACGGAGGTCAACATGGGAATAAATGAGGCGATCAGTTCTCTTCGAGGGCGAATCCCATCAGTTACGGGGACTGATCCTGCAGCCCAAGGTCGAGATATTCCTTCTTCACACACTTCAAGGCAAGGTGGAGAACAAAACGCGGCCAACAATGGAGGAACCATGGGTCCAGCAACCCAAGCAAATCAAAATCAAAACGGAGGATATGTGGTATCCACTGAAATGAGCGTCGTCGTGGAGGCACTCACCAAACAATTCAAAGAGAGCCAAGAAGCACTTCAAAAGTCTCTCCACGAGAGAATTGATCAAATACCAGGCGCTCCACCCACATTGAAGAAAATTGATGTTCAACGCTACTCGCAAAGGCCTTGGAAGAAGGAAGCAGCACCGAAGGCGATACCAAAAACGTTCAAGATGACAAACATTCCGAGATATCGCGGGACAACTGACCACAATGATCATCTCACGATGTTTAGCAATTTTATAAAAGCAAGTGATCTCACTGATGAGAAGATTGAATCAGTGCAATTGAAGAAGTTCGTGGAGACCCTAGCGGATGGAGCTCTACGATGGTACTCAATGCTGCCACCAAACTCTATTAGGTCCTTTGCAGAGATGGCTGAATTGTTTGTAAATGCCCACAAAGGCGCTCAGAAGACAGAAACTCGCGTGGAAGACATCTTTGAGATCAAGCAAAAGCCCGGCGAATCTCTCCGAAGATATGTGGACCGTTTCCAACGGGAACGCATGTTGTTGCCCAAGGTACCGGACAGATGGGCGGGCATTGTTAACAAACAGTTTGGATGTCAAAAGCTCAGAAGCTACGCGCAGGCTATACGAATCTCTTCACGAATTCCCAGCAGCCAATTAGTCAGATGTCTACAATCGGTACAACTCCAAAGTACGCATTGATGAAGACAAGCTGATAGGCACTAGTGCCCGAGGAAAGACTCAGTCACAAAGCGGTGGCTCTGGCGGGAAGATAGAGTCAGAAAGGTCGGATGTACTTTATGAACCGTACCCTGACCGATCACGCAACAATTCCAATGGGCGCAGTCGCAATAACAAAGGACTAGCACGAGGAGATGATTCAGAGTCAAGTACTTGTGGAGCCCCAAGTCTACCAAACTTCAACATAGAAATGACTGAACTGATTGCAGCCCTCAAAGATATGGGCGAAAAGGTCAAATGGCCAAGGACATGAAAACCGACCCTAGTAAGAGAAATCAGGACCTTTGGTGCGAATTTCATCGTGACCACGGCCACACCACTGAAGATTGCAAGGCCTTAAGATACGAGGCGGCACATTTATTAAAGCAGGGATTCCTGAGGGAACTTCTAACCGAAAAGGGAAAGCAAACTCATGCGAAGGCTCAGCAAAACAAATCTGGCCCTCCCCGAGCATCTTCCCCGAAGAAGACGGTCAACGTTATTTCGGGCAGGATCGAAGTTGACTCCGTTGTTTTCACAGCAAATAAATACGCAAAGGTCTCTATTACAAAGACCAAGCATCCACGGCTAGAAGAAACAATAACGTTTGAAGATTCGGACACAGATGGTTTGCAATTCCCACATGTTGATGCGCTGGTCATAACATTGCGCGTGGCAGAGTTTGATATCAAAAGAGTGCTCATTAATGCGGGCAGTTCTGCAAATATCATTCAATCACGAGTTGTCAAGGAGATGCAACTAATGGAGAAGATCGTGCCAGTATCGCGAGTTATCTCCGGCTTTAACAACTCAAGTGAGAAAACCCTTGGCGAGATTACTCTCACAACTCTTATCGAGGGGGTAGCAAAGGAGACGGTGTTCCAAATTGTCAACGGAGACATGGCCTATAACATTATCCTTGGAAGACCATGGATCCATGAAATGCAGGCTGTTCCCTCCACATATCATCAGGTATTGAAATTCCTATCAGAATGGGGAATATACGAAATACGAGGAGAGCAACGGTCTGCTCGAGACTGCTATTCGGTGGCCCTCAAGCTGCCCGAAGAAAATAAATAGCAATCACAGCAACCGGGATCTGGCGCAGCAAATGAAGAAGCAAAGTATGAGTCCCGAAATTTATCACAAAGCTAGAGGCACGGGAACATTAAACACCGACCGAGGAAGCTTTGGAACCAGAAGAACTGTTCGCGGACATGCCAGAACGGAAGGTCTACTTAGGAGCAGAATTAGACGAACGCCTTCGAGGAGATATCTTTCAATTCCTCAAGGATCAGCATACGACGTTCGCTTGGTCACATGCACACATGACGGGTATTTCTCCAGAAATTATCTCTCACAAGTTGAATGTTGACCCGTACCACCGTACGGTGAAGCAGAAGAAGCGCCCCAGGGAGCTTTTCGGAATCGAATCATAAATGATGAGGTTGATCGACTGCTGAAGATTGGATCTGTACGCGAAGTTAAATATCCAGACAGGTTAGCCAACGTGGTCGTCGTGCCTAAGAAAAATGGGAAATGACGAGTTTGCATTGACTTCACTGATTTAAGCAAAGCCTGTCCGAAGAACTCATATCCTCTTCCCCAGATAGATCAGTTGATTGATGCAACCGCCGGGCACGAGGTGCTCACCTTCCTTGATGCATATTCAGGGTACAATCAAATATTGATGGACCCCAGCGATCAGGAAAAAACATCATTCATAACGTGCAGAGGGACGTATTGCTACAAAGTCATGTCGTTTGGATTAAAGAATGCAGGTGCAACGTATCAGCGATTGGTCAATCGTATGTTCCACGATTATATCAGTAAGACCATGGAAGTATACATTGATGACATGCTGATCAAGTCGAAATGGGCAGAAGATCATCAGGCACACTTGAAGAAGCCTTCCGAATACTTGACCAATACAACATGAAGCTTAATCTAGAGAAGTGCGCGTTTGGAGTTGGGTCTGGAAAGTTCCTAGGATTCATCGTCTCTCGATGTGGAATTGAAGTCAATCCCGCTCAAATCAAAGCAATTGAGTCAATTCCAGACGTGCTCCACAACCGGAAAGACTTCATGAAATTGACTAGGAGGGTGGCAGCCTTGCGCAGGTTTATATCCCGTTCATCTGACCGGTGCAAAAGTTTCTTTGATGTTCTGAAATAGAACAAGGAATTCAATCGGACTCCTGAATGTCAACAAGCACTGAGAGATCTGAAAAAATATCTATCCAATCCACCACTACTCTCTACGCCTCAGCACGGGGAGCAGTTGTTGATCTATTTGGCGGTTTCAGAGTCTTCGGTAAGCGCGGTTTTGGTTCGAGAAGAAAAAGGTAAGAAACTTCTCATCGAGAAGAAAAAGGTAAGCAACTCAAGAGTGACTCTCAACTAGTAGTCAACCACGTGACCGGAGGTTTCATCGCACGGGAATCCAGAATGTAAGTGTATCTTGCCCGTGTAAAAGAACTTTTGGCTCATTTCGACGAATGGGAAATGCTCCAAATTCCACAAGAAGAAAACCATGAAGCAGACGCCCTGGAAAATTTAGGGTCAGTAGCAGAAATTGAGGCAGCCAGCTCCTCAGCTGTCTTTCAACTCCTCTGCACGACCATAGATCGAGAAAAGTTTGAAGTTAATGCTATAAACGCAACTTGGGACTGCCGAAATGAAATAACAAATTATATTCTTCATGGAACTCTGCCCGATGACGCGAAAGCTGCTCGCAAACTCAGAATAAAGGCTGCTCGATATACAGTCGTCAACAACGATCTTTATCGCAGGATGTTCGCAGGGCCCCTTGCCAAGTGCCTGGAACCAAACCAGATCAACTACGTGATGCGAGAGGTCCACGAAGGTTGTTGTGGTAATCATTCAGGGGGCAAAGCGTTAGCATGCAAATTGATCCACGCAGGATATTATTGGGATAAGATGGAGAAAAATACAAATGATTTCGTCAAGAAATGTGATAAATGTCAAAGGTCTGCGCATCTTCTCCATCAACCGGCAGAACCGCTCCACTCAATAATCTCCCCGTGGCCATTCTTGAAATGGGGAATAGACATAGTTGGTCCTCTTCCCGCTGCGCCAAGAGGGGTACGTTTCTTGCTAATCGTCACTGATTACTTCACCAAATGGGTCGAAGCGGCAGCATATGTAAAGATACGACAAACAGAGGTAATTGACTTCCTTTGGAGATATGTCTTATGTCGCATTGGAACACCTAAGGAAATAGTCATGGATAATGGCCCACAACTTATCGGCCAGAAAGTAACTAGGTTCCTCGAGGATCCATACCATCCGGTTGCCAATAGACAGGCAGAGTCAACAAACAAAATAATCATTGAGTCTCTCAACAAGCGCCTTGAGCAGGCCAAAGGGTGTTGGGTAGAAGAACTACCCGGCGTGCTATGGGCTTATTGCACGACAATAAAAATGAGTACAGGGGAGACATCTTACTCGTTGGTATACGGCGCAGATGCTCTGATCCCAGTTGAAATTGGAGAGCCAAGTCTACGGTATGCGCATGCTACCGAAGAATCCAACTCAATCAATCTTTTCGAAGAATTAGATCTCCTCGAAGAATGAAGAGAACTAGCACTTGTACGAGTAGTCGCCCAGAAGGAATGAATCGAACAATACTATAATTGGGGACTACGCGTACGAAGTTTCCAGGTTGGAGATTTTGTGTTAAGAAAAGTATCCCAAAACACACAAGAAGTAAACTCGGGAAAATTAGGCCCTAATTGGGAAGGCTCCTACAAGGTAGTCGTGTCAGTCGGTAAGGGATCTTACCGTTTGGCACGACCGGATGGCTCAATCGTCCCAAACAATAGGAATGTGATTCACCTCAAAAGGTACCACTTCTGAATGGTAAATCGGTCAGTTATTCTATTCCTACCTTTTACTTTTATGGCATTCTTACTTTTATTATATTTCTCCTAAATGGTACTAACGGCCTAAACAAGGCCAGATCCGTTTAGCTCAACTGGTAGAGCCTGAAGTTTTTCAACTTCGCGGATGTGGGTTCGAATTCCTCAACGGACACACTCCTCGTTTGGTTATATGTGTTCTTTTATCTACGACCAGCCTTAACTCTTTTTATGTTAAAACTTCCCGTATTTCAACATAAAAACAAGGAGGGTGGTAAGAGGCCCCTGTAGGCCAGATAAGACCTTCATAAAGGCAGCAAGAGACCTTGTAAAAAGGAGAGTTTTTTAAAACTTTTTACGTGACAAGCTTCCACGAAAATAAGAGAAGTCGTTCACAAGGCCAGCGACTCGGCTAGAATTAAACTACTTTTTTACGTGGCAAGCTTCCACGAAAATAAGAGAAGTCGTTCACAAGGCCAGCGACTCGGCCAGAATTAAACTACAAACTTTCTGCGTCGACTTTCAACTATCAAAAATGGTAAGCAAAGTCGTTCGCAAGGCCAACGATTCGGCCAGAACCTATTGACCGCGACTCGGTCAGAATGAAACATCTGTGCAGACCATTTCACAACTTATGACCTCTTCTTTGAGAAAGGCTAAGTTAAGACATACGAACAGGCTTTTAAAGACCAGAACTTAGCAAAGTTCAAACTTCTAAAAGCGCTTAGATAAAAGGCACAAAGGCCTCAATGCCTCCAAACATAATTACGAAGATCGAAGATTCAAGCTATACACAGCCATTGAATTAAAATATCTGAAATTATACAAGTTGTCTTGACGAAATAATAAAAATGAAAAAGCGGCTGACAGAAGTTTTGTTGAGTGACAAAGGCCAATGAAACCGGCCGTAAACAAACAAGGATCAGAGGGTCCTAAAGAGACATCTGTCCACAACCAATCATCCGGCTTTCACCGGACACACGAACCTACAACTTGATCAAATGGGGGGCATTAATTTTGGGGACTCTGTCCAGAACCTGATGCACCAGCTCCATTGGCTCCGTCATCATCACCCGAGCTCTCATCACCATCTTCATCATCATCTTCATCAGACTCCTCAGGAGAAAGGTTCAACACTTGCCTCACTTCGCGAACGGCACGCTTTGCTTTCAGCATTGCTTCCTCAACGTTGATTTGACCTGCATGGACCTGCTCGAGTAGTGCTCGCTTGGTTTCAAGCGCACTAAGCTTAGCCTTGATCTCGAACTGATCGCGCAAGTTGGCCAAGTCTTTGGATAACGAGTCTTGAACGTTCATTGAATGGGCAACTTGGTCCCTGGCGGCTTGAAGCTCAGCTCGAGCATTAACAGATTCTTCCTTAGCCTACCGCAGGTCCATCTCTAAAGATCCACGTTCGTCGAGTGCCTTGTTCAGCAAAGAGTTGTTTTCTTCAAGTAGAGCCTCCAAGTTCCGGGCAGATAGTGCAAACCCCTTTTTCTCTTTGGAAAGAATGTCCTTTTCCTCGGCATGCTTGTTAATCTGTTCAACTTGTTTATTGTTGGTCTCAGCCAACCGGTTAACTTCGCCCTAGAGGAAACCACACTTCTCCACCAGAGCCTTGTTCTCCTTCAGAGTCTCCAGCAATTCTTTCTTCAGTTCAAGTGCCTCATCAGGATTGTTGATTCTGGAACGAAACATCAACTCGGCAGCCATCAAACTTGACTGAAACAACAAAAGAAATATGGTTAGAAGTTTAAATTCAAAATTACTTCTGACTTAAAAAGTGTTAAAAGCACTTACCCGGGCAGAGTCAGCAGCAATAGCAAAGGCCAGATCTTCATCACTCATCTCCCTCATTGTCCATTCTTTACGGGGACCAATGAGCGATGAGACTGCCTTGGCCAAACCACCCGGCCCTGTCACGAAGTTAACATTGGGGGCTAGCTTCATGATGCATTCCCTCTCACAGTATTTAGGCTCCCTAGCCTGCTCAGAGGGAGAGTTTGGGCCAAATTTATAGCGCACGCCCCGAATTATCTTCGATCCAGTCAGACCGCCGATGAAGGTCCGCCGAGTAAGCTTTGTGCTTGACATATCAGAATCATTTTCCACTTCAGGATCTCTTGTGTCGCATTCAAGCAAACAGACAGGCACCTCCCCTTCAGCAGCCACGTTCTCCAAATCCTCGAAATGAAAAACAAGGGGACTTTGGCTGCCCTCTTGGGGGATGTCTTCTTTTCCTTCTTCTTCTTCACCAACTTTTCTTTTGCCCATGTCTGCACGAGAAGAGCCCACCTTTACCCCCGTCATCAACCCGTTCTTTCTTCCGGAGCACGGGCAGTCTTTTCCTCGTCCTTCTTCTTGTTGCTTCGGAGATAGGGCTTTCTCACAAGGTTTTCAATGGTTTCAGTATCAGAAACGTCGATCACTTCCTTTTCAAAGCCCTCTCCCCGTACAGACTCGGGGACTGCAGCAGAAGTCTTAATGTTAGCTTGGATAAGCTTGGAGTTTTGACTGATGACTGAGGAACGGATTCAAAGGACCTGTTCCTTTGAATCACTGTAGCAGAATAGATAATTCATGCAAAATCGTTTAATTGAGATATTATTAATTATCCTAATACTAATATTTATCTTGATAATTATGCAGGTCTGAACGGATATGAAAAATTGCATAAACTAAAGGATAAGGATAGAAGATCCGGATTCTCAATGGAAGATTCCAATTAGGACTCAAACTCAAGGGAGCTTTGGAGTTCTAATTGCTCAAGACTTCTTGGCTGCTGGAGCTATAAAACGTGGAGCATATCAGCCATAGAAGTATACACAAATACAGAGAGCATCGAGCAAAAGCTGAGAAGAATTATTAGCTTATTTGTGTAATCAGTTAGCTACAGTAGAACTAAGTGAGAACCTATTCCTTAGATTGAATCTTGTAAAAATTCAAGCCTTAGTTCAATTGTAGTAAGCAAAAATCGAGTTGTAAACTTTCTGGTTCAAGTCGTGGACTTGACACAACTTCACTTTTTACATAGTGAAGTTGAAATCCTACTTGAGAAGTAGGTCGTGGTTTTTTGATCCCGTGTCTAGGGGTTTTTCCACGCTAATATCTGGTGTTCAATTACTTACAGTTTTAATTCCGCACATCGTAGAGTAAAGGAACACATTTTAAGGAACTGGTCCTTAAAACAGTAAAGTGGTATAATCGTGGGAAACAACACTTAACACACTCTTTTTCAAGCCCGGGCACACTAGCACCGGGTGGAGTCACACCTCCAACAGTTGAGCTCTTCTCGGCAGCAACAGAAGCCTTACGAGCAGCTTTCTTCTGTGCTCCGCCCTCACCCTAGCTTTTCTTCTTCCTCTTCAGGGAGCTGATACCGCTAGACAGTAGCTCCTCACTACCTTCTCTCTTACGCATTGCCTCCGCCGCAACTCTTATGACCGCAACCTCATCCTCAGGGTCAACAGCGGGTCCTGACGGCACAGCCTGAGGGAGAGGGGCAGGGAAAAAGTCTCCTTGTGCGCCTAACCTTCAAAAGGCGAAACGGTCAGGTACAGCAAATCCACGAAGAGAAGAAATAGCTGCAACAGCGAAAAGTTTTCACCGTGAGTCTTTGCAGTCAAACCCTTTTGCGCGGCGAAGTACATCCATTCCCTCTGCTCGACGGGAAACTTCTCCAGAATGACCTCAACCCATGTTGTCGGCTCCTCAACCGATATGAGCTTATCATAGGGCAACTTGGCAGCTGTAAGGCAGAATCAAAGGAGTAAATAAACGAAAAGGGGAAATATGAAAATTCCAAAGGAAAACTCGGGGGACTTACGCTTTTTATTCCAGTTTTCAGAGAGAGGAGCCTTGGAGTTGAGGGACAATGCCTGAGTGCGCACAAATATGTACCGGTGCAACCAACCCCGGTCATTGGTGTCCTCAGAACTGCGTATCAAGCCTTTGCTTCCATGCATTCTGGCATTGATGAATCCGTCCTTAAAAACTTGAATACTGTACAAAGAAATGAAGTGTTCATACTCAAAACTTTGACCGGTCTCTTCAGCAAACCAATCAATAAGTTTTATCATTCTAAACATGCTGGGGCTCAGTTGCCCCGGGCAGAGAAAAAACTCCCTACAAAGCCTGTCGAGAACAGGATGGAGGGGTAACGTGCAACCAATTGTGAATGGATAGGTTGACATGGCCGTCCACCCTGCCCTATGAGAAGTGATGTTCTCATTTTCGGACACTTGAAACAAGTGAACGCTCGTGTCCCAGCCACAGTCTTCTCTAACTCGAGGGATCATCTCCGACGTGATCCCGGATTTGAATATATACGCTGGCCATACGCGTATATCACTATGGTTATTGAAGGCCTTAACGTTGCAGTCCTTCTCCAGTCCACCCCAGTTCTTGGGGATAATTTCTAAGGCAGTGGCTTGAGCGGCCCTAGATCTGGGGGTACCATGGAAGAACTACTGGCAGCGGCGTCCATGTTCAAATTCTTCTTAGCTTTTGGAGACATAGTTGGAGAAGAATCGAAAGTTAGAAGAAAGATTGAAGAGAATTCAAAGGTTTTCAAGATTCGGGAGTTTTACAGTAAAAGCAAACGAAAGGGGTAAAATCCAACAAACCCCTATTTATAGGAGTAAACAGGTCCGGCCCATCATGTTTTCATAAGACACGTGGAGATCATCGAAGAGATTACGATCAGATCCAACCGTCAAAAGAGAAAGTAGGTTTCGCCGAGTTCCGAAGCAACATCATTACTCTAAGCGCAGCGGCCACCTCGCGACTGACAGCAGACGTGTGCACGTGACTGAGGCGGTTAAAAATCATTACTTTTGCTCTTGGGACGTGCAGTAGTCATTTCGAAACTGACGGCGGACGTGTGAACGTGGCTGGCGCAATTACTTTTTACCTCGCGCATTTAATGCGCACGTCATTGGGACTTATCATGTTGCAGGTGAAAGTTGGACTTTCAAATAAAATTTCCCGCCAAATTCACATCCACTCCTCGAGCAAAAACTCTGCTCGAGAAGTGCGGGGACTATTTGTATTTGATAAAAACCATCGTCACTTAAAAGAGTGACACGTGTTTGCCACGTGGCACAGGCAGAGGTTCCCCAGACAGACATCTAATGGACAGATGACTGGCTAGGCGGTTACCACGAGCAGGCCCAAGGCAGTTACGTGACGCCTCTCCAAATCGATACGATTTGAATAAGCAGTTACCTGTTCAAACGCAATCGCTCAATGAACGGTTACAAGGGCAACGGCTACCCAGCGGTTACATACCCAACGACTGCCTAGAAAAATCTATATATAGTGTTCGTTTTCGAATCATTGTAACATATATTCTTTTATCTATCTACAATATCAATAAAAATACTCTTTTTGCTCTCGCTCACTACTGTTCATCATTTATATTACTGCATATCTCGTTCTCAAGTCTTCAAGCGTAGTTAATATCAAAGGATCCTCACCAAGATCAGGCGATCTATACGGTTCCTTCTGCTTATTTAATTCGTGCTTTAATCTTATTTATCTTCAATTATTTCGTATTACTTTCATGTCATCGTTAATTATCATTACATCTCCATCGAAAATTGTACATATATATTTGTAATCATGTAATTAATGCAACCCTGTATTTCAATCGGCTAAACTCTTAATCTAAACTATTGATCGTGACTCCGTAAATACAAATTTAATTATTAATTGGCCTAAAATCGGATCTAGGTTAAACAAAAAATGCAGACAAAAGATTGAAGACAAAGAATAAGTGTATTAGATATATTAGTGGATGCTTTTACATAATCCTTTCATGGCTATTTATAGCCTACAAGAATGAGAATAGTAATTACTGCACTTAATGGCCATTATTCCACGTTCAGTCCTGGTCTGCTCATGATCTCCCCATTTAATACGTGGGTAATGGTCGACAGTTACAGAAACGAGGGCTTGTTCGCCGAAAAATGGATCTTTACCGAGGGGTAAGCTTCACAACTTATGATGGTTTTCTTCCAATCATCTCGAGCGGTGATCTGCAACCAAGATTCATTTCTTGCTCGAGGCCACTAGCCTTGGGAGCTGAGCGAGCCCCTGAGAGCTCGTTTTAGAATGATTCAATCTCACTACGCATCGAGTCCTGTCAACAAGGTCTCGGTGAATTTTAACCCAATACAGATAGTCCCCCCACCTCAGATAATAGTCAGAATTGTCCGAGGGGTAGAACAAAATCGGCGGGAGATCGATGTGGTTGTTTGTGCGCCATGAATTTCGAAAATGGTGGTTGTCGCTCCATATTCCCATCCATCACACACGCCCTCCGTTGATTGGTCGCCATTTTTCACTCCTCCTTCCCCATACAAATGCAATGATGGTTCTTTTCCCTATAAATAAACCAACTTGCTCTCCTTCCTCTTTACTTTAATCTTCCCCATCAACAGTGACTTTTTATAGTGAAATTGCTCTTTGAATCCTTCTTTCTTGAATCAAAACACCTTCAAACATTCAGCAAAAATATCTGCTACTCATTCTGTGCAAAACTCTTCAGGTCCTTTTGAAGAAAGGACCCCTGAAGTCACCACCATGATTGTTGGCGACGAATTAGTAAATGTTCCGGTACCCCTAAATATTCTTCCGTCATTGGATGACAACACAGAAGCAGTATCGCACCCTAGCAATTTAGTCACCCGGCGACGCAAAGCCACCGCCAACCGTGGCAACATTGAAGAGATGGGCGGCGAAGAGGGGAACGCCGCTGCAGAGACTCCAAACCTTAAGGGAGTAATGTCTCCCTTGAATGAAATTACACTCGAGGATGTCATTCCCTCTAATCTTGATCTCTCAAATGACTTCACGATGCATATCCAAACCGAAGCTGACATCAGAAGAAATGGAAATATTCCAGTAGGAGACACTCCGAGCCTGATCACACAAGCCAATATTCGTTTGGTTCGAGAAGACTGAAAGTGGGGCCCCGAGGTCCAAGTTAGCATCCCCGCTCTACAGAGTCGAACTTGTGACATAGTAGATGGGAGCTCTTTCGTTTACACCTACCCCTTCATAATAGGATTTATTCTTCCTATTCACGAAGTGGTGGATGTCTTCTGCCGAACCTACAATGTATGCATAGCTCAAATCACACCCGGTTTTCTTTACTTTTGATCACTTTATTTACCTTTTGTCACATACTCTACATAAGGAGGTGATCGTTCAACTCACTGGGGCCAAACGGGCCAGAATAGAGGAGGATGTCAATCCCGAGGAGGTCACTCCTAGTCGTAGAGGTTTAATTGACGAGCCAGAAAAGGTGGTGGCTCAAAAGGAGGTCGAGACTGTTGACCTTGAGGCGTCAGCTCGACCAGATGATAAAGTTAAAGAAACAAATCCTTCATTAGTAAACAAAGGGAATAGTATGGATGAAACCCCTCGCACTGAGGAGGGAGCTTCACGAGCTGCCTCAGAGCCCGTTCATGACTCAATCCCCCGAAGGCAAGTAAGGAGAGTTGAGCTTCCCTCCAACCTCTGCCTCTTGGACAACGATGTGGCAGTTGCCATCAGCTGCAGAGGGCTTCTCTGGCCATTAGAGCGAGAGTGCATCAGGAAGTCTCCTATAGCTGAATTGATGGCTAATGCAGCCCAGCATGCCATTCAGGCACTTTTTGCCTCCTATACTCTTTCTTTGAACTCGAATGCCCCCATTTCTTATCTTAATTCTTTAGTTAATTCCTTACAGGGGTACATACACGCGATCAGGGCTGCCGAGATCGAGACCCATCGAGTCGTCATTCTAGAAGAAACAAAGGATAAATGGGTCCAAATAAGGGACGATCTCCAATCTCGAATAATCGACTTGGAAAAGCGACTTCTTGACGCTAAGATCGAATTGGATGATGCTCAAATGGATGCTAACAAGTCTGATCTCGAGGCAGGCAATGCCCGTGAAGCCACCTCTACTACCGAGGCTAGAATGTTTTCTTTGAAGGAGACTTTGAAGACTGAGCTTGAAGCCGAGTAGAAGAGAATAACTAATGAGACCAAAACTGTCCTCAGTAGAAATACTAAGAAGTATCGCTCGAAGATGAAGGAGAGATCCCTCAAGATAGGTGATCTAACTATGGAGAAGGAACGTTTCGAGGCTGAAATAGCGATCCTTCGGGGTAAAGTAGCCTCTTCTTCATCAAGGAAGAAGATGAGAGCTACAAGAGCTAAGGTTGACAAGAATTGGGCTATCATCCAAACGAAGTTAACGACCCTCAGGAATTGCCAAGCCGGGGCGGATTTGGATGCAGAGATAGCCAAGGCCAAAAGAGGTACTGTGAAGGCCCAACAACTATTGAACCAGCTCCCCTCGAGTAGAGAGATCTCGAGCGACGAGAAAGGGGAGAACGAGGGTTCTGATGCTTCAACTTATGAGGCCGAAGAGTAGTGTCTTATCAATGTACCTATCGTTTTTGTTTAGGCCTCGGGCCGTTGTAATGGCCTTTGGGCCTTTTAATGAATTTGAGTGTTTCCTCAATGTTAATTTTTGCTTTGTTCTTTAAAGCTTTTGATGTCATTTGAATATTTGCTCGCAAGAATTGGATAAATTTGAATGTAAGCTAGCTTAGAACGACGTCTCGTTCTCGAGTCGAGGCATAAATAAAATCTTGCCTTCATGCATTGGACAAAAAAGAAATTGAATCAAATTTTATTCAATTGATGAGTTTCGAGGCGATTTACATAAAACCTTAGTCGTACTGAGACTTAGGCAAATTTTTATTACAAAGCCACTTCGGGCGACAAATAACTAAGCTAACTCGTAAGAGAATAGTCCTCGGTGTACGAATAGCTAGTCTTTGGATTTAGTTCATAGTCCCTGGTTCCCCTTGCATCCCCCCAGTGGTCGGATGTGAAGAATGAAGAACCGAGCACTGTGTATCATTCTCTTTGCTTCCTGAAAATGCAAGCAGAGGAATACTGTTCGACCCGAGCGTTGAAGCACTGACAACTCGATGCTGTGGGTGAAGGATTATGCTTGACGAAAGGTAATGCACCTCAACATAAAAAATAATAACGCTTTAAATTGGAGATATTCCAATTTAAAGGCTCTTGATTACTTCGAAGGCTTCGAGTTGATACGATCATTTTCCTGTGATGGCCTTAATTCGATAAGGCCCATCCCAATTAGCAGCCAACTTACCTGCTTTCTTTTCCTTCGTCGTTTGATTTGAAGCTCTCAAGGCGTAGTCTTAAAGGCTCTGAATTTAGCCTTTCTATTCAGGTAGGCTTCAATCTGTCGCTTTTGGGCAGCCAACCGAACCAAAGCCATTTCCCTTCGTCCCTCGAGCAAACTCAATTCCACGCGCATAGCCTGCTGATTCGAGTCCTCGGATGCATGAGCATACCGAAGGCTGGGTTTACTAACCTTGACAGGAATCAATGATTCGATCCCATAGGTGAGTGAAAATGGGGTTTCCCCAGTGCTATTTTTATCCGTTGTTCTAATTGCCCATAATACCTCAGGCAACTCATCAGGCCATGAACCTTTAACTTCATCTATTCTTTTCTTAAGATTGTTCACAATTATCCTGTGTGAGGACTCGGCTTGCCCATTAGCACTGGGATGATAAGGCGTTGAAACCACCCTTTTGATTCTCTATTTGGCAAAGAAAGTGGTTACCTCTGAACCTATGAACCGCTTGCAGTTATCACACGTTATCCGCTCGGGACTCCAAACCTGCATATAATATTTCTCTAAACGAAGTTGATAACTTCTTTCTGCCAAACCCTTGAAAAAAATCCTGCCTCGACCCATTTGGTGAAATAATTAATGAGCACAAGAATAAATTTCACACCACCCTTCTCCTTTGGAAATGGACCTACAATATCCATCCCCCATTTCATAAACGGCCACGGCGACACAATCGAGTGCAACGGCTCCGCTTGTTGGTGAATCAATGAGGCATGCTTTTGACAGTTATCACATTTTTTAACAAATGTCTTGGCATCTTCACTCATATCGGGCCAATAGTAGCCAGCTTGAAGGAGTTTTCGCACTAGGGCCTTCCCCCGTAGTGATTTCTACATTCGTCCTCGTGCACTTCTCTCATTATGTAGCCATACTCCCCTAGACCCAAGAATTTAGCCATCAGGCCGCAATAGTGCCTTTTGTATAATTGTCCATGCACGAGCGAGTATGGGACAACTTGCCTTCGGAGCTTTTCAGCTTTCCTTTTTTTCGCTGGTAAAATTCCCAAATCTAAATAAGAGATAAATTTGGTTCGCCAATCCCAATGCCTATTTACTGCATTTACTTCCAACTTCATTTTTCCCACCGCGGATGTGAGTACCCGAACCTTTGCGTCAGTCCCCGAGTCCCCGATTTTCGATAACCAAGGCCATGTTTTCCAATGCATCAGCTTCGGCGTTTTCTTCACGAGGAATTTGCTAAATTTTTTGTTCTTGGAACTCTCGGAAGGCTTTCTGTGCTAGAATGACGAATTGCTTCATTTTGGGCTCCCGAGCCGAAAAATCACCGAGGATCTGATTCACCATAACTGTGAGTCACTTTTTAACTCAATTTTTTCAGCCCCCATTTTTTTAGCTAACTCTAAGCCTGCTATCGAAACCTCATGCTCAGCCTCATTGTTAGTCAATTTTTCAAATTTTACTGAGTGCCTCAGCATTTCCCTAGTTGGGGACACAAGCACTATTTCGAGCCCCGAACCGTTGGAGTTCGTTTCTCCATCAGTAAAAAGTTTCCATACCCCGGGGGCTGGACCCTTTGAGAGCAGATTTTCCTTTTCTGCCTCGGGGAGTATCTTAGCACTAAAATCGGCCACGATGTCTTCCAACACTTGAGATTTTACGGTAGTCCGAGGCTGATATACGATGTCATACTCACTTAGCTCAACCTCCCATTTAGATAGCCTCCCCGATAATTCAGGTTTATGTAATATTGTGCTTAAGGGGAAGGTCATGACTACAAGTATGGGATGGCATTGAAAATAAGGGCGAAGTTTCCGAGATGCCATAATTAATGCAAGCGCTAATTTTTTTTTAAATGAGGGTACCTCATTAAAGCGTCGAGAAGAGTTTTGCTGACATAATATATTGGTTGTTGCTTCCCATCTTTCTCTAGAACCAGCACGGCACTAACAGCTACATCGGAAACGACTAAATATACCAACAGCGTCTCCCCGTCCTTTGACTTAGCGAGCAGTGGGGTGTTCGCCAAGTAATGTTTTAGTTCTTTAAATGTTTCTCTATATTCAGGTGTCCACTCAATGCTCGTGTTCACAGAAAAGAACTTATGGCATAGGTTAGATGACCTCGAGATGAATCTACTCAGAGCAGCAAGTAGGCTGGTCAGATGGTGAACTTTCTTTGGGCTCGTCAGTTCCTCGGGAATTTCTTGTATAGCTTTTATTTATCAGGATTTGCCTTGATGCCTCGTTTAGAGACATAAAAACCTAAGAATTAACTCGAGCCGACCCAAAAGCACATTTTTCAGGGTTCAACTTCATATAATATTGCCTTAAAATTGTAAAAGCTTCCCTCAAATTATTGAAGTGATCCTCCAATCGAATTGATTTCACTAGCATGTCATCTATATAAGCCTCCATTATTTTGCCGATGTAATATTTGAACATTCGACATACCAACCTCTAGTAGGTCGCCCCCGCATTTTTTTGAGACCGAAAGGTATCACCTTGTAACAATACGTTCCTTCATATGTGATGAATTAAGTTTTTTCCTCATCGCTTGGCTCTATTAGAATTTGATTATACCCTGAACATGCATCCAAAAAGGTCAACAATTTATGTCCAGCCGTGTAGTCTATCAACCTATCTATCTGGGTAAAGGATATGAATCCTTTGGGCAAGCCTTATTCAAATAGGTGTAATCAACCCACATCCTTCACTTACCATTTTTCTTTTGCACCACCACTACGTTGGCGAGCCAATCGGGATATTTTACTTCCCTGATGAAGCCATTATCGATCAACCTCTTCATCTCATCTTGAATTGCCTTCTTCTTTATACCAGCATGCGGTCTCTTTTTTTGTTTCACCGGGGGTGGTTGGTATCCACGTTCAACTTATGTGTCATTATTTTTGGGTCAATCCCAATCATGTCCACGTGAGACTAGGCAAAACAGTCGTCATTGGCCTTCAGCAACTCAATAAGAGCTTTCTTTGACTCGACATCCAGCTCCGAGCCCACAAACGCCTTTCTTTCTGTAAATTCCTCCAATAGAGCGAAATATTCCAATTCTACGATGGTGGAGTCCTCAGTTTTTTGTTTCCGAGGCTCTTGTATGAACGCCGGAGCCTTCTTTATTTCTCCTTGAGAGCTTGCTTCAAAAATCGAGCCTTCCTCTTCGTTGGGTTCCGAGCCGATTAACTGCAATAGGTCAGTTTCTTTTTCCACAGCAATTGAATAGCACTCCTGAGCTATTCGTTGCTCACCTCGGATGACTCGAACTCCCCATGGCATTGGGAATTTAACAACTTGGTGCAAGGTGGATGGGACGGATTTTATTTCATGAATCCAAGGTCTTCCGAGGATTGCATTGTAAGCTATATCCTCGGTCATTACTTGAAAACGGTCTCCTTGTGAACTCTTTCAGCAATGGTAGTGAGGACGATTTCCCCTACCATTCTTTCCATGGAGTTGTTGAGCCCCATCAGTATGATTGTCTTCGGGACGACAAGGTCATCCAACCACATTTTCTTAACAGCTCCATAATTGATGATATTTACCGAACTGCCAGGATCAATCAAGACTTGCTTGACGTCACAGTCATTGATTCTTAACATGATTACTAGAGCGTCATGATGGGGAAACATCATCCTCGCGCAATATTCCTCGTCGAAGATTATCTCGTTCTCCGAACCATTGGTTCGGGCCCTCATGTCCACGGCGACTTACAGTTTGGCGAATTTTTTTGCAGTAGTGAAGTGCACCCCATTCACCTCTGATCCGCCAATTATAACTCTCACTAATTTTTTAGGACACTGCCTTCTGTTGTCAAAACAGTACGATAAGTATTATCCGTCATCAGATGATTGATAAGGATAGTATGCGTGACAAGAATGTAACTTTGGAACAAATGTTATTGTTAGTTCTCCACAGACGGCGCGTGTTGGCCTAAATCTGATTAGAACAACAAATCGAATTTATTTTGGGTTAACTAGCAATTATTTGTATCAAAGCCGTAAAAGACAAGAAATTTGATAAAGAAATGCAGATAAAAGATTGACGACAAAGAATAAGTGTATTAGATATATTTGTGGATGCCTTTACATAATCCTTTCATGACTATTGATAGCCTACAAGAATGAGAATAGTAATTGATGCACTTAATGGCCATTATTCCACGTTCAATCGTGGTCTGCTCATGATCTCTCCATTTAATACATGGTTAACGGTCGACAGTTACAGAAACGAGGGCTCATTCACCGAAGAATGGATCTTTACCAAGGGGTAGGCTTCACACCTCGTGATGGTTTTCTTCCACTCGTCTCGAGCGGTGATCTGCAACCAAGATTCATTTCTTGCTCGAGGCCACTAGCCTCGGGAGCTGAGCGAGTCCCTGAGAGCTCGTTTTAAAATGATTCAATTTCACCAAGCATCGAGTCCTGTCAACAAGGCATCAGTGAATTTTTATCCAATACACTTGGTGAACAAAATTACGTGATAATAGAACAGGTTCTTAATGGATAAAGCAAAGTGCACATAAGTTGACCTGAACACGACTATTATCCAAATAAAGTGCAACAAAGATAAAACAAGCCACCTAGTTGACAAACAAAATCAGAGAAAATCACCAAAGAAAGTGATCCGCTAAATGTTGCCTTCCATATTTGGATAAATTGGGAGTTAAAAGTGAACGATTCATAGACTCCAACTGAAATTCTACTAAAGATATTTTACTACAAACGTTTGCAGCCAGGCGGCGTTCAGCACCTCTCTTTGGCACTCGAGCATTTAAAAAACAACAAAATAACTTGAAAATGTTATCCATAATAAAAAGAGTAAATGAAAACAAAATATTTAGGGAAAATAACACTAGGTGAACAAAAATGACACACTATATATTTTTTAGCCACTCCTTTTTAAAATTACTACAAACAAACACCTAGCCACACCTATTTCTTTTTCTAGCCATACCCTTTAGGGTTTTTTCTTCCCTTCTCTCCCACCTCTTTCTAGGGTTCCGCCCGCCGCCCCCTTCCCTTCCTCCTCCTCCCTCCGGCTCCCCTGACTTCCCCCGTACTAGATCTGTTAGTTCCGGTGCCGAAAACTTCAGATCTGCCTCCGTCAAAGCTCTCCGCCATTGTCCACGTCGGAGCTCCTTCATCCTTTGTCGTCCTCTTCTTGCTCCTGGTCGTCCTCCGTCTAGTCATCACTGGTTCGATGCTGCTGTGTGTTATTGCCATTTGCTGCTACTCCAGCGAGCTGCTGCAGCGGCTCCGACGCAGCAGCTGATCTGCTGCAGCGGAGCCGCTGCACCGACTCACCGGAGCTCCCGCCATGGCGACTGTTGCTCCGTCCAGCTTCCTCTTTTTTTTTTGAATATGTATACACAAAAGTGTAAAAAAAAATGTGTATTCAATGTGAAAAAAGTGCATATACACAAAAAATATAAAATATATATATATACACACACACTTGAAAAAAAGTGTGTATACACTAAAAATAACTGAAAAAACTACATGTATACATAGTGTATACCCAAAAAATCTGAATGTATACATAATATTTTTGGATGTAACCACTGTGTATATGTAAGGATATCTTTTGTATACCTTTCCCAGCGTTTGTACACACTGTGTATTCACTTTTGTGTATACTGGCTATAAAAAATAAGAGCTAGTCAAAAGTAAGGGGAGGGGATTGACTGGCTGTTTTTGTAATTCTCCCAAATATTTATCCACGAATGTGCTTTCACTAGATCCCTCGAGGGCATAGAAGTAAATGTATCTTCATGTCATCTTCTACATCAACCTTATCTTTTAAGAACTAGAGATCAAAGCAGCAACCGTCAGGCCTGACAGAGGTCCTGGACTTTGAAGGGTACTACCCATTTCAACTCTTAATCATCTTCCCTCTCAGGTGGAAGACCACAAGGCAAAAGCATTTTCTGCACAAGTGCAAGCAACCGATATCAACACACATATTCACTATATAATATAATGTATATATCAAATAAAATATAAATGCGAAACGTTTGTTTGTTGGGTTTAATTTCACCGGTGGTCACTAAACTATTGTTTCATTACAACAAAATCACTTTTGTTTTATTTATTATCCAAAAGTTACTCAACTTTGCTCCGGTCTACGATAAAGTCACTCAAGTTGAATTTTGTTTAAAACTTGCCGGAAAAATGATATGGCATCATTAATTAAAAATAATTTTTTAATTAATTTTTCATCTATTAATTTAATTCCTTAACCCATTATTCTTATTCTACCCAATCCAAACACATTTCACTACGTCATCACCGTGCATAAACATTCATACCTTTGGACGATTTACCATCCACACGTAATACTAAATAATAACCACATATTTATTACCACAAGAAGCACATACAATTCTGTCAAATATTGACCTTCCTTTGGGCCGATCAATATTACATAAGTTACACGCGCACAACCTCTTCTATTTTAAAATAAAATAAATCTCCACCAGATAGGTCACTTTGGCGACATCAAGCTTCAGTTTACTCATCTCAAAATAGATAAAAATATACCAATATTCAATCAAAATTGAAACGTTTAAGTTCCAAGCCAAATTAAATTATGGTGGGTCCGAAAATTAAATTAACCAAAATTTGAAAGTCCGCCAGTATTTAACTAAATCACCATTGCATAACATAAATTAATTACTTAAATAACTAAACTTTTCCGGCAGTAGGCAAATAAGATAAAGTCTCCTTGTTTAAACTTAATTGTCAAACCATGGCTTCAAGATTCCAGGAGCACAACCCTTTATTCTTTTTTTTAAAAAAAAAAAAACCAAAACTATATGCAATTAAAAGGGTTTAAAAAAAAGGATTTGCTTCAAAAGCCTTTAGGTGGCGGCGGCAACAGACACTTAGGCCTCATTTGTTTGCACTTAATGAGTCTTTGGATCTGAATGAGACAGATCTAAGTTCATTAAGTGCGTTTGTTTTTTTAATTTTAAAAAGTTTTAATACCTCTTACTAAATAAGAGTTGTGGCCAAGTCTGTATGGCATACAGATCAATAGAATTTACGGCACTTTCTTAGGAAACGTTCACGAGAAAAAAGGAACCAACTCTCACACACTATCTTGTCCGTTTTCATTTGTTTTTTTTCATTGACCTCTCTTTGGTCTCCCTTCCTTTTCCTTTCATTTAGTGCAAACTAAGTAAAATTCATATAAGCAGAGAAACGATCTAATATTATTCAAAGAATTCCAAAGACTTCAAGTTTCCACTTATGTTCTAGTAATCTAATTTTGAATGTTAAGCATTGAATCTTTTTTGGGTATATATTAGACACTAATTTGATTGTTTTGCAGTTGTTTATCCATATTTTCTTATACTTGTGTATTTTTACTACAATAAATTATGAATTTATTTTTGTGACAACGATTGCGTTAGCTGATATATAATGTTATGTTATTCCTATTTCAAACGTTTTGACAATTTTATCAATATAATATTTATTTATATTTGATATTTAAATTTTTATTAAATAATAATCTTACCTTTTTAACGACATTGTATTTAATAATTATTAATATAATATTTAATTACTATTTTATTTAATTTTAATATTATTATATTTAAATACATATAAATTACACTCATTCAGATGTTGAAAAAACAAACAGTCTTAATGATTCAGTATTCAGGTCCAAAGACAACATCTTAATATTCAGATCTGCATTCAGATTCAGGCCACTTAATCTTAATAAAAACAAATAGCCCCTTAATACTACCAAATATCTCATGCCGCTCGTAACCAATTACACCATAACCATAAACAAATTTCTCATGCTATTATTGAGTCAGTGACCAGCCACTTAATAAAATTCAACAAAATGATCCAAAAGAAGGGTAATCATTCTGACGTTATTAATGAATACCCTCGATACGTCGATGTCCATATCTCTTTTGAGATTGGTAAAGCTATCTTTTATTTTAATAAACAATTAAGTAGCGACAATGTATTTAAAGGCCTTAAGGCCCATTTGTTTGCACTTGATGAGCCACTGAATCTGAACAGGACAGACCTAGGTCCATTAAGTGCATTTGTTTTTTAAATTTAAAAAGCTCTTAATATTCCTTAATGCCTCTTTTTCAATATGATTTTTGGTCAAGTTTGTATGACATACAGACCATTAAAATTCACACGGCATTTTTTTAGAAAATGTTACACAAAAAACGGAACCACTCTCATGCACAATCTGTTAGTTATCATTTTCCTTGGCCTCTCTTTGGTTTCCCTTTCACTTTTACTACAAACTAAGTAAAAATTAAAAATCCACTAATATTCAAAGGATTCCGCAAGACTGCAAGATTCCATTTCTATTCTAATAATCTTAATAATCTAATGTTTGAATGTTAAGCATTCATTCTTCATAGAGTATATATTAGACACTAATTTAATTATTTTACAGTTGCTTAGGCATATTTTCTTGTGCTTGTGCATTTTTATTTACAAGTTATGAATTTATTTTTGTTGATATATAATGTTGTTCTGGTTTCAGACATTTCAACACTTTTTTCAATAAATATCCATTTATATTAAATATTTAATTTTTTTATTAAATAATAGTTTTACTTTTGTTTAATGATATTTCTTTAATAATTTATAAATATTATATTTAATTACTATTTTATTCAATTTATATATAATTATTTTAAACATAGATAAATTATAAATATTCAGATGTTGAAAAAATAAACAGTCTTAATAATTCAATATTCAGGTACACATATAACATCTTAATATTCAGCTATGCATTCAGATTCAGCCCTCTTAATCTTAATAAAAACAAATGACCCCTAAGGGGCTCTTATAGTGGCTAACGAGGAGGGTAAAAGACACCCTGTTGATTTCTACTTTTTAACCGTATCTTATATAAACGATAACAATATATCCCAATGATTCGATATAATACAGGCTCTTGATACCACTTGATAGAACTAAATTGTAGATTACTACATCTATCCCAAAATCTATCATGTCAAATTACCGAGAAATAGACTTAAATGCGGAAACATATCTGAATCCATAGCAATGGTTGTGACTCTTCATTCTCACGGTCTTTGGTCTTCCAAACAATTGCATGGGTCTCTCTTCCACTGACGATGTAAAGAACCCTATTTATAGTTGCACACACTTTATGTATTTCTAATTAAGCCTTATTTAATTAGAATATACATCTGGGTATCCATATATAAGACCCATATTTTATGAGGTATTTAATTAGGCCATCAACTTTAAACTTTAGCAGATCACTTTAATTGGGCCAACCTTTAATGATAGCGGTCAACATACAATTATTATTGATATAGTATATATTGTCGCTCCAAACGCACACGCAAATATACGCGGTCGATCAAGTAATAAAGTGATAAGAAAGTATCGTTCCCACGAGGACTATTGATTAACTATTAACTAGACAAACTTCAATTTAAATATTTTTCAAGATAGTTTAACAGATATCGAGTGTGTTCAATTAACTAATTAACTAAAAATAATTGAAGTAAAAAAATAATTGAAGTAAATGGAATGCATGGCCGTCTCTACCATAAAGCCAATAAGGCAATGACTTGGGGCCTCCAATAAATTGGGGCCTCACTTTTTACTAAAGATGTATTACTACTATTTATATTGTAGAAAAAAAAGTTCTTGTATATTCAATCTCAAAATTGAAGAAAAATTTAAGGGAGAGCACATAATAGGACTGTGGAAAAATTATTACTTTTTTAGTAATTGTAGTATCCTTAATTCCTTATTTAGGTGGGTATCTGTTTTGTTGTTGGCTAACTTACATCTTATAATTACTTTTTTTCAACATTCTTATTCTTTTCTTGTTGAATATTTGAGTCTTTTGAATAAAAACTCAAACTCTCTGTTTTCTACAAACTTACTTCTTACAAGTTACAAAGATCAAAATTTTCTTTTTTGGTGTCTTCTTCAAATATACAAGCAATTGCAAGAACAATCATTATATTGAAGCAGCACCAAATACTACTTTGACATTATTATATCAATTTATCATTTTTAAAATTAAAATTATTAAATCTTATCTAAGATCAATGATGTCTCAAGAGAGATTAAATGAATTAACTATATATTCAATTGAAATGGAATTGTTATAATAAATTTATTATAAAGGCTCCGCATCCAAAAAGGTGACAAAAATATACTTTAATTAAACTAAATATGACAATCTTTCTTCTTCTTCTTCTTCTTCTTCTAAATCAGGGCCTCCCCGTGAAGTTTCGCTTTAGGCCCCCATTTTGGTTGAGACGGCCCTCTTCAAGAGTTTTAGATATCAATGAGAGGAAATATTCCGCTAATTGAATTAACTTTATTTATCTGAGTTGCTAATCACAGGGTTAATTATACTCACAGAGCTCTTGCAATACCCTGCTCGCCAATTCAAGCCAACCTAACGCCTATATGTCTATGGAATTAGAATTAACAAGAATGCATATGTTTCTCCTGTAAACGGATTAAGCGTGACTGTTAGGTATATTTCTATCCTAACCGCGAAACCATTCCCCGATGCCCGGGTTCAGGAACACGCTTTACTTAATTCTATTGCAACCTACGGTTCCCACTTTCAAGTTCAACCTTAGGTTCATGAATAGTACTCAACAACTGGCCAGAAAATTAAGTAATTCAGAGCAGAATTAAATAAACAACTGAATCTGATAAATTTAATAGAATTCAACCAACTTCAGAGTACAACTTTCATGGTTAACCCATAACCCTAGAATAATAGAGTTTAGCTACTCATAGACAAGTTAGCTCTCTCACAAAATAATCTAGAATTCATGAAACAATAAAGAAGGAAGAAGAATTACAACTCAATTGATGAATCTTGGTTCTCTAGTCTCTACTGTGGTTCTTGCCTCCAAAAAGTACGTAATCAACCAGAGAAAACGTTACAAGGGTTTAATAATCAGAAATATGCTAGTGGCCCACGTTTTTAGTTAATCCAAGCTGCTCTAGGACTGTTTTACGGCGCATACACCGGAGCATGCCAAGTATCCGTGGTTGTATGCGCTACTTCTCTCAATTTCTTCAATATTTGCACTCTTCTCAGTCCATAAAGCCTAGCATGCCAAGCATCCATGGTTGTACCCGTTGCTTCTTCCTTGTTCTTGTATGAATTAAGCTCCAATTTATTTCAATTCGCTCCTAAAACATCCAAACACCTCAAATTAGCATTTACTATAAATCACGCATTGTTGGGCACATAAGACACTGAAAATAACTCAAAAGCTATAGGAAATCGACGCCGAGACATAAGATATACGCCCAACATCATATATATATATATATATATATATATATATATATATATATATGTGTGTGTGTGTGTGTGTGTAAGTCCATAAATTCTTACATTAACCACTAAGAACAACAAGAATTAGGTAGTCCAAAGGTCTCTACATCAGACTTGAAGACGTGGATAGCCTAAAAGATAAAATACTTCAGCCATGTCTAAGAAATCATCTCTCAAGTATCCTTCATGTGCACAATGTACCACGGCTTGACCCAACATTGCACAATGTATTTGGGAATTTAGTCTTGCTTGCTACTAGTGAATTATCAGAAATGAGTGAAATAATAGAGCTGCCTCATTTGGTTGGAATAGTGAGACGAATGATTGAAAGTGTGAATAGTGAAAGCTTGAAGGCCTTGGAAGGTGATTCTGGACTTACTTATTTTGTGAATATGGCCACACAAATTGGTAACTTGTTGACACAAGTAGATACCTATAAGTTCTCAAGCTGGTGTCGTTTTGGACTTTATGATGTTGATTTTGGATGGGGAAAGCCTATTTGGATTGCTGCCTTTATTGACAGTGTTACTTCATTGAATAAGCAACAAATGTTCTTGTGGAAAATGGATGGAGTGATGGAATTGAGGGTTGGATCCTTAAAAATAATGAAGAGATGCTTGAGTTGGAGAATGATGAAGAATTTTTAGCATATGCATCTCCAAATCCTAGCGTCCATGTCCCTTGATTTGTTTTGCCTTCTCCGAAATGTCCCTTGAATTTTTCGATTTTACTTTTTATGAGATGTCCCTAATTAAGGATGCTTCATGCTCCTTAATTCTTACTAAGTCGTATGTTTACTTTCTTTGTTAAATAAAGCTTACCTAATATGAAAATAATCACTTCTTTGTCAAGAAGATGACTGTCTCAAGACTTCTATTTAGGTCCAACATATTACTAATATTTTAAGACGAACAATGTTGTGAGATGGATAAAATTATTGTACGTTTTCACATTTAATCAAATGCTATGCTCGAGAGTCGAGTCCTAGAAATAGAGAAAATTTCTGATAGACTGACTTTCCTCTTCAATGCCTGTTAAGCTTTTAAATATATAGAAGAGTAAAAGGAATAAGAAGGTGATCCTTTACTATGTGCTGCTATATCATAAATTGCTTTATTGTACAGAAAAGTCTCTCCTAGCGATGTATAATGACTTTTTATAATTATGGAAACTGAAAATCGCAAAACGTGCTTATGTGACATTAAAGATATAATTCGTGCGCAACTGGAGAATATTGCACCAAGCATAAGCCTCTATAGTTTATCTTGTATACCTTCATTTCTAAACTAGTCACCTATGGGCTGATGTCCGTTGCATCATCTGCGTCACTGGATACCATATGGCATGTATGTTGGTGCAGAAAGACTCACTGGTGTACCAAAGGCAGAAACAAATGGTTCTGTTACAGGTTGTCCGATGGTAGTCGCTCCATAAATGCCAACTCCAAGGGGACCATTTGGTGCTGTAGGGAATCGTTTGTCTGATTTGCCAGAAGAACCTCCTGCTCCAGCACCAATTGTTTGGCCAGTGATTGGAACTTGGGGTACTGAAACATCTCCATCATTAACACTGGTGATGTCATGTATACTTGATCGTCTTCTATCCTTGTTCATAGAGTTCAAACGTATGAAATATTTCTGGGCATGACTAGCCACTTGGGTAGGAGTTCTTGTCACAACAAAATTTCGAGAAATACTTCGCCAATCACCTTTTCCATATTTTTCCAAACCAAGAAGGAATAATCTGCATACCAACAAAGACAAAGCAAATGAAAATCTTTGCAACTCTCAGCTCAAAGACAGACATCATAAGAGGTAAAGCAGCCACAAGAAGCAGAACAACAAAATCATAAAAGGAGGGCAAAACCTATGCTACTTTCATTCTATACTTTGTCTTTATCTAAGGATTTAGAGCAATTAAGTCATGAATTTGAGAAAGGGTGATAAAAGGAAATGGCCAACAAAAAAGGCAAACCACGTAGAAGTCGTAAACAAAGAAAAAAGAACTTCTAACTTCAGATCTTCTTAGTTTCCTAAAATTGGCCATGTCTATGAAAATGAATTTAGTCCTGACAGTATTAATTCTGTCAGTTTCCAGTTTGACCTCGAGTATCCTTTCTTAATTCTTTTGGACTTGTGAAGCCTTTTCTTGTTATACTTAAGAAATAGCAATATTTTATGTCTTTTCCACAACATTTTGAGCTCAAACCTGAGAAATAAATGCTGCTTATAATCCATAACCAACAAGAGTTTCCAGTTATGCATGAATTACAGTGCTATGCCTGCCACAATAAGATGCATTTTTTAGAAGCTAAGTCTTATTGTTAACTAGTTACATAATGTTTAGATGGTTTTCTATCTGTTTCACAATACAGCTAATGTCGCATGCTTGCAGGTAGCTTGAATTGGAAAAAGAATATGAAGTTCTAGAGATCAGCAAAAACTCTGCAATGTCTGCCTTGTGCATAAACAGAAGTCTATAACTTATTCCAAACTCAAGAAAACCCATGACTCACTTAGAATCCCTTTCAACCACTTCTCCCACCAACAAGAGTATTTTCTGAATGTGAGAGGAATTTACAAAGTACATCTCAAGCACACAGTTGTTATGTTTCAATATTCTACTCAACAGTGGAAATAATTCACACCAGGCAAAGAAAATTTAGCAGTAGAAGGAGCACAAACTAAGGCTAATATTCAATGAAACATGAAGGGAAAAAGAAACAGAAATGACCACTTTCCTCAAGAATAAATAATTGTCAAAAAATCTTAAAAGGTTATAGTGGTGCAAACAGAGAATTTTAATCATAAGTTGTTTAAAATACCTCTCTTCCATTATCATATCTAGCGAAGGACTATGGAGGTGTGTGCTATTTCTTGAATAGTGGCAGAGTTCTACAACATCAACTTTCTTGTAATACTTTTAGGGGAAGTTCAAGAAAAGAATAGATCTCCAGAAGATAGGCAATGGAATATGTGGACTTAGTAGACTACTCAAATTGCAACACCGAAAGAAACGTACCACAAGTATCCGTGAAGAAAGTAAGTATCAACTATCTCTGTCTTAAATACATTAGCTTCGAAAGACTGATTACATTATCAACTATCTTGAACCTACTAATCACAGAAGTGCAAGCGTTTCTTAGCCATTTATATGGTGGATTTACTCAAACCAAAAGGTGACACAAACATGACACGAGATTAAAACAAACGATTTGCAGTAACCTCAAGCACAAATGATATACTCATAAATTTCTTATAAATATACAACAAGAAGACATCTAGCTTAATATTATCTAGAAGTGACTGAAGGTGAATGGTTACTGACCTATGCTCATCCTCTGTCCAAGCAATCCCTTTGCGGCGCTCCTGTTCTGACCTTGTAGATTTACCTCCATCATTTGACTCACTATTTAAGCTCCCTGAAATTCCAGTCTTCTTGCCGGTTCTTTCACCACCACTATGGCTAAAGGAACTGTCAAAAGAAGAGTTGTAGCAAGGCAGAGGCACATAACCAGACTCGATACGGCTCACATCATCGAGTAAGAGTTCATAATGATTCTTAACCTCTACTAATGTTTTCCCTGGAACATCAGCTGCAATATTTTCCCACCTATCTGCTGAACCCTCAGGATAAGTTGCCAAA
Source organism: Petunia x hybrida (assembly GCA_037355625.1). Taxonomy (NCBI): domain Eukaryota; kingdom Viridiplantae; phylum Streptophyta; class Magnoliopsida; order Solanales; family Solanaceae; genus Petunia; species Petunia x hybrida. The sequence continues at coordinate 8,734,553 of JBBBVM010000035.1, forward strand.
GCATTCTCAAATGCTATATCTTGCTCTCTACTCCATACCGAGCTTCTTGATTTAGCTACTGTCATCTAGCCTTCTTAAATTCACTATCAAGTGTAACAGAAAAACAATCAAACAAGTGCTATAGCTAAGTCAATTGGGATGTAAGTTACTGCCTCAGAAGTATTTCTATACACGTATATATGCAAGAATTTAATTGGGGGACTGAAATTTTAGAAACCTTGTATAAGGCCAATGAGGTCACTGAGAATAAAATCAAAAGGATTCCAAAAATAGCAAAGTACAATAATGAGTAGCTCCAGCAAATATTAGTTGGAACCAAAAGGGAAAGAGTTGCTGATGGATTCAGTGGTGGCTTTCATCATAACTACTAAAAAATTATACATTTCTGAATTGCTGACCTATGATGAAGAAAATGGAACCAACTATATTTCACACCTTGAAAAAATCTGAAACTAACCAAAAATGCATTAAAGGGAAGTTTTTTGGGGTTATTATAAAGAAAATAGATAGCTTTGATTAGTATTGGTTAATATAATTCAATGGTAATTATATGAGTTAAGTGAAAGGGACTGCACTGAATTCAACCAAGAAGAAAGACCCAAAATAGCATTCAGATTGATCCCTGCAAATAATCAACAGCCAAATATCTCTCATCTTGATAACAACAGTTTTGCCAGTACAGGTCCACAAGGTCATGTATATATTTACTTCTCTTTCACCTCTTACTGAAGTAAAGCTAACCTTTTTTAACAGCCAACAGAAAGTTACATCATTCAATAAAGAACTAGAAATTTAAACAATTTCCAAAACCATATTTGATAAAGATAGGTAACATCTCCTAATGCTCATTATCTTCAAGAAAATAATAGCAAATCACCTTTTTGCACCTCGTTTGGCGAAATACTCTTCAACAACAACATACCCAGTGTGATGCCACCTTGGCAAAATACTCTTAGGTAAACAAATTTCAATTTGCTCTAGAAATAAGTTAGAGACCAAAATAAAGGAGGGAAAGAGCAAAAGTAAGTAATATCTCACAAAATAGTAGAAAAATATGACCTAATTGATCAATTAATGCAAAGCAGTAAGTAGTAGTTTCACAATTAAAGTTCTTACCTACATAGGAGTAGTTTTTAGCCCACTGATTGGACAGATACTATGAAAGCGACAACATTTACGATGCACATTAACGTAACATTGAAGAAACAATTAAATGAATAAAGTGTGCTTTTTCGAATTTCCTCTTCTAACCTACATGTTTGAAGAATCATATTGATAAAAAGAAAGTCGTCTCACTTCCACTAAGGTATCTGAACTGGCTGTCTCAATTCTACGAGAATTTTGATGAAAGCCTCCATCCTAACCGCTTAAATTTTTAGATGAGATGGTCGCACAACTCAACATGTAAAACTGAAGCTTTTATCTTTTAGAAATCTTATTGATAATATGCAGTCTCTTAATACAAACAACATTCTGATGGTTTATCCAATGAAAGAGCTATTGAACTACACTAACTTTCTGTTTTTTCAAGAAATATTGAAGTACTTTCAGATTGTACCAATCAAGTGCAACGGAAAGGAAAATAAACTATGGTCCAACAGGAGGATTCGGCGGAACCAGTAGATTTAGCGTAAACAGTGTATTTGTGTTTAAAGAATTACTAAATATGATAAAAATTAAGCCCGGAACTCAGTTACTAGCCGTTGAAATCATTGCCCTAAAATTTAAAACCCATAAGGTTTAAATCTTGGATCCACCTCCGATGATCTGCCAAGATCTTTCCTGAATCCTTTTCCACTGGCAATGAGAGTGATAAGTACAGCTCTATCACCTTGATTACATCATTGAAAGCATAATATTATAAATTGTTATCAACTTTGTCCTTAAAATCCTAACTTATTGTTTATGTCAAGTATAGTAAAATTAAATTGAGATGTTATGGAAATAAGAAAATTTGGACAATAGTGATGTAATCAACAGTAAAGAATTGGAGCACTAGTATAATGTTGGAGTGGGATTGTGAGGTGAAAGTGTGGTATGTGTAAATGGTTTCACAAAGTGTGCCTATCCCAATTGCATGCACACCAACTTGCAATCGTGACAACTAATAGTATGATAAATTAGTTAAGGAGAAAGAAACAACAAAACAAGGGACCCCTTATCTCATCCATGTCTGTATCAAAATTGTTGACTCTTGTCCCATTAATTTCTAACATCCGAAAAAATATTTTTGCTTAGAGAGGAGAGGGAGAGGGGGTGTTGTTCATATGAACGCCTTCTTTTAATTCTTGCATTTGAGTTTGAATTGTATCCACCAGTATATGAAGTCTCAATATTTATATACTAATGAGAGCTAGGTAAGCACATTTAGATGTATATACATATATTATTAAAAGTAATCATCAATCATTAGTTTTTTCATGATTGCCAACGTGCACAACAATTGTTCTCTTTTACCCGTACTTAATACCACAATGCGACTAAGCTCACTTTAGAGGCAGAAATAGGATTTTAAGAGTATGCGTTCGCCACTGTTAGGAATGGAGTTACAGCATCCCAAAAGTGATCGGCGAACCACTTTAATCGATTCTTTTTTTATATATAAGTCAAATAAGAGTATCATTTTATATGATGATATATTATTAAGGGAAAAAATAGTAAAGGATATTTAAATAAGGATTACCTTGCTCCTAAGTGTAAGTGAACCACAACTTGACAAAGTGAACTATTTAAATTTTTATAGTATGGATTCTCAAACATCATATTAGGCATATTTTATAAAATATATACATAATATACTTAGTTTCGTGGGGGAGTATGAGTTCTCGTGAACCGCAAAATGTATGGTAGATCCGCTCCTGCTCACACATGGAATATTAGATTTGAGAGAGCATTGACGTTACTAAAAGAAGAGTCCCCATCATTCTGCAACGTAACAGTTGCAGAAATTTTATTTAAAAACATTGGAATGGGGAAAGGGAAAAGAAATGGAGTTTGTTAGACTTTATGTAGCAGTGTGTTTTGTATGTGAATCATCACTGTATCTGCTTCGATCAGTATGAAATCATACCAAGGCTCAATTTTTCTAGTTTTCATTTTCTCTTTCCTTTTCTCAAGACTATTTGAGTACATTATATTAGAGCATTCGTATCGATAAATTTATCCTTATCCATTTTAACAGTAGTACTTTCTACTGACCTGCCAATCAATCACGTTCAGAGAATAAAACGCTAAATTTTCAGTAGTTGTTAAACTTTCTAATCTTTACTCACGTTTTTTCCAACTATACATTTCCTTTTTATCCAATTATTTTTTTTATTCTTTAACTATATACACCTGTGAATTAGAGTTGCATCTAATACTTAGGAGTCGGTCGGTTGCTCGTTTGTGGGATTAATACCCGCATAAAATTCCGCATTAATTTAGCGCAGCATTGGTTTTCTGTGAAATTTTAATACCCGCATAAAATTAGTGGAACGTTTGGTTGCGTTTTTGTATATTCCGCAGTATTAATACCCGCACTATTAATGCGGGAATCTATGTATTATTTTATGCGGGGTAGAAGGTGATATTAATAATGTGAGTATTAATAACGCAGGTATTAAAATTTAAAATGACAAAAGTAACCCTCATTATGAGGATATTTTAAAATTTTATTTAAGGAGTAAATAAATATTTTAAATAATAATATCGTTTGTTAATTTGTAATATATCAGTGATTCAAAAAATAATCCCTACATTATAATATATGCATGGATAATACCCACATTACTAAACCCCGCGCTAACTAATACCCGCATTATTAATACCCTCATTTTTAATACACAAATTACTAATACCTACATTACTAATACCCGCATTAATAGTTAATACCCGCGTAAATAACACCTTCATACCGAACGACCGCTAATTGCTCAGCACAGGTGTGCCCGTGCTTAGCAGGGGCCCAACAGGTCAATGCACTATTATAAAGAAAGTTCGGCATAATTTTCATGAAGCAAAACTCGAGAACTGATATAGCCTTAGGCAATGATGTCAAGTTTTGCAGAAAATCACTCATAGTTAAATTCCTCCATTAGTTTTTTTAGTCTTTGCTCAAACTCTTCAAAGTATGTTGTCCCAGTAACAAGTAAATTCCAGCAACTGATACAATGATAAGGATATATAGTTGAGTCAATAAATCATTCAGTGAAGGGAAGTTATGGAACCTAAGTGTAAGCATTTAAAATTTAGTGAATTATATCCAAAAGAAATTTGAATTAATTCATAAATTCAAATAAAAATATATAGTGTCACATGTCAAACTATGTGGCGCCAAGTCAAATGAAATAATCAATGGAGGTATGTCAAGTGTATAAATGATAGGCTTTGGCTAATCAAATAAAGTTTATCACAAAGATAAATGAGATTGGTTTGTAATTCAAATTGACCAATCAAAATAAAGCAAATAACTTTGGCTTTATCACAACTTCACTATTACACCGCTATAAATAGGGAGCTACCTAAAGTCAAAAGGAGGATCAAGGAAGGACATCATCAAGAAAAACATCAAAAAGGAAAGACATCAAGGAGGAGATCATCAAGAAGGACATCAAAGGAGGTCAAGAGAAGCACATCAAGCAATCAAAGTCTTCTTCTATGTTCATGTTCAAGTTCAACAATGGAAGCCACGATCTATTTCCTTGCTCAAGTTCAGCAAAAAAGTTCAAATCAAGATTTGGTGGGCACGAGTTCAAATAATCTGTTTGTGGCAGTTGAATCTCAAATCCTGTTCGTGACGGACGCCAAGTGTTCGTGACAGACAAAAAATCCAAATCAAGTTTCTGAATCAAATCCAACTCAACCTCTTCAATCAAATCCAAAAGCCATCAAGTTCAAGATCAAGCTTCCGAGCCCTTGAACCGATATTTGTGAGGAAAAGAATCAGATGATGTCATTTACAAATTTATTGACATCCTAGAGATTGTAACCCGCATATTCTATTGATATTATATACAATATTTTGTTACATTATTCCTTGTCTTGAATATTTTGTTACATTATTCCTTGTCTTGAATTTTGTTACACCAAGCAAGGAGGGAAAGTATACATGTAATCTTTAAAATCTAAGCACAAATAATGAAGTTATTACCACGCCAATTACATCTAGGTTGCCAATTCATCTAATTGATGTTGGTACCATGAAATGATAACTCCCCCTCATTTGCTTCTCATGCTCTGCGATCTTTAAAAGTGTGAAGTAAAAAAGGTAAATAATTATACTTTCTATGATATGCAGAGTATAATGAATCTGACGGGAAAATAGTTTGGGAGAAGAGCAACCGCAATACTTGAAGTCAGAGAAAGCAATGTGCTCTTCAAGTGATTTGTTCCAACACAGTGTTCAGATCGGAGAAGTGTCCCAACCAGCAATCAACTCAGCTCACGCAGAAGATACATAATGTTCTTCATTTGGTGTTTAATATTTAAACAGCTAGTATTATACATCGTGATACAAAAGCTGAAAATTTTAAAAACTTACGATGTGAATCCAGGTGTAAAACTAAAAGTTGATCATGAGTGTAATCTCTGTCTGAGACGTAACAATAGTCAAATGGTGAAACACAAAACCCAAAAATAAATGATCACGTTAACTCCGACTGGGATAGGTACAAGGATCTCGTGACCCTGCCTACGGTCAGGCCAGCTTTCCTATGGGGGCGGCCAGTGGCAGACTCAGGTTTTCACCAAGTGAGTTCAACATATGAAGAAGTAAATACATGAAAAAGTCCAAAAAAATAAAGGTGTGTGTCCGCTGTTAGGGAGTTTCAAACCCGGGACAGACTGGTCAAATTGAACCCACTTTGCCACCAAGTTGCGCATGCTCTTTGGTTTAAGTGGGTTCACATTAACTTTATATGTTTTTTTTCGAAGATAACCCAAACATACCTATTTACACAGTATAATTTTTTGAACAAGTTGGTTCAACGGACACTCATTGCTCCTATGTGGATTCGCCCATGGTAGCGGCATCGTCACCGGCAGCAGCAGTAGAGTTGTTGCCGGCAACATTTTTTCCAGGGTAGCGCTTGAATGGGGGGCTCGACAGAGCAAGGGAGGGATCTTATAAAATCAGAAAGGAAACAGCATAAGCGATAACTCAACACTTGGAATGCAAGCAAAACGACAATATAACAACCAACATGTGCCAGTAGCAAGAGAGTTAGAGAATCGGCGGCCTCATCGCCTCATATCTCTTCCTCAACTTTAGGGTTGAAGATAAAAATGTGCTTCCATTTTCGCAAAATGGAAGCAACTGCCGAAGTAGTAGCAGCATTAGATGGAGTCGCCACCGGAGGAACTGCACGACCCTCATCTCAGCAATAGGGAGGACTTCGGCAGTCCTCACTTTGGTTGCTAGAGCAGAAGAAGTAGCGCTTGAAAGCTTTGAAGAACCTTTCTTTTTATAGGCTGAGGCACCGGATTTGCCAATTTCTTAGAAAAGCCTGCCGGTGGCCGCCCTCACATCAGACAAAACCACCTGGTGCGGGAGCGAGCAATTGGCATTATCCGGGGTAGATCCACCTCATCCCCAAAGGGCTAAATTCATAAGTGTCCTCACGAGCGTAAGACAAAATAAAAAACCAAGGAAAAGAACGAGATATATCGTGGTTCTTGGCCTGTATATGCTTTAGGGCAACAACAAATTTGAACTCCCTCATTTGCGGAGGGGTGAAAGAAAAGATTTTTGTGACCTAATCTACCATAAGGATGAGATCAAAGGGAAAGGTGGTCAAGTGATGCTCTGCACGAAGACCGAAATATTAATAAAAAAAATTAACAGGTACAGATCAAGGGATAGAATCAAAAAATTACTTACACTTTTTATTGAAGACCTCAGGAAAGGGGATGGCATTAGGTCTGATCACCAAGTCTGAAGTTCTCAGAGCAACATAACGAAAACACCAGCCCCGATTGTTAAGATCCTCACCATTAGTAACGACTACCTTTTGGCCTCGCCCTTTAAATTTCACAATAATGCCCCTTTAGAACAATTTGGAGGGGGGATAGAGAGCGTGGAGGTGCCAGAATTCAAACGGGACGCACGCTTTGGAAGCCAAATGATCTAAGGTCAAAATCAGACGCCACACCAAGGGGGTGACTTTGGCCAAGCAGATATTGTATTGACATCACTTCCCTTAAACAACGGGGTGTACTGAAAACCAAGCCCAATCGTGACAGAGTAGGTATGTATGAAGTAATACATCTCGCGGTAGCCGGAAGCCCTTTCATCCATAGAAGGAGTAATCATCTCAACATCAGCACCCCAGTTACACTCCCTCCTTATTTGAGGAAGAGCGCCCTTCATAACATCATAGGGGTAGGCATCAATGGTGATGTTGATCGTCCCCTCTTAACTTTCAGTTTGTAACTAGATATTTTCTGTCTCTTTCAAACTTAGGCCTCAAAGGGACGTATGAAGATGCATTGAAGTTGGTGGGAAGGAAATTTAGAGGAGTAACCATTGAAGAATAAACATGGAGGAAAAATCGGCAATCCCATGAAAGGTTAAGTAGGAAATTTGGAAGCAAGTAATAAAGCAGGCGTATGAGGTGACAACCTATATATCATATCATATTATTTAGGAAAAATTTCACAAATAGGCAGCCCAGTCCACCAAATTACAGCGCCCAGGCCCATACTTTTTCTTTCATCAGCATGGCAGCATTCATTATAACAAAAACCACGCGCAGGTATCTCGCGCCAAATACGCCCCTCTTTTCCAAATTTGAATCAAAACAGAACTCTGTTTCCTTTTAAAACTCCATCACTCACATACAAAAATCTCCTTCCATCTACAAAATCGAAAACCCTAAACTCTTAATCCCCAAAAATAATGCAAAATTGAAGCTTTTTTTTTACTGCATGAATTCAAATTAGTGCATAGATTTCAATTTCTGCTTTTTTCAATGGAAACTTTTCCAACATACATTCAACACACTGGGGAATGGAATCACGAAAATAAGTTTGTGAATTTCATCCCGAATTACATTGTTATTTGATCTAGTTTCAATTATGAAAATTTAGTTGCGGAAATTTCAAAGCAAATCGGGATAAATGTTGAATCGAATTGCATAGAAATCAAGTTCATTCCGAGTAATGATTTACCACCTGTGCTGATCTACAATGTTATTGATGTTCAAGTTTATATTAAACTAAGGAAAAAATATCCAGATTTCACTGCCTATCCGCTCTTTGTAAGGATGAAGGAGATGTCAACTGGTACTGGATGCTCGAATATTAATTCAGTCTCCACAAATTTTAACTGTATAAATAGTGAAAAACTTATACAAGAGATTGACGAGGCAGGTGACATAGATGTGGATGAATTTGTGGATGATAATTATGCATAAGATATATTCATTGATAATTGTGCTATGATAGATGATATGCTACATGAGAAAGTTGAAGAGAATCAGGTTTACAAGGACAAGCAGACACTTGTTAGTGTAATGAAACACTATGCCCTGCGAAATAAGTTTCAGTTCAAGGTGAAGAGATCAAGTACAAAAAGGTATGGTTAAATCTATTTATTCTGGTATATAACTGTATAAACAAGTATAAAACAACTTTATATTACTGTCTATAATTTTGGTTGAATCTGTTTGAATGATATGTATTATTATGTATAACTGTGTATAAGTTAAATGAAAAATACTGTATTATTGTGTATAAATTTGTATTTGGATTTTTTTGTCGTCTGAATCACTATCACCTTTTCAAGTGTGGATACTTAAGTAAACATGATATAAATTGGTATAAACTAATATAAGTAGTTTTTGTATTACTGCGTATAATTTCATTCAAAACTGTTTTCACGATTGTATTGTTTGTATAATGTTGTATATTAATACAGAAAGCACGTTTGTTGTGTCGACATTGTTGTATATACAGAGACATATTTCTTTGTATAAATATGTATATCAAAACAGTACTGTATTTATGTGTATAAATTTGTATTTATCAGTTCAACGCTCTTTATCGATAGGTATTACCTTTCATGTGTTGATGCAAAATGTACATGGAGTATCAAAAGTTCAGCTGTAGGCAAGGCGCAGATATTCAAGGTGCGAAGTTTCATTAATAGTCATACGTGCTTACTTGGTGAAAGATACTTAGAACAATATCAAGCGAGTGCGTTTGTGATGCTGCAATGATCAAAGACAAATATATAGATCCTAAAACTGTCCACAATGCAAATAATATAAGGAGTGACATGTTGAAGGACTACGGTATTGAATTAACCTACATGAAAGCATGGCGAGCAAAAAAAAATGCTTTAGAAATATTAAGGGGCGACCCTACTGAATCTTATCAACACCTTCCAAGTTATTTGTATATGGTTGAGGAGATAAATCCAGGTTCAGTTACAAGGTTGCATAAATCTAATGACGGGTGCTTCCTATATACATTTGTTGCACTCAATTCATCAATCAAGGGTTGGAAGTATTGCAGGTCAACAATGGTGGTTGATTGGAGCTTTCTCTTAGCAGCACACAGGGGCACATTTTTTAATGCTTGCACAGAGGGCACAAATGGTAAGTTAAACACCATTGCAAGTATCAAGTCTGACTATTTTCATAAGACATTAGTTTGTATAATTGTATAAAATTGTATAAAGCTGAATAAAACTATTTATAGATCACATTATAACTATGCATAAGCATGTATATCTTTGTATAAGACTCAGCTTTCCATTTGAAACCTGATGTATAACTGTTTAAATAGGAAAAACACTGTCGTTGCGTATGGCATTGTTGATTCAGAGAACGATGCGTCATGGGAGTGGTTCTTTATGCAAATAAGATACACTTTTGGGGTTCCGGAAGGAATGTGCATTGTCTCGGATAGGAATGAAAGCATCTTGAAAGCCGCAGCGACTGTTTATCCAGATGTGTCGCATTGTTTTTGCATTTACCATTTGTGGAACAACATCAAGTCCCAAGTTCAAAAAAAATCATGAAAAACTTAAAGACAACTTTTTTGCTGCTGCTTTTGCTTACACAGTTAAGGAGTTCGATAAAAAATGGAAGAGATGGTAAAGAATGAACCAAAAATACAAGATTGCTTGTTCAGAGTTGGGTATGAAAAGTGGTCTAGAGCACACTCCAAGGTCAAAAGGCCAATAAACATGACTTCTAATATCGCAGAGTCACTTAATTCAGCCGCAAGACATGCAAGGGATCTCCCAGTACTGCGCCTTTTGGAATACATGTATAATCTGGCATAAGACTGGAGCGACAAAAATAGAAGGCGTGTAATGTCAACATTCATAGACCTTGGGAAGAAATACAACAAAATGCTTCAGGCAAATCCGATTGCGTCGATGCAGTTGACGATATAAAGAGTTTAAAAAGCTGATTTCATGAATGCAACTTTGTTGGATTTTGTTATGACCACATACTTTTTTTTCCTTTTAAATGAAGGTGGGGTCTTCAAATGATGACTTATACACTGTGTATAAAGGAGCGATGCACAACACTGTGAATCTTGCCAAGAAAGAATGCAACTGTGGGAGCTTTCAAATAGATGAACTGCCACGTCCACATGTTTGGGCAATTTTAAGGCGCAATCGAGTGGAAGCAGTCAACTTTTGCTCGGTTTACTATAGAAAGAATTTTCTCCGTAAAACATATGAATATCCAGTATATCCAATGCTACATGAGACTGCATGGGACATCCCTACAGAACTCCTAGAGGAAGTGGTGCTGCCACCTAGAGGAAAGAGAACTGCAGGAAGGCCAAAAAAGACGAGATACAGAGCATCTTGGGAGATACCACGTAAGAGATCCAAACTGTAATGTGGGGTGTGTGGACAAGCTGGTCACAACAAGAAAATATGTAGGAATCTACCAAAGAAAGATTGACACATTAAAGTTTTAAGACAGTTTTTACCTTTATGCATTGTTCAAACATGCTATTAAACTTCATTACAAACTTTATGTTGGTGTTTCCAAGTATGAATAAATGTTTGACACTAGAACATACTTTTGTTTACAAATGTGCTTCATATTGCATGATTTGATACTATAACAGACAATAAATGACAGATTACTACAAAAGGCAGACGTAAACTGGCTATTTTCATGTCATGTATAACTGTGTATAAGTATGTATAAATGTGTATAAACCTGCATATAAAAGAGCATAAATTTGTATAAACATGTATACAGATCTTGATGCTCTAAGAAACAACAAATAACAGTTAACTACAATGCAGATATACACTGCATGTGTGTAATGTATAACAGTGTATACAATATATCAAGGTGTATAAAAACTTGTATATCATTGTATAAACCTGTATATTGTGCTTTACCAACAACATTGCCCTTGTGCAAGGAAAAATATAACTGCATGTATCATAACGTATAAATTTATAAAATAAACATACACAATTAAGTTAAAACAAAAAACATTGTTTGAATCATCATTTAACAGTAACGAAGTCTTCATAATAGCAAATTCAACTATACAAGAGCTTATTCGAAAATAACAAAGTCTACATCCATGTGATAAAATAAAAACAGGCTCATTAGAAGGAAAAACTAACTAAACTACTTCTTCGGTCGTCCCATCTTCCTCTTGAAAACTCTGCCAGTGACTTCATCATCGCTAACTGCATTAGAATCTTATTTTTTCAGTCCATAATCCCAAAGTAGACAAGCAAACCTTCCATAAATATCCTCAATATCAATGTCATCTTTTTCTATCTTTCTTCCCTCGATAAAGTACTCACCAAATCCAGCCACATAAGCACCACAATCACTGTAAAAACACAAAGACAACTACAAAAATCAAATATTACAATAAATACACAACACAAAAAATTAACATAATGATGTAAAAACAAAACCTACTTCATCATCTGATGTGGCAGGCCATTTACTAGATTTACATCAAAAGGATCAGACAAAGTTTTATCCATATAAGCGCCATTTTTCCAATCAATATCAATTCACTTGCCATAAAAACTGGTAGTATTAAGGAAATGAGGAATCAAAACAACATAAGCTAACATTGCATTAAGAACGGAAACATCATTCAAAGCTCCACGGTTAGAATCATACACATCAATGCGCCTATCTTTAAATGTAAACACACCCAAAACCCAATGGCCTACTCTACGCTTAACATGAATAGGCAGCCAGACATGGTCAACAGTGTGCCAAAAGGAATTTGCATCACAATAGTAGCCTAGAATGTACTCAACCACTTCATGCTCATCGTAGATCACACGAAAATCTCGGTGCTTTCGCTTAAATGTGGTAAAAAGTAAAGTGATCTTGTTGTTGAATGTCCAGTCAGTTGTAGTAAAGCTCACTGCTACATTAGGGCCATATTTTCTCTTTTTTAGTAAGTAGTAAAATATGGTATCAATGTGCTGAGACAACAAAATAGAAATAAAATAAAGTCAGATTTGAAAACTACTACAAAGAACACTAAGTAAACACAAGAAAAGTTAAACAATGATTATACATATAAGTTATACATATATTTGCACTTATTATACAAACATATACAAGATCACCACATACCATAGCAGACAACTGTTTATACATATTTATCATTGGTTATACAATGATCTACACTATTATACAAAATTATATAATGGAAGGAAAGAAGTACACCACATGCTATATAAGACAACAGTTTATACATGGTTATACTATTATATACACTATTATACAAGTGTATACTGACGAGGTCCAATGTGCATAGGAATTGTCTGCTCGTTCTTGTCAAATTCTAATATAGTTTAAGATATCGTCCCACAGAGATTGGGTATTCTATGCTACGGACTTGTAGTATTTTAATTACTATTTGAGGGAATCAAATTGATGAAAAGTGAGTTTTTTAATTTAAATTTACTTAAGCTAAAATAAAGAACTTCCGGAAGATTTCAAATTTAAAAAGAGTTGGGAATCGTTGAATTCACTTGGTAATACTTATAATAAATATCTCAGTTTTGACATGTATTTCTCTTAAGAATAATTGCTTATTGCTAATTCAATTATATTTTGCTCACTAAAAAATAATCAATTAATAACACTCCGTGAGGTTATACATATTAATCAAATTATAACTAGTGACGATTAAACCGAAATATTTTTCTTGCCTGAATTGTGCTAAAAAGTAGTAAAAACTTCGTGAGAATAATTTTACGGAAAATCAATAATCTTACCTACAACAATTCCTCCGTGAGAATTAAAACTGAGGTAAACAAGATTACAGACTTGAAAAAATAGTTTTTACTCTACTATTTTATTTGTCAGTTATCATACATTAATTTTGCTCCGTGAGAATTACAAAATTAATATAACAATAACCTAGAGATAAAATAGACGGATATGAAAATAATGATTTAGTAAAAATTATCATTCCAGCACGGTATTAAAATGTGATTAAAAAGCTTTAGGCGAAGCATGTATTAAAACTGAGATAAGTATTATAAATATTACCAAGTTTCATCTACTATCCCAACAAAAGAGATTACTCCATTATGGAGTAAGAAAACTTTAAAAATATAAAGACTATGAAGAAAGTAGTATTTCTTCTAAAAAGATGACTACAAAACTAAAGGCTATAAAAGACAAAGAAAGAAAAAGAGCAAGAAAAAGTAGTTCTCTGCAAGATGAAATTGATGTCTTTCTTAAAACTTTGGCCATCTATTTATAGATGAAACCATAAGCTTAAGGCTTCCAAAGATGCCTAGGTAAGGTGAAATTAATGAGTTCTTCATAGATGCAAAGGTGAGTTGAAGTGAGGAGACTTCTTCCGTTTGCTCTTTATTCTTCAGCGTATAAAAATCACGGACATGACTATCAGTGTAATAGTCGCACTATGAATAGTGAAATCATCAATGGTTTTTCCCTTATTTTTCTTCACTTTGAATATCTTTTTCTTCCTGCAAAATATGTTAGAAAATATACGGGAGATGGATATATTTATTCACGTTTTATTTAAAATACTTAATATTTAATTATGAAAATATATGAATAAATTATATCCATCATATACAAAAAAGGTAGGAAAGAAATCTAGCACATACCAAATCAGACAACAGTTGACCACTGTATGCAAGATCATGAAACCAATCCTTCTTATCTACAACACATGAGCTAAAGACAAACGGCGTCTCAAGGTTATTTATGTCATCCGGATAAAGCTACTTCGCTCTTTTAAAATAATGAAAAATTAATATAAGCTAGCACAGTAACATAATTTTATGATGAATTCATTAAAGTGTTAAATTAATCAACATACCTCTGTGATGAATCCACCCCTTCATCGACAAATTCAGAAAAATATTGAGCCAAATCTGATAGAGAATTATACAGATTTGCAGCAACCATGAAAGGATGCTTCATAGAAAAGATCTTCTTGCGTGATGATCCTGATGTGTCACCAGTAGCTGAACCAAAAGCTGGAGTATATGGAGATTTGGCAAATTTTTCGGGGTTTTTTTTTTACGACCAACCTGTTGAAGGGTGATTTTTTGTTCTTTTCTAGCATTAACTTTTTCTTGGGCAGCTTCCTCAACTTCATGGACAGGTTCCTCAACTTCATGGACATGTAGAGGAGGAATTGGTTTATAAATGACAAGCTGCGAGTCGTTTGCCCTAGGGAACTCTTCATCAAAATCATCCCAAAGATTGTCCATATTATCAACATCATCTACAGCCCCAAAATAGGGGAAAAAATGAATGAAAATAAAAAATCAAGTAAAATCTTTTCAATGAATGTAGGTATATTCTGGTATATAAATATATAAAAAGGTATAAAACAACTTTTTGTATATATAAAACTGTGTATAAGTTAAAGCAAAAACATTGTATTATTGTGTATAAATTTGTATTTGGAATTGTTGGTTGTCTAAAAAACAAACAAAAAAACAAAGGCACATTTTGTACCAGCAAAAGCAGATGCAACTCCATCAGCTTGCTTGACATCGGACTCCATATTCTCAACTCCATTAGTTTGCTTCACATCGGAGTCCACATGCTCAACTCCATCAGTTTGATTCACATCGGACTGTATATTCTCAACTTGAGTGCTTGCAGGGGTTTTCCCAGCCAAGAACGAACAGTCAAAATGCTCATCGCCACCTTGGCCATCCATATTTTCAGGAGCAACATTTTCAGGTTGCTGACCAACACAAAAAAAAATAATGAGAATAAGGAAAAGGGTTAATAGTAATTTTTTAATTTAAAAAAAAGTAACTAAAATATACAAAAATATACCTCAGAAACAGGAACCTCGGCTCCCTTTGAGTCGTTTGGCTTAGATTCAAGAATTGTAAACACTTTCGCAAAGGAATCAACCACAAACTTGTTCAGAATCACAACTTGATTCGTAAGCTAGACAAGACAAAGTAAAAAAGGAGAAAAATATTACACAAATAAAATGTGTACATATTATACAACAATAACTAAAAAAACATAGCAAGGTGTGTAATACCTGTCAAAGGTCAACCCTCAACTGCTTAACTTCATCCGCCAATAGATTATCACTAATAGAAGGACAAACTGGGGACGAGAAGAAGCCATCAGCAACATTAGAGGCAGACACGTCTCCTTGTGGAGGATTGAAATCTTCGAATAGCTGATCAAGGTTCAACTTGGACTTCTCTTCACTTGTAGGAGACATGTTTCGGTAATGCAACTAAAAAAATGATATTATGTCAATATAAACCACAGGCAAAACATAACAACTTGATAGATACAAGTTTATACATAATGTATAGAAAAATTTTCATATAGAGCTCCAACATTACCAGATCAATACTAATCATAGAACCATCGACGATGTCCACATATTTTGGATTGATACTCGATTTCCAGTTCAGAATGCTCGGCACCTTATTTTGAACACGAGCAGCAAGCTTCTTGTCGAATGAAGAACAACATTCATAAAGCCAAGTCTGGAATGCTAGAGGCAGACCTCCTAACCTATATATTTGCAAGTTGCCACGCTGTTTATCCCTCATAGTCCGAAGCATGTCATCAAACACTTGTTTTCCCCAGTCATATCTCTCATATACACCACTCTCAACAAGATCAAAATCTTTCTTCGAAATAGCATGATTATCAGCGTCTGAAAATAAGAAAGTGTGGATGAACACCATCACATCCATCTTCAGCGCGTCCTCATCAAATTTCCAACATTTTTGCTTGAAGCGATCCAAACAAGCCTTTCCTACTTACTGAATCGACTCCGCTAACATACTCATCCATCAACCTGTTCGTTTCCAGGCTCTCATATACAGTGGTCTCATCTTTACTCATTTTCAAGCCAGTAATAAGAGCAAATTCTGCAATCCCAAACCTCAACGTAGTACCATTGAGTTTAACCCACAACTCCTTATCTTACCCAGGTGAAACTTCCCGAAGTAGTAAACACTGTATAAGTTGATTCTGGATAACAAAAGGAGGCAAATCAAGGAAGTACCCAAAACAGCTTTTTTGGAATATCTCAACCTATGTAGGAGTCAAGTATTTATCCAGGTTGCTCACAATGTCCGTATTGGTATGTGCACTAACCCTTGTGTGGAAATGGTCTTCTGGTGCTAAATAGAGCGCACCAGCCTACATGAAAAAGGGAATAGAGAATCAAAATCAAGGAACAACAATCAAGAGACAAAAAATTTAATCTAATCCACAAAACAGAAAGTATAAAAGTTATACAAGTTTATACTGCTTATACAGTTTTATACAATAGTTTAACAAAGCGTATACGGGTTTATACAAATGAGCTTTAACACAACACAATATTTATATAAATATATGCTTAAGTATACAAAGTACCTGAACAACAGCTTTGGGCTTCATTACCTTTGGTTGGCGAATCCTTTGTCTTTTCTTGTTACCAGTAGCACGAGACTTGCATCATCAATGCTGGCCTTTCTCTTTTTTGATTTGACAGGACGACGACCATCAACATCCACGGCAACAGAATTCACATCCTCTTTACTACTCGTGTCTTTCACAATCCTCTTACCAACCTGAACAGATTTAGGACCTTTCTGCTTCTGCGAACTCAATTTCAATGCTCTTTTCGCACTAGGTGACTTTAAATCCATATCGCCTGAAGGAATAATAATTGGTGTTTGTGACCGGGTACGACGACCACTTCCTGCTTCAGCACAACGAACAGGAGACTCAAAATCATCATCATCGTCTCCATGTGAAGGTAACCCAGTCACTACTTTAACATCAGCCTTTTTACCTTTACCAAGTATCTTCTTCGAATCCATGGGACTACTCTGTTTTGTTCGCATCTAAAAAAATCAACCATAACATACATGGCCAGTGCTGGAAATTATACACACACAATTGCGAATTTATGGAACACATAGCGTAGCAAAAATCGAACTAAAAATTACATTGTAACCAAAATACGAGAGAAACCCTAACGTGAAATAAAAACACAAAAAAATACAAATACAAGGAAATAAAAAATAAAATAGAAATATAATTATAACAACAAAATAATTTGTTTCTACAGATTTTTTTTTTTTAAAAAAAATAAAAGAATAAAAAATGTGAAAAACTTACACAAAAGCAGACAAAAGTAAAAAAATTAAAGGAATGTAGAAGAGGAACTTACATTTACGGAAGAATCGTCGAATTTGAAGAAAAGAATCAAAGCACCAATTCGTGAGGGATACCGTTTGGACCTGTTTTGAGCGTTTGGAGAGGGTGTACCGTTTGGAGTGTGTTTACAATGGGGTGTTAGTTTGTGTAAGAATTTTTTTTAAAAAATAGTAAGAGTGACAAAACGGGTAAGGTAAGTAAATATGGGCTGATATTGGTAATTTAGGTGGGCTGGATGTCAGCCCATGTAATTGTCCCTATTATTTATTATTTATTATTTATCATATTATTATAAAAGCAAGAATCCCTAAAGTAAAAAGTGAAAGACCAAAATACCCTTGAAAAATTGATTTATATATTTATCCTCCTTATATTGTATTCTCTTTTATTGTTGTACAAATAATTAAATAAACCAAATATTTCTACATTGCTTTAATTGGTTAGAACTTGAAGAGTTAGAGATGAATATATATTTCAAAGAGACCAAATTTATTGGAACAATTAACTCAATGCAACACTAGATTATCATCTAAAACACCTTTTTGTTTACTAATGACCATTCCTCAACTATTAATTCATTTATTGCTCTTCCTCTTCTCCTGACGTGATAATCTTCCATATTTCCTCATACTGAATCTATAGATCCACAAATTCACTACTTTAGGTTGTTGATCTCAAACTTTTATTCTAGGTATGACTATTAAAATGAGAATGATTATTTTTTATTTTTTGGTTTCTGATTATTGTCTCTTCTTTATTTGTCTTTATTGCTTGAACCTGAAGTGTACACTAAAGAGGCAACTTGAGGATGAGGTGAACATTTTCTTTTATAAATGCTTATTTCTGGCTCTACACTTTATATCTTCAATTGTGTTCCTCAAATAGAAGAAAAATCATCTATTATATACCAATTTTAAAAGATTTTCAATGTAACCTTCATAATTGTGTATGTGTGAACACAGACGTGCACAAATTCAAGATGGCGGGTACAATGCTGTTTATAGACAACATAACAAAGCATATAATTTTCACCCACTCATTTTCACTGGGAATTTAAAGATAATTAGTTTGAATTTATTTCTATATATTGATGTGAATTTCTTTTAATTTTATTAGATCACCTACAAGACTGAAGGTAATGCTTATAATAATACTAGTCTTTGGGCACGCGCCACGCGCGTGAGGCCCATAGATATAAATAAAATAACTTTTAAATATACATAAATATTACCATAAAATCTGTTTGAGTTATAAAAGAGTATATATTGGTGACTATTATTTGAGTAGTCCATCAATTTCCCGATCGGCAATGGCTTCTGAATGTTATATGTTAACTTCACAAAAAGATTTCTTAATGTATTGTCATAGCTAAACTTTCAAAAAATAATACAAGCGCAAGTGTATGCACCTAAATAGAGATATTGCTATCAGAAACCATGATAAAATGAAGATAATTTTTTAACTCGTGATATGAATGTACTTCTAGATTGTTATGAAGGGTAGAAAGTAGTTGAATAGACAGATAAATGTCTAATTATATTATCTAACATGTCAAAGTTATATACTACTAATAAATGTCTAATTATATTGTCTAACATGTCAAAGTTATATGCTACTAACTTATTATTTTCTACCTATCACGTGCAAAATTATTTCAAACCATGAGAATCTAATAAGGACCAAAAAGGAAAGCAAAAAATGCGAAGAGATTAAAGTTACCTCAGTAGAATTAAGCCAATTGCCACTCTCCATCCCGATGATGGCAAGCATCTCTTGTAGTCCCGCATAGAAAGGTCATCTTTCTCTAGATTGAAAAAACTAAAGAAATAGAAAATGATAAAACAAAAAGCTATTGATGATGTAAATAAATACTCTTAAGCAAAAAGATTGAAGTATGCATTGTGTTGAATATTGATATTAATTAAGAGGAGGGATAGACTTAACGGCATGACAGTAGGACACGTGAAAAAGGAAGTGTGGAGTAAATCTTAGATGTAAAACTCATTTTTTCGCATTAATCACAGAACACTTTGAACATTTGTATTTTATGAAAAATATTGCATTTGTAAAAGTTACTTGTTGAAAGTGATACATGAATCTTAATAAAAAAAATTAAACTTGTATACTCTGAATATTACAAATACATGTATCTTAATAGTTCTATGAAAATCCCAAGACATAATTCAAATTTTTAAGACTAACCCTATAGCTAAACTTATATATACTAAAATCAAAGGCATTATTTAGTTTTTGAAGGGCAAAATGGTCGTTTACTTTTTGCTATAGAGATTGGCTCTTTTAGAATAGTATGATTGATACAACTATGATGATGTTAAAGCTAATTAAAGTTCTTTGAAATTTCTTTTTTGTAGACTTAATTCATTGTGTAGATGAAATTTCTTTGAGTATAGCTATAAATTATGACGTCATTCGACATCTGGTAGGTGTTGTCAGATCACACCAAATATTTCTCTAAAGCAAAGCACTTTGGACCTTCCCGTTCCATTGGAAAGTCTTATATCAAAGGATTACGGGAGTAAGTGCCGTTTTAATTTTTCATTTCACGTACGATATTATATTTTGTTAAATTAGATCTCCTTTTGGTTCATTTTGTTTTATTTGATTCTACCATGTCCATGTTGAAAAAACTAATATTGTTCTCTTGGTTAATGAACTTTTTTTATTTGGGTCAGTATAGTTTCTCTATGAATTGTAAAATTGGTTAATGTTTGTTGTATTGGCTTAAACCAGTTTTAGGATCACAAATCGAATTTGGATTCGAATACAAGCAAAACTTCGTATCAAAGCTTAAATAAATGCGGGAATTAAATGTGTGCGCGAAAGAACAATTTGATTTCAATATATGACAGTTGAGTACAAATTTAGGCAGAGTTTCAGTATATATTTCTGGATGCCTATAGTGCAAAATGAAATGCTATTTATAGGCTTAGGAGCTTTGCCCACGTTCTCCACTATCCCTTGCGCTCTGGCCCACGATCTTGGCATTATTTGAAGGAGTTAGTGAGCTGAAGTAGTGGGCTGCAAAGCCGCTGGAACCAAGGCTATTCACCGAGGCGCATGTATATGACCTCGGTGGGGAGGCCTTGCTGTTCGCTCGAGGTAAACATCATCGAAGCTTAGCTTACGGCTTGCCTTCGGTGACTACCTTGAAGTATGACTTCGGTGACCCACTTGCTTGCGCCGGTCCTTGGCTTGTTGTTATGTCCTCGGTCATTATCGGATTGTGCGACCAAGGCGAATCATCGCGAGTCGATTTTTACCCAATACAGATAGTCCCCTCACTCCTCCGTCACTTACCGAAGTCACCGAGGAGTGGAGTGAAGTTCAGTGGGAAAGCGACGTGGCTTGATCTTGTCCAAGTATTTCAAAATTTGTCAACGGTTTGCGTCGCATCAGGTCACTTCTTATTGACACGTGTCATCCATCCGTTGGCTCCCCGAACGGTCACGCCGTAAATTTTATTTCTCCCAACGTCTTAATGATGACGCCCTTCCACCTGGCTTTTCCATACCTATAAGTACTTCCCACCAAACTCTTCTTCTTATTTTTATATTTGCGATCAACAGTTCCTAAGAGAGAAAAAATCAAGAACATCCATAACTTTCTTCAGCAGATTCCCGTCTTCGCAAGAACTTCTAGATTCTAAGCTCCAATCATGTCTGCCACTCATTCAAGGCAAGATTCAAGCGACTCCGGCGAAAGGGCAAAAATTGCCCAGTACGCCGCCATCATTTCTAGTGGTGAGTTTATCACCACCGTGCCAGCGCTACAAGTAATAGAGGCGGAGGGAGGCGGAGAAGCGACCTCTAGTGCTGGTGTCCCTAAACGTCGAAAGGAGAGGGCCAGGCGTGACGTTGCCGCTGTGAGCGAGGACGTCAGCTTAGAAGAAGATGATGACGTCGCGGATGATGACCTCATGGAGTTTGTCGGTGCTGACGACACCGCGCATAGAGGCGAGGATGCCGAGGGCGATGACGCCGGAGGCGAAGTTGACGGTGGAAATACTGCCGAGGTGGGGTCCTCGGTCCCGACAATTCCTCTCGAGCAGGAGCTCGAACCTCACCAAATCATTCCCTCTCACTTCGACAACGGCAAGGACCTCAAGCTGCAAATCCAATCCGCCGATCAAGAAGAAAAGAATAGAAATATACCGGTGAACACGACACCGACCCGCATAACCCAAGCCCACATTGAACGGGTTGGGAGGGAGTGTAAGTTTGGACCCGAGGTTAAAGTGGTTATCCCCGACCCGACGAGCAGAGTGTGTCACCATGTCGAGGGGCTCTTTTTCGCTTACACCTATCCTTTCACCCTCGACTTCTCCCTTCCGGTGCACAAAGTTATTGAAGACTTATGCCGGGCCTACAACTTGTGCTTGGCCCAATTAGGCTCCGTTATTTGGAGGGTCGTTCAATGCATTGATTGGTTAAGTAAGACGGCCGGGGTGAACTTTACCTTTCAGCATCTCATTTCACTCTACTACCCTTACTTTCATAAGGCTAGGGTTGTGGCCTTAAACAACCGAGGGAAGTTCGCACTCCTTCATAAGAGTGAGGACCATGGGGGCCGAGGCTGGAGCGACCGCTACATCTTGCTGGAGACCAGTGTTTTGTCCGCCGAGCCTGGTTTTTCCGAGCAGTGGAACAATACACGTAAGTGTCCCTTCACTCTTATTTCATCCTCGGTGATCCTTCACGCTTACTAATCCTTTCCCGTTGTTATTTCTTAGCCAACAAGGTCGACATCATTCCACCCGTGGGACTGACGGAATGGGTGAAAGCCAGGATCGGGGCTCGCCAGCGCCCTGAGAGGACATGGATTAAGATGGCCGCCGAGTTTGGCTGGCAATGCAAACGACATGGTAAGCTTTTTTGTGATGCTTTATTCGGTATGTTGTTTTGGAGTTTTGATTTTGTTTTGCTGACTTCTCTCCCTTCGGAATTAGGTTTTCCAAACCGTGCCGTTAATACAAAGAAGAGCAAGAAGAAGAAGAAGGAAGAGAAGAAGAAGAAGGATGGGGAGAAGACCGAGTCAGATGACAACCTGGCTTCGGTGGCGGGAGACTTGAAGGGATTGAAGGAGTTGAAGGCTGCAAAGTCTTCAAAAGCTTCAAAAGGGGCCCCCGGTCAAGGATCCTCCAAAGGTAATATCTATCCTCGGTCAGCTCATCGGTTATCGTTCCTTTTTACTCCCTTGTTTCAACTCCTTTTACTATTATAGGCGTGAAGAGGAAGAGGGCAGTTTCAAAGAAGCCCTCCCGTTCAGTGGCGCCTCGCACCGAGGTGGAAACTCCACCCCGACCCGAGGTGGCGGTTGAAAGGCGCCGAAGATTGATTGATAAGCCCGATGATACAGCTGTTGAAGGTTTGGCTCGTAGAGAGGTCGAGTTTGTTGACCTCGAGGATCAAGAACATGGATCAGAGGCGGTTGTTGCCAAGATTAAAGGCAAGGCCAACGTTGGGGAGGCTGGCGCTGCTGCGATTGAAGAAGGGGTCGGCGCCGGCGCGGTTAGGGCTCAATCCGAACCCGCGAGGATTTCATCCTCGGTGGGGTCTTATCGGAGACTTGAGGTGCCGACTTCTTCAAATTTGTTGGCATGCAGCCGTGCTGACATCTTGAGCCTCACACCTTTGCTGGGCCCGGAGGAAGATAAAGTCGTGCAAGAATTCTCCCGAGGTCAGCTATATAATACCATTGTCGCCAATGCTATCAGAGTAAGTTTCATCGCTCTTTGAGTTTTGCCTTAGACTTTTCTTTTCATCTTCGCCTTCGGTTCATAACTGACTTCGATTTTCTGATTGATGTTTGTTCAGAGCTTCGTTCTGTCACTGAGGGCTATCGAGGTTGAGACTTCGAGGGATGAAGAGGTCCGGCGTGTTGCTTGTACGTGGGACAGGCAGAGAGATAGTTTTAACGCACAAATAGCTACATTGAAAGCTGATTTGTCCAAGTCCCAGTCTGATCTGCACGAGGCCGAGGCAGCTTCTGAGGCGAAGATCAAAGCCCTCGGTGACAGTTTCCAAGCTGAGCGCTCGAGGCTGGAGGCCGAAGCTGTGAGGTTGGGTGCCGAGCTGGCCTAAGCAATGGCTGAAGTTGTGGAGGTGGCCAAGAACCATCACGATCAGCTGAAGAAGCATATGCTTCATATCAAAAGGCTGGAAGGTGAGAACTCCAGACTCTCAGCCAAAGAAGCCGAGGTTGAAGCCCTTCGAGACGAGATCGCTGATCGTAAGAATAGGGCTGCGATCAAGGTTAAGAGGGCTGAGCTGGATAAGCGGTGGGCCATTATCCAATCACAGTTGAGGCTGCTAAAGCGGTGTCGCGCCGACGAGCTTAACTTGGATGAGGAGATCGCAAAAGCTGAGGCGAAGTCAGCCGAGGCTCAAGCTATTATTGATGAACTCCCGTCAAGTGAGGCCTCGAGCGGCGATGACGATGAGGAGGATGATGAAGAAGCCGAAGGGGGGTCCGAGGATGGAGGTGATTTTCCCGAGGCTTAGATTTCTGATAGCATTTTGTAAGCCTTTGGGCGTTTATGCATAATTTTTTGGACCTCTGGGTCTTTTTGATGTAAATATTCTTAGCCTTCGGGCTCTTTTAATGAAGTGTTTTTCATGTTTTCATCTCGAGTGTTGGTTTTTGCATGTACCGAACACCTTATAATAGATAGATAACTTGCTTGCAAGACTTGATTGAATTTAATCGATGCAAACTTAGAACGACGTCTCGTCCTCGAGTTGATGCATTCAAAGTGCAGCTTCGGAGTGTAAGATTTGTAAAGACAAATAAATATGGGATCAAAATTATTTCATTGATATTAACGAGCCAGAAGTCGGCTATTTACATGGAACCAAGTCGAAGCGGACCTTGGGTAAAAAACAAATTAACAATATGCCACTACCGGGCGGGATTACAATGTACTAAATCTACTCCTCGGGTGTCAGTCCCCGGTTGTCGGATAGATAAGCTTCGGTTGGGAGGCTCGATGCCGACCTCGGTATCAAATCGCCTCTCACTCCCCCCCAGTGTTCGGTTGTAAATCTTGATGAAGATCCGAGTACTGGAAATCGTTCGGTTCGTTCCCTGAAAAGGTCAAGCAAAAATGGAACGAGGAGCAAGTTAGTACATTTCGACCGAAGCCACAGGAGCGTTGTTCGGCTCGAGGCTGTGGGTGAATTTAGAAAGGTTCGAAGAACATTTACCTCGATTAGAAGTAGTACCGCTTTAAATTGGAGATGTTCCAATTTAGAGGTTCGTGCTCGCCTTGCAGATCCTCAATTTGATACGATCCTTTTCCAATGACTGCTTTGACTCTGTAGGGTCCTTCCCAATTTGCAATGAGCTTTCCCCCGTTTTCTTCCTTCGTTGATTGGTTTGTAGCCTTTAACACATAATCGCCGACTTTGAAGTCTCTAAGCTTGGCCTTCCTATTGAGGTATGCCTCGATCTGCCTTTTTTGGGCTACTAGCCGAACCAAAGCCAACTCCCTTTTCTCCTCGAGCAAGTCCAGTTCTATGCGCATAGCCTGTTGATTTGCATATTCGGTGGTGTGGGCGTACCGAAGGCTTGGTTCGCCCACTTCAACAGGGATAAGAGAATCCATACCGTAAGCGAGTGAAAAAGGGGTCTCGCCGGTGCTGTTCTTTTCCATTGTTCGCATGGCCCACAACACCCCTGGCAACTCCTCGGGCCAAGGTCCTTTTTTCTCATCGAGCCTTTTCTTGAGGTTTTCAATTATGATTCTATTTGAAGACTCAGCTTCGCCATTGGCACTTGGGTGATAAGGAGTCGAAGCAATTCTTTTGATTCCCCATTGCTTGAAGAAATCAGTGATGGCTGCTCCCATGAACTGTTTACCATTGTCGCAGGCAATCTCCCTTGGGACACCGAACCTGTAGATGATGTTCTTCTTGATGAAATCGATTACTTGCTTTTGCTTTACCTCGATGAGAGCCCCGGCTTCCACCCATTTCGTGAAGTAATCAGTTAGCACTAGAATGAATCGAACACCACCTTTTCCCTTCGGCAATGGTCCAACAATATCCATCCCCCACTTCATGAAGGGCCATGGTGATACCACTGAATGTAGAGGCTCGGCCTGCTGGTGGATCATCCGTCCATGGCGTTGGTACTTATCACATTTCTGCACGAAGGCCTTTGCATCGGCACTGATAGTGGGCCAATAATACCCAGCTCTTAATAACTTATGCACCAAGGATTTTCCCCCCGAGTGGTTGCCACACTCGCCTTCGTGCACTTCGGCCATCACATATCTGGCTTCGTCGGGACCCAAACACTTGGCCAACGGGCCGCAATATAACCTCTTATACAGATTATCCTCGATCAAGTGATATGAAGCTGCTTGGGTCCTTAACTTTTTTGCTTCCCTTTTATCTTGGGGAACAGTCCCCGAGTCGAAGTAAGAGATAAACTTACTTCGCCAATCCCACCTGTTGTCCACCGAATTGACCTGCAACTTCATCTCTCTCATTTGCGCGGACAACAACCGAACCACTGAATCAGTCCCGAGTGGGCTTCGTCAACCGCCGAACCTAAATTGGCCAAGGCGTCAGCCTCGGTATTTTCCTCCCGAGGTACTTGTTTGACTTGCCACTCTTGGAATTGGGCCAAGATTCTTTGTGCCCGGTCCAAGTATAGTTGCATTTTGGGCTCCCGAGCCGTACAGTCACCGAGGACCTGGTTCACCACCAATTGCGAATCACACTTTAGCTCGATTCTTTCTACCCCCATCTCTTTCGCCAACTCCAAGCCCGCCAGAGCCGCCTCGTACTCGGCCTTGTTGTTGGTTACTTTTTTTAACCGAACCGAGTGCCTGATTTTCTCCCCGGTGGGTGCTCTCAAGACTATGCCTAAATCTGAATCTTTAGAGTTAGTTGCCCCATCGGTATGAAGTATCCATAGCCCCGAAGTGGTTCCCTTCGACATGGAGTTTTCCTTTTCCGCTTCGGACATAATTCCAACACTAAAGTCAGCCACGAAGTCAGCCAGGACCTGAGATTTGATGGCTGTTCGAGGTTGATAGGTGATGTCGTATTAGCTCAGCTCTACCGCCCACTTTGACAACCTTCCCGATAACTCAGGTTTATGCAATATACTCCTTAAGGGAAAGGTTGAAACTACCGCTATTGGGTGACATTGGAAATAGGGTCATAGTTTCTGGGCAGTAACAAGTAAAGCGAGTGCTAGTTTTTCCAAGTGTGGGTGCCTGGTTTCAGCGTCGAGGAGTGTTTTGCTTACATAGTAGATGGGCTGTTGCTTGCCATCTTCCTCCCGAACCAGCACAGCGCTGACAGACACCTCGGACACAGCCAAGTAGACCAGCAACGTTTCACCTTCTTTTGGCTTGGCGAGCAACGGCGCGTTAGCCAAGTATCGCTTCAAATCTTTCAACGCTTGTTTACACTCCGGTGTCCATTCGAAGTGATTGTTTTTTCTCAAAACGAAGAAGAATTTATGGCATCGCTCCGAAGACCTTGAGATAAATCGACTCAAGGCGACGACTCGGCCAGTCAAGCGTTGAACTTCTTTCACCCCGGTCAGCTCCTCGGGGATCTCCTCGATAGCTTTGATTTTGTCTGGGTTAGCTTCGATCCCTCGTTCAGAGACAATGAATCCTAAGAATTTGCCTGATCCAACGCCGAAGGCGCATTTCTCAGGGTTCAGCTTCATGCCGTATTGCCTCAGAACAGCAAAAGCTTCCCTCAGATGATTCAAATGATCCTCCATTCGGATCGATTTGATGAGCATGTCATCTATGTAGACCTCCATAGATTTTCTAATATACTCCTTGAACATGCGACATACCAACCTTTGGTAAGTCGCCCCTGCATTTTTCAGACCGAAGGGCATCACCTTATAGCATAAAGTACCTCGGTCAGTGATGAACGAGGTCTTCTCTTCATCCTTCGGGTCCATGAGGATCTGATTGTAGCCCGAATATGCATCCAAGAAGGTTAATAGTTTGTATCCAGCCGTGGAGTCTATTAACCTGTCAATTTGTGGCAATGGGTAGGAGTCTTTGGGGCAAGCCTTGTTCAGGTCGGTGCAGTCTACACACATTCTCCACTTGACGTTCTTCTTTGGTACGACCACCACATTGGCCAGCCATTCGGGGTATTTCACCTCTCTTATGAAACCATTTTCTTACAATTTTGCGGTTTCATCTTCGATTGTTTCTTTTTGACCCCGGCGTGAGGTCTCTTCTTCTGCTTCACCGGGGTGAACTTTGGGTCCACATTCAGCTTGTGGGTCATGATCTCCGGATCGATACCAATCATGTCTGAATGAGACCAAGAAAAGCAATCGTTGTTGGACTTTAAAACTTCAATAATTGCCTTTTCCGACTCCGGGTCCAACTCCGAATCGATGTATACCTTTCTCCCTGG
The DNA here is from genome assembly GCA_037355625.1 of Petunia x hybrida. Lineage (NCBI taxonomy): Eukaryota > Viridiplantae > Streptophyta > Magnoliopsida > Solanales > Solanaceae > Petunia > Petunia x hybrida. Next base: position 8,762,616 of record JBBBVM010000035.1, read on the forward strand.
AAAGTCCTTCAATAAGGTGAAAGACTCCAGCTCCTCAATGGTGGAGTCCTCGGCTTTTTGTTTCCGAGGCTCTTGAACGCATGCCGGGATCTTTTCTACTTCATCTTGGAGGTCCGCCTCACTTGACCCCGGTTGCGTTGATTGCTATTTCTTTGGCCCGTTCGGGGCGACTCCACTTTTTAAAGCGACTGAGTAGCACTCTCTCGCTACTCGCTGCTCCCCTTTTATCGACCGAACCCCCCAAGGTGTAGGGAATTTGATCACCTGATGCAGCGTGGAAGGAACAGCTTCCATGGTGTGGATCCATGGCCTACCGAGGATCACATTATGCGCAAGGTCCTCGGGCATCACTTGGAACAATGTTTCTTTGCTAACTCCCTCGGCGAATGTTTTGAGTGTAATTTCACCCAACGTCTTCTCTGTGGAGTTGTTGAAGCCTGTCAACACTGTCGCTTTGGGGATGACTTCCCCCTAGAGCCACATCTTTTTAACGGCCCCGTAGCTGATTATGTTAACCGAGCTACCAGGGTCAATCAAGACTCGCTTGATGTCGGAGTCGTTGATTCTCAGCATGATGACCAATGCGTCGTGGTGGGGGAATATCATCCCATCACAGTCATCATCATCAAACACGATCTCTTTGCCCGAGCCCCCAACTCGGGTTCTTTTCTCCATCGTAATCGACAGTTTGGCGAATTTCTTTGCGGCCGCGAAATTCACCCCGTTCACTTCTGAACCCCCGGTGATGACGTTCACAACTTTTTCTGGGGGTGGAGCCCGAGGTGGATGCCCATCCCCTCGGTTTTTGGAGTAATTGTCCTTTCCCTTGTCAGTGAGGAATTCGGCCAATACTCCTTTTTTCAATAAATGGGCCACTTCGAGGCGCAAGGCTTTGCAATCTTCGGTTCGGTGACCATAATCAGCATGGAACTCGCAGTGCAAGTTTTGGTCTCTCTACTTGTCCGCTGGAGTTCTCATGTCCTTGGGCACTCTTACCCCAGGAGTTCCCTTGATTACGTGGACCAGTTCCGAGGTCGATATATTGAAATTATAGTCAGGGATCCGGGGCAAATCCTTCTTCGCAGCCGAGGCTTGGCCTGAGGAATTTTTCTGGTTCGAGTTAGAGTAAACCTTCCCCCCGAGCCGTTGGCTGATGTGCGAGCTCGTGGGCGGGCCTCCAAAGGAATTTCCTAGCCTTTGGCTGATAGGCTACCTCGTGGAGGTGTATGGCTCATACCTCCCCTTTGGACTCCCCCGCGACGCCTCGGCGCGATGCGAGGATTCACCTCGGTTTTTGTAATTGTAACCTCGGCTTTTAAACTCAGCCTCCTCCAATCTTATCTTGGAGTAGGCTCGCTTGTGCAAGTCATCCCAGGTCAGCACTTGGTATTGCTGAAGCTCCTTTCGCAACTCAGCAGCAGCGTCAGAGTTGCGCACATTGATACCCTTTTCGAATGCCATGATGGCTAGAGTATCATCCATCCGAGGCAATTCCATGCGCTCGGCATGAAAGCGCTCGAGGAACCCCTTGAGGGGCTCACTGGGCCTCTGCTTGACCTCACAAATATCCTCCTTCCTCTGGAGGATTTTCTGTGCCCCAGTGTGAGCCTTCACGAAGGCATTGGTCAATTCCTTGAAGGTGGAAATCGACCCCGCTGGTAGGCACATGTACCAACGTAGCGCGCCCTTCTCCAAGGACTCGCCAAACTTCTTTAAGAACATTGACTCGAGCTCTATCGCCGTTAAGTCATTTCTCTTCACCATTGACATGTACTCCCTTACATGCTCTTTGGGATCGGTGGTCCCATCATATTTCTTTAAAAACATCAGCTTGAAATTTTTAGGAGTTGGGGCTGGGGCCGCTTCGGGCTTGAAGGGCAGCTCCCTGTACTGGTCTATATCAAGCTCATCTTCGGTTTTTTTCATCCCCGGCACGCTTTCGAGACGCTTGTCTACATACGCCCCGACGCGAGCCTCGACGCGTGCTTCAATTTCTCTGGTCAACCTCTCAACGTCAACTGAGGGTGTTGTTTCAGCCACGGTGGGAATCGTCCCCAAATGTGGCGTCGTACTTGGTAAATTGCCCGAACCCACAGACGTGGCCCTGTTAAGAGGTCCCCCTATTATCGCGCCCGTAGGAACGAAGGGCGGGATGCCTCCTCCAGGAGCCGAAGGCTGGGTTCCGTTCGGTGCTGCGCTGTTCCTCGCTTCCAACGAGGCGCGGAACTCAGCATTGATGTTGACTTGTTCATCCTGTCGACTTTGGAGAGCTCTTAATGCGGTGACAACGTAAGCTTGGAATTCTTCGGTTGTCATTGGTGATATAGGCTGTTGGCTCGACAGAGCGCCAGCCCGTTCATTAAGATTATCACTGTTGTCAGCCATAGCGTCGTTGAACTGTTAGCTTTGACGAAAAAGGACGTGAAACTTTGGAACAAAGTGTTTCTGCTTATATTCCCACAGACGGCGCCAATTTGTATTGGCCTAAACCAGTTTTAGGATCACAAATCGAATTTGGATTCGAATACAAGCAAAACTTCGTATCAAAGCTTAAATAAATGCGGGAATTAAATGTGTGCGCGAAAGAACAATTTGATTTCAATATATGACAGTTGAGTACAAATTTAGGCAGAGTTTCAGTATATATTTCTGGATGCCTATAGTGCAAAATGAAATGCTATTTATAGGCTTAGGAGCTTTGCCCACGTTCTCCACTATCCCTTGCGCTCTGGCCCACGATCTTGGCATTATTTGAAGGAGTTAGTGGGCTGAAGTAGTGGGCTGCAAAGCCGCTGGAACCGAGGCTATTCACCGAGGTGCATGTATATGACCTCGGTGGGGAGGCCTTGCTGTTCGCTCGAGGTAAACATCATCGAAGCTTAGCTTACGGCTTGCCTTCGGTGACTACCTTGAAGTATGACTTCGGTGACCCACTTGCTTGCCGGTCCTTGGCTTCTTGTTATGTCCTCGGTTATTATCGAATTGCGCGACCGAGGCGAATCATCGCGAGTCGATTTTTACCCAATACATTTGTTAAAATCCTCGTGTCAATGTAGACAAATAATTGGAAGGTACGAAGCGTTACTTTTGTTAACAACTTTGAGCAAGATGAATGCGTGTTGATTGATTTGATTTCCCTGAAAAAATAAAACTTTTATCGAAAAGGCTAAACCCTTGAACTATAAGAAATAGAGCAATTATATCCTCTATCTACTTTTGGGTTCAAAAATACCCCTGTTGTTTTTAAAGTGGTGCAATTATACCCCTCCCCACTAACAGACTTTTCAACTCTAACAAAGATCATCTTAAATGAACATAGCAAGTTTAGTGATTGGATAAAGTGGACTTCAAGAATAAATAATATATAGTATCAGAGTTGATTCAGTCCAAAATGTGTTGATAGTATCATTCTCATATTTATGAGTTAATTGAAATATCTTAGCGAATAAATAATACTTTTATTTGATCTCCACAAGATATTGTTCATTGTTATCATAATATTGATTTAACAATCCAAAAAACTATTTATAATATTTTTGTGATTTTTAAATACTCATATATTGGACTGCACGCGCAAAGCGCGTGTTCAAAACTAGTTATTATAAAAGTGGGAACTCCAAAGTAAAAATATAAAAGACGATTTTACCTTTTAATCAAACATATTTTCATACAAAGATGTAAATATACAATTTATTTAAAGAAGATAATGAAAAGAAGTTTATTTCTACTTCATTCGGTTGAATGATTACTACATTATAAGCATTTCAAAGTTTGTACACTTTCCGTACTAAATAACTTTTTAATGTTGAAGACTAATTATGTACCACAACGTGTGCCTATATATCCAATCTATCCAAGTTTTCTGTTACTATTATGATGGTTTATCTCCCTTATCTAATTACTCCTATTTAAACTTGATATATAAGTAATAGCCTTTGGGGTGATTACTAGCTGCAGTTGATTTAATCAATTGGTGCACATCTTCTCCACCTCTTTGTTCGCTGTTGGAGTACTCACAATGTGCTATTCATTCATCAAAACTATTTCTTAAAATTATTATGTGCCATATTGGTGCAGGTTAGTGGGTCTTCGTACCTCCACAAAGCTCAAGCAGCTCTCTTTTGCTCTTCATTCATTGGCAATACAACGTAACCAATCTCAGTAATTTATTGTCATCTTGAGAGGAGATCATCAGTAATATCTATAAGCACAAAGCTTACTTTCTTCTTATTTCACTTATTAATTAATTCTTCCAATTTCACCCAATCTCACAAATGTTAGTCAGAGGAAAAAATGATGGAAAGTCTATGAAAAAAATTTCTAAACATAAATTTCATTTTATTCTTTCTTTCTCTCGGTCCTATGAGTATCAATGTTGTAAAATACATCTATTAGTAGGACGCGCGGTGATTGAATTTAGAGATGAATAGATTATGTCCAAACATTGTTTCTTTGCTTAAGAAGTGATGGAACAATCATGTCCTTTCTCCATCTTTTAGATTATTTTGATTGCCTGAATTTTTTTTTGTCAACTGAATAATGTGATCATCTTGATAGATGTTTATAATTTTAATAATATCTGTGGAATTAACTTTGAATTTTATTGTAGACACAATAGCAAAAGCTACTTGCACACGATGGATAATGGAGATGAAACTCATTTAGTCCTGAGAAAATAGACACTATAACTCATATTGAAGCCATTATTTTTTCTTTAAGCAATTATCTAATGTACATACATATCTTTGTACTCTTATTGTCACAAGTATATCAATTAATTTCCCTATATCGAGTATAGTTTGCTATCTAATCTGAAAAAGAAGAACATACATGATTGGATAGTTTTGGAAATAGGAGGCAAAAACAGAAAGTATGACTTCTTCCTTCATTGAACGGAATAAATAGGATCAATATTACTTTAGAAGCATACCATTTGTTTGTTTAGTTTTTATAACTCAAATCCACATTTTGAAGAAATTTATATTTTTTTTATACATTGTATACTCATTGATGTGGGATTCACGCGCAAAGCGCGTGTCCAAAACTAGTATATATATAAGAGGGTGAGGCATATGAAAAGAAGGTACAATTAATGGAAAGCGTGGAGACATGGCAATGATGGCGGACATGAAAGGACGTACCAGCGGCAAATCGTGGCAGAGTAAAAGGAACACCGGGAAGACGCAAGACATCCAGCCACTCAAACATTCAAACGTTGATGTGTGTGGATACTTGAGAATGATACGACAACTGTAAAAGTTGAGGCATTGAGGAGTAGGGGTGGGCACTAGACCGAAAAAATCGAAATACCGAACCGAACAGAACTAATTCGGTATTTCGGGTTCGATATTTCGGTATTTCGGTTCGGTTCGGTCCAAGAAATTTTAAAATTTCGGTTTTTCGGTTCGATTTTTGGTTTCGGGCAACCCGGAATTTCGGGACCCGAAAAACCGAAAAAACCAATTTTTTTTTAAACACATATGCCATATATTTCCTAAATCCCTTACCCATTGTCAGTAAGTAACATGATTCTACATATTGACTGATTTAACTAAAGGTTCTGCTATTTTTTATTTTGCAGAATAGAGAAAGTATCTAAATGTTCGTTACTTTTTGTATTATAGTAAACCATAGCTAGGTTACATAAAGTCTGTTAATGGATTGATTAGAGCCGCACAATCTCTAAGTCTGAAAGTTAAATGTGCTCAATTTATACCATTGCAAACGAAATTATAGTTTGCAAAAGGTGCGAGACCAAAAGTGCACGACATGCTTGATTTGAGAAAGATGAATTAATAGAGTTTCTTATTTTTCCTTCAAAATGTCGGTTATTGTCATGATCAATGTTAAGGTCTTAGTTGTCAAACAAATTGAATTCGCCAAAAATAATTTATATTCTCAAGTTTTGTTTCTGCTGTAATATACATAGACTGATATATGAAATGTCCCAGTGTAAAAATCATTCATAGCACAATTATCTAAATTGAGACATTACAAAATTACATCAGTGCCAAGTGACGGAACCAATAATTTTGCTAGGAGTGTTAGAATTTTCAAAATTTAATAAATATCAAGTAATACTCCTATTTGACTTATATATACAATTATAGTTTTTCAATATCAACTTTCACTGATTGTAGCTCTGCCATGATAACATCTTACTGTACGAAGGGGGTGAATAGTTTCATTTCCTGTAATTAGTCATACTTTTAGTACTAATTTCGTTTAAGCTAAAAGAAATTGAAAGAAATGAGAAAGTGAGAGGACCAAATGATGGTGTGGTCGAGGGGACCAAATTATCCTAGTTAGTCATAGGCTATAAATTTTCTTGTTCGGGCTTTTTTTTTTTTTGCCATAAACTTTGGTTTAAACCGAAACACCGATGTACCGAACTAAAAAATCGAACCGAACCGAATTATAAAAATTACGGGTTTTTCTACACTTCAAACCGAACCGAAAACCAAAATACCGAACCGAAGTTTCAAAAAATCGAACCGAAGTACCGAACGCCCACCCCTATTGAGGAGTGCAGAAATTTCCGGCTCAAACGACTCTTCACTTTCTAAGTGCATACATTAGCATTCAGAAAGTAGAGGGACTGACTGTATGGGAAAAACTTATGTCACCTGTAATAACATGTTCAAAGGCCCGCTAGCCCAAATGGAGCAAGCCCATCAAACAAACGGGTGCTAAGAATCTAAGGAGTACAGTAAAAATTTCGCGTAGGGGCCTGTTTGGCGCGCGCTAATTGATTTGTAGCCGTCAAAAATAAATTTGCTGAGAAATAGCCACATCCGGACAAATCCCAGTATAAATACTGGGACTTTGAACAAGTTTTGTTCAAACCCCCAGTATTTATACTGGGGGAAGCTTCAGTAAACTAGCCCCAGTATTTATACTGGGGCTTCGAACAAAACTTGTTCAAAGCCCTAGCATTTTGTTATGGGACTTTGTATAAAGCTTCAGTCCCATAACAAAATACTGGGGCTATGAACAAAACTTGTTCACAGCCCTAGTATTTTGTTATGGGACTGAAGCTTTATATATAAAGTCCCATAACAAAATAATGAAATTTTATCCCTTTGATGGGACCTTTGTTGGGAATAAATCTCATTATTTTGTTATGGGATAAAGTCCCATAACAAAATAATGGGACCTTTGAACATGTTAGTTCAAGGTCCCATTATTTTGTTATGGGATTATTTTGTTATGGACCTTTGAACAAGCTTCAGTCCCATAACAAAATACTTGGGCTTTGAACAAGTTTTGTTCAAAGTCCCAGTATTTTGTTATGGGACTAATCTGGGGTGTTTTTCCAACGCTGATGGAGCTTAAGTGTGCGCGCGAATTTTTGGCTATTCTTCAGTGAATTTTGAAACGGTGGATAGTTCCCAATGAGCGCGTCCAAAAATGGCTAGTGATCAAAATTTCACAGGAGTACACACCAGCTTCTTCAGCTATGGTTGCACGGATGCATGACCAATGGGTACAGTATTACAGTTTAGCCGCTTCACTTTAACCTTACTTCTATCTAGGGTAAAATTTGGACAACTAACTCCCTTAATGAGTCTCAAGCCTTACGAAAAGAGTTTTACGCGCCACAAAAAAAAAGCAAGAAATTTGCACATTTTGATGGTGAAAAGAAATCCAAATTTCTTGCTTTTTTCGTATCTCTTTTAATTGGTGAAAAGAAATTCGAAGTTTGCCAAAAAAAAAAAAAAAAAAAAAAAAACTTTCTTTCAAACAAAGTTTCTTTTAAGATAAATTTATTTTTACCGCTTTCACAATGGCAAATATATATATGAGGTTTCTTTATTAAGAGGTTGCCTTTGCCTAGACGAGGGCTTGCTATATGTATCTTGAATTATTACATTTGAGATTACAATTGAAGCGAGATTAATTACATTCAAATTCAATTGCAAGATGATATATAGACAATCCACATAACTGGTGTATTCAATTGCCTAGAATAAATACAGGTTGAGTGCAGTTCTAAATGTCCAGCACCTGAAATGAGTCAGCCACCACTTTAAGTTTGTTACGAAATTTTCTCCATCGTCTTTCATTTGCTCCAACGATTAGTGTGTAGTATCTCCCTGTACAAAATTTCTTAATGTGAGCATCTTTAACCATCACACCTTTAAGCGAAAAATTGGAGCAGTAAAATGGAAGACTGGTTACCATTTGCAATTGCTATGGTAGCAAATGCTGCCCGAGAAAAATTTGGAGATGTCAATATATATTCAAAGGTGCAATAGTTTTTCCCATCCATATTTCTCTGCATTAGTTTGAAAAATAAGAGTCAAAATTCAATAACAGGAAAAAACGTAATTCAAATGTGTTGGATTTATCTGAATAAAAAGAGTCCACCCATAAAGGGGTGCTCTTAATATCTATCCAGGTAAAAAGATAAGTTATCTGGTAGAGTCCTACAAGAGGACAACTACTGTATTATACAGTTATAAATACAGTAGTAATAGGCTCAGATAAACATACTGATTTTCTCTACAGCTCTTCCTATCTCTCTCTAAAATAAACTAGTGTTTAGACTGTGGATAAAGGGGTTGATCCGTCACGCACGTGACAACCACCGACGGCCAGTAATTCCAGCCACGGTTCAAGATCCTACCGCTTCCGCTTACGAGAACAACAAGTAAGTTCTCGGTTTATGTTTAAACAATCTATTTAGTATAGATTTGCTGTTATATGAATATATGCATGTATGTATTCCTTCATTGGTATCAGATGTCATTTGGGCTGGTTTTCTGGATAGGATCAGTTCTTCATTTTTTGTGCTAGAATAAACTGCCTGTATTTTTTTTAAGCGATTCTGTGCAATTGGGATCAGTAAACTGATTTAAGGATTAGTAAACCGATTTAGTACAAGGAAATTTAAGTATTTTATGAATCAAAAGTACAATCTAAATCGATATTTTTTTGGTACGGGGTCAAGAACAACAAACTGCCAATACTTTACAACATCAACTATGCTTGAGGCGTAGAAAGAAGAGGAAGGAGAAATAATATGTTCTCTTCATCTTCTTAAATTTAGTGTAAATATTTTTTTTGTAATTATATATAAAGAAAGAAAGGTAAAGGAAATATGAAGCTTTGTGATCCATTAATGGCGGCTCTGGCAGAGAAAGCAAAAGGAAGAAGAAGACAAAACTAGGGTTTTATTTAGACTCCTTCCAAATAAACAAGATTTAGGGAGCCACATGGGCTTCTGTATTTTTGAAACCGAAGCCATCTCTTACGTTGTCAGACTTGTTTTTTTTCCTCCTAAATTGGACCATTCGCTTACCAATAGTCCCAAACCAAAGATCCTGCTTTACCAACAGGCCAATCAGTACTCCTTCATACAGTCACAATTACATAGCCTTCATGTTCACGTAGCCTGTAGGCCTCCATGTCCGTCGATCTTAGGTAGTGCTTTTACGATTGAATTCGATGTCAGGTTACTTTTTTTTTGTGGATAAGTGTTCATAATAATAGGTAATTCAATCTATTAGTTCCATCGGTTTCCACGCTGTGAAATTGAAGGTGGACTTCATAATAATAGGTAATTCAATCTATTAGTTCCATTGGTTTCCACGCTGTGAAATTGAAGGTGGATGCAGTCCAAGTATGTAAAGATAGGTCTAGAATTGGACAAATGGTCCTGTTTCTAAATTCAGTTAAAGGCAGACACATTAATTGGGCTAAGGCCCAACTGAATTCTAACGGCGCTGTAGTATAAGAGTGACTAGGATTACTTAGATTATTATTTAGAAAATAATTTACAGATATGGGCATGGTAGGCAGTACACTCAACAAAATGGCCTATTGAAAGTGGGCTTATGGCCCTCTACTTTAAAGAAAGCAAAGTCCAAATTTGGCTAATGGGCCATTTAATTATACTCTTTCAATTGGGCAAATGGCCTAAATAAATTGTCTTGTAGGTTCTGAATTTTATTGAATGATCTTGAGAAAATTAGTTCAGTTGACTTAATTTTCTCAATATAAATTAAGCATTTATATTCTTGATAAAAGATATATTATTTTTAATCCCAATTGCATAAAATATTATTTAGTTTAATATTAAGTATATTTGCTAATTAATTTAACAATTGCATGAAGTGATAATTAGTTTAATGCTAATTTTTTTTCTTTATTATTAATTTGTTTAACATATTTAAAATATTAATTATTTTAATATTTAATATATTTGTTATTTAGATTAACGAATATATTTACATGTTAATTAGTTTAATATTTGACTTTTATTTTATTTAATATGTTAAATAAATTTAAAATTAATCCAAGTTAATTTGTTTAACTTAGATCCATACGGGATTATAAGATCATAAAAAAACAAAACGTTGTTTTAAACATGATTAGACATTAAGCTAAGTAGTTGATTAGGATAATTTACATGTGTTTAATTTTTGGACGATGACTGGGAACATAGTGAACTTTCGACTCCATTATTAATATATGTGTTTATTAACTTAATCAACTTAGTGCTTATTGTCCGAATATGTATGTTGAACAGAGTACTTGCGTTTAGAAATTCCTTCTTTAGATCCTCACTATATTTTTTTATTTTGTTAAAAGAATGTCTACTGCTGCTAAGAACATTGTTGCTGAGCTCAACAAAGGGTTGAAACTTAATGGTGACAACTATGAGACCTGGAGCTTAAAGGTCCAATAAGTGCTTGAAGAGCAAGAGGCTCTGGAGGCAATTAACATCGTCATGGATGAGCCTGAGGAAGGCACCACGGCTCAGCATAGGTGTGACCGTGTGGCTTATGACGCTTGGAAAAAGAAAGACTCCTTGGCTCGCATTACGTTGCTGAGCACCTTAGATGATGATATCTTAAGGGAACTTAAGGATCACCAAAGAGCTATGGGTCTTTGGGTTGCTTTGAAGAATAGGTTTGGTACCTGTTCTATTGAAAGACTATGATCCTTAACAATCAAGTTTGACTCATACAAGAAGCGCCCGGAACATTCAGTGAGAACTCATCTGAGAACTCATCTGAGGCTTATGACAAACATGATTGGGGAGTTAAAAGATGCTGGTCATGTGTTGACCGATGAGCAACAAGTTCAAGCTGTCATACGGTCCTTACCTAATTCTTGGGATCATATGAAGATGCATTTGACCCACAATCAGCTAATCAAGACTCTGGAAGATGTCCGGAGATCTCTTGAGCTTGAAGAGGATCGGCTTGAGGCATCTAAGCCAACAGCTGAGTTGCATATGGCAACATCCTCTAAGGCCAAAGGTGGCTCAAAGAAAAAGAATTGGGTTAAGAAAAAAGGACCAACTCAGTCTCAGCCTGCTAAAAGAGCAAGGGAAGAACAACAAGGCAATAACAAACGTCCCAAACGTGTCAATGTTGCAAAGGTGAAATGCTTTAACTGTGACAAAAAGGGTCACTATGCTAAGGATTGCTTTGAGCCTCCTAGAAAGGTATTTCACAAAACTCAAACTAGTAAACTTTGTGTTTCTAGTTCCGTGTTTTTGACTGAATCTAATCCTTTGTGGATTGTAGACTCGGGAGCAACGGACCACATAACGAGGGAACGCAATTCCTTTGTGGAGTTTTGGCGTATTTCACGTGGAACAAAGTGGATTTATGTGGGCAACAACAATAAGGTTGCCGTTGAAGGGATCGGCACATGCAAGTTAGTCTTGCGTGGTGGTCGACACCTACTACTACATGATGTCCTCTATGCTCCAGGAATTCGCCGGAATATTATTTCTGTTATTGTTTTGCTTAGGCTTGGCTTTAGCTTGTTTTTCCATGACAATTCTGTCAAATTGACTTTAGGTTCAACTTTATTTGGTTTTGGTCATGTGACCGGAGGTTTTATTATTATGGATTTGGATTATGATTCATTTAATAATAATGCTAGTTTTTCTATGTTTACTTCCTCACATAAATATGATAGTGATGTAAACATATGGCATGCTAGACTTGGTCATATTGGCCAGCAAAGAATGCAAAGGTTAGCAAAACAAGGTTTGCTTACTGGCATTGAACATGTGGAATTGTCCACTTGTGAAAGTTGTCTAGCAGGAAAATCAGCAAGAAAACCCTTCGGTAAAGCGACTAGAGCTGAATATCCCTTGCAATTAGTCCATTCGGACATCTGTGGGCCTATGAATGTCAGGACTAGGCATGGAGCGTACTATTTCATCACATTTATAGATGACTACACTCGTTTCGGTTATGTCTATTTAATTTCCCACAAATCAGAAGCAATAAGTTGTTTCCAACGCTATATGAGCTTAGTGGAAAATCAATTAGACAAGAAGATAAAAGTTCTTCGAACTGACCGAGGTCGAGAGTACTTGTCAACTCAATTTAACGAGTTATGTGATGGAAAGGGAATTGTTCATCAGTTGACTATCCCAAATACTCCACCACAAAATGGCGTTGCGGAGAGAAGAAATAGGACGCTTCTAGAAATGGTTAGGTCAATGATGGCTCAAGCTAACCTCCCAATCAGTTATTGGGGTGATGCATTGCTTACTGCTACCTATGTACTTAACCGAGTGCCTACAAAATCAGTTGCAACCACTCCATATGAGTTGTGGACTGGAAGAGCACCCAACCTAAGTGTATTAAGACCTTGGGGTTGCGCTGCCTATACACATGATTCTTCTAACAAACATGGCAAATTAGGCCCGAGAGGAAAGAAAAGTATCTTTATAAGATACTCAGAAATCTCTAAGGGTTATGTGTTTATAGGTCAGCAAGACAGTGGGAGCGTAACTGAGTTTGAGTCACGAGATGTCACATTCTTAGAGGATGAGTTTCCTAAAAAGGGAGAGGTAGGTCAAGACCTAACCTTGTTTGAGATAGAGGATCAAGATCAACAAAGATCACTTCATTCGAGTGGGAGAGATTTAACAGATGATGAATTAGTTTCATATCAACAACCTCCTTCATCATCGGATGCGAATGTAAGTAATCATTTGACATCAAATAGTGACCAAACGGATCTTGTTCCAAGTGGGAGCGAGATTGTCACTGATCTTGTTCCAAGTGGGAGCAGGATAGATGTTCTTGATCCAAGTGGGAGCAACGTTGATCCAAATGGGAACAACGAAGAAGAATCACAACAGGGACGTGGTTTACGTAAAAAGATTCCCCGCCGACGATTTGATGTCAAAGGTGCTGAACTTTTTATGTTGTTCTTACAAGTAGAAAACGAGCCTAAAAATGCAAAAGAGGCTCTCTCATGCCCTTCAAAGGAAAAATGGATAAAAGCAATGGAAGATGAAATGGAGTCAATGAGAGTCAACAAAGTCTGGGAACTAGTTGATCTCCCAAAAGAACGCAGAGCTATTGGGAGCAAATGGGTTCTCAAAATTAAGCTCAAGGCTGATGGCACAGTTGAGAGATATAAGGCTCGACTGGTGGCGAAAGGTTATACACAACAGGAAGGAATAGACTATGAAGAGACTTTCTCACCTGTTGTGCGATTTAACTCAATTCGCCTGATTCTAGCTATAGTAGCAAGTTTAGATCTTGAATTACATCAGATGGATGTAAAGACTGCCTTTCTCAATGGAGAATTAGATGAAGAAATTTATATGGAACAACCCGAATGTTTCATTGAAAAAGGCCACGAACAAAAGGTTTGTAGACTTATGAAGTCTATTTATGGCCTCAAACAATCTTCAAGGCAGTGGTATATACACTTTCAAAATATGATCATATCCAATGGTTTTATTATGGTTGATGAAGACCATTATGTTTATACCAAGAGATCAAGAAATAAGCTTGTAATTCTGACATTGTATGTCGATCATATACTTATAGCTGGAAATGATAAGGAGTTAATAAACGAGGTAAAGGCCTGGTTGTCGTCTCAATTTGAGATGAAAGATATGGGTGAAGCTGCATATATTCTTGGAATCAAGATTTCAAGAGATCGTCCTAAGAAACTATTGTATCTCTCTCAAGAGAATTACATTAAGAAAATTCTTGAACGATTTAATATGCAGAATAGCAACCCAATTGACACTCCTATCAGCAAAGGCCATAACTTGGGAAATCATTTGTGTCCTCAGACTCCTGAAGAGACAGAAAAGATGAAGCGAGTGCCTTTTAGAAGTGCAGTCGGATGTCTAATGTATGTTATGGTGTGTACTAGGCCTGATATTTGTCAAGCAGTTGGCTTGGTAAGTAGATATCAATCCGATCCAGGTCCAGCACATTGGCAAGCAGTAAAGAGGATCATGAGATATCTGAGAGGAACAGCTGACTATGCACTTTGTTATCAAGGCAGCAAAGATTTGCGATTAGTTGGATACACTGATGCTGATCATGGAGGAGATTTAGACGAGAGGAAGTCTACCTCAGGATATGTCTTCTTACTTAGTAATGGTGCCATATCATGGAAGAGTAAGAAGCAATCATGTGTAGCACTATCCACGATGGAAGCCGAATATGTGGCTCTGTCAAAAGCAACAAAAGAAGCTGTTTGGTTGAATAGGCTCTTCAAAAGCTTGTTGGGTAACACTGATGATGAACCAGTGTTGGTCTACTGTGATAGTAAGGCTGCAGTTGATGCAACCAAGAATCCTAAGCATCATTGTGATACTAAGCACATAGATATCAAGTATAACTATACAAGAGACATGTATAAATGCAAGAGGTTGAACCTGGTGAAAATATCTACAGAAGATATGGTAGCAGACCCATTGACCAAGCCTTTATCTAGAGATGCATTTGTGAGACACACTAGGTCTCAAGGCTTGCGTAGACTTTGAGTGATTTTGTATTATTCTTTTTTTTTCAGTTGTTCACAAAACTATGTTCTTTGATAATCAATAAAGTTGATTTACTTACATACATGTTCATAATTTATTGAGTGTTTAGTACATTCTTCAATTATATTTTAGTATGTCGGGTAGACAAGAGGTTGGCCTTCTCACACAGGCAACCGCCTCCTTATCTTAGTGATAAGTGGAGATGAGACTTGATTTTAAGAAAAATTATCAAATGGATAATTTGAGAGCGATATGCTTAAAATCAATACAGTCGTTTAAATAATAACATAAGGTTATTAAGGTGAAAGGATGTTCACCTAGTCTACTTAGTGAGCTAGATGTGAGTTTAAGAAACTCGAATTTAGATACATATGGTGTCTGAATTTCATCTATACAACATTATTTATAAAGACATACGCTCCTTAAGGAAAGGAGAAAAATGTTGTAGCACATGTTTCATACCATGTGTGCTAATGTCGACCTTGGGTTAACATAAGTTTGATCTCAACTTACTGATGCGTGAGACCCAGAGCCTTTATGCTGGCTCAAATTATGTACCCTCAGTAACTCCGATCAGATACTTGAGACTTAGTCTAATGTTAGCTATCTTAGTGTGTTTCCAAAAGACCATGAAAATGGATGCGGTCTGGCGGGACATATCTAGAAAAGCAGTTGAGCTAATGTTAAGAGAATCGTGAGAAGAGGAAGATCATTAAAGGAATCTCATTAATTTTGTATTCACAGGTGCACCAGTTATAACTTATGAGTTATAATTGTGAATACATAAAAATGATATTTGAGATTTTGAGAGGATATCAAAATGTGATTCATATGATCTAGGGTATTGCATACTTTATAATCTACTTGCAGGTTTGCGCTCGACAAGAGGCTATATACTCCTAACAGATGTATAGCACATAGCTCTCACAGTATGCTGGTCGCACAGTCTATTTCACTGTATGAATATTTGTAGAGATAAGATGAGAATATGTTTCTCATATTGTAAGAGCACTCCCATTATGTGTGAGTGGGAGATGTTGGATTTATCTGAATAAAAAGAGTCCACCCATAAAGGGGTGCTCTTAATATCTATCCAGGTAAAAAGATAAGTTACTTGGTAGAGTTCTACAAGAGGACAACTACTGTATTATACAGTTATAAATACAGTAGTAATAGGCTCAGATAAACATACTGATTTTCTCTACAGCTCTTCCTATCTCTCTCTCTAAAATAAACTAGTGTTTAGACTGTGGATAAAGGGGTTGATCCGTCAAGCACGTGACAACCACTGACGGCCAGTAATTCCAGCCACGGTTCAAGATCCTACTGCTTCCGCTTACGAGAACAACAAGTAAGTTCTCGGTTTATGTTTAAACAATCTATTTAGTATAGATTTGTTGTTATATGAATATATGCATGTATGTATTCCTTCAAAATGCGATGTTTATCTAATACTAATATAGAGCATGAGAAAGATCATACCTCCTTCACTTCCATTATGTTTGCCACTTGATTCGGTGCTGAGTAAACATGGTTTACTAAATTGGCTACAACCTTTTGGAATCAATTCAAAGTAATGGAGTCACAAAGAAGAAAATCAGTTGGTGTGGCAAAGAATTTAAAGCAGCACATAAATATATGTTTGTTTGTTAATTTTTCTCCCTTCTCATTTGCAGCTAATAAGCATACATAGAGGACTAGTAGTGTAGTGTAGTTCAAAGCAAAAATATACCTCTTCCATTGGCCCCAAATCATGGATATCTGATTTATCAGTTGGTATAAAACTTAGTCGAACATTTTGCAGTTGCAAATATCTATCCTTAAAAGCAGAATCATGGCCTCTGAAATCAAATTCCTGTTCTAACAAAGAAGTAGTTCCTAGTCAAAGAAGCTAATTTTAAAAAGAAAAATCAATTCTTGAAAAATGTAACATACCCTCCAATCTGATGGATAGTAATATGAATATCCGTCTTGTTTGTCGACAAAGATTTCATAGTTCTCTGGTTTCCCTGCAGGCGAAAATTTAAGACATTCACCATAGGCAATGGTTTGCCTTTTTAACACTCATAACAGTGATTTAGCTAAAATGGTCTCCTCTTGGTTTATTGGATAAATTACGAACAAAAATACTCCTATGAATCTTATAGTGACGCCCATATTCCCGTCCTCTCTTTCTTTGTAAGTAGGCCTTAACAGACAGCACTTGCCTTTGACCGCTCTTTCTTAGGCAACACTATACCTTCGAATCCCATCCACATTTTCCCAAATAACTACACTGCTACTTGACCGTAATTAATAACTTGAAGTGTTGCTCACGGATCAAGTGGAGACTATTTTACTAAAACTATATTAAATGGGAGCAAACTCTTAGAACCAGTCAATTTTGGAGACACCAAATAAAATTTTTCGAAAGACAAGACAATCAAAGGAGCATGACATTGTACCTTGAGCCAGAAGCGGATTGGTGGGTAACAAACTCAGAGAAAGAGCTCCTATTCCCAATAGAAATGGCCTCCTCATGCAACTTCCTGAAAAAGATTTTAAAAGCATTTTGTTAAAATCAATTAATATATGATTCTTACCCTCAAAATGGAAACTTCACCAAATATTTTCTTACTTTGTCGATGAGTGGGTGTGTTCTCAGAGGCTGAAGATGAGATGATGTTCTGTAAAGGAGGGAATGTGGCATGCTTATTCAAAGTGTTGGTTTCTGCACTAGACCGATTAGTTGTTGTGGCTGCTGAGGGAAGACTCAGCGAGAGTGCAGTAGCTGCCATTTTTGCAGGAAACAAACTGTTTATCTCTGCTTCTCACAAAGTGTTGTATATTGATAATGTGCTCTTTGATTGGTCTAGAATTAATCGCATTGCGTTATGTTTTTCTTATGTTTAATTGTTCCTTGATAGTGTCATTTTCCTCTTTTATTTACTTCTTGTAGTATGATTTTTAATTCTTGCTTTTAAATTTTTCCCCTCATCAATAAGATAAGATGCAAAACGAGAGGACCATGCATAACAAGAGGACCATGATTTTTAATAGACACCTGTATATTGTTCCTGAACATGTGGGACCCTATTTAACCTACTTTTTCACTGGGACTGAGGAGTACGTGGGAAAAAAATATGTTCTAACCAATTGACGGCGGTTACAATATTTACTACTTATGCATGTTTCACAGAATATGTGTGCATAGTTCTAGTCGAGGATTTTTGACAGGCTTGTTAATGATTGTGTAGGCATTGTGATGATTAATATTTAATGCGTAGAATTAAAAATAGGACTGTTGAAATGGAAAAGTAGGAGTGGCATACATATTAGAGTTGGTTAGCATGTGTACTGATATTTGGCTAAAAAAATATATATATTTTGGTAATTTGTATCCCGTATCTTAGTGATCTTTATGCGGTTAAATGGTTTATGACAGTGGATTTAGCTTAATAGTGGTGTTTGACATGTAGGTGTTGATTTTGATGAATTAGCTAGAGAATTGATGATTTGGAGCGTTTTATGAATGAATTTTGAAGTTGGAGTTAAGTTGTGCCAATGTCATGCCAGCACAACTTGAGCATAGAAAATTAACTCTCAGAACCTTATGCCAGCTTTGCGCCAGCATCTACCCAGCACACGAAGCAGAGCTTGTGCCAGTGCGCAGCCAGCGTAGAAGTAGTGCTTAACATTAAGAAGTCCTAGCTTGAGGTGGAAAAGACTATTTTTACCTAGGTTTTTCATAACACTATAAATACACATTGAAACTCTCTAGAACGGGACTTTTGGCTAACTCTACATCAAAAAGAGGCAAGGAAGAGAGAAAATTCAAGGCTCTACTTCATCCATTCATCCATATTCTTGTGGTTTTGTATGCTTATAGTTATTTCATTAATTTGATTATGACTATGAGTGGCTAAATCACCCACTCTAAGGTTGATTGAACAACTTCAAAACTTATGTGTTATAAATTATTGCTTTAGTGAATGAAACTTGTTAACCTTCCTATTTAAGTGTTTATGATTTGTATGCTATTGATTGGTAGAGTTTCCAATTGATTGTGCCCTTTATTCTTGTGCATCTAGAAATAGATTCATGAGTTAGGGTTAAACACTTAGCAATATTTCAACCTAAAACAAAGGTATTACTTAGGTTGTCAAAAAGGTGATTTGTGATCATTGATCCCGATTGTGAACCATACTTGTAGTCCTACGTATCTTAATTAATTATTTTGAAAATTGGCTAGTGAAAGTTACAATTATTACACGAGAGTGAATAGTTGTGAATTTGGAGCAAGTGTTCATAAGAAAGAAGCAAGTTGAATCCATTAATGCATTGTTCTAACACATGAGTAGGCGTTGGGTAGATCAATCCTAGGCTTCTAAACTCTTGAGTTAATCTATTTCTTACTACTTTGTTGTTTACTTTATTGTTAATTAGTTGTTACATTGAAACCATCATAAAAATATAAACTTTCGAAGTTAATTGATTAGATAAGTTAGTTAGATTAGCAACTAGATTTCGAGTGTTCTCTATGGGATTCGACCTCGGGACTTTAAACACCGAGCTATATTTATCGTGACCGCTTAGTCCCTTTAATAGGGCATAGTTGGGCGTGATCATGTACATTCACAAAATCTGATTTTTTTAGCGAGTGTAACGTGTGGAGGAGCTGAACTAATCTAGAGTTTTTGAATAAATTTGGCTTCTTCACGTTACTTGAGTTTTGAATACTTCGATTCTCATTTTATATGATGGTAATTGTCTCCTGGTACGGAGTTTTAGACATTGATTTGACTCCCATATTAAATACTATTGATAGTAGAAAAAAATGTCAATGTAATGGATGATTGATTAAACAAACATCATATAAAAGTTTAGAATTGTGGGAAATTACATAGAGAATGAATGGTGTTACGTATTTTGGGATGTTCCTAAAAGGAAAGAGTGTCGGCTAAATTGCAAGAGGCAGTATTGCTCTGCAGAAGTTTAAGCAATAAGTTTGATAATTATCAGAGGACATGGATTTACTGTCACTAATACTTTTGAAATTCAATAACTACTGGGCTTTTAAGAAAACTAGTTACTCGATACATGCATTGCACGTGGATTCAACATATGAAGAAATAATATTACATTAGAGTTGCATTGCACAAATAACTATTAATAGCAAATTAATTAACAAATCAATAAATGACCCTAGATTTTATTATCCTATTCGAATCAAAACCCAGCTTTTATCGGAGAAGATAGTTTCAAAATCCACTATCAAATATAGCTTTGGTAATTTACATCATATCCAAAGGGCTTAATTCCCTTAACCCCCATACTCTCTTTAAGTATTTAACTATTTAACTAAAACGCAATGCTAATATTTTACTGCCTAAAGCTTGGCTAGTGTCCCAACTTAAAGTCCCGGAGGCTTTTGGGACACTACTTTAAATATCTAGACACCCTAAGTATATTAAGTGCCCCCAATCTAGACTCGAGCTAGGCGTTGCAAATAATAACGGTCATGTTATCACGCAATATAAAACATATAACGTTAAGTAAAAAACAATTTCAGATAGAAGCCTCCAAATTAAACTTAGAAAAAGATATAAAATTAAATTCAAATTCAGCAACTGCAGTAACGTTTCCAGAATATCAGATTTTCATAAATGATCCAGTTTTAAAACAGTCTTGCATTTTTGGCCTCTGAACTGATATGGTTTAATTCCAGCACATTCAAATTGCACAAATAGTCTAGATAAATATTGAGCTTTCAGTTTTAGACATATTCAACACTGCTGCAATTTTCCAGTTTTAATATTTGTATAAATAAGCCAGTTTTCAGGATGTACTGCGATTTTAGCTCTTTTTCTATTTTTTACAGAAAATGGCCCCCCATGAACATCTAATTTAAAAGACCCTGTTTCAGTTATAATTCAGATTCTAAGAATCGCACAAATAAGCCTGTTTCAGGTTCCAGTTTCACCTTGAGCCTTAACATATGCAAAACTAAAGAAGAAAGTGAGAATTGGCCCCTGAATAGCCGTATATGCAACAACATCTTGCTGCTTGTTTTACTCCGGTAGAAGAGTGTTTCTACTGCTTATTTTGCTACTATTTCACCAACCTATTTTGCACCTTATGGTGCTTAGTTTATATATGCGGGAAACCTAACAAATACATTTATATAGAAGGGCCTAAGGGAGAGTTTAAAAGAAAGGGTAGTGCGCTGTATACACAACCAAGTGAACCAATGGATTCTTTTTAACTCCAACCTCAGAAAGTATATGTCATAACCGAGTGACAACTTAAACCTGCATATACAATCAATGATGGTATAGCCATTTAAGGCTATCCAAAACTACATGACAAGGGTTAGCGGCTGGCCAAAGGGCCAAGTAAACATACACATACAGGTAGACCCTTACAGAAACAATTTATATGAGAGACATAAAACTTTTGTTTAGATATCATTCATCAAGTTCCAGAAGATGTACCTTAAGAGGTTTAAACAAGCATGGAAGAGAGAACACAACCAGGAAGGCAGCGTGCAGCAATAACCATTAAATCAAGTAATACCACAGGTTCTATTTTGGTTTTCCACCAGCAAGACAGGAGTAGGTAGAGTCTATGGATGTGTAAGTTATGTAGGAAAAGGGGCAGTACTCCAAGTGTTTTGAGATTATTTTAGTAAGCCAATGTATAGGAGGAGGAGTAGTGTTTTCAGTCTACTAGAGGTCTGAAGGTCTGCCTATTATGTCCAAAAAATAGAGTATTTATAGTGTCCAATAGGGACTGACTTTAAGCCAAGTTATATGGAAAATTATAAGTCTAGTAAGGAAGTATGTCTACAGCCTATCAATCAAATTTAAACGTGCTGTCAAATTTGTCTTAATTGAAAAGATGTCAATATGCAATTCTTTCAAAAATAGATCATTCACGTAAGGTTTCAAACGATTTGCCTTTTATATAAAAATCAGAATATTGCCTACTTATACATATGCCTTAATATCCTTATCTTGAGTGATCTGGATGTTCAGAAAATCGAATTTGAAACATATTTAACCTAACATACAGTCTAGTAATAGTGTTCACACATGAGTAACTATCTTTGCACATATACAACCATGAATTCTCACACATAGACATGCTGATTTTCAGGATTTATAAACACCAATCAGTACCATAATTAAGCAAGATTTTTCTATAGCCGAATCAATCCATTCCCATTTTTCTACTCGATTTAATTCAATAACAGGATGTCTCAATTGTCCTATTGTAACAAACTCCCAAAGCTGCATACTAATATGTTCCTTTGTGTACCAATATGCAAAAAGGTAACTAAGATTTCGAAGCGACTGTTTAACACACAGAACATAGCAATAGGAATTTCTCTTAATTACTAAAGTAAAACAATGGCTTATACTAATTTATAAACAAGCAATTTACATGCTTGCTAGGATAAATCCGAGAAATGCAGTATATTAGCACGTAGGTTTATGAAATAACAAAAAGAGAAAGATGTTACCTGGAATTGGATTTGTGTCGGGTCAGGTATGAACAAATCGGGTCGGGTCGGGTCGCTTGATCCTTGCCCGATTCGGCTTGATTCGTGGGGATTCGATTTTGATTCCCTTGATTCTTTCCTTGTGCGTGCTAAATCAGTGTGTATCATGCCCGAATTCGATCGGATTCGCTCAATCCCCTCTTCTTCCTTTTCGATTTCCATAGAAAGAGAGAGAAGAGGGATTTGTTCCATTTTTCCGTGTGAAAACGACAAGGGAGAGAGAGGGACAAGCGGAGTTGCGGCGGAGATGGCAGAGGAGGTGTCGTTTGGGCGTATCTGGACGATTTTGAGGGCAAGGGGAAGAGAGAGTTTACCCGTTTGTCCATAAAAAAATTTTTGCTTTTTTTCAAAAAAAATTTCAAAAACTTGTTTGTCCATAAAAAGTTGTCAGTTTTTGAAACTTTTTTGGAAAACAGTTTTTGAAAAACTAAAAAGTGGTTTTGACCACTTTTTCAGTTTTTTGAAAAAACCAACTTTCTCTACTCACAAAATTTTAACTTTTATTCAAGTGAAATTCATGTCCAAACACAAATTCAATCTCCAAATATATTTTTTCAACTCAACTTCAAAAACTCTTTTTCAAAAACCTTTTGGTATTTATGGCCAAACGGCTACTAAGGGTGGCGGTTGGGTGTTATGTTTGGGAAGAGAAGTGAAGTGAAGTGATTTAGGATTTTTGGTAAGTGAGGTGTGTGTATACATGTAAAAGGAGGAGTTAGTATTGGCCGTCGGATATAAGAGTTGTAGGGCTTGGATCGTGCCACGTAGGCGCGTGTGGTTAAGTGTATAAATTGCATGTGCGAGTGTCAGCTGATGTGGATAAGTGGAAGGTGCTTTGAGGAGTGGTACTTTACGCTAACATGAGTTGTACACACGACAAATGAAGTTGTACATTGTGCTAGAAGTCTGTATAAGTGAGGTGTTAGGCTTAAGTGGACCTTATGTGGTGTATGTGGACAAAGAGTGATGACATGGACTGAAGGTAGTGGGGATGAGCTGTAAATTGATAATTTGGCTAGTATTTAATTAAAATGATTATAAATATAAATAATTAGTATAAAAATAAAAAAAATTATAAAAAATTATAAATAAATACCTTTAATCACGATAAATATAAATGAGTTCAAATAATATTAACTGAATATAAACAGTCACAAATAATTATTAAATGATATCGTAATGCATTAAATTATACGAATAGCGTACGTATTTTAGAAAATAGCCTAAATGATGCAATTACGTAATATAGTCACAATTAAGTTAGTATAATATAAATAGAAGTTTAGTAATAGTATTACATACGTAAATGTGTCACAGACGCGGATGGCGTGGCGTTCTCTATGCGAAATAATCGCCACCAAGGAGGCTCATTGTATATATATGATATGGTTAACCTCTGGAACTTTCTAGATTTCTCTAGAATTCTCTAGGATTGTGTAGGAATCCCTCTTGTACTCTAGAGAAGTATAGAACCTTCTAGAGATATGTAGAGAACTCTAGGGAACTCTAGCTATCTTGGGTTTCTCCACAAAGTTCTAGATAATTCTTTAAGGGACTCCACCCATGTATAAATAGGAGTCCCCTCCTCATTTGTAACTCACTCAACAACTCAATCTTGTAAGCAATATAAGAGCTTAAGTTCTCTTTAAGTGT
Organism: Petunia x hybrida; assembly: GCA_037355625.1. Taxonomy (NCBI): domain Eukaryota; kingdom Viridiplantae; phylum Streptophyta; class Magnoliopsida; order Solanales; family Solanaceae; genus Petunia; species Petunia x hybrida. The sequence continues at coordinate 8,786,585 of JBBBVM010000035.1, forward strand.
TCTTCTCTTGAGTTCTAAGAGAGAGTTTGAGTGAAAGGCTGCTTAAGAACGGTTCTTAAGGCCGCACGAGTAAGGAGTTGCTAAAGTCTTCTCTTAACCCGTGACAAGTGGTATCAGAGCCAGGTTTCCGTCCAAGCAAACAACCGAGATCATGGCTGGCACATCTGAAACCGATGTCACTCACGTTGAGGAGGTGAGGAAGGAGAGGCGTGGCCGCGCAAGCTCTAAGGACATAATGTCCACCATTGAGGGGGAGATGTCTAAGTTCCGGGAGTCCATGGGGAGCATGCAAGACGACCTGGAAGGCACCAAGGAAAGCATCGAGGAGCTAAAGTCCACGGTGGACGACCTCCGGGAGGAGATGCAAGGAGCCCTTAATGTTGCGATGGATAGCTTGAGCAAGCGCGGGGACGAGCGGGATGATGCTCTGGAAGCTATGCTCACGTCTCTGGTAGCACGGATGGATAGGCTCGAGGGAGAGCTTCGAGCACTCGCTAGGGGAGGCGTTGTTGCTCCCTTAGCACCGCGTCAGGATGCCCCAAAGCCCAAGGAGTTCAAGGGCTCAAGGTCGGCAAAGGATGTCGACAACTTCTTATGGCACATGGAGCAATACTTTGGAGCAATCGGCATGGTGGACGATGCGTCCAAGGTAAGTACTGCTTCTATGTACTTAGCTGACATTGCTTTGTTATGGTGGCGTCGACGGAGTGACGGCCGCTATGGAGCACCTATCAACACTTGGGAGGATTTCCAACAAGCCTTCCGTCAGCAATTCTACCCCGAGTATGCAGAGGATGAAGCTCGGGCGAAGCTCCGACGCCTTGAACAAAAAGGCGAGATCAATGAGTACGTAAGAGCTTTCTCGGAGCTGATGTTGCAAATCCCAAGCTTGAGCGAGAGTGAGGCATTCTTCCAATTCATGGACGGCCTCAAGCCATGGGTGAAGATGGAGCTGCAACGCCGAGGAGTTCAAGACCTCATGAAGGCAATGTCCACCGCTGAGAGTTTGATCGAGTTCAAGAAGGTGGACAAGTCCGAGTCCAAGTCCCATGGCAAGGGATCTAGTGGGGGAGTGGATAAGGATAAGGGCAAACACGTGAGCCGGCCAAGCCACAAGCCAAACTTCAACAAGGAGAAGCATGCCCAGGGAGGTGAAACCAGCCAAAAGAAGGATCGCCCCTCACCCAAGTGCTTTATATGTGATGGGCCGCATTATGCACGGGAGTGTCCTAAGCGCTCTAAGCTGACCGCTCTCGCCAAGGAGTGCGACCAGGAGCGAGAGGAAATCCGCCTTGGTGCCATGCGCACGCTAAACGCCGTTAAGACCCGCAAGGCCAAGGGGGACAAGGGACTAATGTTCGTGGATGTAGAGGTCGCGGGGAAGACCGTGAGCGCACTCGTTGACACTGGTGCGACCAATCTCTTCATCAAGGAGGAGATTGCCAATGAGTTAGGGGTGAAGATGGAAGGAGCGGGATGGCTCAAGACTGTCAACTCTAAGGAGATCCGGACATGTGGAGTGGCGAAGGATGTGGAGATCCGCCTAGGCCAATGGAAGGGACGGGAAGCCATTGAGGTAATTCCACTCGATGACTACGACTTTGTAGTTGGTCTTGATTTCCTTGACAGGATCAATGCCCTAGTCATCCCATTCGCTGATTGCTTATGCATACTCGACACACGGTGTCAATGTGTCGTACCCGTCAAGAGGATGGCGGGGAGCACGCCGAGAATGCTCTCGGCTATGCAACTCTCCAAGGGAGTGAAGAAGGGCGAGATGACAATCCTTGCCACTTTGAAGAGTGAAGAATCAAGCCAAGAGGAGGAAGTCCCTAAGGAAGTGGCACAAGTGCTTGACACCTTTCAGGATGTGATGCCCAAGGAACTTCCGAAGAAGCTGCCACCAAAGAGGGAAGTTGATCACCGGATCGAGCTGGTGCCAGAAGCTCGTCCGCCTGCCATGGCCCCTTACCGCATGGCACCTCCTGAGTTAGAGGAATTGAGGAGGCAACTTAAGGAGTTACTCAGCGCTGGGTTTATCCAGCCATCCAAGTCCCCATATGGAGCACCCGTTCTCTTTCAAAGGAAGCACGATGGGTCACTGAGAATGTGCATCGACTACAGGGCGCTCAACAAAATCACCATTAAGAACAAGTACCCCATCCCACTCATCGCTGACTTGTTCGACCAGCTAGGGGGAGCAAGGTGGTTCACCAAGCTGGACTTACGCTCAGGATACTACCAAGTACGGATCGCCGAGGAAGATGTGCCAAAGACGGCGTGTGTGACCCGCTATGGAGCCTATGAATTCCTGGTGATGCCGTTCGGGCTTACAAACGCGCCAGCTACGTTCTGCACATTGATGAATAAGGTACTACAACCCTTTCTTGATCAATTTGTGGTTGTGTATCTCGATGACATCGTGGTGTATAGCCGGACGCTGGAAGAGAATATTGAGCATTTGAGACAAGTCTTTCAAGTCCTTAGGGACAACCAACTCTTTGTGAAGAAAGAAAAGTGCTCCTTTGCCCAAAAGGAAGTCCCATTCCTTGGCCACATCGTAGGAGGCGGCCATGTCCGAATGGACCCTAACAAGGTGCGAGCTATCATGGAGTGGGAGGCGCCGACCAAGGTAACCGAGTTAAGATCTTTTCTTGGGTTGGCTAACTATTATCGCAGGTTCGTGCGTGACTACTCAAAGATCACCACACCACTCACGGACTTGCTTAAGAAGGGGAACCGATGGGAGTGGTCGGTGAAATGCCAGGCGGCATTCGATCAATTGAAGCAAGCCATTACAAAAGAGCCGGTGTTGGCACTGCCTGACTACTCCAAGCCTTATGAAGTACACACAGATGCCTCCGACTTCGCCATTGGAAGGGTGCTGATGCAAAAGGGACACCCGGTGGCATTCGAGAGTCGAAAGTTGAATGACACGGAGCGGCGCTACACGGTACAAGAGAAGGAGATGACCGCGGTGGTGCATTGTCTTCGTACTTGGAGACACTACCTTTTGGGGACGCCATTCGTTGTCAAGACTGACAACATTGCCACGAGCTAATTCCAAACACAAAAGAAGTTGTCACCCAAGCAGGCTCGTTGGCAAGATTTCCTGGCAGAGTTCGACTTTGTGCTGGAGTATAAGCCTGGAAAGGCAAACTTAGTTGCAGATGCACTTAGTCGCAAGGTGGAGCTTGCTAGCATAAGCAGCCCTGGGAGTCCCCTGATCGACCGCATCAAAGAAGGGTTGCAACATGATCCAACCGCGAAGGCCCTTTCCCAACATGCTCAAGAAGGCAAGACGCGGAGATTCTGGTGGGAGGATGGGCTACTCTTCACCAAGGGCCAACGCATATATGTACCACAACATGGCAAGTTACGCAAGGAGATCATCCATGAATTCCATGATTCAAAATGGGCGGGTCATCCTGGCATTCATCGCACAATGGCATTGGTGGAAGATCGCTACTATTGGCCGAATATGCGCGACGATGTGGAGGCATATGTCAAGACTTGTCTTGTTTACCAACAAGACAAGGTAGAAAATCACTTACCGGCGGGACTTTTGGAGCCACTACCTATCCCGGAGCGACCATGGGAGAGTCTCTCTATGGATTTCATTGTGAATTTGCCAAAGTCAGAAGGGTGTCGAACGATTATGGTGGTAGTGGACAGGTTCTCCAAGTATGCCACGTTTATCCCGGCATCGAAGCATTGCCCGGCGGAAGAAGCTGCAAAACTTTTCCTCAAGCACGTGGTCAAGTATTGGGGAGTGCCGCAGACGATTGTGAGCGACCGAGACCCGCGCTTCACTGGGAGATTTTGGACAGAGTTATTCAAGCTATTAGGGTCCGAGCTTAACTTCTCAACCAGCCTTCATCCCCAAACTGATGGACAAACGGAGAGGGTGAATGCTTTGTTGGAGCTCTACTTACGGCACTATGTAAGTACCACTCAAACCAACTGGGCTAAGTTGCTTGATATTGCCCAATTTTCATATAACTTGCAGCGAAGTGAGTCCACCGGGAGAAGCCCGTTTGAGATAGTGACGGGACAGCAACCACTCACTCCGAGTGCGATTGCTTCGGGTTACAAGGGACGTAGTCCAGCTGCGTTCAAGTTCGCCAAGTCATGGCATGAAGAGGCGGACTTAGCACGTTCTTGTCTTCAAAAAGCAGCCAAGAGAATGAAGAAGTGGGCAGATAACAAGAGGCGTCACGTGGAATATCAAGTAGGCGACCTCGTCTTGGCCAAGCTTCACCAAGTCCTTCGGTATAAGGACGTGCACAAGGGTCTCCTCCGGAGATATGAGGGGCCTTTCAGAGTTCTTAAGAAGGTAGGCAAGGTGGCCTACAAGCTTGAGCTCCCTCCCAAGCTCAAGTTACACCCCGTGTTTCACGTGAGTATGCTGAAGCCATATCACGGGGATGAGGATGATCCAACAAGGAACAAGAGTACGAGGGCGCCTATCGGGAAGAAGGTCTCTTACGATCGAGATGCTGAAACCATCATTGCCGATCGAGTCATTCGTGAGAGACATTGCAAGCCGCGAAGAGAATACCTCATCAAGTGGAAGGGGCTACCCGAGAGCGAGGCAAGTTGGGAGCCGGAGGAAGCTCTTTGGCAGTTTCACGACCAGCTTGAGAAGTTTCATGCCGAAGACGCGACGAGGGCGTCGCGAGACTAAGTGGGGGAGAATGTCACAGACGCGGATGGCGTGGCGTTCTCTATGCAAAATAATCGCCACCAAGGAGGCTCATTGTATATATATGATATGGTTAACCTCTGGAACTTTCTAGATTTCTCTAGAATTCTCTAGGATTGTGTAGGAATCCCTCTTGTACTCTAGAGAAGTATAGAACCTTCTAGAGATATGTAGAGAACTCTAGGGAACTCTAGCTATCTTGGGTTTCTCCACAAAGTTCTATCTTGGGTTTCTCCACAAAGTTCTAGATAATTCTTTAAGGGACTCCACCCATGTATAAATAGGAGTCCCCTCCTCATTTGTAACTCACTCAACAACTCAATCTTGTAAGCAATATAAGAGCTTAAGTTCTCTTTAAGTGTTCTTCTCTTGAGTTCTAAGAGAGAGTTTGAGTGAAAGGCTGCTTAAGAACGGTTCTTAAGGCCGCACGAGTAAGGAGTTGCTAAAGTCTTCTCTTAACCCGTGACAAATGAATGCTATCTAATGCAATTTTATTTAAAAAAATAATATTATATTTTTAATTAAATATAGCCAAATTGCAAAAAGTGGAGGGACAAAATCGGGTGTCAACAATAGACATTGTAAATTACATCATATAGGCATGCAACATAAAGCTGGATTACAGTAATCACTGCAGGAAGAGATCTTTTCATTGTAAATAACATCTAAATTCGTATTTATCTACTCCTATTACTTTTGTGTAAATGTCCATGAATTAGCATTTCAACATTAAGCAAAATCCTTAAACGGGACAATGTCAACATATAGTTATATATCCACTTACTGTAATAACAAAATTTTACAAAGAGAAACATCTGTGTTTGTTCGGAAAAGAATAGGAAAGCACATGCGCTTTTGAAATAGGCAAGATTATTGGAATTGGAGAGTTGTTTCTAAAGAAAATAAAGGAGGAAGGGTTGTGATTGTTAATGAAGGGGTACGAAGCAGTGACTTGGGTTGTGCATTCCCAATGGTTGTGATTGTTAATGAAGGGGTACGAAGCAGTGACTTGGGTTGTGCATTCCCGCAGGTTTTCTTGTTAGGGTTATTGTTTTTAAGTTTTGTTCAGGGAATTTTGGTTATTTATAAGGGTAAATAGGTAATATGATTTTTAATTTGTTTTACTACATGCTTTTATAATAATTTGATGATTTGATATGATATGATGATATGAAGTAATTATTTTACCTGTACTTGAACTTCTATTGCTCTTTTCATTTGTATTCACGTTTTCAGATATATCTTGATGTATAGGGGACATGCTAATTTATGGATGGAGTTCGCAAAATCGTACGGGAATTGCAAGTTTTAGGAATGCAATTTTTCAGCATCAAAACTGCATTGCTGGAAAAGTATGACAACGGAGAATGTATAGTTCCTTGTGAACCAAGTGATATTCCTAAAGTTTATCAGATCTCACATTCTATTTCTATCTAAGCCTTTCATAATTCTTAAATTGTTTTATAATAAAAAATAAAATAAAATAATTTTATAATCAATGTACGTCATATTCATATGTAACTGTAATTAAATTTACATTTTTCAGGTTGTTGTTGGTGTTGGATGTGGCACTGGCATCCTATCTATATTTTGTGCTCAGGCAGGTGTAAAACGAGCAAGATATCCTTAAGTCCCTTTTAGCTAGAACTCATCGAGCAGAGTTAATTAACATATTAGACTTGGACCTTTTTAACTTTTTAGGATATGTTATGTATTTGTTGTATACAAGTGTACAAATTCATTCAGCTGTTGTTGGATTCTACTATGTTCTAAATAGTAAAAGTATTGTGTTCCCTGTAATAAAAGTAGGCAACATGGAAAATTGCAACAGATATCGTATTTGTCACTGGAGCTTTTACCAATGTAGGTATCTGTGCTAGAAGTTATGTGAATACCTTCTGTATCTTCACAATATGCAGTCTTTATCTTGGTACATAACAATATCAATCCCATTAATAGGGCACCAGCGGGGTGTAACTGGATTTCCAACCTAAGACCTCTAGGTTGTTAAGAGCCCGTTTGGGTGAGCTTATTATAAGTAGCTTATTAAGCCATAAGTTGCTTATAAACCACTTTTGAGAAGTTAGGATTTCCTAACTTTTCACTTTTAGCTTATTTTAAGGGGTTCTTTACATAAATAGCAGCCCATATGAAAATATTTACTATTCTTTAGCCCTTACTTTTGGTAGCCACAACATTACACTAAAATAATAAAAAAATAAATCCTAGTGTTAATAATCATATAATACTATTTTTCTTAAATAAAAGATACATATCAATGCTAAAAAACTAAAATATATATCACCTAAAAAGAAGAATTTGCATAATACTATTTTTTATTTTTTTTATTTTAGTCGCCATATTTAATATTTGCATAAACAAAATACATATCACACAAAAATAATAATAATAATATTAAAATAAATAAATATTGAATATACACCATATTCAAATAATGATATATTTTATTAAAATAGTAAATATTAATATTTATTTATTAAAAATTTAATATATACTTACATATCGTATATTTAATATTTCATTACTTAATATTTTAGCATATGTATGTAATATTTATTGAATTATTATTTTATATATTAATATTTATTAGATACACAATATATGTACGATCTTTAATATTAATTTTACATCTATTAATATTTATTAGATACACCATATATGAAATTTTTATGTTTTTATTTAAAAGATACACGATATATTTATGATATTAATATTTTATATATTTTATTAGATATTTATAAAATATTATTATTTTATATATTAATATTTATTAGATACACGATATATGTATGATATTTTAATATTTATTTGATATACAATATATGTATGATATTTATATTTTATATATTTTTTTAGATATTTATAAAAAATATTAATATTTATTAGATATTAATATAATTTTAATATTATTTATTTGATATACGATATATGTATAATATCTATATTTATTTATTACATATTGTGTATTTAATATTTAATCACTTAATATTTTAATATATTGTGTATGTAATATTTATTTAATTAGAATTTATATATTAATATTAATATTTAATTAATATTTATACATTAACATATTGTGTATGTAATATTTATTTAGTTACTAAATATATCAAAAATTTAGATATTATTTAATATTTCAAATTGTGGTTAATCCCTAAATACAATGGATAAATATTATTTGTATGAAATACAATTAATAATATATAAATAAATATTCTTAAGTAATCCTAAAATACTTGCATATCGAATATTTTAATATTTTAACATATTATTGTCTATGTACTGTTTATTGTACATAAACAAATAGTAAAAAATCCTACACAAATAGTACATAAACAATATCATTTATTTAATATTTATTTATTAAATGTACTATATCTAATATCATACATATCGTGTATTTGAATAATTATTCTCTTAATTTTTTAAAAATATTATGTATGTATTGTTTATAATTACTAATATTTGTTTTATATATACACACACGAGGAGGATTTAAATAGTTAAAAAGTTGATTTTCTGCTAAATATGGTATATACGCGATTATAGGCTTCAAAACACAATCAAAAAATTCATTATGATCTCTACATAAATACACAATTAATTTTTAAATATATTAACACAATAATATGAATAAGATTATAAATATTAGAAAAAATAAGTAAAATATGCTCTATGTGTGTGTAATATACTGAATCATTATTATATTATAACTATTAAAAATAAATTCTTGAAATATTTATTTTGTACATTTAAAATATAAACATAAATAAATATGCAATGAGAAAGGAAATATAAAAAAAGTTGAATTTGATAGTTATAGAAATATTATATGTTCTTACGCATACTACCTAATAGAAAGAAAATGTTTTATCAACTAGCAGTAGGAAAGAAACAATATAGAGATTTAAAAAAAAAAATAGACTCCAATAATAACTCATGTCTTTAATTCTTAAAATAACATTAACAAATATGAGATCAGCATTAACTAAACCCTTAAATTAAGGGATAGTTTTTTTTTATTAATTTATAAAATAGGTGAATTAATTTATAAATCACCTAATGGCTAGAGAAAGAAAGGGAGTGAAAAGTGGGGCTAGGAACAGTAAATAATTACTACTCATGTGCTTATTGAGTAATTTACCCTATTTTAAGCATATAAGAGCTTATAAGCTCATGACTTTTTGAGTTGCCAAACACTCATTAATGGGCTTATAAACACATATGTGCTTTTAAGCCACTTTTAAGCTTACCCAAACGGGCTCTAAGCAAGCTGGTAGATATGATAAGCTTTTCGGCAGTTATTAAAAGCACGCTACTTGTGAATGTAATACCAAGACTGAATCACATAATTAGTGTGTAACCAGATTGTTCTAACCATGAAATGATCCAAGGTAAGAACAACAAACACTATTTTTTCCTCAATAACAGTATCCAACCTTCCTAAATGTATATCGTAATGGACCTTTAGTGTTACCATAACGGTCGATATAATTACTGTATAGAATATGTAATTGTGGATACCATATTAATCTACCAATTCAAGGTGTGAGGTACCTGTGAAATTAACAAGTTGGCCCGGACACTACAAGTATTAAAAATTAAAGTACCAATTCGAATGGGTGAGAATAGATTATATGATATCAGATCACCTTGTGTCAGTAGCTAGCAAACTTATGTTTGGCCCAATAAAGTTGATTTTATGTTCGGTACTAAAACTTCATTTTCAGAAAGGAAATCATACCAACATGCAACATTGTACATCCACGATTGGTAGCAGCAGATAAGATCATTTGGAATCACAAAGCACCTGCATCGAGTATATGGGCATGTAAATGGTAGTATCATACTCGGGGATATCTGTAAAGTCTCATATTTGGCTTCGTAATGGAAATGAAGGTAGAAAAAAAGAAGTAATCATTCATGACAACTTACGATTGATCATAAAATGTCATCAAATTAAATAGTATTCATTGCTTGGTTCTTCACCATTCCAATGCTATCATATTGATTGATCGCTTGACGCTTCACCTGTGCTCTGAAATATTAAGACAATTAATAAAATGTACATTGAAATAAAAGGGATATTCATGGCAACTTACAATTGATTTCTTGGTGTTTCACCAAAGTTAAACAGATTCATCAGCTAGCTTCAAAGAGAATAACAATGCCAATAACTTGAGAAATCCAAACCATAGACTATGTTTAAGCATCAAATTTATAACTTTGCTGTTTTCGATAATTAAAATCATAACTTGGGGACTAGAACGTAACAATGTAACAAAAAAAGATATTACAATTCATAACAAAAACACTGTGCTTGTCACATTCCATCTCTATTACTCTCACCTTAGTGAGCACGTGAAGTGTACTGTGTAAACTGGACTTGTGAGAGTAATAGATTTACTGCAATTGCTAGTCACTGTGGTTGAGACTGTTCAAACTTTAGATCTGAAGTCAAAAGTGAAACGAGATTTACCAAAACATATATGCTATACTTTAAATAGTGGTCCTAAAAGGGGCTAGTTGTGCAATTCATGGTGATTTTCATTTTTTTAACGGAAAATGGTCGAATTTGCCCCTCTACTATGCGAAAGGGATTAATTTTACCCTCCGTTATACTATCTAGTAAATATACCCCCAACGTTAACAAAATGGTTCAAATATACCCCTCCTCTGTTAGGGCTTGCCAAGGTGAACGCTCAATCCCATATGGCACTGTCATGTGATGAGATGGACATCACGTGGCATGCCACCTCACTATCCCAACTAATTTTACCTACTCCCTTCCACTTATTCTTCAACCATTGGCACCTCTTACCTCTACCACCGGTGCAACTTTTATGCTTATAAGTTCTAACCAGTGGATAATATAAGCTTTAGATGTGTAAGAATGAGCCTGAACAAAGGAATTTAATGAAGTAAAAAGGAATCTCTTTTCTTCTGGTGAATAAATTACTATTGTTAAGTAAACTATTGTAACCCTTCTTATTTTTTACAACGAAATTTGGCTTATATACGAATCTGGGTCAAAATAGTTTGCAAAGTTTTTTAAAGAAAATGCAACTCTATATATTTAGTATAGTACCAAATATTCCCGAGGGGGCTAGGATTTCACAATAATGAAATGCATAAAAATATGAGAAGAGCATAATTTATTGTTTGCAAGTGTATCTCTTGTTCAAAATGGTATGAGATGTTACTTTAATTGAAGGTTAAACTTGGTAAAGACAAAAATAATCACTTCAGTTCATGGAGAATAAACTATCAACACTCGGATGATATCACAAGTATTATTTGAAGTGTAATGTACAACTTTCTATAACTTCTGCAGAAATAATAGCCAAACTTTGCGGAACAACACAATCAACCACAAAAATAATTGCATAAATAATCTAATTTAAAGACTTAACAAATTTACCTTTTTCTGTCATAATAGTGTTGATTGTGGCAGTGGTGAGGGAGGGGAGGAGGTGTTTATGGTTGTTGGAGAAGTGGGTTTCGGATGGTAAGGCGGCATGCCACGTGGTGTCCATCTAAACAAATAATAGTGCCCTTATAAGTCCTAACAGAGAAGGGGTATATTTAAATCACTTTGCAAACTTGAGGGTATTTATGTTCTGATAATATACTGGAGGGTAAAATTAATTTATTTCGCATAGTATAGGGAGAAAAAATTGACCCTTCTTAGCTAGCGTTTGGACATAGATTCCCAAATAGTTTTTGGGAAACATTTTTTTGGTAAAGTTTGATATGAAAATGAAAAAGTGTTTGGACATACTTTTTGGAACAAAATTTTTAGCTCAAAAAGAGCCTTTGAGCTCCTATGAAAATGAAATTTGCACGTAAATATTAGTTTTTGGCCCAAATTTTGAGTTTTTTGGAGTTTTTGGGAGAAGTTTTGCTCAAATAGCATAAACAAACAGTTTTTCTCCCAAAAACCCTCAAAAAATATTACCAAAAATTATAAACAAACGGGGGCTTAGTATTAATGGTTGTTTGGTTGGCGGAGTTGGATTAACAATCTCGAAATTAAATTTGAGACTACAGTTATTCCATATTTGATTGGTGGAATTAACCAATCCGGGATGTATTTTATACCAAATTTATGGTACTATTTAATCCCATAAAGGAAATGGGATTATTAATCCCAACATAATTATAATCCCAAATTTATGGGTTATTGTAGGTTTTTAGTTTCGCTAACCAAACACCCTTTAATGTTTGGCAAAGAAGTCCGAAATTCAAATGCACAAAAGTGTTGCCCTTCTCCCTTCACTTTTTGTGTTCACTGTGGGACTTGAGTGACGCTCAAAACTCAGAAACAAAATATAATGTTCCAACCAGCGGACGGCGGTTACACCAACGGCTATCACGGCTCCGTCGCCGGTGGCAGTCATAGAGCACGTAGGGGCAGGTCACGTGGCCGTAGAAGTAGTAGCGACGGTGGTGGTGGTGGTGCTAGGGTTTCTCAATGGCAGCAACCGCAGCCGCCGCACGAGGATGAAGAGGAAGAGGAGGAGAGAGAAAAACCTACGCCTCCGTGTACGGACTTTGATACAGCGTATTTTAACTCGTACGCTCATGTTGGCATTCACGAAGAAATGATTAAGGTACTATTACAGTTTTAAACAAATTCTCTCGTTGTTAATTACACTGCGGATCTATTTAAAATATATTACTATTATACGTAGTTCGAGTCGAGGATTTTTGATAGATTTGTTTAATTGAGTGTGTAGGTGTTTTGATGATTATTTTTAGTGTAGAATTAAAAATTTTGATTGTTGAAATTGAAGAGTGATATGGGAGTGGCTATACATGTTTACGTGTTCGTCTATATTTGCAGAAATCACTTTTGTTAGGGAATGTGACGTTGGAGGAGCTGAACTTTATAGAGTTATAGGATAAATTTGAATTATTTGCGTTACTCAAGTGTTGAATACCAAATGAAGCTTAATAGTGTAACTCAAACAGTTAAACTAGCCTCATTTCATATGACGGTAACTGACAGGTAGGTGATAACTCTGTCCACCCTGGCTTGGTCTGATAGGAAGATATCACCTAGTGTTTTTTTGCCTGCGCTGGGATTTGAACTTGAGGCCTCGTGATTCTCTACCCACTTCATTGACCACTAGGCCATACCGTTAGATGCTAATTTGACTTGTATATTCTACTATTGATTGTAGAAAAAGACTAACAATGTAATGGATGGACAGTACATAAGAATAACTAGTTTTAAGTATTTTGGGATGTTTCAAAAAATTGCGAGAGGCAGTACTATTTTGCAGAAGCCTAAGTAAGAAGTTTGAGAATTATCACACCCTTGGAGTTATCATCTAATTCTAGGTTAGCTGTCACTAATTCTGTTGAAAGTTCATTTTACTACCAGGCTTTTTGGAATATTTTAATTATTTTGCTTGTACTTGAACTTCTATTGCCCTTTTCCCTTGTATTTATGCTTTCAGATATATGTAGATGTATACCTGACATGCTAATTTATGGATGGATCTCAGGATCGTGCGCGGACTGAAAGTTATAGGAATGCAATTTTTCAGCATCAAAACTACATTGCTGGAAAAGTAAGAAAATTATTTGTATAGTTCCTTGTGCACCAAATGATACCTAAATTTTATCAGCTCTCACATTCTATTGCTACCTACGCCTTCATGAATCTTGTATTATTTTATAGTCAGTGTCATCTATACCTATGCTCTAATTAAATTTACATTTTTCAGGTTGTTGTTGATGTTGGATGTGGCACTGGCATCCTATCTATATTTTGTGCTCAGGCGGGTGCAAAACGAGTAAGACATCCTTAGGTCCTTTTTAGCTAGAATTCATCAAGCAGAGTTCAGTTGCCATATTGGAAGTGTTACTTCTGTGGCCCTATTTAACATTTTAGGAAATATTATGTAGTTGTATGTATATGAACATACAAATTCATCCAGCTATTGCTAGATGCTAGTATGTTTTAAATGGTAAAAGTACTGTGGATGCTGTAATAAATGTAGTTAACACGGAAAATTGTATCACATTTCGTATTTGTCACTGGAACTTTTACACAATATAGATATATGTGCTTGCATTGCATTGAATACCTTCCGTACTCTTTATCTTGATATATAACAGTATCAATGATCAATCCTATCAATAGGACACCAGTGGGTGCCAAAACATGTATAAGTGATACAGCTGTCAAGTCATGTCTTGGTTTTCAGTTGACCAAGTTGAGTCATGCCCTTTTTATGGAAAATGAACTTTATATTTTCTTCATTTAGTATTTCCTTTAATTTGGATTTAATGCTTATCAGGCTAATGTTTTTCCATCCCAGGTATATGCTGTTGATGCAAGTGATATAGCTGTCCAGGTACTTGTTTGCTTTTGTTATTGTATATGTTCATTGAAGTTGAGCTTGTTCTATTAGATTAGGATGCTCCTTAAGTAATATTTCCCTGCACATTTCATATGGTTGATAAGTTCTGGGAGAATTGACTGCTTCATTATGGTGCTCATGATGTAATGCATCGGTTACAAAGTAGAGGCTATCAGAACCTTTAAATACTCCTCTTTCAAATGTTAACCTTCTAGATAATAAGCTTCTAAAGAACTTCTTGAAGTGAGGCAACAGAGGACAACAATGATGTAGTTGTACTCTTTATAATTTCAAAATTCTTCCACTTCATTTCCTTTTTATTTCCAAAAGGATCTATGTGAAATATTTGAACTCTAACTTCATTTTACAACCCTTTGTTATGTTTGGCCAGGCAAATGAAATTGTTAAGGCAAACAATTTATCTGACAAAATTATTGTTTTGCATGGGCGGGTCGAGGTATGTTCCTCTCTAATTATTTAATGCTTCCCTTTTTGGTACTTAGATTTGATCGGTACTCACTGTTAGAGGTTGACTATTTCTGTTTGTTTAAGTTGAAGGAAATCTAGCTTTTTCTAGGGCGAAGTAGAAATCCCTAAAATCCATTTCACATGCATGTGAAAAATTTATAATTCATTTCACGTGTATGTGAAAAATTTGTCAGGTCATAGGAAGAACCTTTATTTTATTTTGATTTTCTAGAACTTGTTGGGGATGTAACTGGAACTAAAAGGTTGTAATTCCTCTTTTCGTATCTTCAAGTACCTCCTTGGTACTTTATTATGAAATTTACCTTATCTTATTGAAAAAAAAACTTATTTTAAGCAATTAAATGAAAGAACATATGTGCTTCTCGTGGCATATTAATGTTCTGACTATATCTGAATTTCATAATTCTCTTCAATGCAAAAGTTGACTTTTCTAACTTTGTCATAATTGAATTTGATTCTTATGGATGAATAGATCTCTTGTTATTATATAGATTTGACTTTGGTGACTAAATCTTACTTTTTGGTTAGTTCAGGATGTTGAAATTGATGAAGAGGTTGATGTTATAGTCTCAGAATGGATGGGTTACATGCTTCTTTATGAGGTAATAAGGACAGACAGGCACATTCTAATGCTTCTCTTAAAATCTTCTAAAATATGCTTCTCTCGTGGGGAACTACTGACCTGGCACACAGGCGTGGCTATATCTAGTTAGGTCAGCACATTGTGTTACCTTTTAAACGTATTGTGTAGCTATTCTGTGGGAGTCCATGAGTTAGAACTTTTATGTTTCTTGTGTCACATATAATATGCTTGTCCTACCTTGCAGAGCATGCTGGGGAGTGTCATCACTGCCAGAGACCGCTGGCTGAAACCTGGAGGTCTTATTCTTCCATCAATTGCCACGGTACTCATACTGCATTCCCTAATTTATGTGGGCCTGGAAATTTATCTGGGAGTAATCTTATTCAGTTATTCTGTATCTACCTGGAGGTTTTATCCTCCTTTTGCTTCCTTTATTTGAGTGAATAGTGTATTGTATTGTATTATTAGACTTTAGATTAAGATATTCTATAGTTATGCAACAAAGATTCGGATATTCATTATCCTGTAGTTGATACAAATACACAAACTTAGCATCTGCTTCTTATTTTACCCATAGAAGAAATCACATGCTGATACTTGCAGTGGCAAGAAGTAGTATGAAGCAGTTGTATTTTGTATGGTGATCTATTCATTTAGAATAAAATAAGAGAATCTTTTGGAACAGATTCCAATCCTAATGCTACTGCATCAATCACCTAGCACAAGTTCCAGAGGATTTAGACCCAGATTTTGATGATTATAAATGGCTTTGTCTCTCCACCACATAGTGATATGAAAGACTGGAACTCGTTTTAATTTCAGTCTGTTCTCACTGCAGCTCTACATGGCACTTGTGACACATCCAGATCGGTATAGTGAAACCGTTGATTTCTGGCGCAATGTGTATGGGATTGACAGTGAGTATATGTTGTGAGAGTCATGATTATTTCTTTTGTTCTTGCAGTACAATTCATTAGCTGAGTTCTCTTCAGATTGCAGATCAGAAACACTTTCTTGTCTTTGATTGGTGAAATTTTGGGTCATACCTAACAATGATCCATTGTGGTCCTTTCAATCTTTCATAGAGTGCTTCATGTTTATGGTGTAACTAATTTTGCTTATATGTAGTAAGATTTTGTATCTAATAAAATTTTATGATTTTAGTATGGCGTTTAGCCACTTTATTGAGTTCTGATTTGTGAATTAATTTCTTGTATCATTAATCGTCAAACTGTATTTTACACTCAATTCGTCTCAACGCTCTAGTTATTTTTCTCTTCCCTATCGCTGCCACCCTGGATCCCCACATCATTGAAGTCATGCTTAATTTCTTGTTTCTATACAGGAAACACATTTTCTGATTGAGACTAGTCAATAGCACTGAGTGGCTAAATATACCAGTCACACATTGATTGTACATAGGCGTAGAATACTTTAATAGCAGTGTTGTGCTATATGCTTTCTAGGTGACCTTTATAGTACAACGACTAAACTTGTTTTAATGGCTCCAGCCTTGCTGGTTTGTTTAATCTTTAATCATTGGACTGGATCATCTTGTGATTTTACGGTTGAGTCTCCCAGTTAGATTGTTAAACTGTCATAGAAATTAGTATTTCATCTATTAACCTCCCTTATTCAGTTAAAATGAGAGAGGTGTAATCTATTTTGTGAGAGCTTCGTAGTAAACATGGACCTTAGAACTCTGTGTCTGGCAAGCTCACATAAATTTACAAAGTTTAGTTGCTAAATGTAATCAGATATTGCTTTTAGTGATCCAATATTTGTATGTGCTTCCTCTTTATATTTCAGTTGGAGTTCCATTTTTTGCAGTGTCTGCTATAATGCCGTTAGCAAAACAGTGTGCGTTTGAAGAGCCATCAGTGGAGGCAATCACTGTTGAAAATGTTTTGACATGGCCGGAAGTGGTTGGTACCATCAAACTCAGTTCTTTATTAGTTTCAAATTGCAATTTATTATTGGTGTCAAATGACGACAACTGCGCCATAATCCCAAGCTTATTACTCACTCCATTTCAGATTATATGGCATAGTTGGACTTGGCACGAAACTTAAGAAACAAATGAGGACTTTCAAACCTGTGGTCTGAAATATGTCACATTTGTTAAGTAAAAAAGCTGTTGAAATTTGTGGTCTTAAACATGCCATAGTATTTGTGTTGCTATAAAAGTTTCTCACCAAGTGTAAAATGAAAAGTTCAAGTTAGATTGTTTCAAAATTTAAAAATGTGTCATTCTTTTTTAATAGACTGATAAGGAAATTGTGTCATTCTTAGAAGAATGTAGGGAGTGCAAGATTTTTTGTTAGTGTTTACACTATTTGCTTATTACCTTAAGTCACCAATTTTCTGGCGTTCTGTCTGTCTATGTCTAGTTATCGGAGTTGTCCCAGTTTGTCAACTGTTGTATGAATGATACATTTTCTTGTGGAAGCATCAGTCTCATTGCTTTTGTTGTTGCTATTCATTTGGATTTTCTTACCTCAGTCGATTTTGCTCGGTCATTTCATATTTAGTTTCCTTTTGATTTTAGGATGCACAAAGGTTCAAATTTGCCCTGCATTAAAAGTTGGGTTTCTAGATCTACCCTTGTCGTTACAAAAATGGGGTAAATTTTCTCTAATTGATCAAGGATGGAAGCTTTTCAAAACATGGGCTTCTTTACAGGAGAAAATGGTCGAATTTGCCCTTTGGACTATGTGAAGTGGTCTAGATTTTCCCTTGAACTTTGAAGAGAAGGGTCGCTGTTTGGGGCAACAACACCTTGTCCTTCAACACTCAGAACTTCCGACAGCTAGGTCTAATCCCTGAAGCACAAATCAGCCCAAGTGGAACTCAAACAATGATCAGTTGCACCACCAAGTTGAATTGTCACCTCTGCCGGAACTCCATCGGCACCATTCCATTACCAATCCTTCATAGATCACCAATAGCAATGCTTATTACCTTAAGTCACCAATTTTCTGGCGTTCTGTCTGTCTATGTCTAGTTATCGGAGTTGTCCCAGTTTGTCAACTGTTGTATGAATGATACATTTTCTTGTGGAAGCATCAGTCTCATTGCTTTTGTTGTTGCTATTCATTTGGATTTTCTTACCTCAGTCGATTTTGCTCGGTCATTTCATATTTAGTTTCCTTTTGATTTTAGGATGCACAAAGGTTCAAATTTGCCCTGCATTAAAAGTTGGGTTTCTAGATCTACCCTTGTCGTTACAAAAATGGGGTAAATTTTCTCTAATTGATCAAGGATGGAAGCTTTTCAAAACATGGGCTTCTTTACAGGAGAAAATGGTCGAATTTGCCCTTTGGACTATGTGAAGTGGTCTAGATTTTCCCTTGAACTTTGAAGAGAAGGGTCACTGTTTGGGGCAACAACACCTTGTCCTTCAACACTCAGAACTTCCGACAGCTAGGTCTAATCCCTGAAGCACAAATCAGCCCAAGTGGAACTCAAACAATGATCAGTTGCACCACCAAGTTGAATTGTCACCTCTGCCGGAACTCCATCGGCACCATTCCATTACCAATCCTTCATAGATCACCAATAGCAATGCTCCATATTGACCTCTTAATGCTAAAGCGTGTACAATATTCAGCTCATAAATCATTTTTAGTAGTATTGTGGTAGTCAAGGTGGGGTATAGTGGTTGAGGACCGGTGGTCTTCTAGAGGAGGTAACATGGTGACTAATGAAAGCGGTAACGATGAAGGTGTGAGAGAGATCGTCTGAATTGAGTAGTTTCTGTGTGGGACTTTGTTCTTTCTATGAGTGTGTGTGTTGTGGGGGGGGGGGGGGGGGGGGTTGAACTGGTGGAGTAACTGCCGTATGCTCGGACATGGGTGCGGATCTAGAGCTCGGATCCTTGGAGATCTAAATTCTTAGATTCGAGGATATGGATCCTGGTGCAGATACGGGTGCCGGGATTCGGCCAAAAGTAATTCAAAAAAATTATAATAGAGTTATAATTTGACCCTCCACTTTTTGTTGGCCTTAAGAATCCTTTCCCTTTTGTTTTCTGGTTGAGGTAATGTAGGAAGTCATTATTTGAGAGGTAACTTCTTCAAATTTACCCCAGCTTTGGTTCTGATTTCGGAATCAAATTGTATCTTGACTCTAACTTTTCCATTGCTCGTGGTCAAAGTACCCAAAAACGTTTGACCAGATTCGGTACGGATCCCACACCCACACCCATACTAGTGCCGTGTCGACATGGGTGCGGCACCAAAAGTGCCATGTCCAAGCAACTGAGACTGCAGTCTTCAGGTGGTGTTTTTAGTAGAGATAATCAATTGTTATGTCGGCGATCAAATTTATGGGTGAGGGACGGTGACAGACAACATCTAAAATTGGACCTTTTCGCAAAGTTCAGGGGCAAATCTGAACCATTTTCTTATAGTTTAAGAGCTAATTTTGACCCTTTTCACTAGTATTTAAAGCCCAGATGTTGGAAATTTTCTTCCCAGATTGCAAGATTTTCAGCTAATTGAACTTTGTCCCTGAATTATTTGTAAATTTAAATTGTTGTAGGGCTTCTAATAGTTGAAGGGTAATGTGCTTAGTCAGGTATCATGTGTAAAATCGGGAGTCTTGAACAATTGGTGAAGTTGCGCTTGTCCTTTCTGTTTTATCCTATTTATTTTAAACAATTGGAGTTGCACTTGTCCTTTCAGTTTTGTTTTTTTAGTCTTCTTCCCCCCTTGGTTTCAAATCCGGTTCTTACTTAGAAGATTGAAACTCCCGTTGGTACGCCCTGATTGAGGTCTTCAGGTGGTTGTCATAATACTGACTATTTGTTTTTCATTTTTAGTTTCCAGCATGAGGGTTTTTGGGGGATAGGGGGTGAACATGAGCAAGAGATCAGGATTCCTCCCTGGTAAAGGGGAGCTATATGAAGGAAAAATTATGTAATATCTAAGTTTGTAACCATGTATTAAGGGTCACTTCCACAGCTCAAACTATTCCATGCAGATTTGGTTCTGTTTTTTTTTTCTCCCTCAACATTTAGATGTCTGGAAATGTAGGATATGTACTTGACTTCATATTTGGCAGTTCGAAATTCTCATTGCTGCTGAATGAGCCTCAGAGTTGTTATAACAATACTGGCTCTTTTCCCTCTTTTTTTTTTTTTTTTTTTTTTTTAAAAAAAAAGTTAAAGTAGATTTAATTAAACAGTACCAAGAAGGTATTTTAAAAGTACAAGCAAGTGTTTACATCTTTGCAGGCACTAGCTCATATATAAAGACACCAAAAAATCCAAATACTGGGACAACCTATCATGCTGTTCTTGCACCAAAGACAGATTTTGTATACATCATCTTTTCCTTTTTACTTTTAAATTTCCACCCTACTGGTTGGGCCATAGGGGTGGGATAAAAGGGGATGAACTAGATTATGGAACGGAATCCCTTCCTGGTAAAGAGGAACTATATGAAACGATGTGTAGCTTTTTGATGAAAAGTAAAAAGTGTATAATCTAAGTTAATAGCCATGTATGGTCACTCAGCAGCTCAAACAATTCCTTCCAAGTTCTGCTGGATTTCTGTTCAACGTTTAGGATCCGGAGCTGCTGGACTGTTTGCGTGACTTCTAAATATTTGGGAATAAAGCAACAATTAAATGGTTCATGGAAAGTTGTTGCTCGGAATAAACAGTCACATGTATTATTATGGTTGTAAATTCCCTAGAGTAAACATGTACATATATTTTTTCCTTCTTTTTGTTGGGGTGCTGGGGCCGCGCACACTCTATATAAAGGGAATTGTCCCATGTTTCTAGTTGCCTTGAGTGGTGTGATTCATTATAGTAGAGAGGCTCCTGCAGGGTAGCTTCTCTTAAAAACAAATCCTGAAAGCAGTTTGCTTAGATTACTGTTCTATTGTGACTTGCAAAGGTCAACCTTTTTCCTAATATACTAAAGAGTACTTACAATATTAGAGTGAAATGCAAGACTTCATATTGAGTGGACCTAACTGTTGTACACTTGCCCGGAGAGAAACTTGGTTTTGATGACAATTGTAAGAAATAGTCTGATCATAAGTCAGCTTTCAAAATGTTCAGTCCACCCCTTAAACTAGATCTTCTTTTAACTGATATATAATTTAGTATACATGTAGCATGTTTATTATGTTTGCCGCAAAATATTAAGTGATGATGTGATACTCTATCTTCTAACTTGTGTACTTCCTTTACCGGCAGAAGTCTGATGTATATGGGTTAGCTGTTTGCATGAATAACATGTATTTCAGAACTGTACAAGGTAATGTAGGATTCTACTGATTGTGAATGTGGCCAGTGATCTTGCTTGTGATCATGGTATAGATATTTCTGTGAGTTACCTCGTGCTCTGGGGCTTTGATAGTGTTATTAGCAGACTTTGGGTGTTTGCAATCTCAAATGTGTCTAATAATTAGATTAAAGAAAAGGAATTTAGAATGTTCTTGGCCTGTGTCCCCTATTCTCGGTTGCTTCTTCTTGCTCTTGTATCTTATGCACTGCTGCAGTATTCATTGGTGTTTATCTTTTTTGACTCATTTCCCTTCAACTTAACGACAGGTGAAGCATGTGGACTGTTATACAGTGACAATTCAGGAGCTAGAGTCAATCACCACAAGATTTAAATTTGAGTCAATGATGAGAGGTAATAGTGCTGTTACTCTCTCTCCCGGATAACTTTGTCCGTGTATGTTTGCAAAGTTGTCCCACAAAGATCATGGCTATCTTTTATAAAATCTGTTTCGATATTATCTTTCTTGTTCCTCTTCGTTAAAAGTCTCGGTGGGTGAAGATTTGTGGTTTTCTCCTTTACTGTGATACTTTTTTCTTTAATGTTCGGTATTGGTCGTATGACCTGATTTTCTTTTGTTTCAGCACCCTTTCATGGTTTTGCTTTCTGGTTTGATGTGGAGTTTACCGGCCCCACAGTATTTCCTTTGAGTAATGGTTTGCCTCCCTCATTTGTTGAGTCTTCAAACAGCCACCCCTCGGAGGGAAATCACAGAAAGAAGCGGCCCAATCCTAACGAAGCGCTTGTCTTGTCAACTGCACCAGAGGACCCTCCAACACACTGGCAACAGGTCCTATAAATAATCTCCAGAAAAAACAAATTATCTTAGATATTCTCTCTATTCAACTCTTCATGACCAGTTTTGCTGTCGACATTCTTTCATCTAGAAGATTGCCTATTAATTTGACTAATCCTCATCACTAGTTCTTAGATGGAAAAACTACTTTTATATCGTGTTTGGAACGAAATTATTTCTATCGACTCTTCCTAGGAGAAATTGGTGCACGTGTCTCTTAGTTTGCTTTTGGCGCATGTGCCTCATTGTTTGCATTTGTTTGACATTAATTTGCAGACGTTGATTTATTTCTATGATCCCTTGGATGTGGAGCAAGGTCAGGTGGTTGAGGGCT
This sequence comes from Petunia x hybrida, assembly GCA_037355625.1. NCBI lineage: Eukaryota > Viridiplantae > Streptophyta > Magnoliopsida > Solanales > Solanaceae > Petunia > Petunia x hybrida. The sequence goes on from JBBBVM010000035.1 coordinate 8,809,185, forward strand.
CTCTAACATTGTCGCAAAGCAAAGAAAATGCTCGATTCATGAACATCCATCTTGAATATTCGTATGTTTTTGGCTCAAAACTCTATCAAGGTCCACTATCAAAGTTTATTTTCAGCTGTTCTGGTATTATCCTTAACTTCCTTTTTTGCATTCTTGATCATGCAGATCTGGTGGACGTTCATTTGTAAAAGAGTCAGTCATGCGTTAAACCTACTTATGGCTCTCTGTTGTTTTTACTAGTGAGTCTCGTTAAATGAAGTTTTTTACGCCTTAATCAGTTCAACCATTATGGTGGTCATACACAGTTTCATTGCATTCTGCTTGTATTTCCACTGCCTTTAACTTTGAAGGTTTGAACGTGAAAACTTCATTGCATTTGCATATAGGTGTATCAAGTGAGAACTTGTAACATGTCATGGGAATTTCCGTCTTTCCCTGAGCTGTAATCTGTAGATTAGATGTAGGGTGGTTTGTTGCTGTATTGGAATTTTGGATAAATTTAACTTTACTTGGATATGAAATTAAAAAAAAAAAAGATCCTCTCTATCTTTTCTGTTCCTTTCTCTTTCGTTTGTTGACTTGATAAGAATGTCATGTCTCTTGAAGATGTCTTTTTTCACTCATTCTGGTAATTGGTTAAGCTGCACCAACTTTATACCTCCCAATTGCCTTTATTGTCCTTGCCAGTGTGATAAAAAGCTAGACAAGATTTCAATGCTAGTCTCGTGGTTCTCAAGTGAAACGTTTAGTTGCTTCCTTTTCTTCCAAAGCAATTTGAAGAAACTCTTGGTTTTCCACTAACGCTAGCTATTTCTGGGCAAGTGTCAACTTCAATATATGGTAATGGCTTGTGTATTCTAAACCTGTTAAGTACTTACTAGGCTTGCACCCTATGATGTGGCATATGGGTAAATAAGGAGAACAATGAGGTCTCGGGTTCAAATTGCTGCAATTGCTAAAAATACTAGGTGATCTCTTCTCATTTTTCTAATATTTGGTACTTCTATTAACGGGGAGGTGCAGCTGTGCAGGTATAATGTTGTTCACGTCAGTTGGTCTAGACATCATGCAAACAAAGTACTTGGCTCGCTCTACTAAAACTCATGTTAGGAGCAATGCATTCGTTAGATGAATACTTTTAGCGCAAAAAGAATTAAGACAAGAAAAACACTTCTTAGGTATATAATGAACGCTAAAATAAGCAGCTTGAGTTTATATATATAGGTTTTAGCGAAAACACATTTTTCTTATGAAATCAAATTTAGAACTGACGAAACTGTATGTTCTATTTATAAAGTCAAAGCAAAAAATTTCTTAATCAAAGTATATTTATGACCTAAATGTGATAAGGTCGTTACATATGACATCTTGCCTAATTTCAGGAAAAAGAAAAAAAGAACTTATCCAAGATACATAATTAAAACTAAAAGGAGATGACAATAAGTACGTATAAAACATCACGCAAGTGAACCTATCTATAAAAAGAGCTTGTACCTTCCACTTAAAGTATAAAGGATGCTGTTATTTGACCATACCTATGTAGACATACAATAGTCATACTCGGTGAAAATTTCATAAAATCTCTGTTCACTTTTGGCTCCAATCACTATTATTTTCCCTTCACTATTCTTTTCCTTCCAATAATTTTCCATCTAAAAATATAATAATTTTAAATTAGCATGTCCATCTTTTTGTGGTCCCAATGCATTGAACAATTAAACTAAATGTATGAGTTTATAATTCTTGATATTGATATATAAGTACATTATTCTTAATATTGAATATATGGGTTTATTTTAAATGAGTACTGCATTTAATTGATTTCTTTTTTTTTTGCTTGTAGGAGTTTTTCGTTAAATATTTAAATTTTAGGTGGCAACGTAAGTGACCAATTTTCATTGTAGTTAATTTATTAATGTATTGAAATTGAACTCATTCGAATTATGGTAATTTAGTTAACTACGTAATGAAAATACATGCTGTATATATTTCAAATTTATTCCTCTACATTTGTATCTACGCACTATTCATAAATTTACCAGTAAAAAATTATAATTCACATATTAGCATACATACCCTTAAATAATACAACAAGAATTATGTGTGAACTAAAAAAATATAAGAAATAAATTTGTTATGGAAATACTATTATGTATAAAACAATATATTATCGAGAATAAATACGGATATGACATCATTAATCAAACCACTAACTGACCATGCATTGTGTAAAATCATCAGAAGTAGGAGTAGGAGTAGTTGTTAGTGTGTCTCTACGCGATGTCGACTAAAGCCATATATTACTGTTACTAATGAATTTTTGATTTGCTCAATTTGATCCTTCAATTACTCTTGCTATGTAGCAAAATTTCGTATATCTTCTATATGTTATCACTGATAGTAATGAGTCTTGATTTGCCTTATTTGATCCTTCAATCACTGATAGTAATGAACAATTGAAGGCATCTTGAGGGACATACAATTATATATAATAACATATACATATAATATTTTCAATAAAGTTAGGTATATTTTCCTCTATAAGGACATATATTTTTTTTCTCAAACAATACAAATTTTTATTCAACCAAATTAATAAGATAAATAAGGACATTATCTTGGTTCTAGTTTAGACGTGCGTGTCACGGCTAAGAATATTATTTCGAGCTTGCAATAAAATATAATTTTGATATTTTTAAGTTAGTGATAATTCATGTTAAATTTTAACTTTGAGTTATTTTTTTCAATAATTTAAATTTAATTTAAATGAATATAAAATTTTTAAAACGATATACTTTGTGCTTTGCACGAACTAGCGTATGTGTATTACAAGTATTTATGTATATATAAATTCAATTAAAAAAATTCCTCCATAGGTTATGGTGGGATTTGATTCAAAAAGTTTTATAACTTTCTTAACAAAAAACACTTTATTTTTCCAAAAGATGAGTTTCAAATAAATGCAAAGAATGAACAAACTGAAAAAAATAGCTTTTAGCCTCTTTTTTTCTAGAAAATACCTATGTTTTGACATCAAGTTAAAAATTCTTTTTTTAAAAAACAATTTACAAAACTATTTTTTTAATTTTACTAAAAAGTGACGTATCAGAAAGAAGAAAGCACAAAATAATTATCCTGAAATTAAACTCGTATATATTAAGAAGAATATGAAATATGCACTAAGTATAAAATTTCTTTTTATATTATGAAAAAATAAAAAAAATCACAAGTTGGTATTTAAATTTTTGAGAAGATATAAAAAAAGAAAATGGGCACAAAAAACGTAGTTTTTATTGGGAATGTAAAATATAGTAATAACTACATGGAGAGAGAGAGAAATTTTAAATTTGAATTTTTTTCATGAAGGGTATAATGGGCACAAAAAATGTAGGAAGTGTCCATAATGCCCCCAATTCCCTAATGAAATGACTTAATTACCCCAATATGGCCATTAGTGCCAAGAAAGGTATGATCGCATATCATTTTCCAAGAATAAATGTATCAATTACTGGGTTAAGTATGTTAGTTTTATGTTAAACGAGCTCCTAATCTAGTGTAAGTAAATTTTTACCTAATGAGGCCCCTCGTTTCACATGTAGGTCGTCGCTTAATCATGCATGCCTCTTTATCTGCATGAATAACTATCAAAACAGCTTTACTTTTGAAATCTTTTGTGTCCAATAGGGCCATATATATCATCTGTATCCTATGTCCAATGTTCTCTAATTATAACTGCTTTGGGAGAAAAGACCCTTCTTGCTTGCCCATATTTCATGCATATCCTGCAACTTTCACGCCTTTGGCTGCCACAATCATGATATGTTTCTTTAATAAGAGAAGGAAAGGAAAATGATGTAGTTTCTACAATCATTAGGTTATATACATTGATTAGGATGATTAGCAATTTCTAGTGGTTGTACATGGGGTACAACAAAGTCCATTACTTGAGATCATTCTTGAATGACGTATATATACAGACTTGGAAATAAAATAATTTTTAATAAAATTATAAAACGATGCCTTCATGGTGGCGCAAAGTTTTATATATAACTCGTTCAAGAGGTTTTTATAGATTTACAAATTTATCGGGGGGAAATACTCGAGTCAATGAAATTAGAGATTGCAGCCTTTCAGCAATGGTTTGAAATGTTTATAAAAATCAATTATATATGAGTAGATGTCAAAATCAATTCTATATATACGAGTAGATGTCAAAATCAATTATATATATATATATATATATATATATATATATATATGAGATAGTACTAATTTATAAAATTACATTAAATTTTTACTGAGAATTTTTTCAGCCTATAAATAGCAAGTTAACCTGAGACCTAGAGAAAGATAGAAAGACACGCATAGGGACAAAGGGGTCGACGACGAACTTGACATTTGATTTGACGAAAGGTCTCTTATAACTACAATAGCTCTTTTAAAATCCCCCTTAGCTTCCTCTATCTTGTACTGCAGACAAGTCACTTATCTTATATAGAAAAAGTAAGAGTTAAAATAAAAGAAGAATAAAATACAATATGACAAGTAGTTCTATTCGCAACTTACTACTTTTATCTCCAAAGTTATGTGAATTAGGGTTAATTACGTTTTGTCGTTTTAATCGAGACAATGAAACTTTAACCGAGACAAGGAGTCGGAGTGGGTGTACATCTCAAAGAGGTGGTGACTCCATCAATTATCCTCAAAGGAGTGACCACTTTGAGTCGTGGGTGGACCAATAACTCTTATCATAATGAGTACAGTAAATTGAAAACTTAAAACAGGTTAACTAACATAGTCTGTAAAATATTTTAACGCGATCAAATCATGAAGAAATACTGCATTCAATCTTATATAGTAATAGGTTGAATTACACTAATAATTTTTTTACACTATATGACTATAACTAAGTTAAGTCCAAATTAAATAGTCATGGAAAAATGAATGCAGCTTTATAAAAATAAGTTGAGCCTCGATAATCATCTCTTTTGTGTCTGATTGGTCCCTTCCTCCTCCAAAATAAAGCAAAAAAAAGTGATGTGCTTGTTTTGTTATGCCATTTGTAGGGGAAAAAAGAATGACAGAAATTAAAGTGTGTGTGTATATATATATATATATGACTAAGATACTTTGGCGCATGTAAAGTTAAAATATAAATTATGTGTAATTTCCCAACGACGAAACTCATTGTTCTATATGCATATATAGTATATGTTCTATATACATGATGTATGATGCTTTAACGGTGTTAAATACATTGGAAAGGCTAGCTAGCAAAAGATTCATATTATACCTAATAAAACTAAGTATTCTACGAAAAGTGCATTATATACTACAATTCCGTTCTCTTATTTTCCAAGCTCCACGCAAAAGCTTTTCACATTTAAAAGATGCAGCAAATACTTGATAAAGTAAATGAGAGTTGCTTTCTAATAGTGTAAAATTAATGTCACACCAGTCATTGAAGAGAAGAAAGCTTAGTTTGGTCACGAGGAAATGATTCATTAGCATTCTATTGATATGTGGCTTTTTACGAGGAGTGCTAAATTTTTTAGTACATTAAATTTTTGAAGCAGTTTTCAGTCTCCAATTTCCGATATTGAAACACGATGACCGTTCTCCACCAAAACAATTTTGCATGTAGAAACAGGAAAAAGAACATGCAATTTATATTTTAAGAGTTACACTGTATCGAATTTAATTTATGTATATAAAAGTGACAATGTAAATAATTTTTAAATTATTATATTTATCATATATATATTACACCAGTTCTTTTCTTTTAGAGAAAGTTTACATTATTAGTGCATAAAAATTAAATTCTACTTTATCTATCAATCAACACACCAGGGCCAAAAAAAATAACAGACTTAGTTCAAAGAATAAAGCTGGAATCAAGTTAGTAAAGAATTTAAAAGTAATCTAGTGGCTAGAGGTAATTGAGAATTGTGATTAAATAGATATGAGTTTCACTACTAAAAATCAGGAAATTTCTCACCGAAGATTTTTCACCGAAATTCGGTGGGAATCCTCTGTCTGACCAAAGCGGTCGAACAATTCAGTTAATTTTTATTAAAAAAATATATTTTTTATATTGTCCGACCGCCGCGGTCGAATTAAAATTAAATAATTTTTTTTAATATTGTCCGACCGCTGTCCGACCGAAGCGATCGAAGGTCCTAAAATAATTAACGGGCAGTCCCCTTACTCCCCATTCTCTTTCTTCCTTTTTCTTTTACTTCACCCATTTTCTCTCCTCCTTAACCCGACCCAAACACCCAAAAACACTCAAATCTCAAATCATCCATTAAATCTTCACCCCATGTTACATTACATGTAAATCCTTCTAAAAATTAGCATATTTCTCATTTTTTTATCTCAAATCCAAAAACCCTAACTCTTTTTTTTTTTTTTTTGCAGATCCGCGGAGCAGACTACTCCTTTGCCGCTGCAGAGCAGTCCACTCCGGTAGACCAGTGTTTCAGGTGAGTTTTTCCATTTTTTTTCAATCTTAATTATATATGGTTTAATTATGCTTTGATATTTGAGATTTGAGAAAAGATTGGTTTTGAGTAGGATGAAATTGTGCTTGAATTCATGATCTTTTTTATGAAACTTTGAATTCCCTAAAAATTGCTTGCTTGACTTGTGACTTTGAAATTGTGGTTTGGAATATGTGGAATGACTTGTGAAGCTTTGAAAGCTCAAAGATCCCAAACCATTAGTTGGGGGGGAGCAAAAATTCATGAAAATTGTAATGTGCACTTGAAGTTGGGTTAGGCTTGAAGTTGTAACCTTGTATAATTGTTCGAATTGTTCTAAGGTGCTAGTGTTATGTTTAGTCAAGTAATAAAAGCTATTTCGATGATTCGAACTTGAAGTAGTGATAAAATAGAAACTCAAGAAATACAAATTGGTGCTTGAACTTGAACCTTGTGACCTTGCTCTTGAACTTGCTATAGCTAGTTGCTCGGAATTGATATCATGAATTGGGATTAGTAGTTTGGGGGTGTATGAGCATGTTTAGAGACTTGTAATAAAGTGAAATCTTGTAGTGAACAAGTTGGTGTTCCATGGAGAAGAGTGACTTTGAATGAGTTGTTGTTGTTGGATCTTGTAATATGAAAGGTTAGGGGAAATGGTGTGTGTAAGAGTTGTAATAAGAAGATTAAATAAATGTAATGATCTACTTAACTAAAGGGAAAAAGTTGTAAATGTAATGCTTAAGCCGTCGTAGAAGAAAGAACTTTTGATCTAAACATTTAAATTTAAAAGAGCTTTGGTTATACTTTATTGTATATGGAATTGACAGATTCACTAAGTTGGATAATATATAATATGCTTTGAGAATAAATTTATTTCATCTTAATTATACTATTAAAGACATTAATATAATACAATATTCCCAAGTAGAAACATAGTTAGAAAGTTAGGAACATAGGAAGAAAGTAGGTTCTTTTTATCTCCTATATTCCTAAAGTTTGAATCATTTTAACCATTTGTTTAGAATGGGATACTTGTTTTACAAAGAGAGAAAATATAGAACTTTCTCGTAGCATAAATTGTAAGCAAATGTACTAGTATTATACTTAACAATAATTTAATAGACATTAGCTACAAGTAATATAGTAGTTACACAATTTAAAATGTCTTAATTATTTTCGTAAATTCATTTAAATGAAATAAATTATTTTAAATATTCATTGTTTAATCTTTTATTCTACTTCATTTGATTCTTGAGAAGTGTTACTAATTACTAAATGATAATCTTAGAGAATAAATTAGTTAGTAATATAAAAGTAATTGACTTAGAAAATTATACAATTACTTAATCTTATGAAAATTGGTAGAGTATCAAAGTAATTTTCTTTTAATCTTTGCAATTGAATATGTTTCTCAAACTTGCAATGTTTGTGTAGATATGGAATATGGAAGCCGTAGTTGGATGTATAATAGAAATAATCCCGGGCGGCGGGGGATGAGGGAAGAATTTGCTATAGGTGTTGCAGAATTTATTGCTAAGGCAAAAACACATGATGATTTTATAAGGAATGAGGAGATTAAGTGTCCTTGTGTGAAATGCAAGTGCGCAAAAGGAAAGAATTTGGATGAAGTAGAAATGCATCTTTATGAGAAGGATTTTATGCCAAATTATTTTGTTTGGGTTTATCATGGAGAGTCCCGTGAGATGCGCAATGATGTTAATTTTCAAAATATTTGTGGCGGTGGGAGTAGTCCGTTTGTGGATACTGATCTTGATAATTATCAAATGAACGATATGGTTAATGATGCCTTGGGGATGTACCCGGATGGGCCATCCCAACCTGGTACATCATAGCCAAATGTTGAGCACGTTCCCAATGATGAGGCAAAGCTCTTCTATAAACGGTTGGAAGAAGCTAGTCGTCCATTGTATGAAGGCTCGGTGCATTCCAAGTTGTCAGTTGCTGTTAGATTGTTAAGTATTAAATCTGATTTTAGTATATCTCAAACAGCCATGGATTCCATCATTGGCCTTATGAATGAACTCAATCCGACTAAAATGGCATTACCAACTGATTATTACTACACTAAGAAGTTGGTTTCCACTTTAGGCCTTTCTGCGCAGAGAATTCATTGTTGTGTCAACGGTTGCATGTCGTTTTATAAGGATGATGCATAACGAGAGACTTGTAAATTCTGTGAGGCGCCTCGTTACAAGTCGGTTCTAAATGCTAAAAAGAAGTTGATCCCTGTTAAGTCGATGCATTACTTACCCCTTATACCTAGGTTAAAGAGGTTGTTTGCGTCGATGAGCTATGCTCCTCATATGAGATGGCACCATGATCGTACAAAGCAGCCGGGCATTCTAAGCCATCCATTAGATGGTGAGGCATGGAAACACTTTGATCAGGTGTATCCGTCATTTGCTAGTGAACCAAGAAACATAAGGTTGGGTCTATGTTCAGATGGGTTCACTCCTTTTGATGTCTCGTCTACACCCTATTCTTGTTGGCCCATATTTGTCACTCCGTACAATCTTTCGCCCGAAATATGCATGACTAGTCCTTATCTATTTTTGAATTGCATAATCCCGGGTCCACACAACCTGAAAGCCTTGATTGATGTATTTTTGCAGCCTTTGATTGATGAGTTAAAGTTACTGTGGCATGAAGGTGTGGAAACATATGATATATCAACGAAACAGAACTTTCAACTGCGTGCTTCTTTGATGTGGACTATAAATGACTTTCCAGCTTATGGAATGTTGTCTGGGTGGTCCACTGCAGGTAAGCTCTCTTGCCCTTATTGTATGGAAGATACACAAGCCTTCACTTTGAAAAATGGTGGTAAGAACACATGGTTCGACTGTTGCCGTCGATTCTTGCCAATGGACCATCCTTTTAGGAATAACACTAGTGCATTTATGAAGAATCAGGTTGATTTTGAGGAGCCTCCACGAAGGCTGTCAGGAGTAGAAATATGGGATAGGGTTAAGGAGTATTCTAAGGTAACTGACCAACGGCCATCTAAAGCACCTGATTATGGTATTGATCATAATTGGACTAAACAAATATCTTCTGGGAGTTGCCTTATTGGAAGGATAATCTTCTTCGACATAATCTGGATCCCATGCATATTGAGAAAAAAAATTTCGAGGCTGTCTTTAGTACTGTGATTGATGTCAGGAACAAGACAAAGGATAACGTGAAGGCCGGGTTGGACCTTCAAGAACTTTGTAGGCGACCTGAGTTACACGTATCTCAAGTAGGCAACACGATTTGGCTGCCCAAGGCTAGTTACACATTCAGATTAGATGAGAGAAGAATGATTTGTGATTGGGTAAATAATTTGAGGATGCCTGATGGTTATGTGTCAAACCTAGAAAGATGTGTTGATTTGACAGACGGAAAGTTGACTCACATGAAAAGCCACGACTGTCACATCTTCATGGAAAACTTGCTCCCAATTGCATTCAATGGCTTGTCTGATAAAATTTTGAAACCCCTTGCAGAGACGAGCCTATTTTTTAAGGAGCTGTATTCTAAGACATTGAAGGAAGAGAATCTTAAATCGTTGCAAAGTAAATTTCCTGTTGTATATAGGTACTCAATTCGGATAATAGCATAAACTTCTCATTGTTGCGTGATATATCTCACGAGCCGTATTATAAATACAAGAGGATGTCTAAGTACTTCGTTAATGGGTACAAGTTTCATACTAAAACATAGTCTGAGGGGAAGAAACTTAACAACATCGGTATGTGTGTGAAAGGTGGTACTGGTGACCAGGATGTAGACTTTGATTACTATGGTGTGATTGAGGATATTTTAGAGGTAGAGTTTACAGTAGGTTGGCCTCGTAAAAGATTGGTGCTTTTTCGGTGTAAGTGGTTTGCTCCGAGTCCCAAGAGTATGAGGGTAGACCCAGGTTCTAAATTAGTTGAGGTTAATCACAGAAGGTCATATGGACATTATGATCCTTTCATCATTGCCCAGAATATGAAGCAAGTGTAGTATGTTCCTTATCCACCGACAAAGAACAAAGCCAAATCCAAAGCCAAGGCCAATTGGTAGGCTGTTCTAAAAGGCAAACCAGTGGGAAGAGTGGAAGTAGATTATGTATTAGATGTTGCATATCAAAATGAGGTTTCAACCGTTCCCTTGATTGCGGATATTGAATTAGAAGACCAGTTGCAATTAGTGAAGGCATCTATGAACAGTTTGATGAATCGGTGGTTAGACGTGGAAAAAACACGACTAATTTTGGAGAAGGGACATCTAGGGCAAACGAGGAGGATGAATATATGGATGACATTGAAACAACCGAAGAAGAATTTGTCGATGACGATGAGACAAGCGAGGAAGAAGAAATAGCAGATGATCTTGAGACGTATGATAATGACTGACATGTTCGTAGTAAGCCGGTTGTCATGTTACTACAATTAATAGCACTACTTTATAAATGTACTCCGTTCTAAATTTATATTTTGTTTTTATTGTGCTTATTTTACAGATATGGCATCTACGGGGAAGGCTAGAGAAAAAAAAGGTTCAAAGTACATCTTCTATTTCTGGTCATGCTACTCATCCTGCTCCTGTACCTCATATGCTTCCTACATCTCCTCCGTCTATATATGCTCCTAGATTTTTCACTCCACACAGTGCCTTTCCCCCGGGCATGCCACATCCTATATCGCCCGGTTATGTTGTTCGTCCGCATGGCTGCCCAAGTTCTTCCATACCTTCACCATCTTCCAGTCCATCACCATCCCCTTCATCATCTACTCCTTCTGGATCTACTGTACCACCTTCTGATACATTTAGCTCTATTTTACCACCGCAGACTGTACCACATTATCATCCGAGCTCATCTTTTTACATTGGTGACGCAGGATCACATGACAGAGGCTTGGTGATTATTTATCTGAGGGTGATAAAGGGTAAGTATTATTTTTGTCAGTTTTAACTATTTAATTTTACTTTAAAGTTTAATTTTTGGTATATTTATTAACCCTAGTGATTTTTATCTACTTTTACTCCGTCGCACGTGGCTACGCACATAGTTACAACATGCATAAGATCTAGCTAGACCGATGCATGGCCATCCTGGGGTAGGGTACCTTATTCGGTAAAGCTGAACATGTTTGAAGATTTTAAGGTAATAACTATGCATAAGATTTATTAATAATTTAGTTAAGTTTTACTTATGTTTAAATCTGATATTTTTTTTAATTATTTCAGACAAAGTGTAAGTGGCATGTTGCCTTTGATAGCACTATCCGAAGTAATTTCCTCAAAAAATGCGTGGATCTCGTCAAGGGCTCCATGTATACTTGTCGGGATAGAGGACAGAAGCCCGATTGGATACTTGAGCCTCAGTGGCTACTACTGCTGAAATACTGGGAGAGTGATGAATTTAAGAAGAGGAGCGCCCAAGAAAAGGCAGCGCGAGCCTCCAAAAAGAGTGGATCGCTGCACACCGGGGGCTGTGTTAGTTAGCGGATGCTATTGGTAAAGATTTTTAATTTATATGTATTGTTTTTAATGTAACTCTCGTTAATTTTCTATCTAACTTGTCCTCTTCTAAAATTTGTAGGAAAAAAAAGAAGGGCGGACAGTACCTGTGCCCGAAATGTTTAAGACTAGACATATCTACACGAACAAAAAAGGGGAAGAAGTCTCGGTCGAGCCGCGTGCTAAAGAGTTGTGGGTAAGTTATTAAATTCAAAGTTCTTTGTATTATCCTTCAATATTTATACATCTAATTTTTATTATTAATTTTTTTTTTTCAGGAAAAGGCTTCAGCAGCTTATGAAGCAAGCATCCGAGTGTGGAAGCAGTACCCCAGCTCCAATGACACTTGAGGAGGAAACCACACTATGGTTAGAGGTGAATTGAGGGGTAAAGAAAGGATGTGCATACGGTCTTGGATCGCAGTATGCCTCGGATCGTCTGAATCTAGGTTTGTTTGGCTCTTACACTCCTGCTAGCTCAATTAATCTATCCGTGGAAGCTCGATTGCTTAATGAAATTGAAGAGCTTAAGAGAAAGAGCGAAGAAGAACGTTTGCGCAATGAGGCTAATATAAATGCCATACGGGAAATGATGCAAAACTGGATGTCTAGTAATACTGAGAAGGGAAAGAAAAAGGACAAGGGCAAGAGCAGGAGCAGGGGGAAAGGCAAGACCAAACATCGATACAGATCGTCGTCTGAGTCTAGTTCTGAGTCTAGTTCTGAGGCAACCGAGTAGTATAAGGGATTTTTCATGATGTTAGACATGTGTTAGACTTGTGGATAGTTTTTGTTAAGCTTCTTTGATGATTGTAAGACTTGTAGTTGATTTTGTTTGACATGTTTTATCGTTGAGAAGTCTTGAAATTATGTATATTGTTAGACTTTTAGTTTAAAGTCAAGAAGATTTGTTTAGACTAATATTAAGGCTTGGTGAAGCCTATTGTTTATATGGTGTTGGTTTTTACTGCGTTTACAGGTGGTGAAGCTCTAATTACAGCTTTTTTATTGCAGGCTTTACCCAGATTCCGACCGCTTTGGTCGAACACGTCCCCCAAAAAAATTCCCAGAAATTCATCTATTCGACCGATTCGGTCGAATACGTCACCCAAAAATTCCCATAAATTCATCTGTCCGAATCAACGTCACCCAAAAATTCCAATAAATTCATCTGTTCGACCGATTCGGTCTGACAGATGAACATTTATTTTTCCAGAAATTCAACTGTTCGACCGATTCGATCGGACAGTTGAATATCTATTTTTCCAAAAATTGAGCTATTCGACCGCCGTCCTACCGATTGGCTATCGAAGCTTCGACCGAATCGGTCTGACGAATTTCTCCGACCAGCAAATCTTCGACCACCTGTTTTGATCGATCATCGGTCGGCTGTTCGACCGTAATCCGACCGTATGAGCGGTCGAAAACCCCCTTATTTCTAGTAGTATTTTTTACACTATATACCCATGAAATTCAAAGTATTTATAAGTCCTACCATTAAAAATTACACTGCACATGAAATTAAAAGTATTTACCAACCTACCCATTTATTACTGTATACCTTTTCCTTATGGGTATATCTGTATACCTTTAGGGGTCGTTTGGTAGCCGGGATAAGGATTATAATCCCGGGATAAAATTTGGGACTATCCTTATCCCATGTTTGGTTTGAGGTATTAGTTAATGCTAGTACCATTTTTACACACAAAATGTGGGATTAGCTATCCCACATAGGAGGTGGGATTAACAATCCCGGGATTATAATCCCGGGATTGTTAATCCCGGGATAACAACATGTGCTACCAAACGACCCCTTAAGGTATAAAAGGTAAATAATAGTATACAAGTCTAGATATGGTTGTATATCTTTAAGGTATATTGCATAAATAATAATATACAAGTCTAGATTGGTAGGACATGTAAATAATTTATGAATAGGGCTTGTAAATATAAAACTTATGAATAGAGGAAAGTAAATATTTTTATTTTGATGAACATTTTCGTAAATCTTCCAATACATATAGCACCGAAGTTTTTATACAGCTTTTGCAAGACCCAACTAAGTGGATATATAATCACACACTCTCTTCCCATGATTATTCTATACGGTATTGCTGCACTTAACATTAGATAAATGATAAGGTGAATTACTAGCAAAGCAGTCTATGTAGTTTGTAGGTGCAAAATTAGAAAAACTGAACATAATCTTTCAAATTCAAACTCATATACTTTCACCAAGTAATCTTTTAAATTTTTATTATATTTTTTATAACATCAAGTGGTACGGGGAAAGGGAAGGGGATATTACACTAGTGATGGAGTTTGAACCTTTCACCTCAGCTGTGGAAGGCAGGTAGTTCACCAAGTGACCTTAAGCTAATTGGTTCTTTTACCGCGGGCTTATTTTTTTCACTCTCAATACTAACTTTTTTCTGCAGGGCACCTTTTAATAGAGAAAGAAATACACATGTGTGGAGAATATGTTAATAATCACAAGCATATACTTTAGTTAATCATTCACATTCTTAAAAGAAAGAGGCTTCCCCCCCCCCCCCCCCCCCCCCCCACAAACAAATAGTCCAAAAGATTGTTTTATGGACAATTATCAAATCAGTGGTAAAATAAGGATACTTCCACGGTTCCACCACCATAATAGGGTGATTAATAAGATAGTAGTCATCAATTATGAATTTCTGGTAATTTTAGGTTTTTGTCCAATCCTACATTTTGTCTTTCTTTCTCTTTTTATACGCACAAATAAGAGAAGTCAAGACTTTCTTATCAGTAGCGCGTACTGATCTCCTTTCTCTAAAAACACAAAGGGCTATACTTTAAAAAAAAAATTATACCATATGACTACAATAATAGTTAAATTATAAAAAATACCATTACTTTTACAATATTTACAAAACATAGCAATAATTTTCTGTAATTACCCTATATACCATTTTCTCATTTTCCTCTACCCAAACACAAAATCCTAATTTCTTTTCTCCCATCCTCCATCCACCCACCCGCCGTTCCCCTCCACCATCGCCGTTGCCATTGCTGTTGTTCCTCTGTCGAGCAAGAGCAGCCATTGTATCTCTGCTGCTGCTGTTTGCTTCCATTTTCGGCTGACGTCGTCGCCGCTACTGCTGTGCAGCCGCGCTGCTCCTCTGTGGCGGTGCTGCTGTACTGCATCGGCGGCGGCTCCGATCTCTATTTTTCGGCGTGGTTTTTTCGATCTGCTCCTATTTTTATTATTATTTTTTATTTTGTATGTGTATATATGTTTATGTTTATGTATATATATATATATATGTATTTTGTGTATACATATTCAAATCTGCTTCTCCCTCTTCTTTTTAGTTTTTGATTTTGTATGTGTATTTATTTATATATACAGATATAAGGTTTGTATTTATGTGTATGTGTATGTTTTAGTGCATAAATAAATTTAAGTTTTTTTGAGTATCTAGTTGTTTTTATTTTTGTATTATTGTATATTTGTATATTTTTGTATTTGAATTGTATGTTTGTCAATATTTTTGGTTATGTATTTGTATATTTTTGTATATAGTAGTATTTATATGTATGTGTGTGTCACATTTTTGTCCATAAACCCCTTTGTATGTCTTGTATGTGTGGTGTAAGTAAGTGTATGATTTGTATATTATAGTTTTATGTATGTTTATGTATTTTTATTTGTTAAATCTTGATATGATTCAAACTAGGAATAGGAAAATAACAAGAAAATAAAATGATAAAAGCAAGACCCAATTTGAATTGATTTGGAATTAAGGAAATGGATTAGGAGGTGGAGCCTAATCACCCCCTTAAAACAACAACCAAAAAGAACCTATACTAATTGAACCTCAGTTGAATCTAATTCAATTGCAAACCAAGGAAAAGAGATGCTCAAGCAAGAAGTTTAGCCAATGTTTACACTCAACAATAATCATCAAAAGTCTAACCCTAGCAAATGAGGCTAAGAGGCCTTAAATACTGATTTCTAAAAATGGCATAATATTGCCTTAATTGCCCCTAAAGTGGGCTGAAACAAAGGTCATTAACTTAAAGTGGGCTTCTGATCATCATCTTAGCGCTATCGCGATAGAATAGGCGTGATCGCGATGGCCAAGCCAGATGTGCTTCGCGAAGGCGCCAGAGGTCACGCATTTGCGAAGGGGCTTCCTCAACCTTTCTCGACTTCCTACGCGATCGCATCTGTGGAATCGCGCTCGACTTCCTGCGCGATCGCATCTGTGGAATCGCGATCGCGTCTGTTGACTCGCGATCGCACTGAGTTGATTATGAAGTTGAGGCAGTAAGCTTGTAAACAGGCCCTGCAACCTCCAATATTTGCCCCAACAGCTTCACTTGTTCACTTTGGCCATCTTTTGCCTTGATTCTTGGCTTCCAAGCCCTTTTAAAACACTCCAAGCTTTTGATGTTAAGTCTAAGCTCCCGTTTGGACATAGTTTTTGGAGGGATTTTTTGGGCCAAAAAGTGTTTGTTTATGCTTTTTGAGCAAAACTTGTCTCAAAAACTCAAAAAGTGGTCTTGAGCTGTTTTTGAGCCAAAAACTAACATTTACACATCATATTTCATTTTCATAAGAGCTCAAAGAATTTTTTGAGCAAAAAAATTTGTTCCCAAAAAGTATGTCCAAACACTTTTTCATTTTCATATCAAACTTCACCCAAAAAGTGTTTCCCAAAAATTATTTGGGAATCTATGTCCAAACGCTAGCTAAATTTGCCAATGTCATGAGCCCCAATCCGGTTTGCATCAAATCTACTCCATTTTAAAGTATAAATGTGTATTTTGTATGTTTTAAGCTTCTTTATATTTTTTTCAGATTTTTCTTTTTTTAAAAAAATATTTTCGGTGACCTGCCGGCGGCGATCGGCTGCCGGTAACTAGCGGCAAAGCTACAGTGTAGCAGTGGGTAAGGGAGAGGGGTAAAACCTTAATTTGTATGGTTTAAATGGTTTTGTATACAATATGCAAAAAAAGTACTGGTATTTTTTGTAAAATGGTATAGTGTTGGTTTTTTTTGTAATTTCAGTGTTAGAATTGTATATATCGGTAATTCTCCCTATTTAAAAGGATGATTTGCATAGACATGCTCTGTTTTGCGTGTTGTTTAAATTTTGTTCATGCTTTCAAAATTTGTGCAAAAATAACCCTTTCTCAAGTTTGATGGGCACGTAAAAAGTTGTGAAAAATCTCATCACAAGTTTTTGGGGTTCCGTCGGAAGCTCATCTCTACAAGTTTTGGTGACTCATGAAAAATTGAGGCCATTATTAAAAACTTACAAGTGACCGATACATCAAAAGTTGTTAACAAATACATCAAAACTTACCGTAGGTTATTCTTTTTTTAACTGATTAAAAAAATAAGTTAACATAAAATGGAAGGAGTACTAAATATAAATGCACATAATCTTGCATGGATTAAAGTTATATATACCGACAACTTAATGAATATTTTACACTATTAGTAAATTAAATATATTATAATATTACCTATTCTAGGTAGGTTACGTTATCAGTCAATGTTACTTCAATTAATATCTTTTATATGAATTAATAATATAAATACTTAACTTTTATATAGTTCTATGCAAATAAGATTACACTAATAGTGTGAATAAATATCTTAGATATAGACTATAGAAACACACATGCATAAGAAACCTCATCATTCAATTATTTCTTCTCCACCCCAAAACTGGGCCAAAGTCTCTTTTCCAACCCCACAACACCACCACCCTCTAAAACCCTTTTCTTGTTCACATCCCAAAACTCTTAAACAAATAAATCTCTCAGAGTTCCCTCTCACTTCCCACACCTCCAAAACCATAGAAAACAAAGAAACCCTGAAAAACAATAAACAAACAAGAAATGTTTGTTCCCTTACACAAGATACTAGTTTTGCATTTGCTAGTTGTGTTCATTTTCCCTACTGTTTGCACAACAAGCACTGCAAGTGAAACCAAGAACTCAACTTCTAGCCATTCAGTGTTCCCATATCCCACACATGAAATATTCAACGTAAAAGAAACCATTTCCATGTTAACTATAAAAAGACAAGAAGAGTTTCATGTTGATGATAATCAAGAAGAAGAAGAAGAAGAACAACAACAACAACAACAGGGAAATATGAAGCTCAAGTTGCTCCACAGAGACAAGTTACACATTTCACATTTTACTAACCATAGCAAACTTTTTGAAGCTCGTATGAAAAGAGATGCAAAAAGAGTGTCCAGTCTCATTCATAGAATCACTGGTGGTGGTGGATATCGGGTTGAAGAATTCGGGTCGGATGTAGTTTCGGGTATGGACCAAGGAAGTGGTGAATATTTTGTAAGGATTGGTGTAGGTAGTCCAGCTAGGAACCAATACATGGTTATTGATTCTGGTAGTGATATAGTTTGGGTACAGTGTCAACCCTGTACCCAATGTTATCACCAAGCCGACCCGGTATTCGACCCGTCTCTCTCCGGGTCGTTTACCGGGGTGTCTTGTGGCTCATCGGTTTGTGACCGGGTCGAGAATTCGGGTTGTCATGCGGGTCGGTGCAGGTATGAGGTTATGTATGGTGATGGTTCATATACTAAGGGGACAATGGCTATTGAAACACTTACTTTTGGTCACACTATGGTTAGAAATGTGGCTATTGGGTGTGGACATAGTAATAGTGGCATGTTTACTGCAGCTGCTGGATTATTGGGCCTTGGTGGTGGGTCCATGTCGCTTGTGGGCCAACTTGGTGGGCAAACAGGTGGAGCATTTAGTTACTGTTTAGTTAGTCGGGGCATCGAATCAACCGGGTCACTTGAGTTTGGACGCGGAGTGTTACCCATGGGTGCAGCATGGGTACCACTTATTCGAAACTCACTGGCTCCGAGTTTTTATTATATTGGGTTAACAGGTCTTGGTATCGGAGGCATTCAAATACCAATATCAACAGACGTATTTAAGTTAACCGAACTTGGAGATGGTGGAGTAGTCATGGACACGGGAACAGCCGTGTCACGGCTGCCCACGACAGCATATGTTGCATTTCGCGATGCATTCGTTGCTGAAACCGCCAGCCTTCCTCGGGCACCCGCTGTCTCAATATTCGACACGTGTTATGATTTGAATGGATTTGTAACCGTTCGGGTACCAACTGTTTCATTTTTCCTCATGGGTGGGCAAATTTTAACTCTTCCAGCTAGGAACTTTCTAATTCCAGTTAATGACAAGGGTACATTCTGTTTTGCATTTGCTCCATCACCTACAGGGCTTTCCATAATAGGAAACATCCAACAAGAAGGCATCCAAATTTCTTTTGATGGGGCAAATGGTTTTGTGGGATTTGGTCCCAATATTTGCTAGCTTATACTAATAACTAAAATATGTAAAGTGATTTTTTTTTTCCTTTTATTCATTTTTGTTTTGAGAGGAATGACCTAAAATAGGAGAAGGAGATCCTGAAGAGGAAAGACTGAGAGATTTGAACCGTATGCTACGAATTACGATTATGAGTGAAGATACAAAAACTATGCTGTAATCCTACATCATGTAGAGCCAAGGTTTGTTTTGTATTTCTTTATAGAATACTTACTACTAATATATGATTGAAGCTATGGAGTTAAGAATGTGACCATTTTGTATTGGTAATCAAATACTTTTTAATTAAGTAAACATATGTGGCTAGTCTTCGCAGCACATAATAATGATTATAAACCCAAAGGAATCTCCTTTGCTTCTTTTATGGGATAGCAGAGATTCTAGCTATGGGAAACATTATTTTATAGTCGTTGATCAACTTTCAGCAAAGAACATATCTTTGGGGAGATTTTTGTTGTTTGTTATACTGCTACTCCTTAAGCTGTTGGATACAATTGGATGAGTTAATCTAATGGCTAATCATCCTTACCTCAACATTTAACTTACATATACTAACAATGTCTATAATATTAACAATATCAGAATCTTAACTGGTCATAGCAGGTTATTTAACTAATTTATATTCGGTACTACCCAATTAGAGTTACTAAAAACAATTGTATGTTGTGTTGTATGTCATCTTAATATCAGTAAGTTAACACCTAAAAAATTACCCATAAATGTTGTGTGCAGACAGAAGTATGAAACAAAGTGTGGTTATTAGGAAAGGTATTAAGCAAAAGTAAGGGTTAAATAATGATAGTCAAAACGTAGCTAAGGGACACATGAATGGAGTCAAAAGTAACCAAGAAAAAGGGCATTTACTTGGGTATTAGAGCACTCTTTTACAAAACAAGAGGATCCAAGAGAACCCTTTTTTTCTTCCCAACCCCTCACCCTTTTCTTTCTTTTTCTCATCAATTGAGTAGAAATTATTGAAAGTCCCTACTGGTAATGGACATGATCCTGACAAAACAACTGCGCTTCTCATTACATTGTCCAACGCTTACTTTTCCTATCTTCATTTTTTCAAAATTTTGAGAAGTTCCTTTCCTTTCTTTCTAATTTCTTTCTTTCTTTCTCCATTAGTGAATGACAATACAGATTAATTAATAGCACGTTCTTTACTAATTAATACTCACCATATATTTTCCCTATTAAAAGGTGTATTGGGTAAAAATCGACTCACTGCGAGCCGCCTCGGCAACATGATCTGATAGCTACCGAGCACGTGATGGCAGGCTAGAAACCGAAGCATGTGAGTGGATCGCCGAAGTCAGGCACCGAGGTCATCACCGAAGGCGAGCCGTAAGCTGAGTTTCAGTGATATTCACCTCGGTCAAGCATCAAGGCCCTACCACCGAGGTCATACACTGGAACCTCAGTGAAGTGCCTCGAGTCAAGCGGCTTTACAGCCCACTACTTTGCCCATTAACTCCCTCCATAAGTGCTCCAAATGTGGGTTTGGCATGAAGGATCGTGGAGAACGTGGGGAAAACCCTGATGTCTATAAATAGATTTTCGTTTTACATTGTACGTATTCAGAAAGACATACAGAAACTCTGCTAAATCGTGTACTCATTACGATATATTGAAATCAAGTTACTTTCTCGCATTTTACGCTTATTTCTTGCAATTTCCTGACTTTGAAATCTTTGGTGTGCAAATTATTAAGAGTTGGGTATTATTGGCCCACCATCAGTGCAGATGCAAAGGCCTTCGTGCAAAAATGTGATAAGTGCCAACTCCGCGCACGAATGATCCACCAACAGGCCGAACCTCTGCATTCAGTCGTGTCACTATGGCCTTTCATGAAGTGGGGTATGGATATTGTTGGTCCCCTACCAAAGGGAAAAGGTGATGTTCGGTTCATCCTAGTGTTAACCGATTACTTTACAAAGTGGGTGGAAGCTATAGCTCTCACCGAGGTCAAACAAAAGGACGTAATCGACTTCATTAGAAAAAACATCATCTACAGGTTCGGTGTCCTGGGGGAAATCGCTTGCGACAACGGTAAACAATTCATAGGAGCAGCCATCATTGATTTCTTCAAACAATGGAGGATCAAAAGAATTGCTTCGACCCCCTATCATCCAAGCGCCAATGGCCAAGCTGAGTCTTCGAATAGGATTATAATTGAAAATCTTAAGAAAAGACTCGATGAGAAAAAAGGCCCTTGGCCCGAGGAGTTGCCAGGATTGTTGTGGGCCATGCGGACAACAGAAAAGAACAGCACCGGTGAGACTCCTTTTTCACTTGCTTATGGTATGGACTCCCTTATCCCCGTGGAGGTGGGCGAACCGAGTCTTCGGTACGCCCACACCACCGATGATGCGAATCAACAAGCCATGCGCATAGAATTGGACCTGCTCGATGAGAAACGAGAGTTGGCTTTGGTTCGACTAGTGGCTCAAAAAAGGCAAATCGAAGCATATCTCAATAGGAAGGCCAAGCTTAGAGACTTTAAGGTTGGCAATTATGTGCTGAAGGCAACGAACCAATCAACGAAGGAAGAAAATGGGGGAAAGCTTATCGCAAATTGGGAAGGACCTTTCAGAGTCAAGACAATCATCGGAAAAGGGTCTTATCAAATTGAAAATCTGCAAGGTGTGCCCGAACCCTTAAATTGGAACATTTCCAATTTAAAGCGATACTACTTTTAATCGAGGTAAACATTCCTTAACCTTTTTAAATTTACCCACAGCCTCGAGCCGAACAACGCTCCTAGGGCTTCGGTCGAAATGTACTAACTTGCTCCTCGTTTCCTTTTGCTTGACCTTTTCAGTAAGCAGATAAAACGATTTCCAGTGCTCGGATCTTCATCAAGATTCACACCCGAACACTGGGGGGGTGTGAGAGGTGGGTTGCAACCGAGGTCGACACTGAGCCTCCCAACCGAAGCCTGTCTATTCGGCAACTGGGGATTGACACCCGAAGGATAGATTAGTACATTGTAACTACGCCCGATAGTGGCACATTGTCAAATTTGTTTTTTTTTTTTTGCGCCCAAGGTCCACTTCGGCTTGGCTTTATGTAAATAGCCAATTTTGGCTCGTTAAATATTATCAATGAAATAAACTTGATTCCACATCTATTTGTTTCTATAACTTTGCACCCCGAAGCTGCACTATATGCATCGACTCGAGGACGAGACGTCGTTCTAAGTTTGCAACGGTTTAATCCAATTAAGTCTTGCAAGCGAGTTATCTATTTCAAAGTGTTCGGTACATGCAAAAAACTAACACTTAAGATGAAAGATGCTAAGTCATTCCATTAGTAAGCCCGAAGGCTGAAAATATTTACATCAAAAGGACCCGAAAGTCCAAAACATAAACGCAAAAAAGCCCGAAGGCTTACACAAAAGCAAAAGAATTCTAACAGAAGTCTAAGCCTCGGGAGCGTCACTGCCCTCCTCGGAACCCCCCTCGGCATCTTCTTCATCGTCTTCGTCCTCATCTTCGCTCGAGGCTTTACTTGATGGGAGATCCTCAATAATGGCCTGAGCTTGAGCCGCTTTCTCCTCGACTTTAGCAATCTCCTCCTCCAAGTTAAGCTCACCGGCGCGACATTGCCTGAGCAACCTCAACTGAGACTTGATGACGGCCCATTTTTTGTTCAGCTCCGCCCTTTTTGTCTTGATCTTCGCCTTGGCCTTGCGATCAGCAACCTTCTCTTGAAGAGCGTTGACCTCGGCCTCACGAGCCGAGAGTTTGGAGTTCTCACCCTCCAACCTCTGAATATGAAGCATATGCTTTTTCAGCTGCTCGTGGTGCTTCTTGGCTATTTCTACAAACTCGCCCTTCGCTTGGGTCAGCTCGGCATTAAGTTTGGCAACCTCGGCCTCTAGCCTCGAACGCTCAACTTGGAAGCCGTCATCGAGGGCTTTGATCTTCGCCTCGGCAGCCGACTCAGCATCATGAAGATCGGACTGGGACTTGGACAATTTAGCCTTCAATTCCGCTATCTGTGCGGTGAAGCTATCCCTTTGCCTGTCCCACGAGCGGGCAACCCGCCGGACCTCTTCATCTCTTATAGTCTCGACCTCGAGGGCCCTCAGTGACAAAACAAAGCCCTAAAAGGTAGCCAATCAAGAAATCATTATCAACAACTGACTGAAGACAGAGATGCAAAATTTATAAAAAAACAAAACCTACTCTGAGAGCGTTGGTGGCGATGGTGTGGTGTAGCTGACCTCGAGAGAAATTCTGCACAACTTTATCCTCCACGGGGCCAAGCAAGGGCATAAGGCTCAAATATCGCCTCGATCGCTCGCCAAAAGGTTCGAAGAGGATGGCACTTCCAGCTTTAGAAAAGACCCAACCGAGGAAAAAATCCTCGCGGGCTCGAATTGCGCCCTGACCGCGCCGGTGCCAACTCCCTCTTCGGCAACAGCAGCGCCAACCTCTGTGTTCCTGATCTTCGAGGTCAACAAACTCGACCTCCCTACGAACCTCTAAGCCCTTGACGGCTACATCATCAGGCTCGTCGATCAGACCTCGGCATTGTTCCGCCATTACTTCAGGCCGAGGGGAAGTCGTCTCCTCGGTACGAGGAGCCACAGAACGAGAGGGTTTCTTAGAAACCGCCCTCTTCCCTTTCACACCTGCAAAAGGCAGCATGAAAGAATTTTAAGCAAAAGAATGAAGAGGAGCAAGAACCAATAAGTTAACCGAGGATGGTGTTTACCTTTAGAAGACCCCTGACCGGAGGCCCCTTTTGAAATCTTTGAAGACTCCGAAGCCTTCAACTCCTTTAGGTCACCTGCTAGACCTGTCACCGAAGCCATATCATCATCCGACTCGGTATCTTCTTCATCTTTCTTCTTCTTTTTCTTCTTGTCTTTCTTTTTGCGGATGGCACGGTTTGGAAAACCTAGTATCGAAGAGGAAAAGGTCAGCAATAAAATAAAGAAGAGTTGGGATAACAACTTATGCAGCAAATTATTAAATGGCTTACCATGCCTTTTGCATTGCCAACCGAAGTCAGCAGCCATCTCTATCCATGACCGAACGGGATGTTTACGAGCCCCGGTCACAGCCTTGACCCATTCGGTCAAACCTTCAGGGGGGAGCGATAGCAACTTTGTTGGCTGAGGAACGAAAGTAGGTTGAAATCAGCGAACAAGAGAGGAAGCAAAAAAAAAACCTAAGAACGAAGGAACACTTACGTGTATTATTCCACCTCTCTGGGAAGTTGGACTCGGCGGATAGGACGCTGGTCTCCAAAAGAACATAACGATCACTCCAGTCCCGGTCCCCGTGATCTTCGCTCTTATGGAGGAGCGCATATTTACCTCGGTTGTTTAGAGCCACAACCCCGGCTTTATGGAAGTAAGGATAATAAAGAGAAATGAGGTGCTGTAAGGTGAAACTTACTCCGGCTTTTTTACTCAGCCAATCCAGACATTGAACGACCCTCCAAACGCCGGGGCTTAATTCAGCCAGGCATAGGTTGTATGCTCGGCAGAAGTCGTCAATGATCCTGTGGACAGGTAAGGTGAACCCTAGGGTGAAAGGGTAGGTGTATGCAAAAGATAGCCCCTCCACATGATGGCAAACTCTACTAGTGGGGTCGGGGACGACTATCTTCACCTCGGGCCCGAATGCACAATCTTTCCGAACACGATGAATGTGAGCTTGAGTGATTCGGGTCGGAGTCGTATTCACTGGTATGTTCCTGTTTTTCTCCTCTTGATCAGCAGATTGCTTTTGTAATTTGAGGTCTTTTCCGTTATCAAAGTGAGAAGGGATGATTTGATGAGGCTCGAGCTCTTGCTCGAGGGGAATCTTCGGTAGTTTTTTCTCTGGACCCGAAGGTCCCACCTCGGCATCATGCTCACCCTCGGCAGCGGGTAGCTCACCCCCAGTTTCGACCTCGGCCTCGGCGTCATCTTTGCCTTCACCGTCATCATCCCTACAGATGACATCATCAGTATTACCTACCACTATGTCGTCATCATCGACGACGTCATCTACCTCCAAACTGTCGTTCCCACTTGCCGCAGCGGTGTCGCGCCTAGCCATCTCCTTACGCCACCGAGAGCCGCCAGCACTAGAGGTTACCTCTCCACCACCCCCTGCCTCTATCACCTGCAATGCCGACACGGTAGTAATGAACTCACCACTGGCTATAATGGCGGCGTAGTGTGAAATCTTCGCTCTCTCACTTGAATCACTGGAGTCCTGTCTGGAATGAGTCGCAAACATGATAGCGGGGTTAAAACTGAGATTATCAACGAAATGGAATTGATCAAAGAGAGCAATGGAAGTTTTTGCTTCTTTCTATCACTGTTGCTTGCTAAAAATTGGAAGTGGCAAGAATGGCTAGGCGATGAGGTATTTATAGGCGTAGGGGAAGCAAGTGGAAAAGACTCATCATTGTAACGTTGGGGAAAAATAAAAAAAGCGCCGTGGCCGTTCGATTAACCAACAGACGGGTGACACGTGTCAAGGAATAGTAACCTGAAGAGACGCGAACCATTGACAATATTTGAAACGCTTGGATAAGATCAAGCCACGTCACTTTCCAGCGGAATCTCATTCCACTCCTCGGTAACTTCGGTAATTGACCGAGGAGTGGGGGACTATCTGTATTGGGTAAAAATCGGCTCACTACGAGCCGCCTCGGCAACATGATCTGATAGCTACCGAGCACGTGATGGCAGGTTAGAAACCGAAGCAAGTGAGTGGACCGCCGAAGTCAGGCACCGAGGTCATCACCGAAGGCGAGCCGTCAGCTGAGCTTCGGTGATATTCACCTCGGTCAAGCAGCAAGGCCCTACCACCGAGGTCATACACTGGAACCTCGGTGAAGCACCTCGAGTCAAGCGGCTTTGCAGCCCACTACTTCAGCCCACTACTTTGCCCATTAACTCCCTCCATAAGTGCTCCAAATGTGGGTTTGGCATGAAGGATCGTGGAGAACGTGGGGGAAACCCTGATGTCTATAAATAGATTTTCGTTTTATATTGTACGTATTCAGAAAGACATACAGAAACTCTGCCAAATCGTGTACTCATTACGATATATTGAAATCAAGTTACTTTCTCGCATTTTACGCTTATTTCTTGCAATTTCCTGACTTTGATACGAAGATTTGCTTATATCCTAACCCAAATTCGATTTGTAATCCTAAAACCGATTTAGGCCCAACAAAAGGTAAACAGATTAATGTCTGCTGGCTATAACTAAAATGTTGTTGATACGTGAATTAGCTTTCAAGCTAGCTAGTAGCGTATGTCGAATTTTGTGAAGATGATGATGATATATTGTCAGGGTCTATCGAAAACAGTCTCTATTTTAATGGGGGTAAGGTCTGCTTACACCTCACCCTCCCTAGACGCCATCTTGATATGATATCACTAGGTATGTTGTTGTTTGATGACGATACATTGTCACTTTGACGGTCTAGGACTGTACCATTCTAAGACTTTAGTGCCTATCATTGATGTTTAACATTACATTATTTTTAAAACATGTTTATATTAGATTTTTTAACGAACCGATATCAAATGACAATCCTTGATTAAAGACTCCCAAATCGCTATCAGAATTAATACTCAAGAGATGAAAGGCAATTCAAGAATACCATGGGTGATTCATGAATCTCTTTTTTCTCTCACTCACATGAAATAGATATACAGAAAAAACAGTGACAAAGACGAGAGAAACTTGACAAAGTGTGCAAATGTTCAAATCATGAGAAGAGGGAGCCACCACACCTTGTTGGACATGTGAAACCATCACTAGGAGTTTTGGTCTTACCTTTTGGTACAGCCGAGGCTGGAAATTTCGTTCAACCAATCACTTTTCGTGAATGCTTTTTCACTCCTTTGAAGAGTAAATTAATTACTATGCTGACATATATAGTACATCTTTACCTTGTGTTTGCAACTTCGTTTTTAATCATAACGATGTGAATACTAATATCTTCTGTAAACCAGATAGGGAAACATTGACCCCTATATATCGAAGTGACAAAAGAATCTGTTACAAATATAAATATACACTTGGACTACATATGTCTAGGTGCAAGCAAAGGCGAATAACTCTGAAATATAAAGGTCAACTAGTTCAGAATGAATTATCTTATATTATATATGTATAATTTTCAAATTCTTTTGTATATGTATAAGTTATTTGATAAAAAATAATAGCTGCTCAATTCGTTCTAGATCCGCTTTTAGATATATATGGAGAACATGCAAGGTTAATTGAACCAAAATCTTGTATATTACTAGTAGGTAATTAATCCTCCCTATCGGGGCCCCTAGACTACCCTTCCACCCCACCCCTCTCCAACCCAAGCATTTTGAAGTTAAGCTTGATGGGACCGCAAAAAACTCAACATAATTCTTCACGAAATTGGTGAAAGGAACGGAATCAATAAAGGCAAAGCCTGTCTTTGCTAAGAGATTATAGATCACTGAGAGGATATACACTTTAATTACCACAAAGAAAGTGAGAATATATATCTGTACTGCTGGACCTTAAATTGTTTGGAAATTCAAACTAATACTTCTGTAAAGTGTAATTATCCAAGAATTGCAAAAGGGTAACTCATGAGTCAAAGAAGAAATGGTAAGAGTAGTGTATATCAGGGCAGCTTTATCTCTTCTTTTCCTTTCTTCCTTCATCTTATAAATATACTTTATTTCTTTTCTGATTTAGAGAGCTAAGTTTCTGACTGCTGCACCTTCAAGACTGATCAAAAACCAAGTGGAACAGCAATTAATCACTTAATTTGCAGAATATCTCTATTTAAAAAACTACAGTTTCATAATTACTATCGCTCAACGTATTATGTCTAAATTGTACTTAACAAATCTTGGGGAAATAGGTTACATAAGTTTAATTTTGTTTATGGTACTTTTGTATGCATGATCAAGTAAAAATTAAAGTTTATGATATACCTTAAGGGGTCGTTTGGTAGAGAGCAAATTATCCCGGGATTAATAATCCTGTGATTGTTAATCCCACCTCTTATGTGGGATTACTAATATCCCAATTTGGGCATAAAATTTGTCCTAGTATTAACTAATACCTAATACCAAATATGAGATAAATATAATCCTGAATTCTATCCCGAGATTATAATCCAAATTCCTCATACCAAACATCCCTGATGGTTTTAACCTTCCCAAAGATTTGTTAAATTCTCAATTTCTTCATCATAAACAATTAAAATTTGATAATATTCTATGTTTGTAATCGACAAAATAATTTTATCCACATATAGAACATAATGGAGTACTTTAATTCCATTTCATTTAAAAATTTATGGTACATAACTTATTTAAAAAAATTACATTTTACTACACTACGTATTATGAAGTTCTATAGTTCTACAATCTCCATGCATGGGTCATGGATTCAAGTGCCTTCAAATGAAAAAGAAATTCCCATCATATTTTGCTTCTTAGCAGCTGCGACTCTGCGAGTGCATCAAACTTGTCCTACCAAGTAATGTTACATGCTTGGCTATTTCGCTGGACAAAAATTATTAACACATCATTCATATCAGCCAAGCATAACTACTATCCAAATTTTAGTAATTACTTAAAAGTTTACAAAAAAGTGTCAAAAAATTGCAAGTTAGTTTCTCTAATTACATCAATGCAACCATCGCACTTACTCACAAGTTCTGACTAATCGTTAAAACTTGAAAAAATAAGACTATTATTGTAATTATTTTCAAAAAGGAGACAAAATCAAACAGCATTGCACCAAAGGGCCAGGTGATATTTTTCTTCATAAAAAAAGGAAAATAGAATTTTACGCTAATTGATGCTTTAGGAATCTTTGTTACACAGTATACTGATACTTTTAAACTTTCAAATTTATTATAAAACATAGCATTTTAGGAAAAACATACACGATTTATATATAAACATATATACATCTATATTTATGTATATATAATGACATACACACATGAATATACAAAAATACACATGATATATAAGTACATACAATGATATACAAAGTTGTACATAAAAGTGGATACATGTATATACACCGTTATTAGAGTTTGTATGCATTATATTAAAAAAATCACAATATTATGTAAAGTGAGATACTAACAATATTTTTGAAAGCCATCTGTAATATTGTATATTTCTGTAAAGAGCCCAAAGACTAATCTATAGTGGGCTGGCTAATGTTAGCCCATAAAACATTAAAGATCAAAATTGGGACTCATTTGCAGAAATATGACACCATAAGGAATGGTTTGCCTTTTTGCCTGTGCTAACAGTGATTTTGCAATAATGCCCCCATTAAGTTTAATGAAAAAATTCTAGACGGAAACACTACCTTCAAACTCTTGGTACGGGGCCAAGACTTGCCTTTGACCCCTCTTTATTTCCATCTTTCAAGTGTTGGCAAAAGACAACACTTGCTAGCACTTGGTCGTAAATGTTGGCAAAAGATCAAGACTTCTCTTCCAATCTCTTCATCCATTCTCGTCATATATCTTGAAGTGTTGGCAAGACAACACTTGTCCTTGAAGTCTTGGCCTCGTGCCAATACTTACAAACTTTTGCCTTGAAGTCTTGGCTCCGTGCCAACATAATGGAATTTTGCTAAACTATTATTAAGGGCTAATTACAAATATATACAACCCTAACACTTAAATTACAAAAAATAACAATATTATTCCACTTTACAAAAAATACCAATATTTTTTTTACACATTATATACAAAATCAATAAAACTAACAAATTAGGTTTTGTTCCTCCTTCTTCCTACTGCCCTCTCCACTGCTACCACCCTAATAGGCGCCGCCACCTAGTCATCGCCGGCAGCCGCCGGCCATCTGCCGGATTTTTTTTTTTTTGTTTTGGATCTAAAAAATGAAAAACACCAAAATACACATATATACATTATTTTTAAAAAAAAAATTACAGTTGGAAAATACATTTAAACAAAAAAATACATACACATACACAAAAAAATGTGTTATACATACACTAAATACTCACATATATATACGGATCTACAGATCTATGAATTATACATACAAATTTATGTGTGCCAAGCTTGGACTTACATACACACACATAAAACATACAAAAATATAAAATATATACTCAGAAAATGTATTCATATGATGAAATACACATGCATACATTCTTCACTTGTAAAAGATATTCATGTACATACAGATACATACACCTGCATAAACCCAAATATACACTTACTTCTTACATTCAAACAACCACCAACAATCACCAACAACCACCCAGACATACATATACACAGACATACAAAAGTATACACGAACCTTAAAAAAAAAGAGAAGAAGAAGCAGATCGGAGCTCCGGCTACCGTAGCCGGAGCTGTCACGCAGCAACAGCCACCACCGTGCAACAGCAGCCAACACCACGCATCAACAAATCACAATAAATGGTAGCAGATCGGAGAAAATCGGAGCAGCACAGCAGCAGATCGGAGTAGCTGCTCCGCGGCGGAGCGACATTGGCGTTGGAGTAGGTCCGGCGGGTGGGTGGGTGGAGGAGGGGAGAGAGAGAGGGGAAGATAGGGTTTTATTTTTTTGGAAGAGTGGAAATGAAAAATAGTATATGTAGGGTAATAAATTGAGAAATGTTGGTATATTTAGTAAATGTTTGAAAATATCGGTATATTTTGTAATTTTGGGGTTTAATGTGTCAACTAGCGTAAAAATTTCTATTATTAAACATGGGTAACTTGCAAAACCTGAAATTGGGAAAAGTGCACGAATAGTCACTTTTTGGCTTGTCTTTATAGTTGGAGTCACTTTCTTAAAACTATCTAGTTTTTAGCTGCTTTTTTGAACTTCAATCCTTGTGAGCCGAACTTCATACCTTGTGAGCTGAACTTCATACCTTCGTCAGCCTACAAGGGCACTTTTACACATAGAATGCGTAAACTTTAGCCCTTGTGGGCTGATATGAAGTTCATCCCATAAGGACTGAAGTTCCAAAAAGTGACTTATTTTGTACAACCAAAGAAAAAATGGTCTGAAACCCTGGACGAAATTCTTACGGTGAAATTTTTGGGATTTTTACCCTGTATGTCCAATGACTTTTATTTTGAACTAAAATAGTCACATTTAAAAATATTTACCCAAACCGACCATTTAGTTAAAAATATTTCATTTCATAACCGCATATGTGATGCAGCCCGAACACGTGCTGATCAAGTGTTCAATCCACCGAGGCCAATGACACGAAGCCAAGCCAAACTTCTCCACGATGTTCACATTCACTTGGCTTGGTCGAAGCAAAGCAACTACTCCGAAGCTGAGTATCCGAGCTCAAGAACCGAAGGCTTCATCTACAAGCTTGAGCTCGAAGGAGGGGGTGACCGAACCTCAACCGAACACTCAACATCGGCGCCGAAGTGAAGGAAGAAAGAGCGACCGATGTCAAGAATGAGCTGAGCAGAACGACCAAGTGCCGAAGTAAAGAAGCTCGAGCTCAAGTGTTCGAAGTCACGTGTTTGGATAAAAGGAGTAACCGAACAATCATTTAGGCAGCCCTGCGTGGCTTGATTTTATTGGTCACCTGTGACCATTTACTGTTTTGTCCTTAGCGTAGCTATAAATACTCCATTTACATTTCATTTGTAGGCATTAAGTTATTTGTTGAATGATCAAACATAGCAAGTGCTATTGTGAGTCTCCGATGGAGCCAAACCCCGACGTGGGATTTTAAAGAACTTGTGTCATTCGGTGTCTTCGATTGAACATTTTCTTCTTGGTCATTCAATTTGCAAGAAGCTTGTTCTTCTTGAGGATTGTTGCTTAGTATAGGTGATTCTTGGCCTTCATTTGATCGAGTTTTGAGACAGGTTCCTCACTGTTCTTTCGAATCGAAGCAAGTCTTGTCTTGCTTCTATCTTCATTTCTTGTTATTCTTCCGCGTCTTCGTGTTTAGGTAAACCTACGGGTTTGCTTGCACCATCTTGGTATCAGAGCAAGGTTTGAGTTTGTTCTTACAACCTCAAATCCTGTTCGAATTATTCGTGCTTTGTGTCTCCAGTTTCAGCTTTCTTCCTTGTTGTTGATTGTTGTTGCTATGGTGTTTTTTTTTTTAAAAAAAAAAGGTAGAAAAAAAAATTCAAAAATTTGGGTTGATTGTTGGTTATTTGAATCAAACAACCATTGATTCTTGTTCACTATTATTTCCTGATTCCAACGATCACCTGTCGTACACAATTGTCGACTAGGGTTTCGTGGTGAATTTTGGACTGTTTTGAGCATTGTTGGTGACTGAAATCGAACCCCAGCGTGTTTTGGTTGTTACCAATGAAGACTGATGGTTCTTGATTGATTTGGGTGTGTTTTGTGCTTAAATTTCGAAGTTCTATGTTTTGAGCCGTCGTCCTTACACCGGAAAATTGTTACATTTGTAACAGTGAACGGATACGAAGAGCTGAGTCTTAGCTCAAAGAACTTTGAACTGATTTCCTCCGTTGTTGTTGTTACCGGAGTTGAAAGAAGTAACCCAAATTCTGTTAGTAATCGTGGTCAGTGATCGAAGTTGAGGTGTCCGTACGCTGGAGCTAAGAACATCACTGTTCCATTGAAGAAAGGGGTAAAGTGTAAAGATCAAAACCCCAGGTGAAAAGGTTGTCGGCTAGGAAAGGGAAATTGGATAAGGTAACACCCTATCCGTACCAAGGAGGGACCGCTCTTGTACGGACAAGAGTTGGTGTGTTCGAAAAGATTCCGAAGAGGAGTCGAATGGTAGATTCTCCTAGGATTTCACTTTTCTTGTGTTCGATAAATCTAGTTAGTGGATCTCTAGAGTAATTCATTCTACTCGAGGTCGTACTAACTTATTTTTGAGCTTATAGGAACTCATGCGTGGGTGACCGAAGTCCAACTTTCGTAGAAATTCTCTGACTTCCCGAAGCGCAAGAGTAAATAGCGTCCGTTCCATCAAGTCGTATCAATTCACTCATCCCGAAGGAGACATTGTAACTTGTCAAATTCGAAGGAACTGAGAGAAGTTGATCAACCGAGGAAGCCATTGGCTACAAGTCCTTGAGAGACCAAAAACCGAACCCATAAATTGAGTGGACCCGAGTGCCACCCATCAAAGGTGAGGGAGTGTGTGAGGTGATTTCTAACCTTAACATTTTATTGGGTCTTTGATTTGTGCAGGTACCATGGCTGGGAATGGAGGCGAAGGAAAGGGCATTGAGAAGCCCGAGGTGTCGTTAGCCGATCCCATGGCTGCGATACAAGGCATCAGTGCCGAAGTAAAAGGAGTGAGTGCTCGAGTAGCTAACCTCGAGCAAGGAAGTGTGTCTGTGGCCTTACCTGGGTCCGGCGCTGGGACTAGCAACTCCACTCCGATGAAACCTGAGCTGTTTGCTGAGCTTGTTCGACAACATTAGTTGAAAAGCGAGGCTTCTCGAAGGGAAGTCTTAGGCAATCCCCAAGCACAACAACAAAACTCGGGCAATCCCCAAGCAGGATATCAACACTTGGGCATTCCCCGAGGTGAAAGAGTACCACTTCCAATGGCCCGAAGACAAGCTGAGGTCGTTGATGAAGGGGTCGATGAAAGAGAATTTCCTGATGCCGAACCTGAATATGAGCCACCAATCGTACAACGAAGGCAAGCTCAACGAGGTCAAGGAAATTTTCGAGGTCGAGGCCGAGGCGCACATGTTGATCGAAATATTGAGCGCGAGGCTGATGAATACTATGATGAGTATCCCGAACAGATTCGAGGTACTCGAGATTCAAACTTGAACAGTGTCAAGATCACTATTCCACCCTTCAGAGGAACTAGTGATCCGGATGAATATCTTGAATGGAAGCTTAAAATGGAGCGAATCTTCAAAACCAATGAGATGACCGAAGAGAGGAAAGCTACCCATGCCGTTGCTTCATTGAAGCATATGCATCTACATGGTGAGAAGCTGACAAGAGGCTTAGACGAAGGAATGTTTATCCCGAAGTCACTACTTGGGCACAGTTGAAGAGAGCAATGGATGCTAAGTATTTGAGTGCCAAGTATCGGCAGACTCAATTTCAAAAGCTCTACGAGTTAAAGCAAGGGTCCAAGTCAGTCCAAGAGTATCATGATGAGTTTGTAAGAATTCGATTGAATCTTGACCTGGACGAAGATGAAGAGCAAGCCACTATTCGATTCAAAAATGACTTGGCTCGGGAGGTGTCATCTCAATTGAGGCTACACGTGTATCACACATTGGAAGATTTGTTCGAAGCTGCTACAGAAGCTGAAAAGTGGATTAAGGACGATAAAGCAAACCGGTATCGAGGAGTCACTACTTCTACTCCTTCAAACCGAGGTAAAGAATGGAAGAGTCCAAATCCAACAAGTGCCAACACTGTTCGAAATTCGAAGAAACCTTTTGAAAGGGGTGTGACTGCTAACCAACTAAGAGAAGTGGGAGGTAAAGTTCAACTTAACTCTCCTAGTGCTTCAAATATTCAGTGTCATAAATGCAAAGGTTATGGTCACATGGTAAAAGAGTGTCCAACTCGCAAAGTTATGCTTTTTCTCGAAGATGGGACCGTCCATGAGCAAGCGAGTGACACCGAGGAGGAATACATCGAGGAGATTGACCGAGCTGAAAATGATGATGGACAAGAAGCTACCGAAGCTGATCATCCGAAAATGTTTCTTGTGGTTCGAAGGAATTTGAGCTGCATGACTCTCGAAGAGGAGGACAACCAAAGAGAGAATCTTTTCCATGCCCGATGTCGAGTGAGGGGGAAGGTGTGTTCGATGATCATTGACTCAGGTAGTTGTGCAAATGTAGTAAGCCAAACCTTGGTTTCACAAATGGGACCTTGAAACATCCCCATCCTTACAAATTGCAATGGTTGAACGAGTGTGGAGAATTGAGGGTTGTCAAACAAGATCAAGTTTAGAGTTGAAGAATATCAAGATGAGATGATGTTCGATGTGGTGCCGATGCAAGCTTGTCATATGCTATTGGGACGACCATGGCAGTATGATCGGTCGGTTGTGCACAATAGAAGATCCAACACTTATACTGCAAAGCTCTAAGGGAAGAGTTTCATACTCAAACCCTTGTCCCCGAAACAAGTCACCGAGGACTATAAAAGAATGAAAACATTGAAAGAAGCGGCCAAAGCTAAGCTTCCGATGGGAACAAAATTTGTGGCCGAAGACATACATTCACCGCCCGAAGTAAGAAATATCTGTGAAGTCATGCAACCGGGTGAGTATCTACGAGGCAACGACAACGATCAGATGATGATTTGCCTCGTGCACAAGGGTATCTTTCTAAACTCTAATGATGATCTTTCTAACGATAACCCTTTGCCTAGTGCTGTACAAAGTGTTTTGCAGGACTTCGGAGACATGTTTCCCGAAGAAATGCCAGGTGGATTGCCTCCGTTGAGAGGAATCGAGCACCGAATTGACTTCGTGCTAGGGTCTCAAATCCCCAACAAACCTGCATACCGGTGTAATCCCGAAGACACCAAAGAGCTCCAAAGGCAGGTTGATGAGTTGCTGAACAAAGGCCTCGTTCGAGAGAGCTTGAGTCCTTGCACCGTTCCTGTTATCCTTGTCCCGAAGAAAGATGGAACATGGCGAATGTGCGTTGATTGCCGAGCAGTCAACAAAATAACGGTAAAGTATCGTCATCCTATCCCTCGATTAGATGACATG
The DNA here is from genome assembly GCA_037355625.1 of Petunia x hybrida. Classification (NCBI taxonomy): domain Eukaryota; kingdom Viridiplantae; phylum Streptophyta; class Magnoliopsida; order Solanales; family Solanaceae; genus Petunia; species Petunia x hybrida. The sequence goes on from JBBBVM010000035.1 coordinate 8,845,272, forward strand.
CTAGACGAGTTAAGTGGTTCCTCATGCTTTACGAAGATAGACCTCAGGTCCGGTTACCACCAAATCCGAATGAAACCCGGAGACGAGTGGAAAACCGCATTCAAGACCAAATTCGGTCTCTATGAATGGTTGGTAATGCCTTTTGGCTTATCCAATGCACCGAGCATATTCATGCGACTGATGAACCAAGTGCTCAAACCGTTCATAAATAAGTTTGTTGTTATTTATTTCGATGACATCCTTATTTATAGTAAATCTGTGGATGAACACGTCGAACACCTAAGGATAGTGCTTGATAAGCTTAGAGAAGAGAAGTTATATGCTAACTTCAAGAAATGTGCCTTCTGTGTTGAACGTGTAGTCTTTCTAGGATTCGTTGTCAGTGCTAATGGTGTCGAAGTCGACGAATCAAAAGTCGAGGCCATCAAAGATTGGCCAACTCCAACCTCAGTATCACAAGTTTGTAGCTTCCATGGCTTAGCTAGCTTTTACCGAAGGTTTGTTCGTGACTTTAGCACCGTGGCAGCTCCTTTAACCGAGCTGGTTAAGAAAGACCATCCATTTGGTTGGGGAGAGTCCCAAGAGAGGGCTTTCCAAGAGTTAAAACGGAGGCTATGCTCTGCCCCGTTGTTGCAACTCCCTGACTTCGGTAAAGCATTCAAAGTCGAGTGTGATGCGTCCGGAGTTGGGATCGGAGGAGTGCTGATGCAAGAATCGAAGCCGATCGCTTACTTTAGCGAAAAGCTTAAGGGTGCAACCTTGAACTACTCTACGTATGACAAGGAGTTGTATGCCCTCGATCGAGCACTCGCCCATTGGCAGCATTATTTGTGGCCTCGAGAGTTTGTGATTAAAAGTGATCATGAATCTTTGAAACATCTCCGAGGTCAGGAGAAATTGAACCGAAGGCATGCCAAGTGGGTTGAATTCATTGAGAGCTTTCCCTATGTAATTCATTACAAAAAGGGAAAAGACAATGTTGTGGCCGATGCGCTATCAAGGAAGTTTGTCTTAGCGACCACTCTCGCCTCTAGGCTCATGGGATTCGAAAGTATCAAGCTGATGTACGAAGACGATCCCAAGTTAAAATGCGTTTGAGATGCAATCTTGAGTGCCCGAAGGGTAGAGAAATATCAGTGGCACGATGGCTACCTCTTCAAGAATGGGAGGGTTTGTGTGCCAGTATCATCGTGGAGGGAGCTCTTAGTCTGAGAAGCTCACTCCGGAGGCTTGATGGGACACTTCGGTGTCGATAAAACTCTTGGTATCTTAACCGAGCAGTTCCATTGGCCAAAAACGCGACGAGATGTGGAAAAGCTTTGCAACGCTTGTCTCGTTTGCAAGAAAGCTAAATCGAAGTCCAATCCTCATGGATTGTATACCGCATTGCCTATACCTGATCGACCTTGGGTTGATATATCCATGGACTTCGTCTTGGGTTTACCAAGATCGGGGGGAGGACATGATAGCATTTTCGTTGTCGTGGATCGATTTTCCAAAATGGCTCACTTTATTCCTTGCAAGAAGTGTGATGATGCACAACATGTAGCTACATTGTTTATTTCTCATGTGTTAAAATTGCATGGTGTGCCTCGTACTATCGTGAGTGATCGAGACTCAAAGTTCTTGAGTCATTTTTGGAAATGTTTGTAGGGTGCCCTCGGCACCAAACTACTATTTTTGACGTCTCACCATCCTCAGACTGATGGACAGACCGAGGTAGTTAACCGAACCTTGGGATCTTTGTTTCGTGCAATGACTAAAGGCAAGGTCGAAAACTGGGCTGATCGTTTGCCCATGATGGAGTTTGCATACAATCGAACGATGCATCGAATGATCAGTATGACCCCGTTCGAATGTGTGTATGGTTTTAACCCTTTGATTCCACTTTATTTAACCCCATTGCCTCGAGATTCTGTTATTGATTTTGAAGGTACTCATCGAGCCACTGCCTTGATCGAGTTGCATGCAAAGGTGAAGAAGAACCTCGAGGAAGCTTATGCAAAGGTTGCATCGAAGAAAAACAAGGGGCGAAAAAAGCTGGAATTAAAGAAGGGAGATTGGGTTTGGGTTCACTTCCGAAAGGAATGCTTCCCGAACCAAAGGAAAGGAAAGTTGGCTCCTCGAGGGGATGGTCCATTCCAAGTGTTGACCAAGATCAACAACAATGCTTACGTGATCGACCTCCCTGGTGAGTATAACGTGTCCAACACCTTTAATGTTGCTGACTTAGTTCCTTGTGTTGTAGGTCAAACTTCGGAGGATGAAGAGGGCTCGATTTCGAGGACGAAATCTTCTCAAGAAGGGGAGGATGATGCAGTCCGAACACGTGCTGATCAAGTGTTCGATCCACCGAGGCCAATGACACGAAGCCAAGCAAAACTTCTCCACGATGTTCACATTCACTTGGCTTGGTCGAAGGAAAGTAACTACTCCGAAGCTGAGTATCCGAGCGTATCCGAGCTCAAGAACCGAAGGCTTCATCTACAAGCTTGAGCTCGAAGGAGGGGGTGACCGAACCTCAACCGAACACTCAACATCGGCGCCGAAGTGAAGGAAGAAAGAGCGACCGATGTCAAGAATGAACTGAGCAGAACGACCAAGTGCCGAAGTAAAGAAGCTCGAGCTCAAGTGTTCGAAGTCACGTGTTCGGATAAAAGGAGTAACCGAACAATCATTTAGGCAGCCATGCGTGGCTTGATTTTATTGGTCACCTGTGACCATTTACTGTTTTGTCCTTAGCGTAGCCTATAAATACTCCATTTACATTTCATTTGTAGGCATTAAGTTATTTGTTGAATGATCAAACATAGCAAGTGCTATTGTGAGTCTCCGATGGAGCCAAACCCCGACGTGGGATTTTAAAGAACTTGTGTCATTCGGTGTCTTCGATTGAACATTTTCTTCTTGGTCATTCAATTTGCAAGAAGCTTGTTCTTCTTGAGGATTGTTGCTTAGTATAGGTGATTCTTGGCCTTCATTTGATCGAGCTTTGCGACAGGTTCCTCACTGTTCTTTCGAATCGAAGCAAGTCTTGTCTTGCTTCTATCTTCATTTCTTGTTATTCTTCCGCGTCTTCGTGTTTAGCTAAACCTACAGGTTTGCTTGCACCAATATGCCCCAAGATTGTATACCCCATAGCCACAGTATACCCCAATGGTATACGGTATCTTCTATTGTATACATTTCTAGTATAAGTATACCCCAATGGTATATAAGTTTGATACCCTAATGGTATACCCCAATGTTGTGGATGTGTGGCTACAGGATGTTTAAACAAAAGTTGGGCCATGTTAGGGTAATATTTTAGGGGAAAATTACACAAATAGACAACTTAAGACACTTAATTAGCTAACATAACTATATTTTTAAAAAATTATTGAACATAGCAAATCTTAATAGGTATTTTACAACATATAGCTATTTTGTATTTCTATATATCTACAAGTGTATTTCTTTGTATCTTCGTATCTACATGTATAATTATGTATATATTAGTATTTTTATATATCTAGTGCATTTTTTTTGTAGATATTTACTTTGTATAACTTAGTATAACGTTGTATAACTATGTATTCTTTCGTATTTCTACTATTTACAAGTGTATTTCTTAGTATATCTTTACATTGTATAACTTTGTATAACTATGTATAATTTTGTATTTCTATATATCTACAAGTGTATATCTTTGTTTATACATGTATTTTTTGGTGGTTTTTTCGAGTGCGGTAGTGGATGGTGGCGGGGGAGGGACGTGATAGCGGTGGTTAGGTTTGTAGGAAGAAGATAGAATGAACACCAATTTAGTAAGATGCCATAATATTCTATAAAGTGTAAAAAAAAATATAGCTATATTATGTAAACAAAATAGTATAGCTATTTTATATAATATAGGTCTCTAATATTGTCTATTTATGTAAAAATCTCATATTTTAGTGTGAGCTGACCAATTTTGAAAACTTCCCGAAATATTTTGCAAAATTAGGCCCAATAATTTAGTCGAAACCAAGATAAGCAATGTTTAGTTTGTGCATATAGAATCACTCTCTTCAAAGTAAACCGCAAAAACCTTTCAATCCTTTAATACTTTTGCTTTCACTCTTCAGTCCTTTCATCTTCAATACAAAAGATTCCGATTCGGAGCTCCGGTAACCTTTCGGGTCAACCCTCTTCAACTTCTCCCTATCTTATCTTCCAATAATACAACTGTAAGATTTTTATTTACATTCTTTTATTTTATTTTACACATTTAATTCTTATTTCAAGCTAAATAATAGGTTCTCTTATTTTTCTCCTTATTTCCTGTTTATTTATTTGTTTTGCCCAAAAAAAAAGAGGGAGATATTATTAGGGTTTATAAGCTTCCACGAAGTTTTAATCTGGTGGAGACATTGTATTTCTGTGTAGTGGTAAATATTAAATTTACAGAAATTCTAACTTTAGGAAAAAACTGTTTAGTTGACTATTAACAGCTTGTTTCGATTGTCGTTACCCTCGATTGGATTGTATCGCATTGTTACTTTAAATACAATGTTATGTTTATTTCGATTGTTACTTTTGCAACTTATATGGATGGTTGTTACCTATTGTATTGTATCGTATTGTTAACTTAAGTACAGTGTTTGTTTTGATTGTTACTTTTAAGTTTTATTTGTTAAATCTGTCATTACTCGAAAAGTGCCATTTTTTGTAACGATCGATTTGGTGTTATCCCGCCGTTACCCTTTTTTTTTTTCTCACCTTGTCATTACTTTCTACTTAAAAAATTGTATTTTATCCTTTACCCTACTAACTCTACCCCGTACCCTACTTTAATTTTGCAGTATTGTAAGTTCATTCTTCAAATTGCTAGTGTGTAGTTTTGTAAAATGACGGGAAACGATACAACCTATCCAAACATTGTACTGGCAAAAATAATACAGTACACACAATATATTACGATACGATACATTATGAAACGATATGTAACAACCATCCAAACAAGCTGTTAGGAAAAGACCGTTTAATTTGCTTAATATGGTTATAACACCTTATAAAAGGACCAATAATATTACTTCAGCAATTATTTCTTTTCTTTTTCTGTTGCCAAGTGGACAGATGATTTTTTTCTGTTCGTTTTTCCTGGGGCTGGGGTCGTTAGTTGGCATGTCGGTGTGGAGATCATGAGGAGATATTTTATTATATACCAAAGTTTCGAGTTCATTTCGTTTACGTGCTCTGTGATCTCCAGATATTGCAGATATTTGAGCAAGCATGGCTGAGATGGATCTTCTTAAGATAATCAATAGTTTACCATCCTTGATTGAACAATTGGGCAAAGCATTGCATGATCTTGAATCTCAGGAGGATGCCTCCATAGATAAGGGTTTGCTAGAGGATATTGAAGGACACTTCCGGAAGCTGGAGGCCTCAGTGGTGAACAAGTCTTTGGAACTTGAAATTAGAGAGAAGGCCTTTAAGGAACAAGAATCTGATGCTCATCTGCTGATTGCTTCACGAGAGGCAGATGTTGCTGGTAAGGAACAAATTTTGTGGGATCACTTGCAGGAACTTAAAGATGCTGCAGTGTCTGCAATTGCTGAAGCGCGGGGAGACCATCAATTGGCATCTCTGGAACATACTGATGTAGAGAACAACAAAGACTTCAAGGTAAGCAGCACTCTTGGTGAAACAAATGCACTTGCTACTGACTCAGAGGTAAAATCCTCTAGCAGAGCTGGTGAAAATGCTGATGGTGTTTCTGAGAAGGATAATCTGCGACCAGAACTGACACAATTATGTGAGCAGATGGATGCAAAAGGGCTTCTGCATTATATTATGGAGAATAAAAAGAATAAGACCTCGATTTCTGAGGAACTCTCCCTTGCCCTTCAAGGTGCAACTGAACCAGGCCTTTTGGTACTGGCTTCACTTGAGTTCTTCTACTCTCAGGATGAAATTAACTCTAAATCTGAGAAAAGCAGCAATGCTATCCGCAGCTTGCGCCAAGCCTGCCTTGTTTGTATGGAAGCCATAGCCACCTTGTTGGCAAAGGCTAAACCAGGTGCCGATCACCTTCTGTACCCTGAAATTACGCAGCAAGCCAAGGTCATTGCTGATGACTGGAAGCCTAAGTTGGCTACTGCAGGCAATGATGCTTCCAATCAAGCTTCATTGGAAACTGAGGCATTTTTGCAGCTCCTTGCAACTTTTAGGATTGCTTCAGAGTTTGATGAAGAAGAGCTCTGCAAGCTTGTTCTTGCAGTGGCTCACAATAGGCAGGCGCCTGAGCTTTGCCGTTCTCTTGGCTTAGCACACAAAATGCCAGGTTGGTGTTCTTTTACCTGACCTGATACAGTCTGGAGATCAGACCATCTCTTTTGAGATGCTCTTTTCACTGGATGAACTTGGATCTTTATAGTGTACCTTGCTAGGAATTGTTCAAATAATGCATCGATAGCTGTTGCTTCTCCAAATTATGCAACCACTTTACGTCATCGAATATAACGCAACCACTTTATGATGTTTAATTCGTTTTTGTTTCTTTGCAGGTGTCATTGAAGCATTGATTCACAACGGGAGGCAAATTGATGCTGCTCGTTTTATTTATACTTTTCAGCTGACTGAAAGATTTCCCCTTGTTGCACTCCTGAAAGGCTATTTGAGGGACTTGAGAAGAAACGCACAAGGGAAGGGAGGTAACTCAGGGAATGCAGAGGTACTGATGACCAAATTAATCCTTCGGTTGTCGTGCATTTGTTAAGTTTGACCAATTAGAAAATTTTATTTCTATTGGTAGCATAAGTGTTCTGTCAATAAAGTTGCATGCATGTACAATTAACTTCCAATGGTCGATGATATAGACAGATGCACGCGTTGGTTACTGCAAGTATTTATCCACTTGTGCTTTATTATATGCTTACAGCATATGCATGTAGATGTAGAAGGCTATTTTGTCCTTCGAGTGCGAAAAGTAATCTAATGTGAGAAATTGAAGAAAATAATAGCCTTAAGTTACCAAAAACTTGCTGTACCTTTCATACTCTTCAGTTAATCAAAAGAAATTTTATCAAGCAAAACACCGTCACCCGTGTCAAAAATATGTACAAATAGTATCCAGATATAACTATCTGTTGTTTTGGAATAGTCTCCTACTTCTGTCATGCCAGAGCATCAAAAATCATAGAGTTGTTCTTAGGCCAACTTCCCTTTTTTCATCAACCTTCTTTAAACTCCCAACTCGCGATTGCCTCGATCTCAGTCCTAGGTAATACAATTGCTACCTTGGTCCAAATGTCGGAGGTGAGCGACAAATGTACTGCTTATAAATAACACTGGCCTATCATTATTTGCCTCTATTCCTCAGATTATCTATCGCCACCATGAAAAGTAAAATTATTTTGTTTATTGCCTTTGCGTTCCCTCCCCACCACTCTCCTCTCCCCCTTCATCAATATGTGTGGCAATACCAACTTTGCTAATATATCTTTAAGAAAGGTCTTTGGTGTTTCTAAGCTACATATGAGACTCGCTTGAAGGATATAGAAGACATAACTGTGTTATATCTACCCTCTATCATACAATGTAATCTACTTTTCTTGATGTGGGACGCTCTTCTTTTTGTTCATTTTCTGTTAGAGGCGTGTAGGTTCTTCAAAAATCCATGCATATTGGCGTTTGCTAGGTGTTTGTATGAAAATGCTGTAAGAACTGGTTTAATATATTCAAAGAACAGATGAGGAGATGAATATTTTGGTCTCCACTTGATGTACTAGATTTTGGAAAAACAAAGATCTCTGTGTGGTCGATTTTGTTAGAATGACCCTCTAGGAGCGGAACAGCTTTACAGTGATTTATGAAGAAGGCCAAAATATATTAACCTTTAAAATTTTTAATATCGTACAAATAAATTGGGAATGTGAAGAAGATACACTTGGGTCATCCCAAATGTTCATTTAACTAAACCATGATTTTTCTCTTGGGGAAGCTGGTTTTAGTTTTACCTATAAATACTTTAGGTGAAACCAAATTTACTTCTAGTCCTTTTTTTTTATTTTTGATAATGTAAGATAAAAATTTACTCCTAGTCCTTGAGTGCTTAATCTGAACGTAAACATGAGGATGCAAGTGAACTATTTTCAAAAAGAAGCACAAGAGAAAATTTAAGCTTTTTTAAGATTCTTGTTCAGAGTTTTCATAGAGTAGCAGCAAGCCTGGGTTAGTGAAGACTGGTAGAACAACTATACCAATGAGGGAAAAAAAAAGGAGTGGTAGGATATATGAAGCAGCTTGCCTTAGGATCAGAAAGTAATAGAAGCAGGTTAGCACGTGCAATTTTTATCAGAAAATCAATTATATATTCTAGAAATGAACAAGTTGTAACCGCCATGGGCAAAACTGAAGTATAGTGGTCATGGATGACTCAATATCGACTAGGTTGAAGTCCTTATACTTTTAAGTTTCTTTTAGTGGGACTTCAATACTTGAATGTACTGATTTGAATGTGCTTCTTCCTGAGGTTTGACGATCAAATATCACCATGACCAATTTGTTATTTATAACTTGTGTATGAGAAGCAAAAAGAGAGGCAAAAGATAACAAGGGGAGGTTGGCATTTTTTGTCTCTTACTTATTAGCAAACTCTCTTACAGAATAGTGCAAATTCTCAGGAACTTGGAGCTGTAAAGGCAGTTGTACAGTGCATTCGAGAGTACAAGCTTGAAGCAGAATATCCACTTGAACCACTACTGAGGAGGGTTACTCAGCTGGAGAAAGCCATTTCTAATGACAGAGCCAGGTCTCATGATAAGAAAAGACAATCTGGATCAGCTAATCACCAGCAATCCAAGAAACCACGAACAACTGGAGGAACGCATGGACCTAGAGCTGCTAACGTTTCTAGCAGGCAGCCCCCCTCTGTTTATATTGAGAGAGTGGCTGCTACTAATCCAAGCAGACAGGTCCCCTCTGGTTATGCTGAGAGAACAACTTATGCAGCAGGACTGTTGGATAAGTACTCTTATCTTGGTACATCTTATGATTATCAAGCTCCAAGTCAAGTTACATATCCCCCGCAAGCCTATGAACAGAGATCATATTATTATCCAGCAGATGAGGGAATCAATGCAAATTCTTATACTGCTTCTCTGCCATCTAGTTATGGAAATTATGCAGGCGCTGGGTTGCCAACAGCAGATGACAGAGTTAATGCAAGTTCTTATGCAGCTCCTCCGCCATCTAGTTATGGCAATTATGCAGGTACCGGAGTGCCAACAGCAGATGAGAGAGTTAATGCAAGTTCTTATGCAGCTCCTCCGCCATCTAGTTATGGCAATTATGCAGGCAGCGGAATGCCAACAGCACACCAGCCCTATATGTAAGAGTGGTAATGAGTTTTTATTTGTAGTGACAGGTATTTCTTGCAAAGACATAGTAGATGACTGTCATGATATTTTGCTTTACATGAGTAATATGTTTGTTGTGACTAAGTGCCTATATGTGACTACTAACCGTTTATCCAAGGGAAAACTGCCTGTCCCTGAACTTAAATTTTACATAACTTGAGTTCATTAGCACTAGTGGAAGGTGGTACTACATTGATTTGGATTAGCAATTTGATGGGTTAGCTTATGCCAATGGAGCCAACCAACAATCCGTACCTCTGCCTCCTATTTCATATTTAGTGGAAACTTTGTTATATTCCCTCCTTATCGATTTATATGTCAATTTGATTGGTCCGGGGTTTGAGAAAAAATGAAAACTCTCGAAATTGTGGTGTGAATGACGCCGTAAGTGCCTATATGTGACTGCTAATCTATTATCCCCGAGAAATGTTTCTCTAATAAGAGAGAACTAACATCTTAAATGCTTCGAAATATTAATGTTTTGCTTGAAAATCAAGATCTTTCAAAGTTTATGCCCTGACAACAAAATTAAGCATCTATACATCTAGGAAAAGTACAAGTACATGAAGAAGTGGTCGAAGATCGGTAAAGATAATTATCAGAAATAAATGGGAAATTTTAGGTTGGATAGGCACTTTTTAGAAGTTTACTCTGCGTTTGCAAAGATTTAAATGTATAACCTTAGCTGCTCAAACTCCAGGATTTGGTCCTAGAAATTAGGATTTTTCATTATTTTTAAATCCTCAGAAATCTCTCGACGAATTGTTTGAAAGTGTTGTCAACAACTATCTATGTAATCTTCCCTGAGTAATACAAAGTTTAACCGTACGACTAATTGAGAAGCGCTTCAAACAGTCACAAGATACATGTAGTTGAACAAATAAAATCATAATGAACTACTTGAATAATGAAAACTTTGTCAAATAAATTTACAAAACACTAGATTCCGTCAAGATTTTGGATATACTATTTAGCTACTCATGCTTAAAGTCTATAAAACAACTACTTGGATAAAGATACTTTGTCAAATAAATTCATCAAACACTAGATTCCATAAGATTTTGGATAATACTATTTAGATACTCATGCGTAAAGTCTAAAACACAGTAAAAATTATCAAATTAATTTCCATAATAGATAAATAAGAGAAGTTAGTTAAAACACTTTGAATCTTCTGTTGATGTGGATCCTCTTAATCCTTCTTAAATAGTATTTGTGTGGCGATAAAGATTCTCTATAAGGGTAAAAAAGAATGGAAAATTTAATTTGTTTTCAAATTTAAAAAATTATGATTTCTTTTTTTAAACAGGCTAAAATAAAAAAGTGTGCACATAAACCGTAATAGATGGAAATATTCATGTATTGGCTAATATACATATGGTTATTCCATGTTCAATTCTGCATAAAATAATAAAATGATTCATGAACACGTATGCACCACGTAGAGTTCAATTTTGCAAACGAAACACTAACTAGTTATACGTAATTATACCACAAATCAAATGTTATATTAGATAAACAAAGATTAAATTAGAAATATAGTGTTTTATGTTGCAAACATAACATTGTGGGTGTTTATTATAGTCAATTACAAATATTGTTTCCGTTATATGGCTCTTACACATGAGATCGGTAATAATAGTCAATTACAAATATTATTTCCGTTATATGGCTCTTTCACATGAGATTGGTAATAAAACACAATAAAAACAAACTTTGTAAGGTCTTTCTTCTATATTCATAAGTCATTGTATGTGACCAATGACTCACATTCTGTTAGTGATAAAGAACTTATCGCTAGTTGCAGAATGGTTTTGGCCCTTTCACCTCCTCACTCCTATTAGTGCCTCTCCAGTCTCCAGTCTTTGTCCTTTGAAACACTCAAATAAACTGTTTGTCAACGATTCTGCTATTCTCTTCTGCCTGGTCTATATACATTGCTAGTACTTCACAAACTGATAAAATAAAAAGAAAGAAAGAAAACAAAGCAAACCAAAAGGCCATGTCTTTTCATGGTGCCTCTTCTTACAAAGACTGCATTTTTTCTGTACTAAACTGCAGGATTAAACTCATCTAATTTGCATAAGGACATAGCTAGGGACCTATTACAAGTACTTTTGCAGACCACTTTTTACCTTTTCCGTTAATAACTCGATTTTCTCAAAAGGATTCTCTGAAGCATTTATATCACTTTTCTTCCTTTTTTCTTTCCTATTGGATTTTTTTGTTAGTACTCTCTGGTCTCTAGCTTGAAGAGGTGACATGCATTAAATGAGAGCCTTAGGCTTTTGCTACAATAGCTTTATTCTTACGGAAAAGAACCGCAGCATACCATTTTGGCGCGCGTATTGCCGCACCATACGTGGCTGCCGTCTGAAAAGATGGAAATAGCCTTGAGTCTTATTTTGTCCGTATTAGGCGCGTGGCTCACACTCGAATCCTCTCACTCTCTCACTCAGCCGCTGCGGGTCCCAATTTTAAGTATTTTAGTTTAAATTATTGAAATCTTAATAGGGCCTATTTAAGTATTTTAGTTTAAATTATTGAAATCTTAATAGGGCCTATATTCAAATATTTGTTTTGAATAAGGTCGTTATTTTCGAAATTGAATCAAAAATGTTTTGTGGTGCCATAATATTAAGAACATATATTGTTTTTACTTTTTATTTATTTTTGTTATTAAACGACTCTTTCACTTTCTGATTTTCTTTTGTTTTATTTTCGGACACAATTTTAGAATTAGAAAAATCATTGAAAAATTGTATCAAAAATGTTTTGTGGTGCCATAATATTCAGAACATATATTATTTTTACTTTTTATTTATTTTTGTTATTAAACGACTCTTTCACTTTCTGATATTAAATTAATTACTCTATACAAATTACATTTAACAAAATCTTTTTGAATATTTTATGACATCATATTATATATTTATTATAATAAATTATATTTACTTCTTTCTTTATTATTATTATTAAATTGGGAATCCCCTAATCATAAGTCATTTTACTAAAAATCTCGTGTGTTGTAAAACTAATAGTAGTAAAGTAGAACAATACAAATTAAAAGTATCTGAGAGGAGTATATGAGAACTTGTATTCTCAAAGTGTTTCAAGTCTGTCTTCCATAGAGCCAAATGTGCTCTATTTATAGGATACAAATACATAGGTTACAAATCAACCCAAAGGTTACAAGAATTAAGTAGTGACTTAATAAGGAATTAGTGGTCGCTTAGTGGGGAGGAATTAAGTAGGAGAAAGTGGGGTAGTAAACCATATGTTACAATTGAACAATAGTGAGTAGTGGTCATCCACACAAATAAATGAATTTATAACATCCTGTTAATTTTCGAAGCCGGTCTAATGTTTTTTTTTTTCGGTTTCTCTTTATTAATGACAAAAGTTTAAAAAATTCAGAACTAGCAATATTATTTTGAATATTCTTGATGAAAAATGTCCTAAAGCAATGTTTTTTACCAACACTAGAACATATTATTCTATGAGCATTAAGGGGTATGGTGGTTCTTGTTAGTAGATGTAAAAACCCAATCTTGGTCATCGTATTACTTGTTGATCGTAACCATTAACTAGCCACCCATACACCTTTCACAGCACAAGGAATTACCTAATTTATATTGAGTTGATTTGAAGTGAAACTTGTAATAGTACTCCTCCAAAAATATACTTGCAGACCTCCATTTAGTCATTTGAGTCGACGTTTCGCGTTCTAAAGCGGTAGTTGGCGTATTTAGTGCATCCAGTGTGGTTGGACTTTTGATGAGGGTAGTTGGGGTTGTAGTATTTATGTTTTGTGTATGGTTTCAATGCATCGTCTATGAAGTTCAAGTGGAGCTTTTAAATACTTCTCACAAACCATATTGGGGTTTCAGTCCTCCCTCTTGAAAAAATAATTGTTGTGCTCGTATACTTGTCCAAACGTGATGAAGCAAGAACCGTGTCTACTGGACCTTCCAGCAACAGTTGTAGAATCAATAATCCATAAATTTATGGAATCCGACCCTTCTGTTGCTGATATCTCAAATCTGACCTTAGTGTGAGTTCAAGAATGTTTTTTTTTTTTTTTATACCTTAGTACTTGCCACGACGTTATCATGCATGCATTTTACAATTTCAGGTGCGACCTTACACGTAAGCTGGTGTTTACAGGGCAATTTCAACGATACCTGCCTCTGGAGAAGATCTTGGATAAACTGCAACGCTGCGACCGTGGAAATCTTGAATTTCTATATGGACTGAGCAGCAAAGGAATTGATTATGCTACCCTACTTCTCGGGGCTCATGTGTTTTTTGTTGCCGGTAACAAGGAGGGGTTACGCTATATGGCCCAAGTCGCTAATAATTCTTCGTGCGAGGCCCAATTCGTTAATAATTCAGCTGTGGCCCAAGCAAAGTACAATTACGGGATTGCATTGCTGATGTTTGATAGGGAAGATGAAATTAGCATCAACTCGGGGATGGAAGTGCTGCTTAGTCTATTGAAGGAGCCCGACGGAAGAAATAAGACGATTGAATGCAGAAGACGTCTCAAAAGGATGATTGGTTCGGCAAACTGCAGCAAAGTCGTAGAGACCGGGTGCTGTCACTTTCAGGGGCCGGGGCACTGGAACGGATATATGACAGATATTTACGGCTGCCGTGAATTATTTGTCAATTGTGATCTATGTCTCATTGACGTTGAAACCACGAAATTAACCTTTCCGATGTTTGACTTTGAGATGGGAGCTCCTTGTCATTCAGATTTAAGTTCGGATGATGGTAGCTTTGGTTCTAGTCTGGATTATTAGGGATGTGTATACTTTGTATCCCCTTTTTGGGCTCAATATATGCAGTACTTACTTCATCGTGGACTGATCGTGCGCTTGTACTTGTCTAACGATTGTCCAGTCTGAAGTTGTAATGTACTTAGTACTTAGTAGCAGTATTGACTTTCTCCTTTTTGTCCATGTACGATACACCAAGTTTGCATCCGCTGGGCTGATTTCGTGCATCAAAGAACTTGTCTACTAACCAAAACAAGTTCCACCCATCTTGATTAATAAAGTACCAGGGCATGTGATAGCTGCTCAATATTAAAGAGTACCTAAAATTCGATTAAACAAGCGTCCTTGTTTTACACATGTCGTTCGCTAAACTTAAACGCCAGCGAGTGTGGGAATGTTGAATTCCTATCAGGATTCATACGTGCGGGAATAGATTATGCGACCCAACTCCTGGGGACTCGCTGAAAACGTGTTGGAGGGCTTACTCTACATGGGCCGAGCACATGCCTTCATTGATGGTGCGGCCCAATTCGCTAATTAATCAGCTGTGGCCCAAAAATAGTCCAATTATGTGTTTGCGTTGCTCCTGTTGACAGAATGAACAAATTAGAACTAATACAGCAATGGTTTCGTTGATTACCCTATTGGTTGAGGACGACGGTATACGTACGGTGGTTAAAACCAGAGGACCTGCCATTAGTGATGGTAACTGCAGCAAATTAATGGATTCTAAGTTCTGAGGAGAAGTCGGAGCAGGACACATGAATTTATAATGCAATTCATGGCAATATTGCACCCGTTAGTTAACAGTCATCTGCGTGTTGTTGACATTGAAACTTTGGGATTAACTTATCCGCTCTTTGATGGTGTCAAGCAGAAGGCGTTGATTCACACGAAGCACCTGCTTCTACTGTGGATGAATAGGTGTCTAGACAACGTACCTGCTCAATCCTGATGCAGTGCTTATTAATTTGTGGTTTTGATTTAGTTCGTGTCTAATGGACTGATTTCTGACTTCAATTGTATTCGTCAATGGTAATTGGAAATAAAAACAGAAATTAATATGACATTCGGGGGAACATAGACCAATATTAGTCAAGAGCGGAGTATTTGGAGGAACATCTGTGCACGGAATACTACACCACGGAATACTACACCACATAATACTGTAACTAGACAAACAAGCGCAGCTGGACAGATGCAATACCAACTCAACTATATCAGCATCAAATAGCATTTTCTTTAATTAATCGTCTTCACATACGCGTGAGTTAAAGAAATTACCGGGGGAGGGGAGGGGAACAAACGAATCGAAGATCATCTGCTCGAAAAGTGGAGGAACAAGGGTCGTGCAATTACAAACTAGTGCTGCAAGTGGCATAGGATCAGAAATTTAGCAGCACCCACAGCCAAATTCAGAAAGGAACAGCAGATTCAGACACGGGGAAATATATATATTACAGTCAAATTAAACGCGAGTACGGCTTCAAACGAACAAACCCAAATCCTGGCGCGGTGAGGCTATAGGACTGTCAATTTGCGCTCCTTCAGGACAATTGCCTCCAAAATTATGCAAAACTCGTTCTAAGGTCGTCACGAAGCCTTCCAAACGCATCATCAGCAGATCCATCTGGCGAGATACACGATCGAGCCGCACGGCCATAACATTAACGTCAGTCCTCACCGTGTCTACACAGTGGAAAACATGGTTATCTACGACGACGCGCGGAAAATGTCTAGATCTTTCTGCAGGCATATCAATTTAACTTCACTATG
The DNA here is from genome assembly GCA_037355625.1 of Petunia x hybrida. Classification (NCBI taxonomy): domain Eukaryota; kingdom Viridiplantae; phylum Streptophyta; class Magnoliopsida; order Solanales; family Solanaceae; genus Petunia; species Petunia x hybrida. Next base: position 8,861,212 of record JBBBVM010000035.1, read on the forward strand.
TTGTAAAAGGCGGAAAGAAGAGGATATGTGTGGTTTTTTAGGGAACTGAGGGGGCTTATGAGTGACAATTTCCTTTTTTAGGGTTATGGGACAGTATATAATGGGCCGGGTTGTACTCCGCATAAGTTACTGCCATACATTTCCTTTTCCTTGGAGGGAAAAGCTTGAATCCGCAAAAAAAAAAACGGGTGGGAGATTAATTAATCAGTTGGAGGGAAGTTTCTTTTTTGCAATACTGATTGGCATGGCTTCGGTTCAAATTTTAAAAACGACTTGGCTCTGCCGCTTTGTTAAAGAGTTAGTAATTTGGTAACACAGATTAAATATAGGGTTCCGTTAAATATATCGCATAATTCGGTTCCATTTTTGTTATGTTGCGGTGCGCACTATGGTTTATATACTTTTTTGTGATGAAGGGTGCATGTAAAATTTTGGGGAAACTCAACCTATACTAGACATTATGTATTTTTTCTACAGTGTTTTTTGCCCTTCAATGTTTATTAAACATATACTCGACTGCTTATTAGTAGTAAGACAGTACCTGTATTTTTCTACACTGTATTCTCGAAAGTACATACGTCCATAATTCCAGTTGTATTGATTAGTCGTGTTAAATCATGCAAACATTTCGTATAAGATGTTTTCAGCGACTCACCTGCGTTCATACTCTGATTAACATTTGGTTGAATCGTCAACCAAAGCCATTTTGGCCCCTGGTTCCTGATTTTATCCTTGGTTGATCCATCAACCAATGATATTCTACAAAAAAATACTATTGCTTTTGACTGATGCGTCAACCAAGGCTTCTGGTGTGTCTTTCAATAATAAGGGTCACGAGATCGAACCACAATAAAGGCGCGTGACTTTGTGAACAAAAGTTTTTTTTTTAAAACCCTTATGTGTGTAGTAAAATAAATAAAATAATCAACCCCTTTCGTGTGTGAGTGGCTCTTTTCCACTATAATTAACATTTGATTGCTTAATTTGATTTCTGCCTAAACTGTACAATATTGATGAAAATGCTAGTTTATATTTGGTAAACTTACTGCAACCATTTCTCCATTTGTTTTCTCCAAAATTAATGATATTCCCTTTTATATTATTCTCTATCTTCTATATTACTATATTATTATCTTTTATCTCAATTTTAATTTGTTATCTTCATTAAACAAATTCTATCGTTTATTATTATTTTTTTTTTCATATTCACCACATATAATTGATATTCAATACAAAATTATTTTATTACCATAAAATTTAAAATAATATAGTACTTTGTAAGCAAATATTGTAGATTAAATATAGTAACGAATAATTTTTTTTAAAAAGTGAAATCATTCCGATACAATACAATAAAATTCATATTACATTACGGTAAAATTCAATTTAAATACTACATAACTATTCAATCTCCACATCTAGTATGCTCGCATAAATGATCTATTTATCAAAATATACGCCTAAGTTAAGATATAAAATAAATATTATAAAACAGTTACATAAACATAATTAAGTGTATATAAAGAGATAAATTAAAAGAGTTAAATAACAATAAAGTAATAATTATGAATAGTAATGGATGTGATGAATAGTGTCACTTCAAAGTTCAATGTTTATTAAACATTAACTCCACTGCTTATTATAGTAGTAAAACAATACCAATATTTGTCTACAGTGTATTCTCGAAAATACATACGTCCATAATTCCTCTTGTATTGATGTCGGCGTGTTAAATCATACAAAGTTACAAACATTTCGTATAAGATGTTTTCAGCGACTCTCCTGTGTTCATACTCGGATTAACATTTGGTTGAATCGTCAACCAAAGCCATTTTGGCCCCTGGTTCCTGATTTTATCCTTGGTTGATCCATCAACCAATGATATTCTACAAAAAAATACTATTGCTTTTGACTGATGCGTCAACCAAGGCTTCTGGTGTGTCTTTCAATAATAAGGGTCACGAGATCGAACCACAATAAAGGCGCGTGACTTTGTGAACAAAAGTTTTTTTTTTAAAACCCTTATGTGTGTAGTAAAATAAATAAAATAATCAACCCCTTTCATGTGTGAGTGGCTCTTTTCCACTATAATTAACATTTGATTGCTTAATTTGATTTCTGCCTAAACTGTACAATATTGATGAAAATGCTAGTTTATATTTGGTAAACTTACTGCAACCATTTCTCCATTTGTTTTCTCCAAAATTAATGATATTCCCTTTTATATTATTCTCTATCTTCTATATTACTATATTATTATCTTTTATCTCAATTTTAATTTGTTATCTTCATTAAACAAATTCTATCGTTTATTATTATTTTTTTTTTCATATTCACCACATATAATTGATATTCAATACAAAATTATTTTATTACCATAAAATTTAAAATAATATAGTACTTTGTAAGCAAATATTGTAGATTAAATATAGTAACGAATAATTTTTTTTAAAAAGTGAAATCATTCCGATACAATACAATAAAATTCATATTACATTACGGTAAAATTCAATTTAAATACTACATAACTATTCAATCTCCACATCTAGTATGCTCGCATAAATGATCTATTTATCAAAATATACGCCTAAGTTAAGATATAAAATAAATATTATAAAACAGTTACATAAACATAATTAAGTGTATATAAAGAGATAAATTAAAAGAGTTAAATAACAATAAAGTAATAATTATGAATAGTAATGGATGTGATGAATAGTGTCACTTCAAGTTCAATGTTTATTAAACATTAACTCCACTGCTTATTATAGTAGTAAAACAATACCAATATTTGTCTACAGTGTATTCTCGAAAATACATACGTCCATAATTCCTCTTGTATTGATGTCGGCGTGTTAAATCATACAAAGTTACAAACATTTCGTATAAGATGTTTTCAGCGACTCTCCTGTGTTCATACTCGGATTAACATTTGGTTGAATCGTCAACCAAAGCCATTTTGGCCCCTGGTTCCTGATTTTATCTTTGGTTGATCCATCAACCAATGATATTCTACAAAAAATACTATTGCCTTTGCATGATGCGTCAACCAAGGCATTAGAAACTCAACACAGAAACAATCAGTTTTTATTATATTTTGGCCCAATGTCTAACAGATGTGGCTAATTTTGCGCAGCAGCTTTTGGTGTGTCTTTCATAACTAGTTTTTCAGAACGCGTGTTACGCGTGGACTCTTTATTAGATCACATAAACTTGTAAATCATATCAATGTGTATCGTAACAATATAAGAATTTTATAGTAATTTGATTTTGAATCTCAAACTTAGACGCATGCTGCGGGTGTACCTCGCGCATTCAATTTTTTAAGAATCACATAAATGACGGTACTACTATTAAAGATTGTGTACATTATAGATTAAGAATCAAATAAAAGAACAAAAGAAGCCAAAATCGAATAGAATCGACATTAAAAGTAAAGTAGTTGAAATGAAGAAAGTACGATAAAAAAAAGAAACATTGGCGGGAAATGAAATATGCTGCATAAATCAAATTCCTAAAGTAGCTGAAATGAAGAAAATACATGCGACATACATTTTCTGTGTGCATGTCTATTATTTTCATTCCAATATATAAGAAAAAGAACAACGTGAGCATTAATATGAGTAATAACAAATGGTCACAAACATAAACATACATAATTTTCAATAACGCATAAAAGTTGCAATGAACGGGATTAAGCATGGGTTTGAGTTCTTCGGCTCTAAACAATAGAATCACTACACATATACTTGTAAGTACTACATAAATAGGCATATTCATTGATCAATATTTACAAACCAATACAGATTTTCTATTATAAATTAACTAATATCTTTTGAACTATTAATCAGAAGTAAATAAATTCTTAACTTTTAAGTGTCTTACATCGCTACGCTCTTCTTTATCAGGCTCTTTTACTCCCGGGCTTTATATGCGATCTTTGCTTCTTCCCCGCAGGATTCTCTCCCGTAGTATCCCTGAATACTTTAGCGAGATAAATATAGAAAAAATAATTAATCAATTATCGAGAAGGTAGAATGATCTCAAATACTTTAATCACCTCACTAATAGAATGCTTTTAAGTATTTTCGGCTTGCTGTATGTAACAATTAAAAATGAAACATTCAAGCTTTTACTCATCCACTCTATCTCCGGTAGGTAAACAACATCATATTCAATTGCATCATTTCTCCCCATAAATCACTTGAGAAAAATAAAATCTTTTTTTTCATGTGCAGTTGATTCAAATTATATGTATTCAGTTAAACCATTCTTGAGGGAAACAAAGTTGATTGGTTGTAAGTGCTTTGTGAAGAATGTTTGTATAATTCTTTTTATGACTCTTTGTGTTGCTGCCAATTGAATGAACCAACAAGATGCTATATAACTTTGTTGTTCCAACCGTTCCACACTAATGTTGATATTAAACAGTACGTTGTTGATTTATTTTAAAGTTCACACCATTAGCAATGTTGTGATTAAGCAATTAAGCAATTCAATGAAGAGTGGTGACCATTTAATATAGACGTGATGTATGTGAATGGATCTGGTATATGTAGATGGAATTAATTGCGGCAACCCCTCAAGTTCTCCAAACTTTAAGAATAAGAAGAGAAGTCTTGGTTTAAGGCCAAAAAGCACTACCTTATTTTTTCCAGAATGCTAAGCATCACCAAAACTGATGTATAAATGAATTTAGACGATGATCTATGTCGAAGCATTTACTGCAACTGTTTGAATTCTCCAAGTTCTTAGATCAACAAACAGTTAGTTAATGTATAGGTCTATCAAGGACTAAGTTTTTTTGAGCTATGCACCCAAAAAAAAAAAAAGTGCAAGATAAACCAAATTAAAACGTCATCTAATTTTAGTGACCTGGTGTCGTACTCAAAATGATCAAATATTTAATGTACTGTAATAATTTATAACAAATAGTAAATAGTAAATTATTTATTTTGAAGAGTATTATAGTTACTTAATTTTTAGAGGTATTTTTGTCTTTCACTTTTTACTTTAGGGATACACACTTTTATAATAATATAATAATAATAATAATAATATAATATATAATATATAATATGATATGATACGGGTCACGAGATCGAGCCACGATAAAGGCACGTGACTTTTTGAACTGTACCTTTTTTTTTTTAAAACCTTTTTGTGTGTAGTAAAATAAATAAAATAATGAACCCCCTTTCACCCGTGAGTGGCTGCCAAAACAGTACAATATTGATGAAAAGGCTAGTTTACTCCAACCATTTCTCCATTTTTTCCTCCAAAAAAAAAAAAATTCCTTTTTGTATTCTTCTCTTTTAATTATATTATATTATTATCTTTTATCTCTATTTTATTTTCTAATTTTCATTAAACAAATTCTATCTTTTTTACATATTCATCGCATATAATTGATATTCAATATAAAATTATTTTATTACCATAAAATTTTAAATAATATAGTAATTTGTAAGAAAATATTATTGATTAAATAATAAGAAAGGGAACAACATGCAAACACCCCCTATAAATAGAGACTATCATCAGCCAAGAGCACCATCTCACTACCATCCAAAATCAAAGCATTGTACATCTTTGAGACAGTATAACTAGTATATTTTTTTACTTATTTTACATTCAACAATATTTTCGCCAAACATCCACATTGTTCCTACAAAAGTGACACTTAAAGTGGAAGAGGGAGTAATACTATAGATAAAACAATATTCATCCTCGATAAGTACTTAGTAACTCACTCTAAAAAGGTATTTTATTTTTTACCAGCATTGTCAGGTTTTGAAGATTGTTACACCTCGAGCATCTGTGGTCAAGTACATTATATTACTTCTTGATGAGCTGGAGAAAAAATGCTTCTTTGTTTCTGTCACTGGGGTAGGAAGAATAAGGTACTTCCACATGGATCCACTTCATATGTGGGAGGTATCCCTGATCAGATCATCGTATGATGATTTTGTCAATGCAGTTTTTGACAGATTAGGCATTGATCCTTCAGATAAGTTATTGCATTTTACAGTGAAATTTTATAGGTCCGAACTGATAAGGCTGAGAGACCAAGGCGCAATCGATACCCTGTTACAATTTAATAATGGTTTTGCTCATGTTTACGCATCAAGTTTGGAGGAAGAGACTAATTCTAGACTGTCATCAGGTGGTCCTAGAAAACCCGAACTTATTCCCTTTCTCAGAATTACTAGAACTGAACAAGATGGTGTACCCACGAGATCTTGTGAACTTGATCCTGCTTCTTTACCCCTCAATCCAGATGATATCAACGACAGCAGGACTGCGACTTCTGAACCTGTAGAAAATGTTTTGTTTCTAATTCCTCCTGGGACTAGAGATGAATGCAGGATGTCTAAGAATGTGACATCATCTCTGCAGTGACGATTTGAATGGAAATCATGCTACTACTAGAGAGTCTACTAATGTTCCAGGATCTTCTTGGGTAGTGAACGTCTCTGAGGAAAAACAAAGTCCGGTGAGCTCTTGTTATGCCAATGACAGGCCTTCCACTGATTTTGATGAGAACCGTGTCAAAAGAAGCTGTTTCTCAAGTTTGGAGGAGGATCCTAATTCTAGAGGGCCATCGAGTGGTGCGGAAAACCTGAACTTATTGTTATTTCTGATGATGAAACAGATACACAATTCCTGATAGTGATCCTCAAGAGAGAGTTGATTATCCTCCCGATCCTGGTCTCACACGGGTTGAATTTCAAAATGAGTCGCTCGTCAAATATTGAGGTTAACTTGATTGGCTCCAGTTCTAATACGTATGCATAAGGCACGCTTGTAAGTGGAGGATGTATGAGGCGGGATATTATAATTCAACCCCTACGTAATGTGTAGCGTTATTTCCCTAACTTGCATGTTTTGTCCAAAATCGTTGAACATTTTGTCGGAGAAGTTGTTAGCGCCTCTTCACTGTTTGTCTTCATACTCGGTGTAACGTTTGGTTGCATCGTCGACCAAAGCTACTTTCGCCCATATTACCTGATTGCGCCTTTGGTTGATGCAAGCTACCAAGGCTTAGGTTACAAAACAGACTATTGTTTTAGCCTGATGCGTCAACCAAGGCATTAGAAACTCAAGACAGATGTTTCAACAATTTATTACTTTACTAGTAATAATTAGAGTTCTGCTGAAAGGCCACGGAGTCGTAGCTGTTCCGGCGCAGCGGCGTCTGCTGGGTCATCCATAGCGAGGGTCACGAGATCGAACCTTGCTAAAGGTTTGTGCCTCATGAAATGCTTTTTTATTTTTTTTGGGACATTTTTTTTTGGGTGTAGAAAAATCGACCCTCCTCATGTATACCAGGTGTGTACTCAGACATATGTGGCTATATAATTAACAATTGATTATACTTAAAAAATTTTCCCAGCTCCACAAATACTTCATCAATAAAGGCCCTTGATTATCCTCCCATTTTTTTTAAAGGTTATTTCAATCTTTTAAATTAAAAAAACATTTTTAAACCAAACAACTATGCAACATCTTTTTCAATTTGAACCTGTTTATCCAAACACGTAATTTGTTATTCATAAAATAAGCTCCAACATTTAAAAGTTCCTTTTATGCACTTGTGCTGAAAAACTACTTGACTTGCAACTACGACTATAGCACCTAGCGGATTATTGACTGCTTAATTTTTTCTGTAATTCTTATGTTTAGATGTCAATTGAACATAAAAATCTTTTGTAATATTTCCTTTGACCTAATTATCTCTTTGAAGCTAACTAGTAAACTTACCCGTGCTTCGCACAGTTAGGTTATGAATGACGCCACTTAAGCCCTACCTCATTACCTGTGAATTCTTTTCCTCATTGTACGTCAAATTTCACACATTATGTAAAGTCTAAACTGCTAAAATTCTTTAATCCCAAAACAGTGTACTATTCAGACTCACTAATTTTTTTTTAGTGATTTTTACATTGTATAGACAATTGGATGTGCCTTAGGGTAATACAGTAGTACATTTTTTCTAATTTATTGTATATAGACATTTAGACTTATGTAGGTATATCTTTTATCAGCCATTTTTAAAAACAGATTAACTCCCCTCTAAGCGTGCGTACTTTTGTGGGAACTTGCGTTTTTCTTTTTCACTGCATTTATTATTTTTTCAGAATCTCAATTAACTTCCCCTATTTAATGCCTATTTTCGTGGGATATGTGATAGACAGCTTTTGTTAATGCATATCATTTAATAATGATCTGATAATAACTAATTAAAACACACGATTTTATCTCCTAATATTAAGGTAATACGTCAATCAAGTGGTAACTGAAAAGTTAAAAAAATTCAAAACTAAATACACGAGACTTTTCATCTAACAATAGTTTTCTCACTTTATCTTGGAATTGTAAACTGAAAAACCCTTCAGTGAACAGAGCCTTTCCATCTTCTTCTCTACAGTCTGGTATTTCTTGCATATTACTGATATTCATTTATATAATGTGAATACTTGCATATACAGTAGATATTTGTTGCATATTACCTTCCATATATAGTATACCTTGCATATTATTGAACAGTATCTCTTTCAATTGCATATGTATTATATTGAATAAATTGCTGAATATATTATGGGAATATATTTGCATGCGATATATTTGGTAAAAAATAAATCAGTAGCATTGGATATATATTTGGAAGAGATTGTGGATTACGTGACTTGTGGGACTCCTTAAATGTAGGATTTGGTTTTATTACAGTGTGTTTAGAACATAATTAACGCAACTTTGTTAGGAAAAAGGATACACATAAACCTATTTACTACTATCTTTTTGGCTAGCCATTGTTGTATATTAATTGTGTCTATTAAACTGTAGGGCCATGTTATATATATATTTGGTTAGATATGAAATTTTCTCAATTTTTATGCCTCTTATTCTTATTAAAAGTGGCAAGGAGAAACTAAGATGGCCTGTTTGTCCGTTGTAATTTTGTGGTTGCATTTACTAATTGCTCAGAGAGCATTTATATGTGGAAGGTTATAAAATCGACGGTAGAATAGCTAGTGACGCAGTAGTAACTAGTAAGGCACTGCTTAAGCTCCCCCATGTCTTTACTCCAAGCATTTAAATTGACATGACAAATGTGAAAGCACTTTATTTGTTGAGCAGTAAATTTGTCTACTGTAGAAAGCACATCCTTTGGTGCATTTTGGTTGCATTTACTAATTGCTCAGAGAGCATTTATATGTGGAAGGTTACAAAATCGACGGTAGAATAGCTAGTGACGCAGTAGTAACTAGTAAGGCACTGCTTAAGCTCCCCCATGTCTTTACTCCAAGCATTTAAATTGACATGACAAATGTGAAAGCACTTTATTTGTTGAGCAGTAAATTTGTCTACTGTAGAAAGCACATCCTTTGGTGCATTTTGAGTCTCACACAGTAAATTTATCTATATTGGCTAATGATCTCTCCTGTTAGTCAAGTGATAGGCTACTTTGTAAACGCCTCTAAAGCATAGCGATTGTAAGGCTTCAGGGGCATAATGAAAGCTGCCCTATCACTTATTTTCTACACGCTTGTTTAAAACTAATGCATTCATAGCGAATGTAAGCTTAGCAAAGCCTAAGGTCATCATATGCACATTCAGGGACTCAATATTATTCTACAATTTGTTGGGCGTGCATGAATGCATTGTTACATCAAACAATCCATATCACATGGAAATAAATATTTTCATGTATCATCCATCAATCCTATCCTAACTCTACAAGACAATTCGGGTCTCCCACATGGTGGAGAATATATATTCTTCTTCCATGTCAGTTCTTACATGACATTGTGCAGAATATTCTTATTCCATATCATCACTACTTCTCTTTTATAGTGTGTTTTATCTTGGCAGAAAGTACACCACATTATATGAACCGTATAGTATACACACTGCTTATCTTAAATTTAACTTTATATTTATAGAAGTTGCAACTTATCTGTTACATTACACAGAATTAAGTTCTTATACAAGTATGACACATTGTTATTTACAATAGTCAAACCTATAGATAAAACAGTATATTCAACATAAATTAAACACATTCAACATAAATTAAACATACATTCAACATAGAATAAAAAGACAATACTTACACATAGTTGAAACAATATACTAAATACTAAACATAGATTAACCATACGAAACATTGTTTTTTTAATCCAACCGAGAAAACAAAACACACATCTATCCACTGACCTTGACCATTGCCAATTCAATAACTTAGCAGAAACAACCAAACATTAAAGCCTTACATATATAACAACAAAAACCTTAGACGAACATAGCCCAACTAACTAATTAACCCTAACATCTAATCAATTAGGACAGGATCAACATAGTCTCCTTCACCACCATAATCTATTCTCACCCCCATCAGAACCACCACTTGATGTACTTAATGTATCATCGATCATCAGAATCATCAGCATCAGGATTTGGAGGTCTTCCCATAATGTGAACTATCAAAACAAGACAAAATATATGAGAGGAGAAGGAAGAACTTGTATTATTCTGAAAGTGTTTCAAGTGTGTCTTCCATATAGCCAAATGTGCTCTATTTATAGGATACAATACATAGGTACAATCAACCCAAAGGTTACAAGAATTAAGTAGCGACTTAATAAGGAATTAGCGGTCACTTAGTGGGGAGGAATTAAGTTGGAGAAAGTGGGGTAGTAAACCATATGTTACAATTGAATAAGGGTTAATTTCACCGGTGGTCACTGAACTATTGTTTCATTACCACAAAGTCACTTTTGTTTCATTTGTTACCCAAAAGTCACTCAACTTTTTTGCTCCGGTCTACAACAAAGTCACTGAAGCCGGATTTTGTTTAAAACTTGACGGAAAAATGATGTGGCATCATTAATAAAAGATAATTTCTTAATTAATTTTTTATCTATTAATCTAATTCATTAACCCTTTATTTTTATTCTACCCAACCCAAAACACATTTCACTATGTCATCGTCGGGCATAAACATTTCATACCGATGCCATTCCTCTTAATTTGCTTCTATTTCGTATTGAATTAATTAGTTAATCAAATTGAGTAATGTTAGGCAAATTGGTTATGTAAAAAGAAAAAATGAGGAACGGGGAATGAATAAAAATGAACGAGCTTAGATCGATTTGGTTCGATTTTTCATTTATGAAATCAAACTAGTTATGTCGACTTTTTAAAATTTTAAAACCAAAATAACAGCTCGTTTGGACTGTTGTTATGTATATGGTTTCATATATTGTATTGTACTTTATGTTCTGTTGAGTTCAACGTTTTGATAAATTATATTGTTTGCAGTCGTTTCATGATATAACATACTAGTAAATGAATAAAGAATTTACAATATTGTCAAGAAAATAATAAGATACGGGATAGAGTTACTATAAAAAAGATAAGATAAATAGTAATATATGAGAATATTAAGGGGAAGAAAAGAGAAAAAAGACACGGTAACGACGAGATCACACCAAATCGGTCGTTACATAAAATAGGCTCTTCATCGTTATGTAACGATGGACTAGTGATACCATACAATAAAATTTTAAAGTAACAATTAATACAAACATTATTTTATAGTAATAGTACAGTAACAGTACGATACGGTACAACTGATAACAACCATCCAAACAAGCTGATACCAAACAAAGTCGAGATTTTGTTTTTGGTTTTTCTCAGTTTTTTTTTTCGATTTTTCTGGGTCACTTGATTTTTGCTTGGTACCCCAGCAATTATATGGTAGATAATATTTATCAAATTTCAAAATTTTCACTCAAAAAATAGTTATTTGTATATCATGTAAGATATGCACATTCTAATTTATAGGTTTGTCCTTGCTTTTGCTTAGTGCATTAAAAAATAATTGACATAAAGATATAAAGCTTTAAAAAAATGACGTACCTGACGATAATACAATAACAATAATAACTCTGTAGGTCTCAGTTGGAAATTAACTGAGATTACTTTTTTTGAAATGTCATGTTAAACTAGATTGTCATGTTAATCTTCAGTTAGTTGAACTATATTTCTAATGTGGCTCGCTGGCATAATGTGGCAAAAAAGTAGTGAAATGGGTTTGGGTTGGGTAGAAAATGAATAATAGGTTAAGGAATTAGATTAATAGATGAAAAATTAATTAAGAAGATTATTTTTAATTAATGATGCCACATCATTTTTCCGGCAAGTATTAAACAAAATTCGGCTTGAGTGACTTTGTTGTAGACCGGAGCAAAGTTGAGTGACTTTTGGGTAATAAATTAAACAAAAGTGACTTTGTGGTAATGAAACAATAGTTCAGTGGCCACCGGTGAAATTAACCCAATTGAATAATGGTGAGTAGTGGTCATCCACACAAATAATTATAATATTATTAAGCAATAAAACTTACAAATGTCATCCGTTGTAACATATGAAGCGCTTAAAAAACAGTTAAATGTCATACGATCATGACAAACACGGGTGGAAAGTACTTAGAATTGCTACTATCATTCGGATTTGTGAATATTGATTATAGAGGTAATGCACTTTGTAGTTGTGTGAGTTCAAATTTTAATAAACAGTAAATTGTTAAATAAAACAACTCAAAAAATTCTAAATCTCATTGAAGTAATACCATGTCAAAGACATCAAAAGATTCAAAACACATGATAATAATACATTAAACTGAAAAGCATCAGTCCACGTTAACAAAAACAACATCAAAATACATTTAAATACTGCTATTATACTAATCAATACAAACTGGATCATCAATAGTACCTTCACCAACTTCTTCTTCTTCATCACCACCACCACCATTATCACCATCACCACCATCATCACCATTATCATCATAACCAGCATAATCACAGATACTCCATTGAGGTTCATGAGAAGCCGGAACACCATACAACTCAAATTCAAACATCACAATTTCTTCATTGCTTTCAATGAGACGAAAACAAACATAATCTCCTGCCTTAAGTTTTTTGGCTCTTACAAACACTCCCCAGCCATTATTTAACCTTTTCCGCCCTTTCGTACATGTGTTGAGCTTCATAAACCATCGTTCACCCCTCCATTTTTCCGTCGTTACAACTACCAATGTATACTTCGCCTTAATCGGAAGATATTCCCATATACCCGACGGAAGAATCTGTGGAAAGAAAATACAGTAATAAACATTAATGGACATATTGCTAAGAAATTACTTAAAATAACAAAGGCAAAAGTGAAGTACCAAATCGTCCGTTTGGATGTATGACTTTGAAAGAAGAAATTGAATACATGGAAAACCGTTATATATATAGAAATATGGAAACAACTCTTCGAGTCTCATTGTGTTTCAGGAGGGAAGTGTAACAAGTAACTAAGGGAGGAAGAAGAGTGTAAAAACTAGGTTAAGCAGGAAGTGGATCTGTATCTTAAATAAGTGCATTGAATCGTCAAAAAGTACTTTTGGGCTAATTGTTAGGCCCTATTAGTAGCATAGCTTTTAATTAACAGAAGATTGAAAAAACGTATTCCAGCAAACCGGTGGAGAATGTCATGATATGCCCTGGTGGTTTAGGGTTCGATTATGGATAGACTCGTTTTAGTTTTTTCATTTACCGTGTTCTTTTTCTTTTAGCAAGCAATCAGCTATTACGTTTGCATTAACAGCCTATAATCAACTATTAGTTTTGCATTAACAGCCTCTATTGTTCTTCTTCCAACGAGCTTTTAATGCAACAAGCAAGCCTTCAATTTTTGTAAGAAGATATTCAGAAATATACATGTTGATAGAATAAAAAGATTATTATAAACTCTCCTAAATTATTACTATATGAAGAACGATTGGTTTTTAAAACTGTAAACTAAAGTCAATTAAGCCCAATTAAAATTGCTAGGACGATTAGAATTGCTGTATGAGTCTACGTACTAGTACCATTGTTGTGAATTATGTAATCTAAAGCTTGGAACATTGATATTCTTGCGCTTGAAAGTCT